>CM033469.1:389982756-390399774 GCA_019447015.1 Hymenochirus boettgeri | reverse complement strand
AATATATCTCTATTTAAAAAAATGCACCCAAATCCACCCCAGGGGATGGGTCAATACCAGTGTTTCTAAACTTTATGGAACCCTTTAATATCTTTGATATTCTTATGGAACCCTTTAATATCTCAGGGAACCCTTACATAAAACATTATTACTTCTTTTTCTCTTTCATTCATCAATACACCAAACACATAATTCGTACAATTATCGAACACTGAGAAATATATAGAAAAATAATTCTGTAAACAATGATGGATTTCTGTCAATCTCTTGAGGACCCCCATGCAACCTCTCAGGGACCTCTGGATGAGAAATGATGCTCTATACAGTGGGCTTATTTAGAGAAAATGAAGACATCTTGGATATAAAATAATGGAGCGCTTAGACTTCTTCAGGCATGAAGCCTAAATGCTTTGAAAGCTTGCATTTTCAATCCTTTTAGTTGGCCAATAAAATTTATTATTTTATATCCAAGATATCTTTGCTTTCATCAATTGCTAACATGGGTACAATTCTCTACTACTGCCGTTATAGAAAAGTGAAATATTGTAGTAAATGTTCATATTTAATAAATTATCCGTTGAATAGTACCTTCATATGTTCGATTCCACATTTGGTGAACAAGCTTCTCCCCATCCTTCTTGCTATAGCCATTCTTAAGCAGTTCATGTAATGCAAGAGCATAGAGGATTATGGCATCATGAAATCCTTCAACAAACATATTGACCTGGAACACGAAAGGTAAAACAATATTCAGAACTCAACATCAACTGTTCTAGAAAGACTCAGGTGATTCGGGTTTAAGTGGCTGTAATTTTTACTAAAACTATCCATAGATTCATTTTGATTTAACGAAAAAAGGATAAAAGGCTGCGATGAAACCAGGTGGGCATACTGCCTAAGATTTACTTTTAGAACAATTTTCAGATTGCGTCCCATCAGACCTAAAATCATTGACCTTTGCACATTTCAAATGTTATCCCATTTAATATTTCACACAATGTAGAAAAAGATATTTTCAAATTGATTAGCATTAGTGTTCAGAGGATTTTAGAAAAATCTTATTAATTCATTCATTTCTAACTTCAGAAAAAATATCGCCCCCTGCTGGTGCACATTATAACATACTGTCAGTCAAAAAGAGAAAATCCAGAATTCATTCAATTGCACACATTATGCATCATTATCTTTACTGCCGCTAAGCAGCCCAAGAGAAACTGTTCCAAAAGTTCCCACCTACTCAGTAAGGATTTAAGTCATAAGTGGAGGACTATTTGTGAAATGTTACATTTAAACGTATGTTTAAAAAGACAAAAATGCATCAAATGTAAATCTTCTATGGAAAACTGAACATCTAACAGGGAACAACACTCACCTAATCCTATACGGGCCATGGCCTCTTCTAACCAGCACAAGGACATAACTAATCACATATATACATCTATGGATGCATTTAAATAACTGTAACCCTGCATGCGCCCCTAGCCTTGAAGCCTTTGGGCACTTGTTAGCATGCTTGTGTGGAAACTATGGTATGAGGGGGGAAGTAAATTGTTTCCAGGGTTGCTCTCTCTTATTTCTACCAAGCATTTTTAAAATGTGTTAAAATAGTAACACATTTAAAGGTTTTACTGGTAGGCTATGTTCTGGTTTATTCAGGGATCCTTTCCGATTGCTACTTGGGGCCAGGAAGGATTCCCCCCCCTTTACACTTTTTTTTTGACTCTGGATCAACTGTTATGTAGAGATCATGGGTAAAATGAAAAGGTTGGACATGTGTCTTTATTCAACCTCTAATACTGTTTCCCCCTCCCTCCCACCATCCGGGTCCATCCTTTGCAGCCATGGCACCAAGAGTAAAACCCTTTGGACATAAGGGATGTCTGATGAAGGTGTCATGTGACACAGAAACGTTACACTAGATGTGTTGAATAAACACGGTTTTGTTTGTTCACTAAAGACTGGTGTGCGCCACTGCTTTCTTGCCTCTTTGGATTTTGGTCACTGGCTGTGACCTTTTAGTGGCACCCAGCGTATGTACCTATCTATATATGGTGGTGCGGGAGGCTCCTTTCTTTTGGACATAAGATAGGTACCCTCTGCCCACCCCAACAGCTGAAATATTTCTTTAAAAAAATGTTTCAATCGCTACTTACAGACCCTTTTCTCCTGCGGCATCTTTGCAAGCAGGGGCCGGACCGGCAGCTGCGTCTGTGATTGGCTGAGAGGCAGCCAATCACAGGCGCGGCTGCTGGCAATGGACACGCCGCGGGAGAGAAGGGTCTGTAAGTATCGATCTAAACATTTTTTTAAAAGAAATATTTGGTGGTTGAGGGTGGGCAGAGGGTACCTACCTTATGTCCAATGGGTTTTACGCTGGGTGCCACGGATGGTGGGAGGGAGGGAGGGGAGGGAAAGGGTTCCCCTGCACATGTCACTGCCTTACTTAGGTTGAGGAAATAAGAGGGACTGAAAGACTCACTGACACCTCCTTTTCTTCATTTTCCATTTTTGGACTTTGAACAAGCACTGCAGGAGAACCATATGGGGCAGAGATGTAAGGTAAGAATTATTTTAAACTGCACAATTTTTCTTGCGTGCGTCTGAGGTGATTAGATTGTAAGCTCTTTTAGGCTGGGCCTGATGTGAATGGATTAATAAGTGTAACATATTGCGCCATTTAATAAAATATATATCCAAGCACAAACAGGTGCATTCAGGGTCTTTATAATATTAATTGTAAATGTGCATGAAATTGCAACATTTAGTGGTATGTCTAGTCTGCTATGTGCACTGTGATGCAATATGGCTTCTGCTTGGTGATGCAATATGGCTTCTGCTTGGTGATGCAATATGGCTTCTGCTTGGTGATGCAATATGGCTTCTGCTTGGTGATGCAATATGGCTTCTGCTTGGTGAAGCAATATGGTTTCTGCTTGTGAATTATTTAAAAAACGTGAACACACACAAATGCATTGCAAGACATTAGAACAAAATAACTAGTGGTGTCTAGCACATGAAAGTACATTTTTTTTCTTTTGTTTGATAATTTGGTAAACAGCCATCATAATTTAAAGGGAACTGTAGCCTATTATCTATTGTGTATGTAGATAGATAACAGATTTATACTGGTATACTGTTTTTTACAATTGATATAACTACCAACATTGTGGTTGATGTCTTGCAATGTTATTACTACTACTGCATTCAAGCTCAACATTCATATATGTCGATTGAATATTAGGAACCCACTGTAGAAATGTTGTTGACTTTAAAGGGCATGTTCACCCTTAAAGGGCATGTCCACCCTTAATATGAAATTTTGACATATGATAGAGTACCCTCCCCCAGCCCCAACCGCTATAAAATTAATTTAAGAAAGTCCCCAGTTCTTCACTTACCTTCCCTCTCTCCTCCGATGCCCGGCCCGGCCTTCTGCTTGCAAGACACTGCAAGCAGGGGGCGGGACCGGCAGCCGCGTCCGTAATTGGCTGAGAGGCAGCCAATCACGGACGCGGCTGCCGGCTTCTCAGAATGCCGGGGGAGAGAGGTAAGGTACGTAGAGTTCTGGTCACTTTCTAAAAATAATTTTTATGTGGTTGGGACTGGGGGAAGTTGTTCTATTACATGGCCCAGGGGTTTTACACTAGGGGGAGGGATAGCAAAACGGGAGGGAGAGGGAGAGAGAGGGAGGGGGAGAAGGGCTGCAGTACACATGCCAAACTTCTCCCGGAGGCCATATAGGAGGCAGACTCCTATATGGACTCTGCTATCCTCCTGGTGGGCAGTTTTTGGGACTTTGGGGGGGACTACAGAACCTTATGGAGCTGGGATGTGAGGTAAGGATTAAACTACACTACATGATGGGGCCATTAGTGGGGGGGATTATAGTTTTGGGGGTGGACATGCCCTTTAAAACTGCTAATTTTATCAGTTTATTACATGCATTTATAATCAGATATTTAACAATAATTTCTATTCCTTTTTGGCAAAGGTCTCTACCTCCTCCCTCTGCTCAATGAGCTTTTTAAAAGCTTGAGCATATGCAGAGGAGGCAGCAGTTGAAACAGCAGTCAATCATTGGTTGTGATGTCAGCGGTCACAGCCTTGATTGAATGCATGGAGGGAGGGGTTAGCTTACTCTGCCAGAATGGGACCAATAATTATTCTTATTGTTTTATATTATTAAATCGCCTCACGAGGTCACTGTAGGGAACATGGTCCCCATAGGCGTTTTGCATAAAATGTCTTAAATATCTATTATTTATTTTATTAATCTGACAGAGTACATGCAATAATTATCTACTTTACCCAGAGAGCTGCAGAGGAATAAGAGGACAATGTTTAGATTCATGTTCAATCTCTGTGCAAGAGTAACTAACAAAGTGCAATAGAACAGCTTTTCTTTTGTAATATATTGATGTATGTATTCATTTCAGGGAATGCTCTGTGTAATGAGGACCCAAACTGCTATATTTTTTAACTATAGGAATGCCATTGGTTGCCTGATTAATTTGATTGTTGGTGCTGCTACGCTTCTTTTACCCAAGCTCCTTTGCTTCTGGTAACAACTCCCTGTGAGTCAAATATTTGTTTGGCACCAGCCTCCTAGACATGAATAAAGCTTATATCACCAGCAAAAAAACATAGGAAATATAAAGAAAGGCATCAACAATAATTACAGGATAAGCCACATGAACTTAATTGTTAGACTTTCGTTTTCTTTTAAGCTGCAATAAATGTCGCCCACGCTGATGAGAACACAGGGGTTCTGGGTAAATGTGCATGCATGTTTGCTGGAGACTATTTCTGCAGCTTGGTGCTGGCTCCAAAGCGCTAATAGATGCAGAAAAACAGAGATATTTCAATATATCAAAAAATATAAAACAATGCTGATGCCCTTTACAGAACGTAGCATATACATACTGTTAGTTACATACTGTAGTTCTTCTTTACCAAAATGGTTTTGTTGAAAGCAGAAATATATTATGCAGCAGCCGACATTTGTAGAAAAAAAGTCATTTTGTATTGTTTTGGGTTTTTTTTTTGCTTGGCACATATCTAAAGCTTCCTTCAACAAAAGATGTTTTAAGCAGTTTTATAGAATGCTACCGTCACACAAAAATATTTGGCAATAAAAACTCATTAAAAATACTTGGTGATAAATTGACATAAAATGTGAACCAAACCATCCGTCACAGGAATTTTTCTTGGCCAGTTACCAAATAGCTGCTTTAGATAAGATCTGTGGATACTCTGTTCCTTAGGATTTTACTACACAACCAAACATTTTGCAGTACAGTTTCACCAGCTTAACACAGTCCTTAGTTTTAATCGATTCAACTTGCACAACCTTTTCAAACAAACCAACCTTTCCTTTTGTTTTACAGGTCTGTCAATTTATAAGGAAAATAAGGAAAGTGAAAAGAAATACTTTTTGGAACGACATTGAATTATCGGATCACTCAATTTTTTTTTTTTAAATGTATGAATTTTGTGAAAACTCTAATAAACAAATTTCCCGAATAATTCTGTTCCCTTGGTGTACACTTTAGAGAGATTTATCAATAAGCTTTGCGTGCTAAAATGCTTTCAGGCTCTGTTTATCTCATATTCCAACTAGTAACACTGTGATAACTTTTTAGTGGACAAGGGCTAATTCAGCACCTCTGTGTGAATTTCTAACACTAGTCTATTGATTGTAAAGTGTCCAGGATATTGTCACATGGTGCGTTTTTTTATGGTGTTTTGTCTGCTTTGGGTTTCCGAGGACAAAACACAACTACAAGTACCTGAAATTATCTCTTTTCATAAAACCGTAGTTACTTCAGATTAGGGAAGTTGAGGAAGGATCAGCCTGATAAGTAATTTGGTTATTACACTGGCCTTGGGCATAAGATTTTGGGAAAATTTTAAGAAATTCCTGTAATGACACATCTGGGAGCAGCTGTCACCCAATAACAGAGTCATTCACATTTCAGCTGAAACCACAGGTTACTTTTAGGGAATTAGCTTTATAGTTAATAGAGTTTTGTCTCCAATAATTCTGGTGGGAGCAGACAAAATTCTTAAATACACCCTTTGTAATAAACCCCTTAATCACACCAGATGTCTTAGTTTTAAAGGAGATCCCTACTATAAAACACAGTTTTTCTAAGCTAAGTGGGCTAACATTTAAGTTTATATTATACTGCCTTACCCAACCAGTTTGCGTTCAACACTATGCAATAATATCAATTGATTATGAAAAGTCTAGGAACTAATAGCAATCAAATACAAATAGCAATTTTTAAAAATCAATTTTAGATCAACTACGTGCCAGAACTGCAAACAGGGGGCCGGACCGTCAGGCGTGCCTCTGATTGGCTGAGAGGCAGACAATCACAGATGCTGCTGCCGGCAACACAAAACACCAGGGGAACAAAGGATTGTAAGTAGAGTTCTGCAGCTTTTTTTTTTAACAAACAGACTTAGCGGTTTAGGATGGGCTAGGGTACCCTACCATAGAGTTTTTAGAGGTAGGACAACCGGCAGCAAAGAGGGCTCCAGAGGGATGGAGGGAGGGGGGGGAGGGCTCCCCTGTACATGCCACTGTCCTCTCAGAGGACAAGAAGGAAGCAGATAATATAACTGTAATACCCCAACAGTCAGCAATGCTACTCTGGAGATATTTCAGCTTTGGTGCAATTAGTAACACTTTAATTATTGCCTGTGACATATTTATACTGGTTGCTCGGCTATTAATATGAAATTATCCTTACTTCTTTATCTAACTAATGGCTCCAGCAGAACATTTTCTGTTTAACATGACCACGTAACATTTCAGTTCCTGCTGACTCTTCCAGAGTTAAGAGATAACATTTGTCTGTTGAGCACAGCTGTGTTTTGCTATCTTTGGACTAGCGTTTTTTCCCTCTACAACCGCATGTACAAGTCTTGTGGGTTACCCTGCCACACTGATAGAACTGGTGGGTTAATGACGTAGGTTTGATTCCATTGACCATTTTCATAATATGGTGGAGGACAGTTCAAAAAGCCATGAAACTCTGGTCTGTGATAGAATGTCTCTGTGAATGACCATTGCTATATACGCCTTCAAACTGTAGGCAGATTTAGTGAGGTCCATGTGCCTTTTAAAGTAATTGCAACGTACCCTAAAAATGTTTATTTACATCAGGTCGCCATAGCATGTTCTAAAATGTTAAACTTATTTAAAGTTAGTGTTGCTTAAATAAATAAAATGTCCCATTTAGTTAAAATGGCAGGATGACATTTTCCACCCAAACAAGCTTATTGGAACTGGAAAGATCAAGTTGGGCTAGAAGTGTTTAGCATGTGGGGTTGCCAGGTACACCAATCTGGACAAGCTTGCCCCAGCTGCAAGGACAATATCCTGAGTCATGCAGGCAGAGCTGAAATCCCAGCCTCTGAATGGGACTGGTAGTCACCACCCTGTCCACTCTCCACTCTGTCTATCCCCGCACCCTGCCTCTCCACCCCACAGCACACCCACCGCCCTACAACCTTCCACATCTGGCAACCCTGGTAGCATCGATTACACTCCTACAGTTATAAGAGGTTTACATTGTATTGAGAATGGGCAATAAAGCTGCAACTTGTGTACAACTGCCAATCTGGTTCTGCCCTCAGCTTGTGTAACGTTGTAAAAGGGTAAAGCATTCCATAGCTTCCATAGAAACAAGGAAACCCTGTTAGGCTATTGTAAAGAAAATGCTTCCTTGCAAGTATAATTGTTTTACGTCCTAGGAGCATATATAACAGTAAGTATTAACTAAGTTAACATAATAATTTGCCACAAAATACATTATGTATCTCTTTTTAGATCGACAAAAACGTAATTGTAAATCTTGTCCCCACAGCCTAATTAGACATACAGTCACAAAACCAGCAAAATAACAGTGATCTTCTCAGCTAAGATCCAAATTCTCTTTGTTCTATCCTGGGACCATTCGTGATTGTCCTGCTCAGTCTTGCTGATAGAAATCATTTTTAGCACCATAATGTCACTAGGCAATCCCCTTTTCCCTTTTGTTCCCTCTTTTTGGTGCTTTTGGAAGTCAGTTTGTGGTTGAATTTATACTTTGAAAGACAATTATCCAAGTACTCAGGCTACTGAAAAGACCTTTTCATTTGGACAAATTATCCTGTGCACAGAAAAACCCCCTAAAACTCTTCCATTCTGTAGTAGACAGGATTGACACAAAGCCGACCAGTCATTAACTCTGCTTGCTTGACTCAATGAAACAACGGCTGGTACGCAGTCAGAATTTTATTTAAAATACATTTTCAAGGCACTTTCGCTCCATGATAACTTGAGAGAATTTAGAAAACCTTTAACTTCTATTGGCTGCTTAGCTTGTGAAAATAGATCTATCACAGAGTTTCTCAACCAGGGGTTCCTGAGAGGTTGCATAGGGGTCCTCAAGAGATTGACAGAAACTCTATGGATCCACCATTGTATACAGAATTATTTTTCTATAATTGTATGAATTATGTGTTTGGCGTATAGAGAGAAAATAAGATATAATGTTTTATGTAAGGGTTCCCTGAGATATTAATATTATTTAAGGGTTCCATGAGGATAAAAAAAGTTGAGAAACACTGGTATTGACCCATCTCCTGCAGTGAATTTGGGTGCATTTTTTTAAATGATATATTTATAGATCTATCATTTATATTTGTATAAAATTATCAGCCTGATGCACCAAGAGAAGGTATGGGCAACCCGGTGCCACGTTAGCCATGCAGGAGTTTAAGTCACGTGAACCGATATAACATTTGGTTAGCCTGACAAACTCCAGAACAGAAGCTGGGGTGTGCCTCTTGGTGCATTGCTTTGTGTGTATTTTGATGATTTGGTGACAAAGAAAGAAAAAGATAAATAATAATATATAATCACTATTTTATGTAGGGGTTCCCCGAGACACAGATTAAAAGGTTGAGAAACATTGGTCTACCTGATGGCCATTATATTAAAATAATCTACTGAACTATTGTAAAAAACTTAAGATGCTGCAGTGAAAGCTGTTTTCTTATATTAAAATAACAATTATGAGAGCAGTGGCAGAATATTTTCTTATAATAATCACTGGGGATGGCCTAGATCTCGAACTCGAACTTTTTAGAACTCTCCGAACTACGAACTTTCGGATTTTCTAATCGACAACCCTTGACTTTAGCGCTCCATAATATTAGAATGTGGCATTCAGTAACCCTCGAATTATGCGCTAAACCTTAGAATGCAGCGTTCTCTAACCTTCAAAATGTCGATATCCCTCGAATTCAGCCTTCGGTAACCCTTGAATATGGCAATAACCCTCGAATGTATCGTTCGCTAACCCTTGAATGTGTCGTTCAGTAACCCTCAATTACAGCGATAAACCTCAAATGTAGTGTTCTCTAACCCTCGAATTCGACCATAACCCTCAAATGTGGTGTTCGTTAACCCATGTACCAAGGGTTAACGTGACTTACGGCGGTTGCGCAAAACTGTGTTGCACAACTGCCGCAAGGTATGTACCAAGCTGATAACGGCACTTTAAGGTGGAATCTTTAACACCAGCAGATAGCTGGTGTTAAAGTCTCGGAAAACCCCATTCGCTATGCACTGAGAGCCACTCTCGGCTCTCAGTGCATTGCCTAGTGGAGGCAATAGAGTGCGATACTGGCCCTAATAGTATTTAAAGAAGTTTTGGTGATATGTACGTGATCTCCAGACCATTTCCCAGGTCCCAGAGCCATGTACAGTAAGTAACCATTGCTGTTTTAACTGTATTTTATCTGAACTTTTCAAATTATTTTTCCACTTTGACTTTAATGGGTCTGTTTTCGAACTATAGAACTAAACTATAGCACTAAACCGAACCAAACTTAAGGAAGTACAGCCATCTCTAATAACCACTTAGCTACAAGTGATTATTGTAAGAAAATATTCCACTGCAGCTCCCATACCCCTCTAGCCATTAACTGTTCCAACCCCATTTGGGGTTTTAAAAGGTAAAACTGATGTTTTAATAGAGAATTATGGGGTTTGGAAAAGTAAGTAAATCATGGTCAGTTTCTTCTACTTCTTTACTTTTAAAACGACAGTATTACTTAAAGGGGAACTGTGGTCTCCAAACAAGTTAAGTTTTATTTTAAAATTGAAAAAAAAAGAAAAAACAGTTTCCTACTTTTAAAACAAGCCATCAACCACCTCTTTACGTGCTCCACAGCCCAAGATATACAGAAATGACTGACCAGAAAGTTAATGGGTGGGAGGCTGACTTGTGACATTTCCTGCACAGTGCCACCGGTGAGCACAGCCTCAGACTCCCTCAATGTGTGAGGGAGACAGGAAGTCCCTCTTCCTCTCTGCTGTGTGAAGTCCTGACAGAGAAGGTAAGGGGATCTTTCACTGTGTGAAAACAGCCTTTTCAGGCAGAGTTCTCACTCTGCCTGAAAAAGCTGTTTCCACAGAGATTTCTGTAGGGGGGGTCTGAGTAATCCACGGCACCCGCGAGTGGGCAGGGCTAAGGCATGTGCAGGTGGGCGGGGCCACATGGGGCTGTAAGATAGTGGGCCACGGGGGGCCTGCAACTGGAGGGACCATGGGGTCCATGAGTGGGAGGGACCAGGGGGGCTGCAAAGGGGAGGAGGACACAAAGGACAGATTGACTGACAGTTTCAGAGCAGGAAGCAGGAAGTGCAGAGGACCTGGTGATGCTGCTGCCATATCACACACAAAAATGTAAATATCTTCAAAACTATGCAAAATTAACAATGGAAATAAATTGCAAAAATTCTCAGGGGAGCAATTCCTATCAATTTACCTAAAGTCATTTTTGGACCACAGTTCCCCTGTGGGAACCATTTTTTTTATATCTGCACACAGCCTTAAGACATAAAAAATAAAGATATAACCTTATGTTATAATATAGGGATATTAAATGAATTTGCCTCATTTCAATCTATAAATGAATATATATGTAAGCAGCACTTACTCTGATGCATTTTGGGTTGCTGTATGACTTTAATTCAGCACTTGAGCTTTGCTCAAGCTCAGTCGATTAGTCCCCCAGCCCCCAGCCAGACTTCCTGACTCTCTAATCCCTATTAGGCAGCATTGGGAGAGGGAATTTCCCACCATGCAGTTCACATTCTAACTGTGAAACATAACAAGAGTTTATGATACCGTATATACTCGAGTATAAACCGAGATTTAGGTTCAAAAAATCTGTTTATACTCGGGTCATACACAAAAAAGCAGGAAATCTGTTGAAAAAAAGATCGGTAAAGCTCAACCTCAATCTGCAGAGACTGTACCTCAATTTCCAGCAAGGAGCAGTACCGTATATTAGCCAAAAGGATAACAGGAGCGAGAAGGAGAGGAGACCGGAGACAAGCAACCAATACAATACAGAATCAGAAGGAGGATGGTATCTATTGTTGCCTTCTGATTCTGTATTGTTCTGAGGCTTTAGTTGCACTTTAAATGGACAGTAGAATTCCCATACAGTAATCCCATACAGTAATAACCATACTGGATTTGGCTATTACTGTATGGGATTACTGTATGGGAATTCTGCTGTTCATTTAAAGGGCAACTAAAGCCTCAAAACAATACAGAATCAGAAGGCAGTAGTGGTCATAATTTCTACCCTTGGTTTATACTCGAGTCAATCAGGTTTTACTAATTTTTGAGGTAATACTAGGTACCTAGGCTTATACTCAGGTCGGCTTATACACGGATATATACAGTATAAGTGTCGTAGACACTACAAGAAGACAGTGAGTAAAGGTGCCCACACATTACAGCTTACCTGCAGACTGATCCCACACCAGTCAATCTATTCCAGGGGAACCGTATTTCCTAATCTTCTTTCCGACCGACATACGATCGCGAGGTCCCGTCTATTCCATTCATTTTGCTATTGTATGTCGGTCTGGACAGGTCCGATACCTACGAACAGGCGACCAAGCTTGGCCACGGCTGGCTGTCCTACACCTTGAGATATATCCGACCTACTGATATATTGCACTACCGGTTGGGGCGTCCGGAAATATGGTACCATGTGTACCCAGCCTTACACACAACCACTCAACCTCATATAGAAACACTCTCTCCCACCATAGTCACTGCCTCTTTGACATACACTATCTCACAACCACACACTAATGCAGTACAGCCAATCTTACAAAGACACATCTGATAGACACTGTAACAGAGACAATATATCATAACATTTTTGTGCACAGCCACACTTACACACACACACACACAGATGCTGTCTCACAGACGCACAGTTTCATGCACAGACACTTTGTCAAGCACAGATAGACATCACACACAGGAACTGATTTACCTAGTGGCGCTGGGAAGATATTTGGAGTTGAAGTCATGCTAAATGGTTCGCCACCGCTTAGTGACTTTAACTCCATGTTCCCCGATCCACTGCAGCATAGTACCCAGGGTGAGGACCTTAAATCGCTAAGTCCTCCCCCTGGGTACTCTCCCCAACTCCTGCACTACTTACTGCAAATCTGCTTTGGCGATCCGCAGTGTTCCGCCTCTCTTTTACTGTCAGTGACAGTCACAGGGCAGCCAACTGGAAGACATGCCTCCTTGCAGAGCGTATATTCCTATTGGCTGCAATCGCGATCTGTCACTGAAGCAGGAAGAGAGGAGGAATGGAGCGATCGACGAAGATTTGCAGTAAGTAGTGCAGGAGTTAGGGAAAGTACCCAGGGTGGTGACTTAGCGATTTTAGGTCCTCACCCTGGGTACTATGCTGCCATGGAGGAAGAGGAGCGAGGGTGAGTACAATTGTGCTTTAATGTCAGATGAGCGGGTTACGTAAAAGACACCAGCGCATCCGGCACTAGTGATTCAATACCGCGTTTGCGCTATTTTTAGAGCATGATTTTAAATCCGTGGGTAAATCCCATGTGCGCAAGCGTGATATTGAATCGCGTTTGCAAGATTTACCCAGAGCGATATCGTCTCTGGGTAAATCAACCTGTCAAACACAGATACTTTCCCAGACACACTCTCCTATCCCGTTCACATTGAGGCAATCTATGACAGTTTGTACCCTACACAGCTCCTTTTCTCAGTTCACTTTTCTTTCCCATTAGCTAATACAATTCTCCCTTATCTGTCTGTGGCCCCATCCACATCCAGATTAGCTCTTCAGGCAGGGATCTCATTCCTAATGTGTCAAGGCAAGCTAGACATATCAATGTATCCATAATTTATAAGTATAATCTGTATAATTGTTTGCACTTGTCCCCGTTTGTATACTCGCTGCGTACCCAAGTGATGCTTTATAAATAAAATTATACATACATTACACATCCTCCAGGACAGTAAAGATGGAAATAATTGTTCCTAACCATCCAATGTTCTATTTAGAAAGATTATTAGCTGTATAATTCCTTCTCACAGCAAGGCTTCCCACAAAACTCTCAAAACTTTCAGGAAATATAATTAAAACCCAAATTAAACTGTGTACAACATATGGACAACTGTACCCCCCAAGGTCTACATATAATGAGATAATGATAATGTTAAAATGGAAGTTTTTTTTTTTTACAAATGAGTTTAGTTTGAAATAAGAAAACCACCATATTCATCTACTTTACCGTACAAAGTAGCTATAAATTATAGGAAGCTGGGCTATTTAATTGGGGCTTGAATATCTACATTTGTATAATATCCTATCAGAAGGTGTTGTCAGTAGCAAAGAAGCTTTGGAAGAAGAGAGGGAAGAAAACTTAAAAATACAATATATGCTCGAGGAAATGTAATAAAAGTTCATATCGTTAAAAATAGTGGTAATTTTGCCCCAACCATGAGATGTCAGCTTTCAAATCGTAACTAACATCTGATTGGTTGGGGCAAAATTAGCATCATTTTTAATGATAAGCCGGCTCATTTACCCAGAACCACTATCGCTCTGGGTAAATGCGCCTTTCGCAATTCAATATTGTGTTTGCAAATGTGGGTAAATCCTGGTAAGGGATTTACTCACTGCGGGATTTTAATGCCAGATGTTAGCTGGCTTTAAAATCCAGAGCTAAAACCAGCACAAACGTGATATTGAATCATGAGCATTGGATGCATGGGTGACTTTTGCGTAACCTGCTTCCAATGCTAATATGGAGTTAAAGTCCTACTAACCGGTAGCATCCTGGTTAGCGCAACTTTAACTCCATATATTTGACCAGGGGGTCTGGATAAATTGGTCCCAAAATGTAGGCAAAAAAGAAATCCTTAGCTGAATCCATATCAGAGAAAATAAATATATGATAATCAAACCAAACCCTAGAATAGAATCCCAAGCTATATGTGTTCTAATGCCAGTAACTGATCATTATTGTAATTTACTACATAAATGGATGTTTATGTATACATGACACATATTGTATGGTTGATTCCAATTATAACCACATTCAGGAAAGCTGAGTGTAGTAGAACGACTTGCTTAAATATAGGTCTTATAGATACGGTACACACAATGATAGGCCATCTCCAGAGCTCATCCAGTTTAACTAGCCTGTCTTCATAGCTACATTATCTCACATTGTGTACGTTTGTGTGACATAGTAGTCAGTGTACAGCTTGTATAACAGTGTACATTTGCTGTCAACCCAAAATAACTCAACGCACAGCCATTGATGTGTAAAGTGAGTACACACCTAAGTAAAACATGTCCAAATTTTGCTCAATTAGCCATTTTCCCACTCTGATGTCATGAGATACACTAGTGTTAGAAGGTCTCAGGTGTGAATGGGTGTGTTAAATTTGCTGTCATCACTCTCACACTCTCATATTGCACACTGGAAGTTGAACATGGCGCCTCATGGTAAAGAAAACACAATTGTTGCTCTACATAAAGATGGTCTGGGCTATAAGAAAACTGCCAACACCCTGAAACTGAGCTGCAGCACAATGGCCAAGACCATACAGCAGAATAACAGGGCAGGTTCCTCTCAGAACATGCCTTGCCATAGAGAACCAAAGAAGTTGAGTGCACATGTTCAGCATCATATCCAGTGTTTGTCATTTGCAAATAGACGTATGAGTGTTGCCACCATTGCTGCAGAGGTTAAAGGGGTGGGAGGTCAACCTGTCAGAGTTCAGACCTTACGCCATATACTGCATCAAATTGGTCTGCATGGCTGTTGTCCCAGAAGGAAGGGACTTTAAAGATAATGCACAAGAAAGGCCGCAAACAGTTTGCTAAAGTCAAGTAGACTAAGGACATGGATTACTGGAACCACGTCCTGCGGTCTTAGCCCCACTCCTAAATACTAAATACAGCCATTCCTCTTTTTAACGTAGTAAAAAACAGGGGTTGGGGGGAGATTGAAACCAGTCCCAAGGCATGTGCCTACTGTGCCTAATGGTAATCCGGGGCTGGATGAGACCAAGATAAACTCACTTTGTTCAGATGGTTTGAAGCATGTGTGTTGGCAACCAGTAAAAAAATAAGTGATTCTTGTTTACAGTCAAGCATGGTGGTGGGAGTCTATGAGGATGCATGAGTATTGCCGGCACTGGGGAGCTACAGTTACACTAAGGGAACCATGAATGCCAACGTTGCTTTTATTTCCTTCTACAAATGGGCCGCAGGACAGTATTCCAACATGAAAAAAACAACCCACAAAAAGTCTCCAAGATGACAACAGCTTTGCTAAAGAAACTGAGGGTAAAGTTTCTGGACTGGCCAAGCAGGTCTCCAGACATAGACCCTATTGAGCACATTTTGGACATTTTTCACATTTTTTTGTACTGAGTTTTGTTGCCATCAATTAAGACAATGTCTGTGTGTAGAGTTATAATGAGGAAACAGTAAATGTACACTGTTATAGAAGCTGTACACTGACTACTTTACATTGTATTAAAGTGTCATACCTTCAGTATTGTCCCATGAAAAGATTTAATAAACTATTTACAAAACAAATGTGAGGTCTGCACACACTTTTGTTGCCAGTGGTTTAGACATTAAAGGGTCACTATACACAATCAAACAACTTTACATTATCTGAAACTACAATTTGAGAGAAGTAAAATGGTGGTACTCACATATTTATCTGTGCTTGCTTTGTTATTAAATTATTAATGTTTAGTGAGTTCTCCTAATTCTCCCCACCCTCCCTTACTCACTGCCTTCTTGTAGTGTCAGCGACACTTATAAGTTCTACACAGCCTCACCATGGACACTGCTCTGCTTACACATCCCCCTTCCCCTCCCCTGCCTTCTTTTCTCTGCTGATTCTCTTAAATGTTGCAGAAAGTGTGCTGGCAGGCAGCTAAAGATCCTAGTAAGAAGTCAGGGATGGGAAACATTAGAATTTCTGCTTTTGGAGCGGCAGGTCTTTGCCTGTAAATGCTGATTTAAAATGATGATTTCTCAGAAAGTTTGAGTACTGTGATATTGTTGTATCTAAAGGTATAATGGCCCATGGAAAGATGTAATAAAATATTTACCAAAATGTGAGGTATGCACTTTTGTGAGAAACCCTTACTGTACTAACTTAATTAAAAAAGCACATTTATTTGATATGACCCTTTAATATTTAATATTTATAAATGATGCCAGTCTACATGCTTTAACTTGCTCTGTACGAGTTTACATTTGCTTTCTTGATACAGCACAGAGAACTAGATTTGAACCAAGAACATGTCACTAGCACCGGTAGTGTCTGATTGAGTCAAGGTATTACATTGTACTGGGCAATGTTATTTCTAAATTGAAATGGAGTAGATAAATAAAATAAAGGATTAATGTAAAAAAATAATGAATTGGTGTAAATGGGATATGGAAGCAATCAGACGTAAAAACAAACATAAAGCAGTAGCATGTAGATGGATGTATTTATCTAAAATAATTACATTACAATTATATTGGAATGTATTAATTTAGTTCTTTTCAAATACAATTCATCTCTGCAATCCTGGTGGGTTAATATTATATTTTCAACTCAAAACAACAGGACAATAATAGAGATTGAAATCTGTGAATAGAGAATGGATTTGTACAGTTGGATGCACTATGTTTTGTAGGTTTAATGACCAGAAACATGCAGTTCATTTTCAATCCCCCAGGTTTCCTCCCCAACTCCCTTTTTATGCTTTAACTATTTTTTGGATAGCAGTGGTTAGAGATAAATGAAACCAGATACTTTCCCCCCAGCAGTATCGTGTGGAAGTTCCACAGAACTCAAAATTTGCTTGGAACTCTACCAAATTTTGTTATCATCCAGAAAGAGTAAAGTAGAGGGGTCATTTCTTATGGATAAGATCTGAAAACTTTATCCACTAAAGGCTTTGTAGCCAACAATGAAGAAGACTATTTCCCCAGTAAATATTATGGGCAAAACCTTTTCGGAAAAGTGATTTCTACGCTATCGGAAATCATTGCAATTCAGCACAAATGACGCAAGCAGCATAACGTCGCCACTATAAAGGCAAACACATAGATAGGATTTTCCACTTCTAAAGCTAGCCATCCATGGCCCAATGGTTTTCTGATCGGATTTTTGATTGGCCAAGATGATGGAAAATCTGAGTTTTGGAAGGTGGGGGTCAATTGAAAATATTCTGTCTTGCCTGATCTCATTTTTTATGATAGACCAATAATGATACTGTGGCCGATTTGATCAGCTTCGCCGAATTGATAGGAATATCAATGTAAAGGGGGCTTTATTCAGTTCTAAAAGGATTAGAGGAGGGTAAAATACACACAGTAGAACAATGAGATCTGCACTCTGCCTTGGAGTGATCTTTGACTCCTCGCTTTCCTTCCATCATCACATTAACAATGTCGCTAGGACATGTCGTTTTCTCCTTCGCAATATTGCCAAGATCCGCCCTTTTCTCTCTTTCTCCACTTCTAAAATGTTCATCCATGCCCTTATAATCTCCCGTCTTGACTACTGTAACATTCTACTGCTTGGACTCCCAGCCTCTCATCTCTCTCCTCTCTAGTCTATCTTAAACTCGGCAGCTTGGATCATCTCGCTCTCCTCCAAAAGAGAACCCGCAACCCCGATACTTCAGTCTATAGGGTGGCTTCCCATCAAACAAAGAATCATATTCAATACCCTGCTTTTAACCTTAAAATCCCTTCACTCTACTGCACCTCCCTACTTATCTTCTCTCTTGGTCCCTTATGTCCCAGGCTGTACCCTCCGTTCCTCACAAGGAAATCTTCTCCACAAACCCCCAACTAACTCTGCTGCCTCCCGCCTTAAACCATTCTCTCTTGCTGCTCCCTACCTTAGGAACTCTCTCCCTCTCTCGCTTCACCTGGTGACATCCATTAATGCTTTCAAATCTAGACTGTCCTCCTACCTTTCTGAGCATCAGCATAACTAATGATTGTTAGCCCTTTTACGTACTTTGTACCCCTCCCCCTCACTTGTACCTGTATGTTGTCCCCCCCGCTTAGATTGTAAGCTCTTCCGGACAGGGATCTCATTCCTAATGTGTCGAGGCTTTTTGCACTTATATCAATTTATACATAATTTATATATATGCTTTCTTAACCGATGGATGAAATTGTATTTAACTTAAATTAAATTTATATCTATCTGTATAATGGCTTGCACTTATCCCCTTGTTTGCATACTCTGTATTTTAATAACGTACAGCGCTGCGTACCCAAGTGGCGCTTTATAAATAAAATTATACATACGTACATTTATCAGAATATAGACCTTGCACCCATTTCATCCATGAATAAAACACGTTTTACAATTCATTAAAGGTTAACATAACCCACAGAAAATAGCATGTTTATTATGGTAAATTAAAGCCCCAGTTGAGTTTTTCCAAATATCAATTCCCCAGTGGAAATAAAGACTGTTATAAAATAAATTCTGTTTCTCAATTGGAATCCAAATAGAATTCTTGAAATTCTATGTAAATGTCACATCTTAAAACTATAAAAAAGCCAATCTCTAGAGATAATGGACGTACAACAGGGATCAGCACAGGATCCTACTTACTTACGTACGTATGTATAATTTTATTGATATAGCCCCACTTGGGAGCCCAGCACTGCATAATATTACAATACATAACATTCAGAGAAAGTAAAAATAAATATATTCATAAATAAGAACATTTATTTTATAAATGTGCTTTAAACCACAAGACATGAAGAAACATTTTCTGTATTACTGCCCAACATCAAACATATATATATATATATATATATATATATATATATATATATGAGTAATTTAGGGTTTATAACAGAAGTCAAATATGTAAGCTATTATGTAATATTTTCCCAAATAATGTCAGCGAATGCTGGAACAAAGATACATCTGTACATATATGTAATAGGAGGTATCAAAAAGGGATTGCTAGGTTTAAAAACCCCAAATCAGCTCCTAAATGTACTTACCAGTTCTTGTTCTTGGCCCCTTATGCTGTTTCTGTGCATGGAACAACAGCAGAAAGGGACAGAGCAGCAATCTCAGCCAATCACTGACACGGCTGCTGGTCCGGCCGATTCTGCTTCTGTCGTGCGGAGCAGCAGAAGGCAGTGGAGAGAATGAGGGCTGGTAAGTACATTTAGGAGCCCTTTTTTTTTTTTTTTTTTACTAGGGTCTAGGTTTGGGGGATTTCCTTCCTAATTTTTGATTTTGGCTGAGATGCGATGCAGCAGCAGAAGGAAGCCGGAGGGAGGGGGGGAATCTCCACTGCACATGCCAAAAACCTCTCAGAGGACTTTCACTTTATTCAGGACCTGCAGACCATAACTACTATCAGAAGAGAAAGGTAGGGCTCTTCTAACACTACACAGTGGGCTCAACATTGGAATAAATTTTAGTTGGGGGGTTGTATCATGAGCGTTAGTGGCATTTTAACTCCCATGGGTAATATCTATAATGGCAGCATAAATTTAAATTTATCTCACTTCAATAGCAGTGTCAATCGATATGGCAGCTCCCACCTATTTTAACCCTGAGGCACTCAAAGGGTTAACAAAACCTCTGATTGTCTTTATAGTACTCTTTCCATTTGTTGTTTGTTCAACACAGCAGGGTAGCTGGTTCAAAAGAAGCAATAGGTGTTAAAAACAAGCAAGCAGCAAAAGCCAGACTGACTGGCAGGCAAACCACAGGTGGTCTGCTGCTTTACAGCAGAGTTAAACCAGATGTCATTTCACAGCCATTTCATATTTCATAATAAATCAAGGGAAGGAATAATGTCATATTTTCCCAAATAAAGTCCGCTAATGCTGGAATCAAGGCATATCTGCTGTATGTTTTATAGGAGGCTATCACAAGGGGTACTTATTTTACTTCTTGTCATATGAACTCATATGTATATCATGTTTGGTATCTTCGGATTGTATAAAATTAGTGGATCACAAAACCGTAAATATTTTGTATGTGAGCTGAATGGTACTCGTAGTATGGAATAGAGGGAAAACAGAGCTTAAAAGTTCCCCTCCAAAAAGCAGGATACACCTCTCAGGTAAGGGAAAAACACACTTCTAGGGACCAAACCCCACCCATTTCCAGGATAATGCATAAAATAGGGTTCCAGGCAGAAAGCAACAGTTCTCCATTTAACATCAAGACAAGGAAATATCACTAGCCAATTAGAAGGACTGTATATTGGCCTCCATTCTGGACTATCACATTGGACTTTGTCATTATTTTCCATATTGGATTACCAAGTTTTCAAGGACTTTGCTCCTGGACTACCAGACACCATTTACTCTAAGTAATTTCTTCTTAATCCCATTTACTCTTAATTGTGTGCTACCATTAATCTAACTTTATATGCACTCTTTTGTACTTTTAATAAATAATATACAATCATTTAAAGGAGAAGTAAACACAAATTTTTATACTCCAGAATCTGAAAACAACCCCCTTAAAAACACCAATAAGCTATAAAATCCCACTTCAGTAAATTGTATTAAATTAAATGTAAGCCTGTTAAGAACTGGATAAAGTATCTGTGTGTATGTGCAGTGTCAGACCACACCTCCTGACCTCAGTCACATGCTTCCTTGCTTTATCTGTCCTGTATAGGGATTGGCTGGAGATTATTAATGGGTGTGACCAACTGTAACAAGTTTCTGCCATACCTACGGACTGAGCATGTGCAGAACATAATGGTCGTTGACCAAACTGTGTGATACTAGAATGCTGAGAAGTAAAGCACAGACCATATGTTATTTAGGTAAATTTCCCAGCGCCCGTATCAAAATGAGAGGTAAGACGCAGATTACTGCTTTTATATCAAGGTGTTCTGCCTTCTGATTCAATGTTGTTCTGTGGCTTTATATCCTTGCTTTTGAAATTACGCTACAGTCTGTTCAGATATATATATAACTGTGTATAGAAGTTACAGGTGCGAATAACCTTTTCTTACAGGATTGTTATAAAAGTTAAGGGGTGGGTATAACCTCTTATATATAGTTAGCAATTGTCAGCCTATCATTAGTTGTTAAGATATATTTTGGTGTGTACTGTATATTTCTGTTCACTACCCCTCCTTCTCCTATCTGTTTTATTTGACTTTTGGAGTACATTTTCCAATAACTGATAAGTAGATAGTTAGACTGGAGTTAGGGGTTGTGACAAGGTGTATGGGCATTTAGTTATAATTGGATTAAGCTTTGAGAACATTTCCACTTCCTTTTTCCTGAAAGATACCACTGTGTATCTTCTGATCAAGGTTTTTGTGGTATTCAAAGGTTAAATATCAATATTGAATTTTGAACTGTTTGTTTTTTTTTTTTTCTGTCATTTGTCATGGAAACAAATGACAAATCAATAATTCTTTCTTATCCGAGATCAAACAGAGAGCTGACAATTGGATTAGAAATTCATTCACTCACTTCAAATACAATAAAATTAGTCGTGATCCCTAAATCCTGTATTGTCAATAGACATTCTGACTGTGTGTGTTGATGGGCTTGTTTTTTTCAAGGGAACTTCTACAAATATGTTAAATCTCATAATATAGTTGCTTTGTTCTTTTTAGATCCCCGGAGGATTAAGTGGAAGATAATAGAGATGCGTAGATTGTTTTAGTTTGAATTATATATAAATCTTTAAGAGGAACATGATTCATCACAATCTCGGGGTCTGTTGGTCTGGGTTGGTGCCAAACCTTTTAGATCCTATGGAATATGTTAATTATTTGCCATGTGCAGGGATGTGCAGTAGTAGGCAATATTCCATAGTTTGTTGTTTTAAATGGAACATTTGTGCCTTTTCATGCTGTGAGTGGCAAACTGAATAACAAGTAGATTGTTCCAGTGTATTTTTCTTTAGTTGCAAATAAATAGTGGATTTATATGGAATCTCTTACTTCCTCTCACTTCAGCACCTAGAGATACTAAGCAGCTTATTGGATACCAGAACTCCCTAAGAGAAGCAACGCTGAACATGTGAGAAACCCCCTTTGATCTATTGACAGATACTTCGTTATTTCAGTTAAACAGGTTGAAATATCTGTGGAACTTTTTTGGGCCGCAGCCTTTCAATGTTGGTTGAGCCAGATACGTTGGTCATTTTTTGGCTATTCGTGTGATCTTCTATGGACGGCACAAACACAATCAGTCCCCCAGTGTGTACCTAGCCTTAAGGTCTTGACTTCACACAGGTGTATTTGGAAAAGGCAACCAATGGAAAGGCAACCAGTACATTTATTTGTAGTAACTTCCCAGAGAAAATCACTATTTTTTGCCTTTAAAGAACAACTAAAGCCTCAAAACAACACTCTTTCAGACGGAAGAGCACCTATATATAGAGCAGTAATCTGTGTCTCACATCTCATTTTGATATGGTTGTTAGGAAATTTACCTTTCTAAAATGGGGTTTGTGTTTTACTTCCCAGCATTCTACTATCACACCATGTTGTCACTGACTATTATGTTCTGTACACATGGTCAGTCCGACGTTTCTGCAGGAACTTGTTAGTTATTTCAATTGGTCACACCCACTAGTTGCCTCTAGCCAATCCTTTTACAGGACAGATTAGGCAAGAGAGCATGTGACTGGGATTAGGGGTGTGGCCAGTCACTGTATATACATAAAGTTATTTCATCCAGTTCTTCAGGGGGTTACATTTACTTTAATGCCATTTCCTGTAGTGGGATTTTATAGTTTATTGGTGTTTTTAGAGGGGATATTTTCAGATTCTGGAGTGTAAAAATGTAGTTTTAGTTCTCCTTTAATTTTAATTCTTGCTGAAATGAAATTTCTTATACTGTATAGTTTTTAGTCTGTATCTTCCATTATTGTGCAATAATATAATTCTTGTCCATACAGTATGTGTATAGATTAAACCAACTGGGTATCTGCTGCCTCTTTCTAAACTATGTACTGGGACTCAAATGTCAGAGAAAACCAATAAAAAGGAAGATATTGTAAATTTAAAGGTCCAAAAATTATAACATTGAAGAAAAAATGGTATTTTAGGAAGAGAAACCTAAATCAAACAGCCAAAGATCCGGTGCTGCTCCCAACACAATAGCCATCCCCCCATCCAAGGTACGGTAACAATATTTAGTATTGGCCTTTCATTAACATAGTTATGTTCTTAAAATGCTGTGTCTGCAAAAAGCCACTTTCACATTATTACAGCCTTTTAATGCTAAAAGCTCATCTGCTGCAAAAGGCAGAAAAATAACTTGATAAATTAAAAACAAATGATACAGGGAAATAGTGGGCAGACATTATGGATAGAAAATAAGAGAAAGCTCAAAACCAAAAAGAATTGCCAAAAAAACTGCCAGGGTTATTCAATAAAAAGTTCTTATCCTTTAGCTATTTAGCTTTCAAATGTTAAAATAAGATCTGATTGGTTGGGGCAAAATTAGCACCATTTTTAACGATAAGCAGGGTTAGTCAATAAAAGTTCTTATCGTTTAAAATGGTGTTAATTTTTCCCCAACCAATCACATGTTAGCTTTCAAATGTTAAATAAGATCTGATTGGTTGGGGCAAAATTAGCACCATTTTTATCAATAAAAACTTTTATTGAATCTCCCTGTTTTATCTCTGCATTAATTCCATTAATGTTACAATGAAATATTAGAGCTATTAGAAAAGGAAATGTAGATATAATTCCCCTTACCTTCTGCATTGCTATGGCATTCCTGGGTATTGCATTCCTGAGTTTGCGGAACGTTTGGCTCCATTTCTTTACAAAGGTGGTGTTGTACGGTAGTGTTATTGTCTGTGTTTATACATTCGATCTTCCTTCCCTGGGTACCGCCTCCGCATGACACCGAACACTGCAATGATATTACAGAACTTTTTTAAAGATGAAAGAATATGAAAGCAGTGCACATTATGGGGCTGGTGCAAAAAAACCCAAAAACTATTAATATGCAGCAACCAATCAAATGTCATCTAACTGCAGTAAGCCACTAAAAAGCTAACATTTGATTGGCTATTGCAAATAAATATCACAGGCAAATGTTAGCCCCTCTAAATTGCATTAGCCCCTATGGTTCTGCGAGACCCAATGTTCGGACTGAAACACCAGGACACTAGATTAAGGGGCATATTTACCAGGGCTATGTACAGAGAGCAGTTTGTGCTGGTTATTGGCTATTTGTATCTTAAAGCCACGTTAACCGATGTACCAGGGGTTACGACAATACTAACACAACTTTACGACACAACTAATGGCAGATGTGGCGTTACACAAAAACTGTGTTGTGCAACCGCCACAAACAATTAATGGCTCTTTAAGACAGAATCTTTAATGCCAGCAGATAGTTGGTGTTAAAGGGTATCTCCCCCTCGTTTTTGACTTGTGTTTGGAATCCAGTTCTTATTGAAGAACGGGAGGTAAGAGCTGTGCCTTACCTTCCACCCCTGACCAACGCATACACACGGACGATTCATGGCCATTCGGCGCCAGTAGCGGTCGGGTGTCATGGCTCGGTGTGCACATCATTGCGTGTGTGCGTGCCTTTAGACTCTTAATGCAATAAAATAGGGTTCCAGGCAGAAGCACACAGTTCTCCATTTAACATCAAGACAAGGAAATATCACTAGCCAATTAGAAGACTGTATATTGGCCTCCATTCTGGACTATCACATTGGACTTTGTCATTATTTTCCATATTGATTACCAAGTTTTCAAGGACTTTGCTCCTGGACTACCAGACACCATTTACTCTAGTAATTTCTTCTTAATCCCATTTACTCTTAATTGTGTGCTACCATTAATCTAACTTATATGCACTCTTTTGTACTTTAATAAATAATATACAATCATTTAAAGGAGAAGAACACAATTTTTTTTATACTCCAGAATCTGAAAACAACCCCCTTAAAAACACCAATAAGCTATAAAATCCCCACTTCATTAAATTGTATTAAATTAAATGTAAGCCTGTTAAGAACTGGATAAGTATCTGTGTGTATGTGCAGTGTCAGACCACACCTCCTGACCTCAGTCCATGCTTCCCTTGCTTTATCTGTCCTGTAGGGATTGGCTGGAGATTATTAATGGGTGTGACAACTGTAACAAGTTTCTGCCATACCTACGGACTGAGCATGTGCAGAACATAAGGTCGTTGACCAAACTGTGTGATACTAGAATGCTGAGAATAAAGCACAGACCATATGTTATTTAGGTAAATTTCCCACGCCTTTATCAAAATGAGAGGTAAGACCAGATTACTGCTTTTATATCAAGGTGTTCTGCCTTCTGGTTCAGTTGTGTTCTGTGGCTTTATATCCTTGCTTTTGAAATTAGCTACGTCTGTTCAGATATATATATAACTGTGTATAGAAGTTACAGGTGAATAACCTTTCTTACAGGATGTGTTAAAAAAGTTAAGGGGTGGGTATAACCTCTTAATATAGTTAGCAATTGTCAGCCTATCATTAGTTGTTAAGATATATTTTGGTGTGTACTGTATATTTCTGTTCACTACCCCTCCTTCTCCTATCTTTTTATTTGACTTTTGGAGTACATTTTCCAATACTGATTAGATAGTTAGACTGGAGTTAGGGGTTGTGACAAGGTGTATGGGCATTTAGTTATAATTGGATTAAGCTTTGAGAACATTTCCACTTCCTTTTTCCTGAAAGATACCACTGTGTATCTTCTGATCAAGGTTTTTTGTGGTATTCAAAGGTTAATATCAATATTGAATTTGAACTGTTTGTTTTTTTTTTTTCTGTCATTTGTCATGGAAACAAATGACAAATCAATAATTCTTTCTTATCCGAGATCAAACAGAGAGCTGACAATTGGATTAGAAATTCATTCACTCACTTCAAATACAATAAAATTAGTCGTGATCCCTAAATCCTGTATTGTCAATAGACATTCTGACTTGTGTGTTGATGGGCTTGTTTTTTTCAAGGGAACTTCTACAAATATGTTAATCTCATAATATAGTTGCTTTGTTTTTTTAGATCCCCGGAGATTAAGTGGAAGATAATAGAGATGCGTAGATTGTTTTAGTTTGAATTATATATAAATCTTTAGAGGAACATGATTCATCACAATCTCGGGTCTGTTGGTCGGGTTGGTGCAAATCCTTTTAGATCCTATGGAATATGTTAATTATTTGCCATGTGCAGGGATGTGCAGTAGTAGGCAATATCCATATTTTGTTGTTTTAAATGGAACATTTGTGCCTTTTCATGCTGTGAGTGGCAAACTGAATAACAAGTGATTGTTCCAGTGTATTTTTCTTAGTGCAAATAATAGTGGATTTATATGGAATCTCTTACTTCCTCTCACTTCGCAACCTAGAGATACTAAGCAGCTTATTGGATACCAAACTCCCTAAAGAAGCAACGCTGAACATGTGAGAAACCCCTTTGATCTATTGACAGATACTTCGTTATTTCAGTTAAACAGGTTGAAATATCTGTGGAACTTTTTTGGGCCGCAGCCTTTCAATGTTGGTTGAGCCAGATACGTTGGTCATTTTTTGGCTATTCGTGTGATCTTCTATGGACGGCACAAACACAATCAGCTCCCCCAGTGTGTACCTAGCCTTAAGGTCTGACTTCACACAGGTGTATTTGGAAAAGGCAACCAATGGAAAGGCAACCAGTACTTTATTTGTAGTAACTTCCCAGAGAAATCACTATTTTTTGCCTTTAAAGAACAACTAAAGCCTCAAAACAACACTCTTTCAGACGAAGAGCACCTATATATAGAGCAGTAATCTGTGTCTCACATCTCATTTTGATATGGTTGTTAGGAATTTACCTTTCTAAAATGGGGTTTGTGTTTTACTTCCCAGCATCTACTATCACACCATGTTGTCACTGACTATTATTTTCTGTCACATGGTCAGTCCGACGTTTCTGCAGGAACTTGTTATTTATTTCAATTGGTCACACCCACTAGTTGCCTCTAGCCAATCCTTTTACAGACAATTGCAAAGAGCATGTGACTGGGATTAGGGTGTTGCCAGTCCACTGTATATACATAAAGTTTTTATCATCCAGTTCTTCAGGGGGTTACATTTACTTTAATGCATTTCCTGTAGTGGGATTTTATAGTTTATTGGTGTTTTTAGAGGGGATATTTTCAGATTCTGGAGTATAAAAATGTAGTTTAGTTCTCCTTTATTTTAATTCTTGCTGAAATAAATTCTTATACTGTATATTTTTTAGTCTGTATCTTCCATATTGTGCAATAATATAATTCTTGTCCATACAGTATGTGTATAGATTAAACCAACTGGGTACTGCTGCCTGCCTCTTTCTAACCTATGTACTGGGACTCAAATGTCAGAGAAAACCAATAAAAGGAAGTATTGTAAATTTAAAGGTCCAAAAATTATAACATTGAAGAAAAAATGGTATTTTAGGAAGAACCTAAATCAAAACAGCCAAAGATCCGGTGCTGCTCCCAACACATAGCCATCCCCCCATCCAAGGTACGTACCAATATTTAGAATGGGTCTTCATCTACATGTTTATGTTCTAAAATGTTGTGTCTGCAAAAAGCCACTTTCACATTATTACAGCCTTTTAATGCTTAGCATTAAAGCTAATAATGCAGCCATCTGCTGCAAAGGCAGAAAATAACTTGATACATTAAAAACAAATAATACTGGGAAATATGGGCAGACATTATGGATAGAAAATAAGAGAAAGCTCAAACCCAAAAAGAATAAAGAATTGCCAAAAAAACCAACACTTTCAGGTTATTCAATAAAAGTTCTTATCCTTTAAACAGTGCTAATTTTGCCCCAACCATCATTGTAGCTTTCAAATGTTAAAATAGGATCTGATTGGTTGGGGCAAAATTAGCACTATTTAAAACAATAAGAACTTATTGACTAACCCTGCTTATCATTAAAAATGGTGCTAATTTTGCCCCAACCAATCACATGTTAGCTTTCAAATGTTAATAGAATCTGATTGGTTGGGGCAAAATAGCACCATTTTAACGATAAAACTTTTATTGAATCTCCCTGTTTTACACGCATTAATTCCATTAATGTTACAATGAAATATTAGAGCTATTAGAAAGGAAATGTAGATATAATTCCCCTTACCTTCTGCATTGCTATGGCATTCCTGTATTGCACCTGAGTTTGCGAGACATTTGGCTCCATTTCTTACAAAGGTGGTGTTTGAACGGTAGTGTTATTGTCTGTGTTTATACTTCGATCTTCCTTCCCTGGGTACCCCTCCGCATGACCCCGAACACTGCAATGATATTACGAACTTTTTTAAGAAAAGAATATGAAAGCAGTGCACATTATGGGGCTGATGCAAAAACCCCAAAAAACAACAAATATGCAGCAACCAATCAAATGTCATCTAACTGCAGTAGCCACTAAAAAGCTAACATTTGATTGCTTCTATTGCAAATAAATATCACAGGCAAATGTTAGCCCCTCTAAATTGCATTAGCCCCTATGGTTCTGCGAGACCCAATGTTTGGACTGAAACACCAGGACACTAGATTAAGGGCATATTTACCAGGGCTATGTACAGAGAGCAGTTTGTGCGGGTATTGGCTATTTGTATCTTAAAGCCACGTTAACCGATGTACCAGGGGTTACGACAATACTAACACAACTTTACGACACAACTAATGGCAGATTTGGCGTTACACAAAAACTGTGTTGTGCAACCGCCACAAACAATTAATGGCTCTTTAAGCAGAATCTTTAATGCCAGCAGATAGTTGGTGTTAAAGGGTATCTCCACTCGTTTTTGGAAGTTTTGGAATCCAGTTCTATTGAAAACGGGATGTAAAGGAGCTGTGCCTACCTTCCTTCTTCAATAGAACACACAGGAGCCAGGAGAGAAGGTAAGAAACTTACCGCTCGCTCGCTCCCCCGCGCTTGGTCGGACAGGTCCCGACGGACCTTGTCTTCTATGCGCATAGATCGCGCATGCGCATAGAAGACAGTCCGTCGGGACCTGTCAGACTACGCGCCGGGGGAGCGAGCGAGCGGGTAAGTTCTTACCTTATCTCCTGTGTGTTCTATTGAAGAACGGAAGGTAAGGCACAGCTCCTTTACCTCCCATTCTTCAACAGAACTGGATTCCAAAAACTTCCAAAAACAGTGGAATACCCTTTAAAGATTCCCAAAAGGTAAACCCCATTCGCAATACACTGTGAGCCATTATCAGTTTGGTGCATTGCCTAAAGGGGGCAATGGAGAGCGATAACAGCTCTGTGCATAGCCCTGTACATTGTTTCTTTAACAGGCACTATTTTCAAAAGGGCAGAATTTTCAATATTTATAAAATGAGGAAAATGTAGCTTTTCAATCCCTTTACATTGCAAATACCGGCGTTAAACATAGAGAAAACCATAGCAGCATTTATATAGAGGGGAATCAATGAACGACCCCTGACCAACGCATACACACGGACGATTCATGGCCATTCGGCGCGAGTAGCGGTCGGGTGTCGATTTCGAAACGAAACCTGCTAACTTTTGTAAGTAAGGTGCAATGAATGAGCCTGCGAAATTTAAGCCGTCTGCCCCACGGCAAGTTGGAGAATTAGTGATGAGTGAGTGAGTGAGGGCTTTGCCTTTTATTAGTATAGATGAACAAGATAGGTCCATTTAAATAGAATAATAAACGTCTACAACAAACAGCACAGTCTGAGGTAATAGGCAGAGGGAGACACAGAGCCCATGTGAGACATTGAATTTAGTGGCTGACCAGGAGAGAGAACAGTACAGGGAGAGAATAGCAGGTAGAGTGTTCTGATAGCTATGGTAGCTTTGGAATCAGTAAACATTTTACAATAGGGAGATGTATAAACAAGAATACAACCTGTAGTAGTGATTGGACCAAAACTCAAATTCAAGACAAGATGGATTTTTTTTAATGAACTCAGATTTTTATAACTCTACGAACTATAAACATTTGGGTTTTCCGGACTTGCGGACATATTTTCGATAATTATCGAAAATTTCAGGATTCTCAAATTTTCTAATCGATAACCCTCGACTTTTACGCTCCATAACCCTAGAAGGCGCATTCAAGGGTAATGGACGAATTTGAGGGTTATTGACCCTCGAATGAAGCGTTAGGTAACCCTCGAATTCGGACATAACCTTCAAATGTAGCATTCGATAACCCTCAAATTCGGCGCTAACTGTCAAATGTGGCGATCGATTTTGGTAGCTATTAAATTTAATGCCTAACAATTGCCCAATGGTGAGGAAAGTTACAGGGAGATTCAATAAAAGTTCTTGGGGGAGATACAATATAGCCCTTTTCCTTCTAAAACCCACGTTAACACCCTCCGAAAAAAATTTGGTTAACGGGGTCTTAGACGGAATTAGAGCACAGCGCCATTTCCGAATGTTTTTGGAAACAGCGAGGTTGCTAACGATCCAAAACCCCGCCGTAAGGCTTCTAAGGTTTGGTTTACCTCGCTTATTCCCCACGCCGTAACGGTAACTTTAGGAATTGTCACTTGTGGAAGGTCTGCTGCTCCGTTCACCTCTTATTAGCCCGATCCGCGATGCAAAATAACGACGTAATCTCGTTTACCGTCAGTTATTGTTCGTGGATCGGGCTAAGGTAAGAAGTAACATATTCGAGGTATTGAATCTTGGCTCGGTGTGCACATCATTGCGTGTGTGCGTGCCTTTAGACTCTTTACACCATTGGGCAAAAAACAAGATTGTTAAACGTAACAGTAGATGTTACAATGGTAACGATGGATTTCACTGTGGCAAAAATACATTTTGACGAAAATGAACATTTTTAGAAGTATGATGACAAATGTAAAAAAAATTGTAGTCTGGTGTACTAAATGGCAAAATAAGCGTTCTTTTATAACAATGGCCAATATGGAGGGTCAGGCATTAGTTAGGCCAAAAAAGAATATAGAATATAGAATATTGGCCCAAGGACTCGGAGAGAGTAAGTAAACGAGAGTATGGAAATACAATTCTGAGAAGGTTCCTGGCTATGGTGTAATGTGTCCATCACTACAGCATATAAGGAAATAAATACATACAAACCGAAGTTCTAATCCTGTATGTATGTATAATTTTATTTATAAAATACAGGATATACAAACTAGGGGATACGGGCCATTATACAGATAAATAAAAATTAAGTTAAATACAATTTCATACATCAGTTAAGCAAGCATATATATATATAAAATATGTATAAATTGATACAAGTGCAACAAGCCTCGACACATTAGGAATGAGATCCCTGCCCTGAGAGGCTACAATCTAGTGGTTGGGACAACATACAGATACAAGCATGGGGAGGGGTACAAAGTGCTTAAAAGGGCTAACAATCATTATTTATGCTGGTGCTCAGAAAGGTAGGAGGACAGTCTAGATTTGAAAGTATTAATGGATGTCACCAGGTGAAGCGAGAGAGGGAGAGGTTCCAATGGTGGGAGCAGCAAGGAAAAATGGTTAAGGCGGGAGGCAGCAGTGTTAGTTGGGGGTTGTGTGAGAAGATTTCCTTGTGAGGACGAAGGGCACGGCCTGTGGACATAAGGGACCAAAGAGAGAAGATAAGTAGTGAGGTGCAGTAGAGCGAAGGGATTTAAAGGTTAAAAGTAGGGTATTGATATGATCCTTTGTTTGATGGGAAGCCACCCTATGGACTGCAGTATCGGGGTTGCAGGTTCTCTTTTGGAGGAGAGCGGGATGATCCGAGCTGCTGAGTTTAAGATAGACTGGAGAGGAGAGAGATGAAAGGCTGGGAGTCTAAGTAGTAGAATGTTACAGTAGTCAAGACGGGAGATTATAAGGGCATGGATGAGCATTTTAGTAGTGGAGAGAGAGAGAAAAGGGTGGATCTTGGCAATATTGCGAAGGAGAAAACGACAGGTCCTAGCGACATTGTTAATGTGATGATGGAAGGAAAAAGAGGAGTCAAAGATTTGTCCAAGGCAGTGTGCAGATTCAACTGGGTTAATGACCCATATTGTCAAGAGATGGAGAAGTGTGGACTAGGTCCCAGTTTAGGGGGGGGAATATTTAATTCTGTTTGGATAGATGAGTTTTAGGCGGCGGCGACCCATCAGGAAGAGATAGAGTGCAAATTTACGGATTTGGGATTGAATTCAGCGGTTAGCTGGGGGGTGGACAAGTAAATTTGGGATCACAGCATATAAGTGATACTTAAAACCGAAAGAACTGATTATTTCTCCCAGAGAGATAGTGTAGAGGGAAAACAGCAAGGGTCCTAAAACCGAGCCCTGAGGACCCCCACACTAAGGGAACAGGAGAGGAAGTCTTATTAGCAATAGAGCCAGAGAAAGATCTGTTAGAGAGATAAGAAGACAACCACGCCGCAGCTTGATGCCCAGAGAATATAGAAACTGCATAAGAAGAAAGTGATCCACAGTATCAAAGGCAGATGATAGGTCAAGGAGAATATCTGTTGTATTCAATTAGATCAACTGGACTTGAAATGTAGTTCTTGAAGACGTTTCGCTAGTCATCCGACTGGCTTTCTCAATTCAGAGATGACTTGTACAAGAATCTGTGGGAATATGTACCCTGGAAAATCCCAATTAGCATATCACAGCCAGGTGTTAAGGGTGTGTGATTAGATAGTGGCTAAGAGGTGTTATAGAGATGCCCAGAGTAAGGTGTTAAAACAAAAAAACAGGTAGGCCGGCACTCGCTATCTCCCCGATCTCATGCCGTGCACGTCGAAGGCTCCACATCAACACTTCCACAGCACAAAAGTATGAATAGGACGGCACTTGCTTCGTTAAAATCCTCAAAGTTTTATTTCATACTGGTTAAAAGGTAAAGGCTTTCTTTAGCCTAACAGCGATCGGCAATACACAGTTCAGGTATGACGTTTCGGGTCACATGACCTTTTTCAAAAGTATTTGAAAAAGGGTCATGTGACCCGAACAGTATATACTGAACTGTGTATTGCCGATGAGCGTTTAGGCTAAAGAAAGCTTTACCTTTTAACCAGTATGAAATAAAACTTTGAGGATTTTAACGAAGCAAGTGCCGTCCTATTCATCTAAGTATACGGTGATTCAATTAGATCAACTGGACTGAAATGTAGTTCTTGAAGACGTTCGCTAGTCATCCGACTGGCTTTCTCAATTCAGAATGAAGTACAAGAATATCTGTGGCAATTATGTACCCTGGAAATCCAATTAGCATATCACAGCCAGGTGTTAAGGGTGTGATTAGATAGTGGCTAAGAGGTGTTATAGGAACGCCCAGAGTAAGGTGTTTTAAAACAGCATTGTACATGGCGACAGTTGGTGTCGAACCCCCCCACCTCTATTTAGCGTTGGTTTCTATTTTCACATAAATGGCCTCCTTAACACCTCTCTTGAACCAGTCACGTTCCTTCGCAGTATATTAACATTACAATCTTCAAAGGTATGTCCTTTATCCTTAAGATGCAGATACACGGCTGAGTCCTGACCGAGGAATTGGCTCTTCTGTGCTGGGCCATACGTTTGATGCAGTGCTGTTTGGTCTCCCCACATACAAATCAGAGCATTCTTCACTGCACTGCACTGCATTATGATGTCGCTTTTCTGTGTTTTGGTATTGGGTCTTTCGGATGTACCAATTGCTGCCTCAGTGTGTTGTCGGTTTAAAGCAGACAGGGATACGAGTTTTTTGAAAATTCTTCTTAATTTCTCGGAGACCCCGCTACATATGGGATGACCATGTTCTTCCTCCTGTCTTGCTTTTCCCCTTCACTGTTGTTATTCGTGTTTTTTCTTTCCTTCTCTTTTTGACAAAGGCCCAGTCTGGAATCCACAAGTTTTAAGGGCTCCTCTGAGATGTTTCATTTCTTAGCTTTGCCTCTGTGCTAGTGGGGAGTTCTCGGCTCTGTGTTGCGGGTTCTGATGACCCCCAGCTTCTGATCTAAAGGGTGGTGGGAGTCAAACATCAAATACTGATCTGTGTGTGTGGTTTTCTGTAAACCTCTACTTCCAGTTTACCATTTTCCTTAACTTCTACCAAGCAGTCCAAGAAAGCCGTTTGTGTGTTTTGTACCTCTTCCCTTGTGAATTTAATGTTTTGGTCCACCGATTAATGTGTTCTGTGAAAGCTTGTACTTCCTTCTGGTGGATTTTAACACAGGTGTCATCAACATATCTGAACCAGGCTGGGTGCTATGCCCTTAAGGTATTAAGCGCCTGTGTTTCTACCTCCTCCATGTAAAGGTTGGCCACAATAGGTGAAACTGGAGATCCCATAGCACATCCATGTTTTTGCTTAAGAACTTATCCCTGTATTTGAAATAGGTGGTATTCAGGCACAGTCCACACGGAACACACCTGTTCTGGGTTGAGATCAGTTCTGCTGGTAAGAGTGCTGTTTGGCCCAGCCGTTTTCTCACCATGTCAACAGCCTCCTTGGTGGGTATACAAGTGAGGAGATGTCACCTCATAGGACACCATAGTTCTTCTACACCAGAGTAATATCTTAATCTTGTTGTGAACATGAGAGTTCTGGATGTGATGCTTAGAACTTCCCACCAAAGGTCCTAAGATGTTAGCTAGATATTTTGCACCTTGTATGTTACCGAGTTGATGCTGCTGACTATAGGTCTTAGTGGGGCCCCTTCCTTATGTATCTTTGGGAGTCCATATATGCATCTTAAGGATAAAGGACATACCTTTGAAGACTGTAATGTTAAAATACTGGCATACTAAGGTGTTAAAACAGCATTGTACATGGCAGACAGTTGGTGTCGAACCCCCCCACCTCTATTTAGGCTTGGTTTCTTTATTTTCACATAAATGGCCTCTTAACACCTCTCTTGAACCAGTCCACATTCCTTTGCCAGTATTTTAACATTACAGTCTTCAAAGGTATGTCCTTTATCCTTAAGATGCAGATACACGGCTGAGTCCTGACCGCGGGAATTGGCTCTTCTGAGCTGGGCCATACGTTGATGCAGTTGCTGTTTGGTCTCCCCCCAATACAAATCAGAGCATTCTCACTGCACTGCACTGCATAATGATGTCGCTTTTCTTGGGTTTTGGTATTGGGTCTTTGGATGTACAAATTGCTGCCTCAGTGTGTTGTTCGGTTTAAAGAGACAGGGATACGATGTTTTTTGAAAATTCTTCTTAATTTCTCGGAGACCCCGCTACATATGGGATGACCATGTTCTTCCTCCGTCTTGCTTTTCCCCTTCACTATTGGTATTGCGTGTTCTTCTTTCCTTCTACTCTTTTGACAAAGGCCCAGTCTGGATATCCCCAAGTTTTAAGGGCTCCTCTGAGATGGTTCATTCTTTAGCCTTCGCCTGTGTGCTAGTGGGGATGTTCTCGGCTCTGTGTGTGCAGGGTTCTGATGACCCCCAGCTTGTGATCTAAAGGGTGGTGGGAGTCAAACATTAAATACTGATCTGTGGTGTTGTGGTTTTCTGTAAACTTCTACTTCCAGTTTACCATTTTCCTAACTTCTACCAAGCAGTCCAAGAAAGCCAGTTTGTTGTTTTGTACCTCTTCCCTTGTGAATTTAATGTTCTGTCCACCGCATTAATGTGTTCTGTGAAAGCTTGTACTTCCTTCGGTGGATTTTAACCCAGGTGTCATCAACATATTGAACCCGTGGCTGGGTGCTATGCCCTTAAAGGTATTAAGGCCCTGTTGTTCTCCTCCTCATGTAAAGGTTGGCCACAATAGGTGAAACTGGAGATCCCATAGCACATCCATGTTTTGCTTATAGAACTTATCCCTGTATTTGAAATAGGTGGTACTCAGGCACAGTCCAACAAGGAACACACCTGTTCTGGGTTGAGATCAGTTCTGCTGGTAAGAGTGCTGTCTTGGCCCAGCCGTTTTCTCACCATGTCAACAGCCTCCTTGGTGGGTATACAAGTGAAGAGAGATGTCACATCATAGGACACCATAGTTTCTCTACACCGAGTACTAATCTTCAATCTTGTTGGTGAAAACTGAGAGTTCTGGATGTGATGCTTAGAACTTCCCACCAAAGGTCCTAAGTAGTTAGCTAGATATTTTGCCACCTTGTATGTTACCGAGTTGATGCTGCTGATATAGGTCTTAGTGGGGCCCCTTCCTATGTATCTTTGGGAGTCCATATGCATGGATGTGCCTCACCAGGGTAGAGGCGATGATACATTGCTCGGTCAATGGCTTTATCCTTTTGAAGCTGTTGTAGTAAGTCTATGACTCTTTTCTTGTAACGGGGTGGGATCCTTGTTAAAGCTCCTAAATGTGTTGTTATCGGCCAGGAGCATGGCACCTTATCATGGTAGTCTGAGGTGTTGAGTACACATGTGCATTTCCTTTATCGGCGGTAGAATGGTGATACTGGAATCTTTCTTGAGGGATGTTAAGGCTCTTCTTTCCTGTGTAGTCAGGTTAGATGAAGGAGTTTTAGCACTGGCTAAGGCTGCAGATACCTTAAGGCGAAGTTGTTCTGCCTCACTCTGTGATACCTTATTACTGTGGATAGAGGCTTCTGTGGCTGCTATAATATCCACCACAGGGATGGCTCTTAGGGGTGATGGCAAAATTCAAGCCCTTACCAAGGACTTCCATTCTGGCTGGGTCAGGGTCCTGTTAGACAAGTTTCTCACCCATCCTCCTTGTTTGATGAAGTGACACTTCCCTCCTTTTGTATCCAAGGTAGTTGTTCTCCTTTGGGGCTGTTCTGGGATGACAAAATAGAGAACTTGTTCTGTTGCCTTTGTTTGCCCTTACAGTGTGAGAAAGCTGTGCTGTTTGGTGAACTCCATCACTCTTTCCAGATTGGACACAGGTAGCGTTGAGGCCAGGTTCTGTTCTAGTTGACTAATGTTGTGCAATTAAACGATGACTGTTAAATGTGTCTGTCGTACCCGTTCACTTAGGAGCGTGTTTGAGCCTTTGCAGTATTGTTTGGCTCTTATGCCTTTAACCGTGGAATCCAGATATAACTGCATGGTACTAGCCTTTGTTGTCTGCATCGGAGGTTAAATCGCAGGTGGTTTCTGTATCTGCCAATTTCCTGCTGTCTTTTCATATTGCCGTACAAGTTTGAGGGTTGTACTGTCTGCCATGTACAATGTGTTTTAACACCTTACTCTGGGCGTTCCTATAACACCTCTTAGCCACTATCTAATCACACCCTTAACACCTGGCTGTGATATGCTAATTGAGATTTCCAGGGTACATAATTGCCACAGATTCTTGTACAGTCATTCTGAATTGAGAAAGCCAGTCGGATGACTAGCGAAACGTCTTCAAGAACTACATTTCAAGTCCAGTTGATCTAATTGAATACAACAGATATACCATGACTGGATGAATGAGAACCTTCACAAGCATAGTCAAGGAGAATAAGGACAGAGAACTGTCCTTTGGTTCTGGCAGCTTGTAGGTCATTTTGAGACTTTGCAGAGGGCAGTTTCAGTTGAATGACCTGGTCAGAATCCTGATTGTAACTGGTTCAATAAGTTATTAGCATGGAGGTATTTAGTAATGTGTGTAGAGACGAGTTGTTCTAAGAGTTTTGATGCAAACGGTTAAAAGGGGAGACAGGGCGGAGTTGTGTAGTTTGAGTGACAGGTAGGATCCAGAGAGGGTTTTTTAAGAAGAGGTTTGACCCACGCATGTTTAAAGGCAGCAGGAAAAATCCCAGAGGTCAGGGAGGAATTAAAAATGTGAGAAAGAGCGGGGGAAAGGATTTTAGCGCAGTGTCTAAGAAGGAGGGCATGGGATCAAGGGTACACATTGTAAGCCGCAAGGTCAACAGGTCGAAGACTTCAGAATGGGTGACGGGTGAAAGATTCCAGAACTGCTGGTGGTTGGGCAGGCAAAAGAAGGCCAGAGTTGTCTTGGGTATAGGAATTAGAGTGCGGATATCATCTATTTTATTTCTAAAGTAGTTTGCAAAATCCTGAGGAGTGTCCATCAAGGAGGGCTGCAAGAGAGTGTTAAATAGCAAAAATAGACGACGTGGGGATTTTGTTATTGTTTATAAGTGTGCTAAAGTAGGAGTGTTTAGCTGCCGAAAGAGCCGAACTAAGACACAACAACATGAGCTTGAAATGAAGTCCACCTGCCTGTGTGACTTTTTCCACAGCCACTCAGCTGCATGAGTACAGCCGCTCAGGAACTTGGTATCTGAATTGAGAGTGAGAAAGGACGTTAGTCCGAAACATGTAGCACACATGTTTGGTGTAATAAAGACATCTTGTTTCACAGCTTGGAGTCTGTGCTATTTGTAAGCTACACTTATACCTTCATTTATTTGTATTACTGAACCTGGACCAGGCATACCAGGAAGTGTAAGCAAATAAGGTTTGATGGAAGCGCACTCTGTGTACACCTGATGAAGGAGACATAGCGTTCTCCGAAACGTTGTGTGTTTGTGTTATGCAATAAAACAGAATTTTTCTGACAAACAGTGTGCGCTTCTATCAAACCTTATTTGCTTGTGCTATAGCGTGGAGTCCTTGAGGTAGAGGACAGAGGGAAGCAGCACCTGAAATACATTGGCACATTGCCCGAAGGAGTGCCTAGGCCCACATCTAAACTATACGGACTTATACCAGGAAGTGTAGCCTACAGAATCTACGTTGCTTTTCGGTATAGACATTCCCTATCCTCCTTGTATCTGAATGTATTAGGGAATCAGGGTGATCATTTTACTAAATACGTGTTACTGGGAATTAGTTTTTTTGGGTTTTTGTAAAACATTTTGAGAGATGAATTTACCTTTTAACTGAATTAAATATCCATCTGAGTCTTAAAGGTTTATTACAAATGAAAGGTTTCTGTGCATCATAAAAACCCCATTGATGCAGATTGATTTCCCATTAATAACGTCCTGTTGGGTAACTGTCTAAAACCTGTACAGGGAAGTTCTACACTATAAGTCTGTTGATGGGCATTTCAATGGTTAATATTGCTTATGTAAATTCAGAGTTTAAAAAGGCACAATGTCATAAAATGGGGTTGTCGGAAGCAATCTTGCATAACGCATAAGCCTAATATTCTTCCTGAACGAGCTACAGAAACAATAAATAGAACCGTAATGATTGGTTTTATAGGAACTGAACATTTACAAATGTCTCTTACTTTCTGGGTTCTAAACAATAAATGCCATTTGCGCCATATCTTACTGTATCATTACCAACCTAGAGATCAAGTGGCTTTTTATGTGTAAACACATTACAGTCCGGGACTAATTTTCATGATTATATAGTACCTATAAACTAACTTTCTCACCTGCAGACTTAATAATAATCTTACTGTAATAACATCTAAGAGCATTAGGATGTAAGGCAGTATAGAGGTAAATGGGGAAAAAACAAGAATATTTAGTGGGTAGGGTAGAGAAACTGTTCCATGTTTACTGATCTATAACTACTGCTGTCATTAATTGGCATTAATTACCCGGCATGGCTTTTACTGTTGCTATATATAAGTCTTAACTATATTAAAGGGGAACTGTGGTCCAAAAATGACTTTAGGTAAATTGATAGGAATTGCTGTCCTGAATTTTTGCAATTTATTTTCATTTTTTATTTTGCATAGTTTTGAAGATATTTACATTTTTGCGTGTGATATGGCAGCAGCATCACCAGGTCCACTGCACTTCCTGCTTCCTGCTCTGAACCATGTCAGTCAATCTGCCCTGTGTCTCCTCCTCCCCTTTGCAGCCCCCCGGCCCCCCCCCCCCAATGGACCCCATGGTCCCTCCAGTTGCAGCCCCCCTTGGCCCATTCTCTTACAGCCCCATGTGGCCCCGCCCACTCGTGGGTGCTCAAGCGCTGCCCACTCGTGGGTGCCGTGGGCCACTCAGACCACCTTAACCCCCCCCCACAAAGGAAACTCTGTGGAAACAGCCTTTCAGGCAGTTGGAGAGAAGGGCTGTAGATTCCCTTACCTTCTCTGCAGCTGCAGGTCCTTCACACAGCAGAGAGGAGGAGGGGCTTCCTGTCTTCCTCACACACTGAGGGAGTCTGAGGCTGTGCTCACCGGCGGCACTGTGCAGAAACCTTAGGAATGTCACATGTCAGCCTCCCACCCATTAACCTTCTAGTCAGTAATTTCTTTATATCTTGGGCTGTGGAGCACGTAGAGAGGTGGTTAATGGCTCGTTTTAAAGGAAGGAAACTGGTCTTTCATTTAAACTCAACTTATTTGGAGACCACAGTTCCCCTTTAAACCATAACATTTTCTTTGCCAAATGATTCTGAGAACCTTGTGACTGACAATTACAGTATGTTTCAGTACAAGTGTGTTACCTGGGACTATGTGTTGGATTATAGGACAGTTCAGACATATTTGTTGTATTCAGTTAAACTATCTGTATTCAGATAAACTGGACTCAAAGTTTAGTTTTTGGATAGAACCAACTTACAGCCCTTCCCCAAATAGAAACAACGAGTTTAACACTGTAAAGTGTCTCATGTGCTCTCTCCTGCACTTGTTTTTTGTATTTATTGGGGATACCTTTATTGGGTATACATTCAGCTATGTTGATAAGTATATGATTTACAGCCCAAAATCTTCTATTGATTTCTAACCACTATCCTTTAGCACAGAATGCCCTGTAGGTACTTCTCCCTCAACTAGATCAGTGAGCTTCCATATGCTCAGTATCATTCACCCATGGAGAGGAATTTGCAAAGCGCATGCCAGAGTCCTCCAGGAGGACAGGGAAGAGGCAGATACGGATGACACACAGGAAGGCTCCTACTTCACTTTTCTGGACATTCAGCAGCCACAGCAGGAGGAGAAAGGTAAAGATTTTTCAACACTACACAGTGGGGCAAATTTTAGTTTTGGGGGGGAGGGTGGACATGCCCTTTAAAACTGCAAAAGTATGTTCCAGTCTCAATAGTGTTCCTGTATCTCCAGCTACAACATTATACATAGAGATGTCAGAAACTCTGATGTTTCGTTCTGTTTTCAGATTTACCCGTAGATCCCAAAATGGAACGTACTTTTGAGGGTTCGGTATGTATTTTACCGAATGTACAAGTTTTTTTTTGGTAACCCTCGAAAATAACCTTGAACGTTCAAAAACAATCGAAAATAAGATCGGAAATTATTTTTTATTCGTATTTTTAGGGTTACCAAATGTACAAGGTTATTTTCGAGGTTTACCGAAAGTAACCTTGTACATTGGGTAACCCTTGAAAATAACATCATACTTTCGATAACCCTCGAAAATACGTCCTGAAGTCACGAAATCTGGACGATCCACTTGGTTTTGGACAGAATGGTCGGATTTTCGGAACCAAGGGGTTTCCGGTTCGGATCCGGGTCCCAGTTGGATCCGGATCTCATCTCTAATTAAACACAAATTTCTCCAGTTATAATATAAAGTCCTCCCATTTAGACAGCAACAGCGAATTATCAGCATCACATTAAAGGGGAAGTTCAGTGCAAATACATATGCTTTTCAAAAAACAGAGCAGTATTTTTTCATCCTATTGACCTTAATGTGCCAATTCAGCATTTTGTCTGTGTATAAATAAATGCAACTGAAATACTGACTCCCTGTTTGCAGGACCCCTAGTAGAGACCGTTATGTTCTTGCCCTTGACCCAGTGCCTGGGTTGATTTTGTTGCTCAGTAGAGATCTGAGTATGTTTGACCCATCCAACAGCCAATCAGTAGAAATAACTGTTAGGAATATTATATTCCAAGGAAGTGGTGCATCTTGGGAAGAAGAAGGTTCGTTAGAACCTGAAATGTCAACTCACTAATGTCAACAGCAGGAAACAGCAAAGGGTGTGAAATCAACTGATTTTTCAAAATGAGAGAGAATATGTAGAATAACCCAGAAGGCATCACACAAACTAACAATTTAACCAATATTGATAATTTCCACTGAACTGTCCCTTTAAAGGAGAACTATAGAGTGTATAACTTTTTAAAGACTCTGGGGCAGAGAGGTAGGATTGATACACCCTACCTCTGCTCCCAATATCATTTTAATGCAATGCATGAAGAAAAATGGCTTCCGGAGTGCTTCAGCAGTAACCTGGCAGAAGAAAACGTTATCTGCTGTAGCTCGAAACAATATTGGAAGGTCGGAATAATCAATCCAACCTTCCTGCCCCAGGTACTTTTCATTTTTAAAAAGGTTATTGTTACAGTATAGTTGTCCTTTAATTACAAATGGAACATCTGGCAATTGCAGGGATAAGTGTTAAAAGATTCCTGTTTTCACAATGCAAAAGCACAATTGAGCTCATGATAAAAAGCCTCATTCTTTATAGAGACTAAGAAGTGCTGTTGTGTAGCACATTCTACTGACCTCCACCCTTTAGAGTTGAGTATTTTATTGAAAATGTTTCCAAGTATAATAGCAAATAACAAGCAATTATATGTTTGCTATTGTTTCTTAGACAAGTAAAAAAACTGATTGCTGATTGGCTATCATTGGTTAAAGTGAACTCACATGGCAACCAAAAAAAAAAGGCAAAACAAAAAAAGACAGGTTGTTGAATATAATGACCTTGTTTTTTATCGAACAAATATATTACTTTCTGTATACCGGTAGACATATTAATTTCCAAGAGGCATATTTATAAAGCTGCGGTACCAAAACACAGGGTATTTTGTAATACTGCATGTTATTTTTCAACCGCCCAGGCAATATACCGTATATACTCGAATCGACTTATACTCGAGTATATACGGTACCCAACCCGGCATTATTTTACACTGGATGTTAAAGGGCATGTCCACGCCCCAAAACTATAATCCCCCCAACTACTGGCCCCACCATGTAGTGTAGTTTAATCCTTACCTCACATCCCAGCTCCATAGGGTTCTCCTGTAGACCCCCCCCCCCAAAGTCCCCAAACTAACCACCAGGAGGATAGCAGGGCTCTGCCTGCTATCTTGCCTCGGTAGATATTTGCCATGCGCACTGCAGCCCTTCTCCTCCCCCTCCCTCCCCTCCTCTCCCTCCCTCCCCGTTCTACTATCCCTCCCCCTAGCGCCAAAACCCCCTTAATATGCTGCTCCCCCATGTCCCCCAGCCCCCCGCATATTTTTTTTTTTCAAAAAGCTCCCCAAACTCTTACTTACCTCTCCCTCTTTCCTCCGCTGCACTGAATGACCAGCAGCCGCGTCCGTGATTGGCTGCCGCTCAGCCAATCACAGACGCGACTGCCGGTCCCCGCCCTCTTCTTGCATTCTAGCAAGCTAGGGCCGCAGTGCGGCGGAGGAACGAGGGGAGGTAAGTAAGAGTTTGGGGGCTTTCTGAAAAAAATATTTATGCGTTGGGGCTGGGGGACATGGGGGAGCAGCATATTAAAATCAATTTTAGGGGTGACATACCCTTTAATTCATCCAACCAGGAGATATTTAAATTACCGCCGCCATTATTTACACTACTAGATTCAATTTTACACTAACATTTTTTTTTCTACATTTACAGGTGTTAATGTGCCAGACCAGATGAAGGGGCGATCGAGTATGTTGGCAAATCACGGCAACCGTGAGTTGGTGAATCATGGATGATCATAGGACTGCACTCTTGCCACGACTGATGGTGATTTGCCCCAGCTGATCGCTCACTAGTGGCTAATGGTTGGTAAAGACAAATCTCATTAATGTACGACCCCATCAGTATTTTATATCCGCGTGGTAAAATAATGGCCGTAATTTAAAGTTTCCATTATAAACTAATGTTAACGTGATATTGTTATTTTACTTTATAAATACGTCCCTAATTGTTTACATTCCATTAGACCTTCCAGCGTGGCGTGTGTCACTGTTCAAAGGGTTAAAAGGATCGGATTTAAATGACGACATGTAAAATAAATTAAAGGTTGCGGAGCCTACAAACAATTAACCAATTTGCCATCACACCCCTAAGCAATCAAACGAGGTTCTTAAAAATGCAATCAGATGTGCTTTTCGCGCCAGGGAAGGATAATTACAATTCTAGTTGTTTTCTGGGTAAGATGGCTTCGTTTCACTTTGTACATAACAAATTAAAGTTTAAGACTGATTGTAATTTCAGAGCGAGAGCCATTTTACATGATAATTACAGCGGTGCCATAAAAGAAAACCTTCTGGATAAATGTTTACACGTGTACAAGGACGCGAAATGTCAGCATCTCCACAAGGTTCCCCAAACATCGCATTGAAATCTGAAGGTACAGTACAAAACCAAAATATCTACAGACTTATTTAAAAAGAATCCATTCAGCTTCTAAATAATGGAAGCATTGTAAATAGTTCACCTTGATACATCCTCCTCCGATGTACTGTCACATCTAACAAATAACATTGTGTGTTTGCCTGAATGATGAGAATTACAGAGTTTACTTGATATAAAAGTAAAACTTTGAAGCCAATGAAGTTGAAAAAGATCAGGGGCCCCTTAAAGGGGTAAGAACTTCCCTTTGGGTACTATGGAGCTATTGAACGTGGAAAAGGTAAATATATTTGTCCATTAAGGACATCGAATGATAAATTGTATTTGACTCCTTGACTCGAAAGCTAGAAATGCCTAATCCTCCGAAGGCAACAATGAATCCTATGGAAATGAGATGGACTGGTAAAAAAAAAACTTACAGAAATCCTTTAGTTCTTCAACGTTAACAAGAAACGGTCCTGTTGAAACATATTTATGATATTCTGGCAGTACAGTGAAATTTAACATCAATATAGGAAAAACAGACAATGTCCTGCAATGGTTATTCATTGATACTCAACCAACATGTTCTGACATCAGGGGGCAGGAAGGATCAGAAATGATGAGAGGGAACAAGCACTGGTCTATAGAGAATACAGTAGGGTTTATAGATGGTTTCAATCATTATTTCGGATTTATTTAGCACCAACATCTGTGGCAGTGTAATTGATTTACATAAGGCCTGACCACAAAGAGCTCATTCAACCAACCTGTATGTTCTTAGGCACTAGGCAGGAGTGCCCAACCCAGCTGACACTGGGGGCCGCACTAGTGGCACTGAGCATGGTAAGTGGGCCGCGGGGAGTAGCTCCACCCCCAGCCTACCGGTTACGCCCACGACACGCCTCATTCCACGCCCACTCTGGCTCCTTGCGGCCTACAGGTTGGGCATCACTGTTCTAAGGAAACCCACGTAAACACAGGGAAAACATACAAATTCCTAGCAGATGTGTCCCAGGGAGAAAGGCATCAGTGCTAACCACTGTGCTACTGTGCTAATAGGAACACATGTGCTTTGCATTTCCATTTTCTCATAGAATGTTCCTTTGTAGTTCCCACTAACGAGTTGCAATGTTGCACATGTTTTAAGCAACACCTCTGTCTGTTCTGCCCAATGTACAATGTTTATCACTAACGCACCTCTCCGATGGAAAGGTTTCCAGTTGGTCTTTGCCCTTTATGAAGGTCTATATACATCTGTAATGGGCAAGTAAACATCAACTCTAGGGAGGCACCGTGTATTTTTCTCTTTATACGACACAAAAGAACATTAAAAGATGTGTATCTAGAGGGAACATAGACTAAACCCATTCTCCCAGCCTGCAGGTAGATTCGGTAATACATGATACTTGTAGTTACTTTCTATTTTACATTCCATTCACGTATTAAACTGATACGAGGTAATGTAGATATTCTCCCCTTGGAGGATTGTTTTATACTTACTAAACCATCCTAAATTATATCCTTCTCTGTAGCTAATGTATCCTGTGCACAGAGACATAAGCCCTTCTGAGGGAATTCAATTCTGAATGTACTTAGAGCAGAGTGTGTTCTTTAATATAATGATTGAAGGGATACAAGGAGGGAATGGGAAATTCGTGTCTGTATGGAAGGGGATAGGCGCTGGATAGCAATTAATACTCATTGAAGACACTCATTGGACAATCGTTCTGCTCTTTAGCCTGGTGTGAATGTATCTATGTAATTCTAAAGCATCACAGAAGATGTTGGCTCTATATAAATCTGCAATAATAATAATAAAAACAAATATTGTCCACTGGTCACTGTCACTATATTTTATATTTAATATAAGGTTCTTAATACAAGGGTCCAGGGGTTCCCAATGAGAGGGGTTTACATATAAATGGGGGGGGGGGCATGGCGAGAGCGGACTGGGGAACTCTACTTTCCCTACGTATTGTGGGTAATGTAATGTACTGTATTGTGAGCACCTCAAAATCATCTAAATATCTACCGTACATCTTATATCCAATATATCCAATATACATTTACCTATAGGCATTTGCCAAGAAGATATGGAGCAGTGTCGCATTCCAATGAGTCATAAATTGACTCAGCTGGCAGCTGGAGCTGCTCCTTATCTTCCATGTAGTTCAATCTGTGACAGGATCCAGATAGGAGGGGGAGAGGAACTGAGTGTAACCTGGTCAGTAGCTTTACATTCAAATACAAAATGGCATGATTAACACTTTATATCCCAGAAAACAGCTTCACTTGTAAATGGGGTATGGGGGGGTTAGATACAAGGAGGGGGTTAGATACAGGGAGGGATAGACAGGGGGGGTAGATACAGGGTGGGGGAATAGATACAGGGGGTGACAGGGAGGATGGAGTAGATACGGGGGGTAGATACAGGAAGGTGGGAGGTATATACAGGGAGGTGGGGGGTAGATACTGGGAGGTGGGGGGTAGATACAGGGAGGTGGGGGGTAGATACATATATAATACATAAGACTAGACATTTTTAATGGGGAGGTGCAGTGGCGAGAATCTGTATTAAAGTCACCGAATGATGTCACTGAGTGACTTCATGTATTCCACTGCCCCTCCCCCATCTCTCCCCTCCCTGTATTAGTCATTTATATAGGAAGCCCTGTTTATTGTTGACAGACAATGTTCGGTCCTTCTTTCTCTTTTCCTATATATTATATACTAGCAAAATACCCGCGCTTCGCAGCGGAGATGTATTCAAATACCTCAGCCAGTCCCCGCACACACCCTAAATTTTGGTAAAAATTACGAAATTGTGGTGAAAATAACCCCCACCACCCCTCCCCGTCTGCCTCCAATACCCCCCACTTTCCTCTCTGTCCACCCTCCAAACCCTTCCCCTTACACCTCAGCCAGTCCCCCACATACACCTGAAATTTGGTAAAAAAATCGGTCCAGCCGTTAGTGTGGCAGGTTTCAAAATTCTTTCCCCCCCCATTCACACCCCCACCCAAAAAAATATTTTTTATTCAACTACGAAATTTTGGTGAAAATAACCCCCACCCCCCCGTCTTCCCCCAATACCCCCCACTATTTCTCTCTGTCACCCTCCAAACCCTTCCCCTTACACCTCAGCCAGTCCCTGCACACACCGTGATGGCTTTGCCTTTTGGTAAAAATCGGTCCAGCCGTTAGTGTGCAGGAGTTCAAAATTCTATTCCCCCCCCCATTCACCCCCACCCTAAAAAAAACTATTTGCTAACCTTTTACTGGTAAGGAGTATATGCATACAAAATTTGGTTGAAATCGGACAGGGGGCAGGACACTAGATTAAGGGCAATATTTACCAGGGCTCTGGACGAAGAGCTTTTTTCTTGTTAGGGGCTATTTTTATCTTAAAGCCCCGTTAACAAGTGGTACCCGGGGTTACGACATAACTAACACAACTTTCCACACCAACTGCTACTGGCAGCTGTGGCGTCCAAAACGTGTTTGTGCAAAGCCGCCCCAGGGAACCATTAAATGTCTCTAAGCCAGAAGGTCTTTAATGCCAGCGAATAGTTGGTGTTAAAGGGTATCTCCACTCGTTTTTGGAATTTTTTGGAATCAGTTCTATTGAAGAACGGGCGGTACAGGAGCTGGCCTTAACCGTCCCGTTCTTCAATAGAACACACAGGACCAGAGCGAAGGTAATAAAATACCCGCACTCCGCTCCGCTCCCCCGGCGCTTGGTCTGACAGGTCCCGCGACCTTGTCTTCTTGCGCATCAAGATTTTCTTTTTTTCGCGGCAATGCGCATAGAGACAGGTCCTCGGGACCGTCAGACTACGCGCCGGGGGAGCGATCCGAGCGGGTACGTTCTTACCTTATCTCCTGTGTGTTCTATTGAAAGAACGGAAGGTAAAGGCACAGCTCCTTTACCTCCAATCTTCACGAACGGGATTCCAAAAACTTCCAAAAACGAGTGGAGATACCCACTTTAAAAAGATTCCCAACAGGTAAACCCCATTCGCAATACACTGTGAGCCATTATCAGTTTGGTGGCCTTGCCTAAAGGGGGCAATGGAGAGCGATAACCGCTCGTGCATAGCCCTAGTACATTGTTTCTTTTAACAGGCACTATTTTCAAAAGGGCAACTTTTCAATATTAGAAATGAGGAAAATTGTAAGCTTTTCAATCCACTTTTACTTTTTGCAAATACCGGCGTTAACATAGAGAAAACCATAGCACGATATAATATAGATGGGAATCCATGAAGACCCCTGACCCAACTCCTACACCGGACGCTTACATGGCCATTCGGCGCGAGTGGGTAAGCGTTTCCGGGTTTCGTGGCCGGTGTGCACATATTGCGTTTGTGCGTGCCTTTAGACTCTTTACCCAGTTGGGCAAAAAAAGCAGATTGTTTAAACGTAACAGTATATGTTAGCAAGTGGTAACGATGGATTTCCTGTGGGCAAATACACTTTTTGACTAAAAGGAACATTTTTGAAGTATGATTGACAAATGGGTTAAAAAAAATTGTAGTCTGGTGTACTAAATGGCACGAAACTAAGCGTTCTTTTATACAATGGCCAATATAGGAGGTCAATCAATTAGTTAGAGGGGGGCCACAAACGAATATGAATATAGAATATTCTTGGCCCAAGGAACTCAGATAAGTAAGTAAACGAGAGTAGGAAATACACTTCTGAGAAGTTCCCTCGCTATGTGTATGTGTCCATCAACAGACGAGGCATATTAGGACAATAAATACATACAACCGAAGTTGCTAATCCGTATGTATTGTATAATTTTTGTATTTATAAATACAGGATATACAAACTAAGGGGAGATAAGTGTCCGATTAATACCAGATAGATAAAATTATTTAAATAACAATTTCTAGCTCAGTTAAGCAAGCGTATGATATATATATATAAAATATGTATTAAATTGATACAACGTGCAACAATCCTCGACACATTAGAATGAGATCCCTGCCCTGAAGAGCTTACATCTAGTGTGGGGTGGACAACCTACAGATACAAGCATGGGATGGTTAAACAAATGCTTAAAGGGCTAACATCAGATAGTTTGATCTGGTGCTCGAAAGGTAGGAGGACATCTAATTTGAAATGGAATGGCTGTCACCAGGTGAAGCGAGAGAGGGAAAGAGTTCAATGGTAGGTAGCAAGCAGATAGAAAATGGTTTAAAGGCGGGAGGGCAGGCATTGTAAGTTGGGGGTATTGGTGGAGAAGATTCCTTGTGGGAGCGAAAGGGCACGGCCTGGACATAAGGGACCAAGAGAGAGATAATTAGTGATGTGGCCGTAAGAGCGAAGTGATTTAAGGTTAAAAGTAGGGTATGGAATATGATCCTTTGTTTGATGGAAGCCACCCTATGGACTGCAGTACGGGTTGCAGGTTCTCTTTTGGAGGAAGCGGGATGATCCAGCTGCTGATTTAGATAGACTGGAGAGGAGAGCGAGGACCGGCTTGTAGTCTAAGTAGTAGAGGGATGTTACATAGTTCAAGACGGAGATTATAAGGGCAGGATGGTGATGATCATTTTAGTAGTGGAGAAGAGAGAAAAGGTGGAATCTGGCATATTGCGAAGGACAAAATCGACAGGTCCAGCGACATTGTTTATGTGAATGATGGAAGGAAAAGAGGAGTCAAGAGTGATTTGTCCAAGGCCGTGGTGCAGATCAACTGGGTTAATGACCATATTGTCAGAGATGGAGAAGTGTGGCTATGTCCCATTAGGGGGGGGAATTATTATTCTTTTTTGGATAGATTTGAGTTTAAGAAGGCGCGCGGCGACCCATCCACAAGAGAATAGGAGTGCAACATTTTACGGTTTGGGATTTGAACTTCAGGCGTTAGCGTGGGGGTGGACAAGTAATTTGGGTAGCTGCAGCATATAAGTGATACTTAAAACCGAAATAAGAACTGATTATTTCTCCCCAAGATAGTGTAGAGGGGAAAACAGCAAGGGTCCCTAAACCGAGCCCTGAGGGACCCCCACCACTAAGCGGAACAGGAGGGAAGTCTTATTACAAAGAGCCAGAGAAGATCGTGTTAGAGAGATACAGAGACAACCACGCCGCAGCTTGATGCCCAGAGAATATAGAAACTGCATAAGAAGAAAGTTATCCCCATTATCAAAGGCGATGATCGGTCAAGGATAATATCTTTTATTGTCTTCATTGATCAACTGGACTTGCATGGTAGTTCTTGAAGACGTTTCGCAGTCATTCCCACTGGCTTTCTCAATTACAGGAATGACTGTACAAGATCTGTGTGCAATTTGTACGCCTGAAAATCCAAGTTAGGCAATCCAGTCCAGGTGTTAAGGGTGTTATTAATAGTGGCTAGAGGTGTTATAGACTGCCCAAGAAGGTGTTTAAAACAACAACAGGTACGCCTGCACGCGCTATCCTCCCCGATCTCATTCCGTGCACTTCGAAGGCGCCACATCACACTTTCCACATCACAAAGTATGCATAGGACGGCACTTGCTTCGTTAAAATCCCAAAGTTTTTATTTCATACTGGTTTAAAGGTAAGCTTCTTTAGCCTAAACGCTCATGCTGCAATACACCCTTCAGGTATGACGTTTCGGGTCACATGACCCTTTTTTCAATAGTATTTGAAAAGGGTCATGTGACCCAACGTCATACCTGAACTGTGTTTGGGCCGATGAGCGGTTTAGCTAAATAAAGCCTTTACCTGTTTAACCAGGTAAGGAAATAAACTTAGGATTTTAACGAGCAATTGCCGTCCTATTCCATACTACGTATAGCTGTTGTTTCAATTAGATCAACTGACTTGAATGTAGTTCTTGAAGACGTTTCGCTAGTCATACCGACTGGCTTTCTTTCGCTTTCTTCCAATTTCAGAATGACTTGTACAGAGAATCTGTGCAATTATGTACCTGGAAATCCCAATTAGCAATATCACAGCCAGGTGTTAGGGTGTGATTAGATAGTGTCTAGAGGTGTTTAGGACGCCCAGAGTAAGTTTTAAAACAGCAATTGTACATGGCAGACAGTTGGTGTCTGACCCCCCCACCTCTATTAGGCTTGGGTTTCTTTAGTTTCACATAAATGGCCTCCGTAACACCTGTCTCTTGAACCAGTCAACCGTTCCTCGCCAGTATATAACATACATCTTCAAAGGTATGTCCTTTATCCTTAAGATGCATATACACGGCTGGTCTACCCGAGGCATTTGGCTCGTTCTGTGCTGGGCCATACGTTGATAGCCAGTTGCTTTTGGGTCCTCCCCCACATACAAATCAAGCATTCTCATCACTGCCTGGCACTCATCTATATGATGTCGCTTTCTTGTGTTTTGGTATTGGGGTCTTTTCGGATGTACCAATTGCTGCCTCCATGTGTATGTTCGGTTTAAAGCAGCGGGATAAACGATGTTTTTTGAAAATTCTCTTATTTCCTCGATACCCCTGCTACATATGGATACCATGTTCTTCCTCCTGTCTTCTTTCCCCTTCCTGTTGTTATTCGTGTTCTTTTCTTTCCTTCTACTTTCTTTTGACAACGGCCAAGTCTGGATATCCACAAGTTTTTAAGGGCTCTCTGAGATGTGTTTTCATTTCTTTCTTTAGCCTTTGCCTCGTGCTAGTGGGGATTTCTCGGGCTCTGTGTTTGCAGGGTTCTGATACCCCCAATCTTCTGAATCTAAAGTGTGGTGGGAGTCACACAATCAAATAAACTGATCGGTTTGTGTTGGTTTTCTGTAACCCTCTACTTCCAGTTTTACCCATTTCCTTAACTTCTCTACCAAGCAGTCCAAGAAAGCCAGTTGTTGTTTTGTACCTCTTCCCTTTGAAGTTAATGTTGTTTGGTCCACCGCAATTATGTGTTCTGTGAAAGCTTGTACTTCCTTTGGTGGATTTTAACCCGGTGTCATCAACAGATATCTGAACCAGTGGCTGGTGCTATGCCCTTAAAGGATTAAGCGCCTGTGTTTCTACCTCCTCACCATGTAAAGTTGGCCACAATATGTGAAACTGGGAGATCCCCTAGCACATCCATGTTTTTTGCTCTAGAACTTATCCCTGTATTTGAAATAGGTGGTATTCAGGGCCAATTCAACAAGGAACACACCTGTTCTGGGTTTTGAGATCAGTTCTGCGGTAAGAGTGGCTGTCTTGGCCCAGCCCGTTTTCCTCACCATGTCAACAGCCTCCTTGGTGGTAAACCAGTGAAGAGATATGTCACATCAAGGGACACTACCATAGTTTCTTCTACAACCGAGTACTATCTCTCTCAATCTTGTTGGTGAAATCCTGAGAGTTTCTGGATGTGATGCTTAATAACTTCCCACCAAAGGGCCTAATAATTTAGCTAGATATTTTGCCCACCTTTGTATTTTTACCCGAGTTGGATGCTGCGACTATAGTCTTAGTGGGGGGGCCCGCTTCCTAGGTATCGTTGGGAGTCCCATATATGGCATCTTAAGGATAAAGGACATACCTTTGAAGACTGTAATGTTAAAATACTGGCATACTAGGTTAAACACAGCATTGTACATGGCCGACAGTGGTGTCGAACCCCCCCACCCTATTTAGTCTTGGTTTCTTATTTTCACATAACTGGCCGCGTCGCTTAACCTCTCTTGAACCAGTCCACATTCCTTGCCATATTTTAACATTACAGTACTTCAAAGTATGTCCTGTAATCCTAAGATGCAGCTACCACCGGCTGAGTCCTGCCGCCGAGGAATTGGCTCTTCTGAGCTGGGCCATACGTTGATTGCAGTTTGCTGTTTGTTCTCTCCCCACATACAAATCAGAGCATCTTCAACTTGCCACTGACTGCATATATGATGTCGCTTTCTCTGGGTTTTGTTATTGGGTCTTTCGGATGTACCAAATTGCTGCCGTCAGTGTGTTTGTTCGGTTAAAGCAGACAGGGCTACGATGTTTTTGAAAATCATTCTTCTAATTTCTCGGAGACCCCTGCTACTATGGGGATTACCATGTTCTTCCTACGCCCGTCTTTGCTTTTGCCTCCCTTCACTATTGGTATTCGTGTTTGTCTTTTCTTTCCTTCTACTTCTTTTGGACAAAGGCCCTGGAGACCACAAGTTTTAAGGGCTCCTCTGAGATGTTTCCTTTCTTTTAGCCTTCGCCTCTGTGGGGTAGTGGGGATGTTTCGGACTCTGGTTTGCAGGGTGTCTGATGACCCCCAGCTTGTGATTAAAGGGTGGTGGGAGTCAAACTTGAAATATGATCTGTTGTGTGTGGTTTTCTGTAAATTACTTCTACTTAGTTTTACCAATTTTCCCTAACTTACACCAAGCAGTCCAGAAAGCCAGTTGTTGTTTTTGTACCTCAAATTCCTTGTGAATTTAATGTTTTGTTCTGTCCACCGCATTAAATGTGTTTCTGTGGAAGCTTTTGTACTGTACTCCTTCGTGGTGATTTTAACCCAGGTGTTCATAATCCATCTGAACCATGGCTGGGTTGCTATGCCCTTAAAGGTATTAACGCCTGTGTTTCTACCCCTCCTATGTAAGGTTGCCACAATAGGGAAACTGGAGACCATAGCACATCCTTTTTTGATGATGAAGAATTATCCTGTATTTGAAATAAATAGGTGGTAACTCAGGCACAAGTCCAACAAGGAACACACACCTGTGCGGGTTGAGATCAGGTCTGCTGGTAAGAGTGGCTGTCTTGCCCAGCCGTTTTTCCTCCACCATGTCAAGCAGCCTCTTGGTGGGTATACAAGTGAAGAGAGATGTCACCAAAATAGACACCTAGTTTTCTTCACACCCGAGATACTATATCTCAATCTTGTTGGTGAAATCCTGAGAGTTTGGATGTGATGCATTAAACTTCCCTCCCAAAGGTCCTAGATGTTAGCTAGATATGTTTGCCACCTTGTATGTTTACCGGTTGAGCTGCCGACTATAGGTTTTTAGTGGGGGCCCCTTCTTATGTATCTGTGGGGTCCCTATATGCGATGGATGTGCCTCACCAGGTGTAGAGGCGTGATAATGATTGTTTCCCAATGGCTTTATCCTTTGAAAGCTGTTGTAGTAAGTCTATGACTCTTTTTTGTAACGGCTGGTTGGGATCCCTTGTTAAACCTCATATGTGTTTTATCCGGCCAGGAGCTGGTCACCTTATCATGGTAGTCTGAGGTGTGAGTGACACTGTGCATCTTCCTTTATTCCGGTACCGATAGAATGGTGATCACTGGAATCTATCTTGAGGTATGTAGGCTTTCTTTTCCTGTGTAGTCAGGTTAAGATGAAGAGTTTTAGCCTGGCTAGGCTGCGATACCTAAGGCGAGTTGTTCTGCCTCACTGCTGTACTACTTATTACTTGTGGATACGAGGCTTCTGTGGCTGCTATAATATCCACCACAGGATGCTTTTAGGGGTGATGGCAAAATTCAAGCCTTACCCAAGGGACTTCCATTTCTGGCTGGTCAGGTGTCCTGTTAGAAACATTTTCACCCAGTCCCCTTGTGTTGATAATGAGTGGAACTTCCCCTCCTTTTTGGATCCAAGGTGTTGTTCTCATTGGGGTGTTCTGGGAATGACAAAATAGAGAACTTGTTCTGTTACTGATTTGCCTTTGCTGAAAGTGTGCTTTGTAACTCTTATCTATCATGCGGAGGACACAGAGCTGTGGGGTTGTGACGATGGGGGCACTTTCCAGAAGGGGAAAGGAGGGTACTGAGCTTTCTGTTCTAGTTGACTAATGTTGTGTCATTAAAACGGCATCGACTGTTAAAGGTGTCTGTCGTAACCGTTCACTTAGGAGCTGTGTTTTGAGCCTTTTGCAGTATCTGTTTGGCTCTTTGCCTTTAACCGTGAATCCAGAGTAGTAATGCTGGGTACTGAACCCTTTTTGTCTGCAGACGGAGGTTTTAAATGCAGGTGGTTTCCGTCAGTCTGCCAATTTCCTGCTGTTTTTTCATCTTGCACGTACAAGTTTGAAGGGGTTGTAACTGCTCTGCCTGTACACTGCGGTTTTAACACCTTAACTCTGGGCGTCCTAACCACCTCTTAGCCACTATCTAATCACACCCGTTAAACACCGGCTGTGATATGGCTAATTGAGCTTTTCCAGGGGTACATAATTGTCAGCCAGATTCTTGTACACGTCATTCGATTGAGAAAGCCAGTGCGAGATGACTAGCGAAACGTCTTCAAGAAAGACATTTCAAGTCCAATTTGATCTAATTTGAATACAACAGATTACCATGACTGGTGAATGAGAACCTTCACAAGCATAGTCAAGGAGAATAAGACAGAGAACTGTCCTTGGTTCTGGCAGCTTGTAGGTCATTTGAACCTTGGCAGAGGGCGTTTCAGTGAATGACCTGGTCAGAATCACTGATTGTAACTGGTCCAATAAGTTATTAGCATGGAGGTATTTTAGTAATGTGTGTAGAGACGAGTTTTCTAAGAGTTTTTGATGCCCAAAAAAACTCCCGGGGTTTAAAAGGAGACACTGGGCGGTAGTTGTAGTGGAAAGTAGGAATCCCGAGAGGGTTTTTTTAAGAAGAGTGACCCACAATGTTTTAAGGCAAGCAGGAAAATCCCAGAGGTCAGGGAGAATTAAAAATGTGAGAAAGAGCGGTGGGAAGGATTTTAGCGCAGTATGTTCTAAGAAGGAGGGCTAATGGGTATCAAGGGTACACATTGTAAAGCCGCAAGGTCAACAGGTCAGAAGACCTCTCAGAATGGGTGACGGGGAAGATTTCCAGAACGCTGGTGGTTGGGAGGCAACAGAAGGCCAAAAGAGTTGTCTTGGGTATAGGAATTAGAGTGCGGATATCATCTATTTTATTTCTAAAGTAGTTTGCAAATCCTGAGGAGTTCATAAGGAGGGGCTGACAAGAGAGTTGTTAAATAGCAAAAATGACGACGTGGGTTATTTTTGGTATTGTATTATAATGTGCTAAAGTAGGAGTGTTTAGTCTGCCGAAAGAAGCCGTAACTAAGACCACACAACCATGAGCTTGACAATGAGTCCACCTGCCTGTGTGTACTTTTTCCCCACCACTCAGCTGCAATTAGTACAAGCCGCCAGGAACTGTATCTGAATTGAGAGTGAGAAGAGGACGTTAAGTCCGAAACATGTTAGCACAACAAAAATGTTTGGTGTAATAAAGACATCTTGTCTCACAGCTTGGAGTCTGTGCTATTGTATTTTTTTGTAAAAAGCTACACTTATACCTTCATTTATTTGTATTACTGAACCTGGACAAGGCATACCAGGAGTGGTAAGCAATAAGGTTTGAATGGACAGCGCCTCTGTGTACAACCTATGAAGGAGACATAGCGTTCTCCGAAACGTTGTGCGTTTGTGGGGGGGTTATGCAAATAAACATGAATTTTCTGACAAAAGTTTGCGCTTCTGACAATTATCAACCTGTATTTGCTTGTGATATAGCTGTGGAGTCCTTGAGGTTAGGTAGGACAGAGGGAAACTTCAGCACCTGAAATACATTGCACTATTGCCGAAGAGTGCCTAGGCCCACATTCAACTTACGGACTTATACAAGGAAGTGGTAGAATACAGAATCTACGTTCGCTTTTCGTGTATAGACCTTCCTATCCGGTCCTTGTATTCTGAATTATTAGGGAATCGAGGGTGATCATGTTTACTAAATACGTGTTTTACTGGGAATTTTTTTTTTTGGGTTTTTGTAAAAAAATTTTGAGAGATGAATTACCTTTTAATGATACATCGCTAAAGTTTTATTAAAACGTACAAATGGCTTAAAAGGGTTTTGCACATTTTTTGAATTGTTTCTGTGCATCCATACAAAACCCAATGATGCAGATTGATTTCCCATTAATAAGTCCTGTTGGGTAACTGTCTAAAACCTCTGACAGGAAGTATAAACACTATAAGTCTGTTGATTGGGCATTTCAATGGTTAATATTGCTTATGTAAATTCAGAGTTTAAAAAGGCACAATTTCATAAATGGGGGTTGTCGGAAGCATATCTTGCATACAGCATAAGCTACTAAGTTCTTCCTGACGAGAGCTACAGAAACAATAATAGAACCGTAATATTGTTTATAGGAAGACTGAATTACAATTGTACTCTTACTTTCTGGGTCTAAACAATAATGACATTTGCGCCATATCTACTGTATCATTACCAACCTAGAGATTCAAGTGGCTTTTTTTAATGGTGCTAAACACATTTACAGTCCGGGACTAATTTTCATGACTTATATAGGACGCCTATACACTAACTTTCTCACCTGCAGACTTTAATAATAAATCTTCACTGTAATAACATCTAAGCGACATTAGGATGTAAGGCTATGTATAGAGGTAATGGGGATTGGAAAAACAAAGAATAGTTATTGGGTAGGGTAGAGAAGAAACTGTCCAGGTGTTTACTGATCTATAATACTGCTCGTCATTCAATGGCCATTAATACCCGGCATGGGCTTTTACTGTTGACTATATCATAAGTCCTTAACTATATTAAAAGGGGTGGAACTGTGGTCCAAAAATGAACTTTAGGAATTTGTATAGGAATTGCGTCCTGAATTTTTCAATTTATGTTTCATTTTTATTTTGCTAGTATTTGAAGCTATTACATTTTTGCGTGTTTGGATTAGGGTCAGCAGCATCACCAGGTCCACTGACTTCCTGCTTCCTGCTCTGAACCATGTCGTCAATCTGCCCTGTGTCCTCCTCCTCTCCCTTTGCAGCCCCCCGGCCCCCCCACTCATGACCCCATGGTCTCTCCAGTTGCCAGCCCCCCTTGGCCACAGTTCTCTACAGCACCATGTGTGGCCCCGCCCACTGCGTGGGTGCTCAAAGCCTCCCACTCCGGTGGGTGCCGTGGGCCACGTCATACCACATTAACCCCCCCCCCACCACAAGGAAACTTGTGGAACAGCCTTTCAGCAGGTTGGAGAGAAGGCTGTAGATTCCCTTACTTTCTCTGCAGCTGCAGGTCCTTCACACAGCAAGAGGAGGAGGTCTTCCTGTCTTCCTCACACCACTGAGGATGTCTCAGCCTGTGCTCACCGGCGGCACTCTGTGCAGAACCTTAGGAATGTCACATGTCAGCACCTCCACATCCCATTAACCCTTTTTAAGTCCCCAGTAATTCTTATATCTTGGGCTGGAGCACGTAGAGAGGTGTTGTTTAATGGATGCTGTTTTAAGAGAAGGAAACTGGTCTTTCATTAAACTCAACTTAATTTGGAGAACCCACAGTCCCCTTTTAAAACCATAACATTTTCTTTGCCAATGATTCTGAGAACTTGTGACTGACAATAGCCAGTAGTTTCAGTAACAAGTGTGTTACTGTGACTATTGGTGTTGGATTATAGGACTCAGAAACATAATTTGTTTGTATTCAGTTAAACTATCTGTATTCCGATAAACTGGACTCAAAGTTGTTTAGTTTGTGATAACCACTTACAGCACAGCTCTCCCCAAATAGAACCAACGAGTTTAACACTGTAAAGTGTCTACTGTGCTCTCGTCCTGCAAACTTGTTTTTTTGTATTATTTGGGGATACCTTTATTGGGTATCATGTAGCTAGTGTTGATAATATAATGATTTACAGCCCAAAATCTTCTATTGATTTCTAACCACTATCCTTTAGCACAGAATTGCCCTGTAGACATCTTCCCTTCTCAACTAGATCAGTAGTGAGCTTCATATGCTCAGTATTCATTCACCCTGGAGAGGAATTTGCAAAGCACATGCCAGAGTCCTCAAGAGGACAGGGAAGAGGCGATACGGATGTACACCAGGAAGAGGGTCCTACTCACTTTTCTGGACATTCAGCAGCAGAGCATGAGGAGTGAAAAGGTAAAGATTTTTCAACACTACACGTGGGGAAAATTTTAGTTTGGTGGGGGGAGGGTGGACTGCCTTTTAAAACTGCAAAAGTTGTTGGCAGTCCTCAATAGTGTTCCTGTATCTCCAGCTACAACATTCCTACATAGAATGTCAGGAAAACTAACTGATGTTTCGTTCTTTTTTCAGATTACCCGAGATCCCAAAATGGAAACGTACTTTTGAGGTTCGGTTTTATTTTACCGTAATGGTTTTACACAAAAAGTTTTTTTGGTACCCTCGAAAATAACCTGGAACGTTCAAAACAATCGAAAATAAGTGGAAATTATTTTTTAGTCGTATTTATGGGTTTACCAAATGTACAAGTTATTTCGAGGTTACCGAAAGTAACCTGTACAGTGGTAACTCTTGAAATAACATTCATACTTTCGATAACCCTCGCGAAAATCGTCTGAGTCAAGAAATCTGGACGATCCACTTGGTTTTGACAAACGTCGGATTTTTCGGACCAAGGGTTTCCGGTTCGGATACCGAGTCCCGTTGGATCCGGACTACATCTATAACTTAAACACAAATTTCTCTCCGTTATAATATAAGTCTCCCATTTAGACAGCACAGCGAATATCAGCATCACATTAACGGGGAAGTTCAGTGAAATTACCATCTGCCTTTTCAAAAACAGAGCAGTATTTTTTCATTCCTATTGACCTTAATCCTGCCATTCAGCATTTTGTCTGTGGTAAAATAAATGCAATGAAATATGACTCCTGTTTGGCAGGCCCCCTAAGTAGAGACGCGTTCATGTCTTTGCCCTTGACCCAGGCGCGGGTTGTTTGATTTTTGCTCAGTAAGATCTGAGGCATGTTGACCCATCCAACAGCCAATTAGTAGAAAAACTGTTAGGAATATTATATTCCAAGGAAGTGGGGCATCTGGGAAGAAGAAAGGTCGTTAGAACCTGGAAATGTCAACTCACTAATGTCAACAGCATGGGAACAGACAAGGGTGTGAAATCAACTGATTTTCAAATGAGAGAGATGAATATGTAGATGAACCCGAGGATCACACAAACTAACAATTTTACCCAATATTGTAATTTCCACTGAACTGCCCTTTAAAGGGAGAACTATAGTTTCATAGTGTATAACTATTTTAAGGACTCTGGGGCAGAGAGTGTAGGATTGTAACCCTACCCCTGCTCCAATATCTTTTTAATGCAATGCATAACAAAAATGTCTTACCGAGGCTTCAGCAGTAACCTGGCAGAAAAAACGTTATCTGTCTGCTGTAGCTCCAAACAATATGGAAGGTCGGAAATAATCAAGTCCAACCTCCTGCCCCAGGTACTTTTCATTTTAAAACGGTTATTGTTACAGTCATAGTTGTCCCTGTAATTGCAAATGGAACATCGGCAATGCAAGGGCATAAGTGTTAAAAAGATTCCTGTTTTACAATGCAAAGCTACAATGAGCCTCAGATAAAAGCCTCATTCTTATAGAGACTAAGAAGTGCTGTTGGTGTAGCACAGTTCTACTGACCTCCACCCTTTAGAGTTGATATTTTATGAAAACAATGTGTACCAAGTAAGTAAGAAAAATGAACAAGCATGAAATGTTTGCATTGTTTCTCTATAGACAATAAAAAAACTGTTGCTGATTGGCTATCCATTGTGTTATTTAAGTGAACTCACATGGCAACCAAAAAAAGCAAAACAAAAAAATTAATGACCTTGTTTTTTTACGAACAATATATCTACTTTCCTGCTATTACCGGTAGAGAACATATTAATTGTCCAAGAGGAAATTTTAAAAGCTGTCGGTACCAAAACACGGGATGATATTTGTAATACTGCATGTTATTTTTCACCGCCAGGCAAGATATCCGTATATTATCGAACTCGACCTTATACTCGAGTATAATACGGTTACCCAACCCGGCATTATTTACACTGGATGTTAAAGGGCATGTCCCCCCAAAACTATAATCCCCCCAACTACTGGGCCCCCCATGTAGTGGAGTTTTAATCCTTACACTCCCATCAAGACCATAGGGTTCGCCGTGAGACCCCCCCCCCCAAGATGAAACCAAATAAACCACCAGGAGGGATAGAGGGGCTCGTGAGCTGAGAATGAGTCAGAATTGAATGCAAACTGCGAGATCTCTCACTGCCGCATATCGCAGCCCTTATCACCTCCTCTCCCATCCCCCTCTCCCGTCACGGCCTTCCCCCCTCCTACCCTACTCTTTCTACTATCCACCCCTGCGCAAAACCCCCTTAATAGGCTGCTCACCCCCCCCATGTCCCCCAGCCCCAACCGCATATTTTTTTTTTTTCAAAAAGTCTCCCCAAACTCTTACCTTTACTCTCGTCCGCTTTCTCCGCTTGCCTATGATATGACTCAGCCAGCCGCGTCCGTGATTGGCTGCCGCTCAGCCAATCAACAGACGCGACTGCCGGTCACCGCCCCTCTGCTTGCCTTCGCAGTCATAGGGCCGGCAGTGCGGCGGAGGAAGGCACGAGGGGAGGTCAGTAAGAGTAAGAGTTGGTGGGCTTTCTGAAAAAATATTATATGCGGTTGGGGCCTGGGGGACATGGGGGGAGCAGCATATTTAACAATCAATTTAGGGGTGGACATAGCCTTTAATTCATCCAACCAGGAATATTAAAATCCCCGCCATTATTCAACAATACTAGATTCAATTTTACAACTAAAACATTTTTTTTCTATATTACAGGTGTTATGTGTCAGGACAGATGGAAATGCGATGAGTATGGTGTGCAAAATCACGCAACCGTGAGTTGGTGACATGGATGATCTCTAGGACTGCACTCTTGCCACGACTGACGTGGATTTGCCCACTGATGCTTCACTAGTGGCTAATGGTTGTTGGTAAAACAAATTCTCATTAATTACGACCCATCAGTTATTGTTATATCGCGTGGGTAAAATAATGGCACGTAAATTAAAGTTTTAATTATAAACTAATGTTAACGTGATTGTATGTATTTTACTTTAGAACATACTCCTAATTGTTATCATTCCATTAGACATTCCAGCGTGGCGTTGTCACTTTCAACGAGGTTAAAAGATGGATCGGATTAAATGACGACCTGTTAAAATAAATTAAGGTTGGCGGAAGCCTACAAACATTAACCCAATTGCCTCACCACCCCTAAAGCACAAACGGAGGTCTCAAAATGCAATCAGATGTGCTTTTTCCGCGCCCAGGGAAGATAATTAACAATTCTAGTTGTTTTCTGGGTAAGTGGCTATCGTTTCACTTTGTACATACCAAATAAAGTTTTAAGGAACGATTGTAATTCAGAGCGATAGCCACTTTACATGATAATTACACGCTGGTTGCATAAAAGACAACCTTCTGATTACATGTTTACACGTGTACAGGACGCGAAACTGGCAGCATCTCCACAGGTTCCCCAAACCATCGCATTGAAAAAGTATCTGAAGGTACAGTACAACAACCAACATATCTACAACTTATTTAAAAGAATCCTGCAGCTTCTAAATAATGGAAGCATTGTAAAGTTCACTTGATTACATCCTCCTCCGTATGTACTGTCACATCTAACAAATAACATGTTGTGCTTTGCCTGAATGAGAGAATTACAGAGTTACTTGATATACAAGTAAAACTTTGAAGCCAATGAAGTGAAAAGATCAGGGGCACCTTAAAGGGGTAGAAACTTTCCCTTTGGTTACTATGGAGCTATTGACGTGGAAAAGGTAAATATATTTGTCATTAAGACAGGTCGACATGATTAAATTGTATTTGACTCCTGAACTCGAAAGCTAGAGTAAATGCCTAAGCCTCCTCCGAGGCAACAATGAATCCTATGGAAAAGAGATGGACTGGTAAAAAAAACTTACAGAAATCCTTTAGTCTTTCAACGTTAACAAGAAACGGTCCTGTGAAACATATTATGATATTTGGCATACAGTGAAATTTAACATCAATATAGGAAAAACAGACAATGTCCTGCATGGTTATTCATTGTATACTCAAACCAACATGTTCTGACATCAGGGGACGAAGGATCAGAAAGATTATAGATGGAACAAAGCACTGGTCTATAGAGAATACAGTAGGGTTTTAGATGGTTTCAATCATTATTTCGGATTTATTTAGCACCAACATCTGGTGGCAGTTGTAATTGATTAATCTAAGCAGGCCTGACCACAAGAGCTCATTCAAACCAACCTGTCATGTTTCTTAGCACTAGGAAGAGGGCCCAACCCAGCTGCACACTGCGGGGCCGCACTATGGCAATGAGCATGGTAAGTGGGCCGCGGGGAGTAGCCCACCCCCCCAGCCTGCCGCGGTTTACCTGCCCACGACAACGCCTCATTCCGCCGCACCTCTGGCTTCTTTGCAGCCTACAGGACATCACTGTTCTAAGGAAAACCCACGTGAAAGACAGGTGAAAAAACATACAAATTCCTAGAGAGGTGCTTCCCAGGGAAGAAAGGCATCAGTGCTACCACTGTGCTACTGTGCTAATCAGGAGAACACATGTGCTCTTGCATTTTCCATTTTTCATAGATGTTCCTTTGTGTCGCCACTAAGAGTGTGCAATGTTGCACATGTTTTTAAGCAACACCTCGTCTTGTTATCTGCCCAATGTACAATTTTTTCACTAACGCACCTCTCCGTGGAAAGGTTTCCCAGTGGTCTTTGCCCTTTATTGAAGGTCTATCGATATCTGATCTGTAATGGGTCAAGTAAAACATCAACTGCTAGGAGACACCGTGTATATTTCTCTTTATACGACACAAAAGAACATCTTAAAAGATGGTGTAATCTAGAGGGAACATAGACTAAACATTCTCCCAGCCTGCAGGTAGTATTTCGGTATACATGATACTTGTAGTATACTTTCTATTGTTACAATTCCATCACGTATTAAACTGATACGAGGGTAATGTAGAATATTTCCCCTTGGAGAGATTGTTTATACTTACAAACCATCATAAATTAGAGCCCTTCTCTGTAGCTATGTACTCCTGTGACAGAGACCATAATCCTTCTGGGGAATTCAATTCTGAATGTAACTTAGAGCAGAGGTGTGTTTCTTTAATATAAGAATTGAAGGGTACAAAGGAGGGAATGGGAAATCTGTGTCTGTATGGTAAGGGGATAGGCGAGGGATAGCAAATTAACTACTCCATTGAGCACTCATTGGACAATCGTTCTGCTTTTACGCCTGGGTGTGACATGTATCTAGTAATTCTAGCGATCCACCGAAAGTGTTTGGCTCTATATAAATCTGCATAATAATACTACAACAAATATTGTCCACTGGTCACTGTCACTATATTTTATACTTTAATATAGGTTCTATACAGGGTCCAGGGAGTTCCACTGAGAGGGGTTTTACATATCAAATGGGGGGGGGTGGCGTGCGATTATGGAGGACGGCGGAACTGGGGAACTCTACTTTCCCTACGTACGTTGTGGTAATGTATTACTGTATTGTGAGCACCTCAAAATCATCTATATCTCACCGTAACAAATTATATTCCAATATATTCCAAATACATTACTATAAGGCATTGCCAAGAAGATATAGGAGCGTGTCGCATCCAATGAGTCCAAACTGACTCAGCTGCAGTGGGAGCGTTGCTCCTTATCTCAGTATTCAATCTGTGGACCAGGACCCAGATAGGAGGGGGAGAGGAACTGAGTGTAACCGTCAGTATCCTACATTCCAAAATACAAATGGCATGATTAACATTTTATATCCCAGAAAACAGCTTCACTTGTAAATGGGGTATGGGGGGGGGGGTTAGATCAAGGAGGTTAGATACAGGAGGGATAGACAGGATGGGTAGATGACAGGGTGGGGGAATAGATACAGGGGGTGACGGAGGATGAGTAATACGGGGGTAGATACAGGAGGTGGGAGGTATATACAGGAGGTGGGGGGTAGATACTGGGAGGTGGGGGGTAGATACAGGGAGGGTGGGGGGTAGATACATATCTAATACATAAGACTAGAGACATTTTTAATGGGGGTGCCAGTGGCGAGAATCTGTATTAAAGTCACCGATGATGTCACTGAGTGACTTCATGTATTCCCTGCCCCTCCCCATCTCTCCCCTCCCTGTATTAGTCTTTATATAGGAGCCCTGTTTATTGTTGCAGTACAATGTTCTAATCCTTCTTTCTCTTTTCCTATATATTATTACTACCAAATACCCGCGCTTCGCAGCGAGATGTATTCAAATACCTCAGCCAGTCCCGCCGCACACACCCTAAATTTTGGTAAAAATCGGTCAAGCTAGTGTGCGGAGAAATTATCATTCCCCCCCCAAAAATATTTTGTTGACCTACAAATTAAATAACCCCCAACCCACCCCTCCCCGTCTGCCCCATAACCCCCCACATTCCTCTCTGTCCACCCTCCAAACCCTTCCCCTTACACCTCAAGCCAGTCCCCCATACACCCTGAAATTTGGTAAAAATCGGTTCCAGACCTTTTAGTGTGCGGAGTTTCAAATTCTATTCCCCCCCATTCACCCCCACCCTAAAATATTTTTTATTCAACTACGAAATTTTGGTGAAAATAACCCCCACCCCCGTCTGCCCCCAATACCCCCCCACTATTTCTCTCTGTCCACCCTCCAAACCCTTCCCCTTACACCTCAGCCAGTCCCTGCACAACACCGTGGAGGCTTTGCCTTTTGGTAAAATCGGTCCAGCCGTTAGTGTGCAGGAGTTCAAAATTCTATTCCCCCCCCCATTCACCCCCACCCTAAAAAAATATTTGTTCTAACCTTTTACTGGTAAAGGAGTATATGCATACAAAATTTGGTTGAAATCGGACCAACCATATAGATTTATAGCTTGTAAGCTAGGTAACCATAAGTCTGTGCATGTCAGATACTCACCGTTACAGGTGGAATTTCAAAAACGAAACCTGCTTAACTTTTGTAAGTAAGGTGGCAATGAATGAGCCTGCAATTTTAAGCCGTCTGCCTCACGGCAAGTTGGAGAATTAGTGATGAGTGAGTGAGTGAGTGTTACAGGTGGAATTTCGAACGAACCCTGCTTAACTTTGTAAGTAAGGTGCAAATGAAGGACCTTGCAATTTAGCTTGTCTGCCTCCCACGCAAGTTGGAGAATTATGGATGAGTGAGTGAGTGAGGGCTTTGCCTTTATTAGTATAGATGAACAAGATAGTCCATTTAAATAGAATAATAAACGTCTCCAACACACACAGTCTGAGGTAATAGGCAGAGGGAGACACAGAGCCATGTGAGACATTGAATTTGTGGCTGACCAGGAGAGAGAACAGTACAGGGAGGAATACAGGTAGAGTGTTCTGAAGCTATGGAGCTTGGAATCAGTAACCTTTTACAATAGGGAGATGTATAAACAGAATTCAACCTGTAGTAGTGATTGGACCAAACTCAATTTCAAGACAAGATGGATTTTTTTTAATGAACTCAGATTTTTAAACTCTACGAACTATACATTTGGGTTTTCCGGACTTGCGGACATATTTTCGAAATTATCGAAATTCAGGATTCTCAAATTTTTCTAATCGATACACCCTCGACTTTTACGCTCCATAACCCTGAAGGCGCATCAAGGGTAATGAGACTTTGAGGTTATTGACCCTCGAATGAAGCGTTAGGTAAACCCTCGAATTCGACTAACCTCAAAGTAGCATTCGATAACCCTCCAAATTCGGCGCTAACTGTCAATGTGGCGATCGATTTTGGTAGCTATTAAATTTAATGCCTAACAATTGCCCTAATGGTGAGTGAAAAAATTACAGAGATTCAATAAAAGTTCTTGGTGGTAGATACAATCTATGGGGGAGATACAATATAGCCCTTTTCCTTCTAAAACCCACGTTAACACGAAAAAAATTTGGGTTAACGTGGGTCTTAGACGGAATTTAGAGCACAGCGCCATTTCCGAATGTTTTTGGAAACAGCGATGTGCTAACGATCCAAAACCCCTGCCGTTAAGGTTTGTGTTACCTCGTAGTGCGAAACTTAACGGTAAAGGTTTGTCAATGTTAAGGTCGCGCTCCTTACCTTAGCCCGATCCCGCGATGCAATAACTGACGTAATCTCGTTTACGTCAGTTATTGTATCGTGGGATCGGGCTAAGGTAAGTAACATATTCGGAGGTATTGAATCTCCCCCCATATCTTTTAAAATGGTGCTAATTTTGCCCCAACCAATCAGAACTTATGTAACATTTGAAAGCTAACATCTGATTGGTTGGGGCAAAATTAGCACCATTTTAAACGATAAGAACTTTTATTGAATAACCCCCTTAGTATTTAAACAAGTTTTGGTGATACGTACAAGTTCCCCAGACCAGGTCCCAGAGCCATTTACAGTAAGTTACCATTGTTATTTTAACTGTATTATATCAGAACTTTTCAAACTATTACCCTGTTGACTTTAATGGGTTCGTTTTCAAACTATAGAACCGACCGGTACTGACGCTATCTGCCCTTTATCATTAGTGTGTGTACCCACCTTTACAGCTTCTAGCAGAGTTTGGGTTAGTAGATCATTAATAGGGTTATTAAATTATTTTAAAATTAAAATACACATATCTTGTTTTTTGAACATGAATTTAAAATATTCCTTCCATGACCATATCCCTTTAAACCTACAATAGATGCAAAATGATGACCGAACCTTGCCTTAAACATTTCTGCAGCAAATGCAAAAGTATCATAAATAGACAAGATGGTTCTCCTTTCAATACAGCACCTGCAGGTTGCAAGGAAAGATCATAGTTCCGTACAGTAAATCGGTGTAATTTTAATCAGGGCGTATTATTGTTACATACCGAGAAAGGTGGTTCAAAATAAATCTCATGACAACTGCATCTTATTAATGGATGATTTATACAGACACATTTATCACAGGGGAGGCAATCTGAATCATTAGATTTACACGTTTTGTGTTCACCATAGAAAATATGGACAGATGAATAAGTAGCAAATATAAAGAGACACTGCGTAGAGAAATACACATCCTAGTCTCATTTCAAATGGAACTGAATGAAGACCAGGTTGTATTTACTTCTGCCATTCATTTAAGGGACATTACCTAGACTTAACCCTGTTTCTGGGTAAGTGAATGTGTAAATCAAAGTTCAGTCCATTGCAAAGCTGTACCTTTAAATCACACACTACGTTACTCTTATTTTTCTAAGCCATTGGCAAAGCTTACCTTCCCCACCATTCCTGCTCATCTGTAATCTCGTTCAATGCTCTACTCCTGCGAGACTTGCTGGAGGTGAATGCCATTTGGCCGGATGGTGAGGACTAGAGATGGGATCTGGATCCGACACGAAACTCCTCGGTTCTGAAATCTGAATGATCCGACTGGATTTTGGGACTTCGGATCGCATTTTTCGATAATTTTCGAATGTACGGAGCTATTTTCTAAAATTATCGAAAATAGCTCTGTATATTGGAAAATTATCGAAAATTTATTCTGGTTTCGGATTTTCAGGATTTTCCCGAGATCCGGGAATCCGAAAACGGAACAAAACTAGTGAGTTTCGGCCATCTCTAGTGAAGACTGCCCTGCTAGCTGTATATTACACTTAAAGGGTATGTCCATCAAAAAATGTACTTTCTTTCTAACTGTTTTACTGAAGAACAGGAGGTAAATGCACTATTTCTTACCTCCCGTTCTTCAGTGAATATTGCAGGAGAGCAGAAGAAATTACTGGGATCGTTCCAGCACTGACAGAGCCGCAGCCAAAATCCCCGACGCCTTCGACGCTTCCACTCTCCTTAGCACAGTGTGTGCATGCGCGCACAGTGCAAAGGACTGGAGATGTGTCGGAGGTGTCAGGGATTTCGGCTGCAGCTCTGTCAGCGCTGGAACGATCCCGGTAAGTTCTCCTGCTCTCCTGCAAGATTCACTGAAGAATGGGAGGTAAGAAATAGTGCATTTACCTCCTGTTCTTCAGAACAATTCATAGAGGCAGTCAGAGTAGGCCACTGGGGAACAATCCATAGAGCAGACAGAGTAGGCCACTGGGGAACACCCTTTGAGACAGACAGAGTAGGCCACTGGGGAACACCCTTTGAGACAGACAGAGTAGGCCACTGGGGAACACCCTTTGAGACAGACAGAGTAGGATAATCACACTATGCACTGGATAATTACAGGCCTAGTGGCTCTGAATGGCTGGCAGGGTATTCTGTTAATTCAGGTGGTGATTATCTGCCAATAATGGCCATGTTCCCTGAATACCAACACTTGTAGTGCTATGCCTTTAAATCCATCTGAATCAAGGTTATATTAATCTCTTGACCTGTAATCCTACCAAAGTAAAAAAGATGGGAACCCCCAACAAACAGCTGCAAAAGCAATAGGTCTTTAGACAAGTGGATTATTTCTGGTATTTGTACCTTGTTACTGTTATATAATGCCTTGTGCCATTGTTCATCTCAATACTAATAGCCGTTCCATCCATCCTCAGTTCCTGTACAATAATAACACCAGACAACAGACTGAAGCCCGAGATGACCTGCACTGCCCCTGGTGTACACTGAACTGTCGCAAGCTCTATAGTTTACTCAAACACCTCAAGCTTTGTCATAGCCGATTCATCTTCAATTATGTGGTAAAGTATCAATTCTCCTTCTGCAGACTCAATGGATGTCATGGGGGTTTTGGAGACAGGAACAATGTACTATAGTGTGTGTGTCCAACACGCCCCTTTAATGGGAGGTCCTATGCCTTTAATATAAAGCACTGGATGGCCTCTTCCCTCATTTTAAAAATACAAAGGGCTTGGGGAAGTGAGAGAGCCTGTTATATGGATCCAGTGTGTTAGAATGAGAAATGCAAACGTTTGCTAATGGGAATTGAAGTAATAAAGGTTAGAAGTTAGGACCTTCCAGACTGGGGTTACCTTGACGTGGTTTTCATTCATGTGATCCCGGTAATGTATACTAAAACCCCTTTGTTTATGTTTGCCAGTGTGCAGATAATATGATATTGTATGGGGCCTAGGAAATGTGCATTGATTATCTTTTCTATGTTTATAAAGTATGCCAGTGTGCAGATAATATGATATTGTATGGGGCCCAGGAATGTGCATTGATTATCTTTTCTATGTTTAGAATGAATGCCAGTGTGCAGATATGATATTGTATGGGGCCCAGGAATGTGCATTGATTATCTTTTCTATGTTTAGAATGTATGCCAGTGTGCAGATATGATATTGTATGGGGCCCAGGAATATGCATTGATTATCTTTTATATGTTTATAATGTATGCCAGTGTGCAGATAATATGATAATGTATGGGGCCCAGGAATGTGCATTGATTATCTTTTCTATGTTTATAATGTATGCCAGTGTGCAGATAATATGATAATGTATGGGGCAACGAGGGGCTTGCTCAGGACCTTTACAATAAATACATTTCTTGTAGGAACCGCAATCAATCCCAAGGACAGACAGTTCTGTGGCTGAAACGTGTCTATTGCAGTAATGTATTTATTGTAAAGGTCCTTAGTGTGCCCCTCATCACTGGTGGTGTTAGTTGCAGATCTGGAGGATTCGGCACCCAGGCGGAGATATGTATATATGCTACACAGGGACTTTAAGTTGATAAAGTGTTTTATTATAACAGTGGTTATGGCAATTAATCAACTACGTGAAGTCCCTCTATGCACTGAACTTGTTACATAATCCCAGATTTTTGGTAGCACCAGGGCACTTGGTCTTTTCAAAGTGCAATAGTGATTTCTTGACCTTTATCAAGCCAAGTACACACTATACAAGTAAATATTGTGATGAGCAGCCTGTTTCAAGGTGAAGGACCGATAACCCCCTGCAATGGAACCAAAGGAATTGTACGTACAACACGAGACCCTTTTTTCCAGCGTTGTATTAATTAGGAGGGATCTCGGGTGAAAGGTTCTTGTTTGTTAAATCGTTTGTAATGTAGATTTGCCTTTATACTGTAATGCTTTACTTTCTGCCTTTGTCATCAAAATGCAGCCGACAATAAGTAGAAAATGTGCTGTAGGTGCATATGTAGAAAATTGTGAGTATGGTTTTACTTTCTCCATGTGTGCAGAGGAAGGTGCAGTATTAATATTCTCAACCTCTCCATCATTCAGTTGTACTTGATACTGCAAAGGTATCCGTGCTTAACCAGGCGCATGTTGGCCAATTGCCTTGTGGCAAATACAAGCCACCAGTATTGACCAGCAGCAGCAGCCAGTAATAGTCTTTAAGGCCTTTGTATTCTAAGCACTGTGTTGTCATCTTTTGCAGTATCATCCAAAAGGTGCTCGGATCGATGTTTCCATCAATGAATGCTATGATGGGTCTTATGCAGGAAATCCACAAGACATCCATCGCCAGCCTGGGTTTGCATTTAGCCGAAATGGACCTGTTAAAAGGACACCAATTACTCACATCCTTGTTTGCAGGTAAACATGTAAATAGGGGGGGCAGGGAAATACTCGTTAATCTGATTTTATTCATTAACAATCCAGTTTGGTTTTACTCCCATTTCCCCTGGATATGTCTGCTCTTGCATTCCCTTAGGGTATTATTTAAATGTAACCTAAACATGTCTTTCCTTTTAGACCAAAGCGGACAAAAGCCAGTATGTCCGAATTTCTGGAATCTGAAGATGGGGAGGTTGAACAGCAGAGAACGTACAGCAGTGGCCACAATCGCTTGTATTTCCACAGTGACACCTGCCTTCCTCTCCGGCCACAGGAGATGGACGTAGACAGTGAGGATGAAAAGGACCCAGAATGGTTAAGAGAGAAAACTATTACAGTGAGTAGGCCGGACAACCTAACAGATGTAAATAATATAATCAGATGATGTAACAAAGTTAACAGAAATATACACAGTGTCTGTATCCTTTCTATTGTATAAGATCAGTTATTAGTCCATAGGAAATTGATTTAAAGGGCATGTTCACCCTTAACCATTTTTGGTTTGAATTGTCAGTTACCTGCCCCCAATCGCAACTGATATATTTTGCAATTTATTACCTGCTTTACCGCCGCTCCTTCACTGACAGCCGCTGCGCCCTATCTTAGGCGATCGGCGCCCTATCTTAGGCGCATGCGCGTCAATACAAAAGCATGCGCGCGATCGGGAGAGAACAGCTGTTCAGTGAAGGAGCGGCTGCAAGTGGAGCGGCGCTAAGGTAAGTTCCAGGTCCCCCGAGTGTAATATTATTCACAGGGAGGTGAGAATAAGCGTTCTCACCTCCCTGTGAATAATAGAAACGAATGGCACAGAGTTGATTTTCTGGGTTTAGTGTTCCTTTAATCTACAATGGAGAGAGAGAATATAGAAGTATAGGGGCCCTAATGGGATCCATAGTCATTTTCAGCTTCTATCGGAATGATTAAATGTAACGTCGGGCTGAACATAATTAACATTTTTTTTGGTGTTTATTGTCGCGTTATTTTTTTTTTTTTTAAGCAAATCGAGGAATTCTCCGATGTGAATGAAGGTGAGAAGGAAGTTATGAAGCTCTGGAACTTGCACGTTATGAAACATGGGTAAGTGTGAATGTTCTAAATCTGTCACTAATACCTCCATACTGAAGGAATGGCTTTTATTTCCTGGTCTGTGCATCTTTCCCTGTTCGGGCATTGCTGGAAATGTAACAGGATCCCAGGGCTGCTGGAAGTTTATAGAAAATCTAGTGGCCATATTGGAGAAAGCCAGCTCGCTATTACTGGGAACACTGGGAGAGGGAATGGGGACGAAATACAAAGCATTAAAAGTATCTAGAGGTAGAGACTGGTCAGAATAAGATGCTACAAGATAGAACTTGGCATTTCCCAGTGCATACAAAGCCCTAGTGAACACTTGTGCCTCGTCCTCTCTGTACCTGAGAGATGAGGCAGCAGTGGCCACAGATGAAGAGTAAGGGACAGATATGGACAAGATGTTATAGCTACAAGATAATAGTAAGAATTTCTCGGTATAGTCAAAGCCTTTGTTGTCCATTTCTGCCTCTTAATCTCTGTTTTTGTATTTTAACATAATAATTATCACTTTCTGGGCAGTGAATTGTTCATTGCTATACATAGTCCATTGACAACTCCTGAGTTGCTCCTCGGCTTTTAATCTGTAGCTGTTCAATGTACATGGAGATGAACAGTGTAAACTGCTACATTAGAAACTAACTGTACTTTTCATCCTCTCAGGTTCATTGCCGACAATCAGATGAATCACGGCTGCATGCTTTTTGTTGAAAATTATGGACCCAAAATCATAGAGAAAAACCTATGTCGAAACTTTATGCTTCATTTGGTCAGCATGCACGACTTTAATCTCATCAACATAACCACCATAGACAAAGCAGTGACCAGGCTGCGAGAGATACAGCACAAGATGGAGAGGGTAGAGTCCGCTGCCTTCCTTGCCGAAGAGACTCCTGAAGAATCCCATGGAGCCATAAATGGTTTTCTTGAGACTAATGGCAAAGAACGAGTTCCAGAAACGGACAGTGTCTCAGGGGTTCCAAAACAAAGCAAAAAGCAGAAGCTCTGAAGGAAGCAAATGCACTGAATCGGAGGGGGAATGAGAACTTTAGCAGGTGGAATTCCTGATCCAGATGCTGAAGACCACTTGCTCCCAAAAGCTGTAAAAGGCGAGACCGTTGATCAGGCCTGAAGAGCAATACACAGCAAACCTTTTGTATCCTTAGTATCTAGCGTCTTCTACAGAGTTTATCAACGTTATTTAATGCCATGCGACTGTTCCTAATACTCACTTTTCATTTTTTTTTTCTTTATTTTTTTGCATCAATGATCAACCATCCCTCTTCGTACCACTATTGTGGGTTTTTTATATATATATATATATATTTGTCTACAAACAATGAATTTTGAAATTAGTTTTATATTCATTTTTTTTCCCGCTTCCATGCCTGACTGTTAATTTGTTTTTGCATTACACTGAATATTGGAATATTGAAAGCTGTATGCTCCCCAGAGCACTTTGGTCTTGGGATGTCAATGGAAAATCATAATGAATTAAGAATAAGAACTGAACATGGCAGGAGTAGTTTTAATGGAACTTTCTAGACCCACTTTAATGCTGTTACTTAAAGGATCATATTTGTAAAATCATTTCGACATCCATTTACACTGAGTTTCAACACAGCAACTTAAATTAGCAACCCATAGCGTTCCATCTTGGGAATTCACCCTGTTTGCAGAAGATGCATTGTATGTTGTGACTTGGTTTTATTTCACCTTTAATAAGTGTCTTCCGTGAATTACCTGTTACCTGGGATCTCTCACATTGGGACACAACTTTTTTACACTTTTCTGTTGGTTGGGTGCATAGAAGTGATTGTGCAATGTACAGTTGGTCTCCCTTACGTGGAAGTATGAACAGCAATTAGTTTCCAGCATTCCGTGACCGCCCAGTGGAATGCTGGGAGTTGTACGCTTACACCAGGAAGTAACATGGCTCCTGTTTCCAGTCTGATATTGCAGATGGTTCTTTTTAATCCACTCATCTGATATGTTTCCTTTGATATTGCATTTCATATTCTACTGTTGGAAGAATTAATGCTGCTCTCGGTTCCACCACCATCAAGACTGCTGGATATAAGGTTCTTTTCTCTTCTGTGTCAAATGTCTAAAACCTTTCGTATTTGTGACGATGAATTTATACAATTGTACATGGTCTTAAAGATGTATGTTAATTGTGAAGCTATTTAAATAATCATGTGGGTTTGTCACCCGGTTAGAATTTTCCAGTTATTGCTCTTTTGTGCGAAATAGGAAATGATCATCACCGGGACCTTGATTTGCCATCACGGAGAACTTTGATCCAATCTGTCCTCGCCCTCTCTGGGGGATGGAGAAACTTTCCTCAATAGCTGTAATGCAGCCGGTCTATGGTCCGTGTTGCGATTGGGTCGTTTTTTTTTTTTCTTGACGCTGTGCAATCTGGGAAACGTCCACTGAAGACCTTTCTAAAACCATTTTATCTTCTGAAGACTGGCATTGTTTGTACAGCAAGGTATGACCATTACCTCCTTTAACTTACATTTTGTCTAATTAACATTTGCCACGTTGTCAATTTCTAATAAAACCTGAAAACTCTCCTTGGCCTTTATTCATTTAAAAGCAAAACTGTTCATGGGGTCTGTGTATTGGTATTAGGGAATGCATTGTGTTCTGATCTAGGATTGGACAACGTACATTTTCCATATCACATCAACTTTATAGACCAGGAAAGGAAATGTAAAGAACACAATGTGTTCCAGCGTGTTTAAATAAGGCCTCTGACTTTCATGCTCCTTCACATTCTCTTCCATTTTGAAAAAATCAGTTGATTTCATACCCTTTGCTGTTCCCTGCTGTTGACATTAGTGAGCTGACATTTCAGGTTCTAACAGTCTTTCTTCCCAGAATGCACCACTACCTTGGAATGTTCCCAACAGTAATTTCTACTGATTGGCTGTTGGATAGGTCACACATGCTCAGATCTCTAATGTGCAACTGAATCAACCCAGGCGCTGGGTCAAGAGCAAAACCATAACGGTCTCTATTAGGGGTCCTGCAAACAGGAAGTCAGAAGTATTTATTTATACACAGACAAAATGCTGATTGGGCAAGTTAAGGTCATTTTTTTTATTTCAAAGCATATGTATTTGCACTGAACTTCTTCCTTTAACATGGCCACCATGTCTTTTTGCTGGTTTTTAAAGCCTATAGAGAAATTGCACATTGTCTGACAGGTCCGGACTGACTCTGTCTTCAATGCACTTGCATATGTTTGTTTCTCAGTGAACATCCATCGTTCTGAACTGTAATATTCAGTTATATTAACTGGACTTGATGTTTTGTTCTTGAAGACGTTTCGCTAGTCATCCGACTGGATCTGTCAATTCAGAATGACTTGTACAAGAATCTGTTGGCAATCAGGAGGCCATTTATGTAAAAATAAAGAAACCAAGCCTGAATAGAGGTGGGAGCCATGTACTGCCATGTACTATGCTGTTTTGACACCTTACCCTAGGCAGTTGCTGCAATGCATCCACACCTTGCATTCAGAAGGTCCCTAACACCTGGCTGTGATATGCTAATTAGGACTTTCCAGGGTACATAATTGCCACAGATTCTTGTACAAGTCATTCTGAATTGAGAGATCCAGTCGGATGACTAGCGAAACGTCTTCAGTCCGGTTGATCTCTTATAATACAGCAGATATACCATAACCTGGATGAATGAGAACCTTGGCTTATTCATATTAAACAGATTCATAAAGCATTATGCAAATGGAACATCCTTCAAGCTTTTCTTGAAACTGCAAGTTTTCTCCAATTGGATAAAGTAGTTAAAATATCTCATTTCTGGAGTTGTAATGTATATTTTAGACCCAACCTGTTTTGTACTTTGTAAGCAATGAAACCATCTTCATTTATTAATTGTGTGTGTGGAGTATCTACACCAAATTAAATATTCAGGGCTTTTCCAAGCTGTGCAAGGTAGATGAATACCTGGAGAATTTTTGGGGGGGAGATTACTCTCCACTCCTCCCCTTGTGGTATAAAATTGCTAATACCTACAATGAAGCCTTATGTGTTTATTTGACTCCTGTATACAAAATAACGTTCATCAAAATGTAACTTATCTATTTGACATCTCAAAGTTCCTCCATTGCTAATGTCTATACAGCACAGAGGACGGTGTTTATATTTAATGAGTAGACAAGCCCATTAAAGTAATGAGTGCTAGACATTAATCCTGTGACATTAACGTGTTCTACAGACACACATGCATCTATTTTCACATCAATACAGAGACATCTATGTAGACACACATGCATGCAGACACATACGCACATACACACATTCCTTTGTAAAACACACACCCAGATGACAGGTCTTTGCTGAAGATGGAGGAAGTAGAAGCCGGATGCCGTGGTTTCCCCAACCCTGCACAGCAGCACAAAAATATGGGGATAGGTCGGCACTGCTAAGGTAACAGCAGACCGGGCTAAGGCCACTGGGGCAGGGGGCATTGCTATCGGAATCCTTGGGTCCAGTTTGCACACATGCAGAGGTCCACACACGTGCATTAGGGACAGACACACGGGGGCAGCACTTTATTACATAGAATTGTTATCGCAGATCTAAATTACTGATCAATATTGGTCATATTGGGAGAGAACAGCTGTTCAGTGAAGGAGCGGCTGCGAGTGGAGTGGCGGTAAGGTAAGTTCCAGGTCCCCCGAGCGTCCTATTATTCACAGGGAGGTGAGAATAAGCGTTCTCACCTCCCTGTGAATAATAGAAACGAATGGCACAGAGTTGATTTTCTGGGTTTAGTGTTCCTTTAATGATAAGTAATTTTAATACATAGGCCTGTTTATTTTTTTAAACAATATAATATCTAAATGATAATAATAATAATTATAATATGTGTAAATTATACTGTATTCATATTTTCACAAAATACATTAGTTTATTTGTGTTATCATGAGTTATTTAAATAATATATTGAAAATGTTCTCTCATACCTTTCAAACAAAGTTACACTTCCTTGTCTGTCCTGACACAGTCCAGTCACATGATGTGCTGTGTAAGAAGCCCCACCCCCTAAAAATCAATCTAGACCTGCAACAATTCTCTGTCCATTCCTCTACCTATGGTGGCCCTTGGTTGTGGCTGTGAATGATTTAAAAAATGATTGCGATGTTGAGGGTGGGGCTTATGATGCAGCTGGTGATGCTCTGTCCCTGCAGTGGGCATGCTCCAACCTGAGACTTGGGGGCAGAACAATGGTGCTGGTGATGTCACAGCTCACAGTACTAGCAAGCAAAAACACACTATATACTGCTGTAACTTCAGGTATAATCATGATTCTGTAGTCAATTTAAAGGTAGCAGTGTGCTATTTTACTGTATATAAAGGCCACTTGCATGGATACCACAGTTCCCCTTTAATTATCAACATTCTTGAGCATTAATGTAAAAAGAATGTTCAAGAGGAGAAGAGAAATTCTTAACCATATTTTCTATATACTAAAGTGCATACCATTAAAAAATAAACATGAATGTAAATACAATACCTGACTCCAAGGTTTAGCAAGCCAGGACAGACAAGGATCTGCATTGCAGGAAATGTTTTGTTGTGGATTGTTCCCAGGAGACTGACAGTGAAAGGGCCTGAGAGATCGGTTTTCTCGAACATCTACACAAAAAACTTCTCTTGTCTTGAAGCCTCCTCCACAATTCTTAGAACACTTTGGGAAAAGCAAGAATTTAAGAGGAAACAAACAGTTGTCATAATGTTATACTCTCCTTGTTCCTTCTTCTCGTGTTTAGTTTAAAGGGTAGCCATCTGGACATTCTTTTACAGAGTCCCATAAGCTTTTAAATGTTATTGGCACAGTTTAATCTCCTGCTTGCTCTTCTCTCTGCAGTTTGATTGATGGACTTGGAGCAAAAAATGTATTTCAGTTTTAAGCTTGATACCCTTATACCCAACAACCATAAACAGATAAAATCAGTTTTATATTTAACCTAAAATGATTGAATGCCTGGTGTAATAAACTCAAAGCAAGATTACAAATAGTGAATTCAAGTTATACCATAAAGTTAAAGGGTCACTATACTTACTCAAACGACTTTACATTATCTGAAACTACAATTTGAGAGAAGTAAAATGATGGTACTCACATATTTATCTGTGCTTGCTTTGTCATTAAATTATTAATGTTTAGTGGGTGCTCCTAATTCCCGCCTCCCTCCCTTACTCACTGCCTTCTTGTAGTGTCTGCGACACTTATAATTCTGCACAGCATCACCATAGACACTGCTCTGCTTACACATCTCCCCCCTCCCTCCCCCCTGCCTTCTTTTCTCTGCTAATTCTCTTAATTGTTGCAGAAAGTGTGCTGGCAGGCAGCCAAAGATCCTAGTAAGAGGTCAGGGATGGGGAACATTATAATTTCTGCTTCTGGAGTGACAGGTCTTTCCCTGTAAATGCTGTAATTTCAAATGATGATTTCTCAGAATCTAAAGCTCAAGTAGTGGGATCTTGCTGTATCTAAAGTTAAAATTTTTGAAAATTTGACTTTTTGGGTATAGATACCCTTTAAACCATTCTTGGTGTGTGGGTGTGAGTAAGGTTCGCCGAAGATGTGAACATGTGAGAATCTATCAGACTTTTGGGAGAAGACTGGGAGACGCTGAGGTTAACAAAATATAAAGCACTCGCCATGATAACCGGGTGAAGGTAAGGTGCTGGAAGGTACATGTATGTTAATCCTGGAGGAGACCTGCTACTCCTACTTGAAAGGACTACTGGGAGCTATGGACTGTGGATGTGACTAAACTATGCTCAGCTCCTTCAAACTCTAACAATAGAGGATATACAACCAATGAGAAGTAAGGACATTCATACTAACTTTATAAGAGTTCAGGTGCATGTGCCACGCTATTTATATTTACACTTCTACCGGTCTGCCCTACTGCTTCAAAACCATCATGGTAGTTCTTTGCCTAATTTGAAACATGGTTTTATCCAGCAAGGACACCACCTTTTCCACACTCCTATGTGTTGTGTGTTTTTTATTAATCACTGGTGCACTTTCTAGTTTTTGGATGTAAATTCGATTTGCTGGTAAAATTGACTTTACCAATAAAGTATATTTGGGCCTGTTGACCTCTAATTTAAGGGGAATTTATGAGGGTGCTAGTAAGGGGAAACTTTTCACTATTCACATTGCAGTAAAGGTGGGTTATACGCTACATCACTAATTTATGTTGGTTGTTGCTCCTCCTTCTCCTTATTGAAGTGAATTAACGTTAAATATTGCATGAAGATTCTAAACAGAATAATTAAAAATTATTAAATTAAATTAATAATTAAATTTACAGGGCCCATCCACTGAGAAGCGCTATGGCTTTTTCCACTTAAAGGGGAACTAATGGCTGTGATCAAACAGACCCAGGATGAGAACCTAAAATATTGGTGCATCACTTCCTGTGACCCTATCCATTGAACAAAGTATATTATTTCATTTTTCTTTCACCCCATGTGTAATAACCAATAGCCCTTGAATCACCTTAGTCCAGTTTCCTGTTTGCCAAATAGCACAAGGGCGAAGGTTGCACCTTCTTGCAGGATCAGGTTTTTTAATGTGACTGCAATCACTTTCAGATGCTGAACTACATCCTACCAGCCTCCACGTAGCTCCCAGACCACAGGATGTTGAACACTATACAATTGAAAAGGCAATACATTAGCACGAAGAGAAACTGTTGACATCTCAATCTGCTTATACAGAGTACAGAATTAACATGTCACTTATAAAGCTTCTTTGTGATCAGTTTTTAATTAATCTGATTTGCAGCAATGAGACTCCCCTTGGTTGGCTCTAATTTATTACTGTACAAATGTACAGTATGTGTACAAAAAAATATACAGGGAGATTCAATGAAAAAGTTCTTATTGTTAAAAATGGTGCTAATTTTGTCCCAGCCAATCAGATATTATTTAACATTTGAAAGCTAACTTCTGATTGGTTGGATCAAAATTAGAACCATTTTTAACGATAAGAACTTTTATTGAATAACCCTGTTATAATGGAGTGGTGTAAGGAGATGGGGTTTGGGTTTTGAGAACTGGGTGACTTTTCTGTTGGCTACAGGCTCTTTAGTAGTGACGGATTGCACCTCAATGGTGATGGTGCAACTGTTTTGGGAGAAGATGGCTCGGGGTTGGAGGAGATTTTAAACTAGGTATGGGGGGGAGGGAACGTTTAACTACACAGGGGTAGATAGAGAAGTTAGTACTGGGGGCTAGTAACACAACGGAGGGAGGAGAAGGAGGAGGGGGGAGCATAGAGGATAAGGGGCATGTACGACCATGTATGGAAGTAAATCAATTGATAATCTAAAATGTATGTTTACAAATGCAAGGAGTCTGGCTGGAAAAACCGACGAACTTGAAATAATAGCATTAAAGGAAAGGTATGATGTAATTGGTATAGCAGAATCATGGCTTAATGATTCACACGACTGGACAGTAAATATTGAAGGGTACTCCTTATTTAGACATGACCGAGGTAATAAGAAAGGAGGAGGAGTATGTATGTGTGTAAACAGGAATTGAAGCCAAATTCAAAAGATGGAATAGATGGGGAGCAAACGATGCGGCAGAAACATTATGGGTGGAACTGTGTACAGGAAGCAAGAAGGTGGTAGATTAATTGTGGAGTGTGTTATAAGCCGCCAAATGCCGGGGAAGAGTGGAAATGAATCTCCATATGCAGTTGGCGAAGGCTGCTGGCATGGGGCATGTTCTGGTTATGGGGGATTTTAACTACCCTGAAATAGATTGGAGTAATGGAACTGCCAGCACCTCAAAAGGTATAAAGTTCTAAATTTCCTATATGAGCATTTCTCTCACAGATGGTAGAAGTTCTACTAGAAAGAATGCGTTGTTGGATCTGGTGATATTAATAACCCAGAGCTCATTTGGAGATGAAGGTAATGGGAAGCTTAGGGAATAGTGACCATGATATAGTGTCATTTAATATAGGTTGCAGAAAACTAAAGTGCTGGCTTAACAAATTCTTAACTACTTAGGAAAGCTAATTTTATGCTTTTAAAGGAATCGCTCCTGCTCATAGACTGGGGGGAACTGTTTCTAGGTAAAGATAACAGCAGATGTGGACCACTTTTAAAGGGATATTAAACTATAACATTTCCAAATCGGTACCTTTAGGAAACAAGTGTAAAAAAAGTAGGTCCACTCCTGCATGGCTTAATGCTCAGGTAAAAGAGGAAATGGAAAAAAAGAAAAGGGCTTTTAAAAATTTGAAAGCAGAAGGCACAGAACAGGCTTACCGGGACTTCAAAAGTTGTAATAAGAGGGCAGAAAGCATTAAACTAGCTAAAATAGAAAATGAAATACGGATTGCCGAACAAAGCAAGTCCAACCCCAAGATGTTTTAAGTGTATAAATGGTAAAAAATGGACTGAGAGAGTGTGGTGACATAAATAATGGAGCTGAGGTGGTGTAGAGGATGCGAAAAGGCAATCTGCTAAACCGTTTTTTTCCATCGGTTTTTACTGTTGGGAATCCTTACAGTAGGGATTGTAACAATGTGCAGGGAGGAAATGAAGAGTTTTCACATGGATAACAGAGGATAGGTACGGAATCAATTAGACAAAGTTAATATCAATAAAGCGCCAGGACCAGATGGATTGCATCCTAGGATTTTAAAAGGCTTAGTTCAGTTCTAGCAAGACCACTGTGCTCATCTTTTCAGATTCGCTTTTGTCTGGGGATGTGCCGCTGGATTGGAAAAAAGCCAATGTAATAAATATTCAAAAAAGGTAGTCGTTCACAGCCTGGTAACTATAGACCTGTAAGCCTAACATCAGTGGTAGGGAAGGTGATGGAAACTTTGTTAAGGGATCATGTCCTGACTTTTCTCCAGAATCATCTATTAGTAGTGTCAGCATGGATTTATGAGAAATAGATCATGCCAGACAAATTTAATTGGTGTTTTATGAAGAAGTGAGTAAGAAGTTAGTTCAGGCAGCTGTGGATGTGGTATATTTGGATTTTGCAAAAGCCTTTGATAACTGTGCCACATAGGGACTAATGTATAAACTGGGACTGTTGGCCTTGAAGAAAACATTGTTCATGGATAGAGAACTGGTTATTGGACCGAAACAGAGAGTGGTGGTTAATGGGCTAATCTATGTGGGCTAAAGTTCTAAGCGGAGTTCCTCAGGGTTCTGTACTGGGGCCGCTTCTGTTTAATCTGTTTATAATGAATTAGAGGGGGCATTGAGAGCAAGTCTCTGTGTTTGCTGATGACACTAAATTATGCAGGCTTTGGAAACTTCCAAGATGTGCAAGTGCTGCAAGCAGACCTAGATAGATTATCAAAATGGGCAGCAGAATGGCAGATGAGATTCAATGTTGATAAATGTAAGGTGATGCATTTGGGATTTAATAATCCTGTGCGACCTACACCATAAATAACTCTGTGTTAAGTGCATCTGAATGGAAAAAGATTTGGGGTTCTGGTAGATAACAGACTTAGCTGTAGCAAACAATGCCAGGTAGCAACAGCTAGAGCTAGCAAGATATGTCTTGTATAAAGAGGGGAATGGAATCAAGAGAGAAAAATATTATTCTCCCTCTTTACAAGGCACTGGTAAGGCCACATTTGGAATATGCCGTGCAGTTTTGGAATCCCATATACAAAAGGGACATCTTGGAAATTGAGGCAGTTCAGAGAAGGGCAACTAAATTAATAAGGGGAATGGAGGGGCTTGAATATGCAGGCAGATTAGACAAGTTAGGGCTGTTTACATTGGAGAAGCGGCGGTTGCGTGGGGACATGATAACCTTATACAATATATAATGGTCCATACAGTAACTCTCTGGTGCATTGTTCACTATAGGTCATAAAGAGGACTCGTGGCATCCTTTAAGGTTGGAAGAAGAAGTTTCATCTTCAAGTTAGGAGAGGTTCTTTACAGTGAGAACGGTGAAACTGTGGAATTGTCTTCCAGCAGAGGTGGTAATGGCAAGTTCATTGAATAACTTTAAAAAGGCCTGGATAAGTTTCTAAAACTAAAAATATTGAGAATTACTGATATTAATGCATATAGATCTGGTTGATCCAGGATACTTTCCGATTGCCGTTTGGAGTCAGGAAGGAATTTTCCCCCCCTTTTTAGCTGGGGTTTTTTGCCTTCCTCTGGATCAACTGTTAGGTAGGGTTAAAAAAAAAAAAAAAAAAGGAATAGGTTGGACTTGATGGACGAACTGTTATTCAACCTTAATTACTATTACTATGTAGTGTCTGCAGCAATTTTCAGATGCTCGACTACATTCTAATGACTTCCCCATGGCTTCAAGGCCACAAAATGTAATACGGTGGGGGGGGAAAAGGCAATATGTTTGAAATGACAGTTAATTCTTTACAATTATCACACGAGAGAATGGCAAGAAGAATAAATGTTGAATTTACATCTCAATCTGCTTATACAGACAGAGCAATAGGTCACCTGAAAAGCTTCTTGGTGATTAGTTTTTAATTAATCCGACTTTCACAGGAGTGAAGCTCCCCTGTGGTTGGCAATAATTTATTCGGTTCAGATGAAGTTTACAGTGTGGCCTGTACGATCCATGGCTTCCAAAGTTTACTTCAAACGTCTCCAACACAGATTGCAAATTTCCAAGATGTATGTATAAAAAGTGATTCTAATATTCTCTACTTTAGTCAAGGGCCATTGTGGTGAGAATTTAGTCGATGATGAGTAATAATTCAATAGTAAGTGCAATAGTGGAGGAGTGTTAGTTGTTAGTCAAGGGAAATGTGGGAGGATACTAATCTAGCCGGGAACAATGGTGGAGAGTTTCCATTGTAAAGTAACTTTAGTTCAAATCCCCTTATGCCAGCAGATTTATTTCTAGACCCAAAATTATATTTCAAACTCTTTACAATAATTGTTCACTTTGTGGATATTTTAGAGCAGAGTTGGATAATTGATTGGTTAGTTACAACGATGAGTAGGAATGAATTGTTTTCAACACTGCTAAATCTCCCTTCTGAATAAAGGAACTGCTATAACAGAGGGGGGCCTCTTTGCTTTAATGTTATTGGCTTCTAAGGGTCAACAGCCATAAATCAACCAACAGCCAAATGGAAAGGAGAGAAACGCTTGCTGAATCTTGGACAAATTTTGTCTGGAGGATTTAATTCCCCTTTAAGCACTGCACTGATGTCCTGACTTCTAGTCTTACCCATCCTTTAAATCCCTCTTTAATATTCCCACTTTTAGCTTTTAATATAAATCTGCACATTAAGCCTGTAATGGAAAAAGGCTTCCCTTGATGTCTCTTTGATTATGGAATCAGCTCTCTTTAAAGGAACAGACTGAGATCTTTCCTCTGCCTTTGAAACTGTTGTATGTGTCCTTTCTCATGTAAATATTTCACTCGCTGCATCCAAAGTCAATTCGGAAATTATACTGATAACATTTGATTAGAGATAGGATGTGGGTTCGACTCGGATCCAACACAGATCCCCTCAGTTCTGAAATCCGAACGTTCTATCCGAAACAGGCAGATGTTCGGATTTCGGGACTTTGGAACATATTTTTGAGGGTTACCGAATGTTCAAAGTTATATATATATTCGGTAACCCTCGAAAATACATTCCAAACCATTGAAAGTAAGTTCCGTTTTTGCATTTTCAGATCTTCGTGTTTTCCCCGAGTTCTTTAAATCCGAAAACGGAACAAAACTTCCAAGTTTCTTCCATCTCTACATTAGATTACCATCCTTGCCATTCTCTGACCTTTCTAACCAATCATCCTCTGTCACAAAGAGTTAATTATTTTATACTTCTTCTAAAGCTTCATACACACGTATGATTTTGGGTGCAGACCCGCGATACATGATGTGTATGAGCATTCGTTGGCCAACAATCTTACCATGTGTGGGAGCACTTTGTCGGCCATAATGAATGCTCATATACATTGTGTCCACACATGCAATCGCACGTATGTATGAAGCTTTAGTTTAGTCTTTTTCTGCGGGTCACAGGAAGCACAAGTCCAGTCACTTAGTAGGACTGAGCTGCCTTAAAATTAGTTGTGAAAGATTACACACAACGGTAATATATAAACTAGAATTCATCCGAAATATCACTGTACCATTGTTTGTTGATCTGTCCCCTATTTATTTGAATATATAGTCTATAACATCTTGCAGCTGTCAATCAAGTGCTTTAAAATCATAAACTCTTCAACTGTGAGTAGTTTTGCTGTAACTGCAATGGAGAAAATTGGTATGTATGAATTGCATATTGGGACATTCCCTCTTCCAGTGCTTCTTCGTAGTGATTACAGAACAAGCTCACAGGAAGTCTAAAAGCTGAATGCAATTAATTGTGCTAAAATATAAAATGAAATATGGAGAGCTAAACAAATATATCGGTTGTATTCAGTTAGATCAACTGGACTTGAAGTTTAGTTCTTGAAGACGTTTCGCTAGTCATCCGACTGGCTTTCTCAATTCAGAATGACTTGTACAAGAATCTGTTGGCAATAAATACCCTGGAAATTCCCAATTAGCATATCACAGCCAGGTGTTAGGGACCTTCTGATGCAAAGTGTGATTGCACTGAGGCTAAGGGTAAGGTTTCAAAACAGCATTGACATGGCAGCTAGTTGGTGTGAACTAACTGTTGATCTAACTGAATAAAACAGATATACCATGGCCTGGATGAATGAGAACCTTCACAAGCATAGCTAAACAAAGTTTTTTTTAAAGTATATCAATAGTCAAAAGATGAGGACTGAGATTGTCGGACGATTAAATAATGGGGCTAAGATGGTTATAGAGGTTTCTGAAAAAGCTAATGTGCTAAATTGTCCCCCCGTATATACTATATAGAACCCTAGTCCTTATAGCAGGGACTGTATATGTAATAATATGAAGGGTATGAATGGCTGACAGAGGGTATGGTAAAAAAAACAAAACAGTAGACCTTAAGAGAGCTTAGTCCAGTTTTATCTAGACCACTGTTTCTTTTCAGATTCACTTGTCTCTTGTCAGGGGATGTGCCGCTGGGTTGGAAAAAAGCCAATGTAATACCAATATTCAAAAAAGGTAGTCGTTCCCAGCCTGGTAACTATAGACCTGTAAGCTTAACATCAATGGTAGGGAAGGTGCTAGAAACTTTGTTACGGAATCATATCCTGGAATTTTTCTCCAGAACTGATCTGATAGTAGTCAGCATGGACTTATGAGAAACATATTGTGTCAGACAAATTTACTTTTGATACTGTGCCACATAGGCTACTAATGTATAAACTGAGGTCTGTTGGCCTAAAAAACATTTGTTCATGGACAGAGAATTGGTTATTGGATGGCAAGCAGAGTTTGCCAGAGTGGTGGTCAATGGAGCTACATTTATATGGGATAAAGTTTAAAGTGGAGTGCCTCAGGGTTCTGTACTGGGGCCATTTCTTTTAATCTGTTTAGTAATTACTCTGCAAGTAATTTGATAGATTATCAAAATGGGCAGATGAGTGGCCAATGAGATTCAATGTTGATAAATGTAATGTGATGCATTTGGGGTTTTAAAATCCTGGTGCCACCTACACTATAAATAACTCTGTGTTAAGTGAATCTCTAATGGAAAAAGATTTGGGGGTTCTGGTAGATAACAGACTTAGCTATAGCAAACAATGCCAGGTAGCAACGGCTAGAGCTAGCAAGATATTGTCTTGTATAAAGAGGGGAATAGATTCAAGAGAGAAAGATATTATTCTCCCTCTTTACAAGGCACTGGTAAGGCCTCATTTGTAATGTGCGGTGCAGTTTATGATGTTAAAGATGATGTAGGGGGCTGAATGATACTCGCTGTGGATGCGTGCATGAGCAAGGTTTGATTGATAGTGAATGGGGACATAGGCAACAATTTATTTCATCGAAAAATCAGGAAAAGGAAACCAGTTTTGGAAACAATACTGTTGAATTTCAGGTCAGTGCCACTGGTACATTACACCGGATAAATATCATAATTATGGGTGAACATGCCCTTTAAGCTGACATACCCTTTAAGTAACTACAAAGATTACTGAAGATAAAAATGTTCTTAAATCCTTGACTAGAAAATTGAGGTCCTAGAGAAAAAGCTCGAGTTGTACAGGAAACCATAATAGTGAATATAAGCAGTGAGCATTCCCGTACAATACAATTTAATGTAATATATAATGCAGGAATGCAATGTGCAATGCCTAACATTAAAATATCTATTTTGACAGTATGTGACATTACATTCATTTTGCCATCAATGTAATAAGTTCTATGAAAATGTTGCTCTATTAGATTTACTATAGTTATGTTCATGTAAAACACTATCAGGGAGATTCAATAAAAGTTCTTATTGTTAAAAATGGTGCTAATTTTGCCCCAACCAATCAGATGTTAGCTTTCAAATGTTAAATAAGATCGGATTGGTTGGGGCACAATTAGCACCATTTTTAACGATAAGAACTTTATTACATCTCCCTGATATATTTATAAAGCAGTGCAGTTGCATTACTATAAAGGGATCTGCCTATCTTCTCCCTTAAAGCTTTTAAAGCCTCCTAGACTTGTGTTTGGATTCCATTGAACAGTTTCCATTTAAACTGTCGGCCATTATAACAAGTTCTCCTGGTACAGGGCACCAGTCAGTCCTAAATTAATAACAGTCGCAGTGTTTTATTGTATGTGTGTGTTTTCCAGGGTTTGCTGTGTTTGAAAGCACAAATTTAATAGAACATTCACCTATTACAATACATAGTAACATCAAAGCTGAAAGCAGGGATCTAAAGGCAAGAATCCGATTGGAGATGTTCAAAATGATTCCGCCAATAACGATTTCAGTAAAACAGAAGGTTGGTTTGTTTTGTTATTTTGATCTAAAACAAACAATTTAGAAATATATTTCCTTATCTTATTCCAAAATCTCTGACAAAGCACAGGGTCCATTTAGGAACACCAAGAATTAATTTGGAAATAAAGGAAAGATGTTATGAGCATTAAACTGTATGTGGACTTAATCAAAAATATGAACATATCAAAGTAGAGGTTTTTAATATGGGACTTACTATGAACAAAAACATAGCAGTCTACAGAAAGATGTGTTGGGATTATGGAGCTCTTGGTGGCTTGTCTAACAGTATGAAGAATGCATTATCTTCCCATGTTGCAAGAGAAATTGTTAAAAGTGCTGCTGCTTTCTGCTTTATTCTCTCTCTAGAATGTGAAATATAGCCTGTACCATATATGCCCTGTGTTCCATAAATGCCCTCTATTCCATATATGCCCTGATCCATAGATGCCCTGTATTCCATATATGCCCTGCTCCATAGATGCCCTGTATTCCATATATGCCCTGCTCCATAGAAGCCCTGCATTCCATATATGCCGTGTTCCATATATGCCTTGTTCCATATATGCCCTGTGTTCCATATATGCCTTGTTCCATATATGTCCTGTGTTCCATATATGCCTTGTTCCATATACCGGTATGCCCTGTGTTCCATATATGCCTTGTTCCATATATGCCCTGTGTTCCATATATGCCTTGTTCCATATACCGGTATGCACTGTGTTCCATATATGCCCTGTGTTCCATATATGCCCTGTGTTCCATATATACCGTGTTCAGGGCCGGCCTTTGATATGGGCGACCTGTGCGGCCACACAGGTTGCATTGTAAGGGGGGGCGCCAGCCAGAGTCTTACGTCACTGATGACCTGTAGGTCAAAGTTGTGCATCAGTGCCAAAGTCCCCCCAGTTATGGTCCTGCAGATCACATGTATCAGAACCATTCCACAGACAAAGCAAGAACACAGGTAAGCCTTAAGATGTCTATATCTGTGCTGTGTCTGTGCATTACCAGGCCTTTATAATAAAAATTCTTATCGTTAAAAATGGTGTTAATTTTGCCCCAACCAATCACATGTTAGCTTTCAAATATTAAATAAGATCTGATTGGTTGGGGCAAAATTAGCACCATTTTTAATGATAAGAACTGTTATTGAATCTCCCTGTTATTGCGTTACGCGTTATGTAATGATGTTGGCAGGATATACACAAGCACGCACTACAGATACTGAAAGACAGTAAGTGCAGGTGGCGGACTTGATTTCAAGCAGGCAAAGGCAAGCAGCATTCAGCAGCATATTTTGTGTGCCCAGGGAGGTGTTTTGGAGGGGGTGCTAGGCCAGTAACAAATCTTGCACAGGGTGCTATTTATCCTAAGGCCGTCCCGTTAGAAAGAGTTATTTTGCCCAATGCCTGCTGCCCCGTCTCCTCTTCTGAGTGCTGTGAAAGCTCAGAGAGCCTTCAAACACACTCAGTAGAGGAATCTCCAGGAATACCCTCCAGTCATTATCTGTGACATAATCTATCATGATAACAGAGTCTCAGAAGAGCCATCCAGGTCATGGTATATCTGTAATATTCATCCAGGTCATGGTATATCTGTAATAGTCATTCATCCAGGTCATGGTATATCTGTAATAGTCATTCATCCAGGTCATGGTATAACTGTAATATTCATCCATCCAGGTCACGGTATATCTGTAATAGTCATTCATCCAGGTCACGGTATATCTGTAATATTCATCCATCCAGGTCATGGTATATCTGTAATATTCATTCATCCAGGTCATGGTATATCTGTAATATTCATCCATCCAGGTCATGTTATATCTGTAATATACATCCATCCAGGTCATGGTATATCTGTAATATTCATCCATCCAGGTCATGGTATATCTGTAATATTCATTGATCCAGGTCATGGTATATCTGTAATATTCATTCATCCAGGTTATGGTATATCTGTAATATTCATTCATCCAGGTCATGGTATATCTGTTGTATTCCAGTTGATCTAACTGAATACAACAGATATGAGTATTACACTTTTAGGGTTTTAAGGTTTTTTCTCTATGTGTAGTGCATTATCCAGTGCATGGCTTACAGACATTTTACTTCTGTATTCTCTTAACACAAGGAATAATTAAGGTTGGTTAGTTGTTGTAGCTTATGAGAACAAGAGTACCGAGCTCTTAAAAATACTTTTGTTGGATCATTTATGTGGCTTTATATATCAAATTGATTACACAGATTGTCTGCTTTACAGCCATAAATTTTAGAATGACATCATCGCTTTGATGAATATCACCACTGTCTATGACTGTAATGTTTCCTTAGGGATTAGTGATATGATGGACATGTCTGAACATTGGCTACACATCGTCACGAACATTATTGGTATAAATTATTATTATTTTTATTATTATTGTGGATTTATATAGCACCATTATTATTATTGTGGATTTATATAGCGCCAACATCTTCCGTAGCGCTTTACAATTACATGTATACATTCACATCAGGTCCTGCCCTGAAGAGCTTACAATCTAAGTACATTTATTTGACAGATACAACCTATCAGTATGTCCTTATGATTGTGGGGGAAACCGGAGTGCTCGGAGAAAACCAACGCAAGCACGGGGAGAACATACAAACTCCTTGCAGATGTGTCCAAGGGGGGAATCGAACTCAGGACCTCAGCACTGCAAGGCATCAGTGCTAACCTCTGAGCCACCATGCTGCCCCGGTAAGTTTGGGGATTTAAACTCATGACCTTTTGAACTGTATGTGTCTAAACCTGGCGACTTACATGGTGAGCCACCACTGAAAAAGCTACAAGCACATATATATACACTGGTATACATGTCATGTTAGCACTGACAAAACTATTTAAATATAAATATATGTATATTATAAATACATCAATATACTTATTGATTTATATTAATTACTTATTTATGGGTACACGTCACTTTAAAATAATAAATACATTAGATTTCAGTGCAAACGGAACAAGAGGAACAAAGGATCTCATAATAAAAAACAGTGGGTGTACAGCCCCAGCCCCCAAACAAATAAAAGTTTTACATACATTAGATTTTTTTTCTAGTGTATTAGAAAAGGCAGCACGCGCATGCATTCTTGTAGAGAGTGTTCTTGTAGCCAGTGGAACGGAACTCTTACGTTCCCATTGGCTGTCGGCTAACTGAGCGGGGTCTGGCTGTACCGTCTATGGAAGTGAATAACTGCGCATGTGCGTGTGGGTAAATAGCAAGCAGGCGGGCAGGAGAAAGAGGCGGATCAGATGCCTGTATAGCGGCGTACAGGCATCGGGGCCTGGAAATATCTGAAAGTATTGCACAGAATAAGCTAAGCTATGTACTTAATTTAAATCACAATGCTATTATAGCAAATGTTACATTTTTCAGTGGAGATACCCTTTAATATAGAATTTCAAAGAAGTTCCAAACAAGCAGGAGGCTTGAATGGTCAAGTCCAGCCAATTGTTCTGGGCAGGTGGCAGACAAAAATGGTCAGTCAAGGCTGGAGATCGGGAAAGGCAGCAAACAAGAATGGTCTGTGTCTAAGCAAAAGGTCAGGGCAGGAAACAAGAAAAGTCCAGAACGCAATCTGAGAAATAGCAAGGGTACCCAGGAACAGAGAACAAAACCTTTGGGCACGGAGAAGGTTTCTGGTGTTTAAATAAATAATTCTGTTTTATGATGTTTTCCCCCAAATGCAGACTTTTCATAAAACTGTTCTAACCACTGTCTACCAAATATCTGAAGGAATATTCATGTTTCATTTAATTTGATTATCAATTAAAATGTGATGCAGTATTATAAGTGTATTATAGAAGGTTCACACTAGATTGTCATAATAGAGGACATTACATGATAATGAACTTCAGTCCTTTCATCCTTATAGGCAAGGTTGTCTTACTGGACAAACATTATTTAGTTTTAAGCACGCCTTACACAGCATCCATATTTCGACTAATTCAATGACTTTGTTCAAATTGATCAAAAAACCAACGGTGGTTAATAGGGATGAATGTGACCTTGAACCCGAATCCCAGGTTGGGTTGTACTTTATGAGTTCATACGCACTCCAAACTAGTTTGGTTTTTTTGAACTCAACTTATTTTTGATTAAAAAAATCGGTAGCTCTCGAATGAAGTGTTCAAACTCGGTAACCCTCAAATACAGCCTTCGTATTGTTCGGTAACCCTCGAATGTATCGTTCGGTAACTTTTATTTTTGTTAAACGGCATATCATTAATCTTGTATATATGAGGGGCCATATAATTAAAATTCCCCCCATTACTGGCCCCACTGTGCAGTGTTTAAAAATCCTCATCTTACCCCTCTGCTCCAAATGGTTCTCCTGCAATTTGTCCAAAGTCTTAGAAAATGAAGAGCAGGAGCCTGGCTGTGTATAAAAAGGTTTCTGCCTTTTACCTTTCCTCTGAGAGGTTTCTGGCTTGCTCACTGAAGCCCTCCCCCCCTCCCTCCCAGTCCCTGTTTGGTGCCCTAGAATTAAATGCTTTTTCTGTAGTGCAGTGGACCCTATCCCACCCCAACCACCATATTTGTTTGCAAAAAAAAAGAGTATCCGAAATGTACATACAGAGCCTCAGTCCCCGTAGTCTTGCACTGCCAGCATCCACGTCTGTGATAGGCTGCCACTCAGCCAATCACGGACGTGGCTGCCAGTCCGGTAGCTGCTTGCTATTTCCTGGAAGCAAGCTCAGTAAGTACCTTTCTGATTCTTTTTTTTTTTTTTTACAAACAAAGGGGTGGGGGTGGGATAGAGTCCACTACACTACAGCAAAAGTTTTTATGAGAGGTGGAGATACCCTTTAAATACCATTTCAATTTTCATTTCTTTAATCCGCTGCATCTCCTTCCAAAGGCAACCTATCAGAAATCAGAGCCTGATAAAGGTATCTCAGCTGATTCGATAGTGCTAGAGATGCGAAGAAATGAATAATTTGTTTTAGTACATTTGATTATCAGTAAAAGGTTATGGAGTTTTATGAATGTATTATAGAAATTAGAAGGGTTAGACTAGATTGTCATAACAGAGCATATTAGATTAGATGATAATGAGCTTCAGTCCTTTCATCTTTTATCTTACTAGAGAAACAATATTAGGTTTTAAGCCACGTTGTACAAATCGACCGAAATATCAATTTCCAATCTTCTTTATGAACATAGGGTCAGACAGAAACACATAGAAACACAAGGGTCCTCCCCTACCTCGGGTAGCAATCTGCCCATCTTCCTTGATTTGCAAGGTTTGACATTTCTTATTGGGACAGGACGATCAATAATTTAATTGTAAAAATCGGCCTGTGTATGACCTGCTTTAGAAACCAGTTATCAATAAAGTTTTATCAAGCTAAACAACTGTTTTAATATACATATCTGTTTTGGTACCTGCCCATATATTATCACTGATGTTTTGACAGGGGTGGTTTCTTTGTATTACTTTATGAGTTTTGGACGAACTTGAACTATTTGAATGTTGAACTAGTTCAGGTTTTACGAACTTGAGGGCTTTATTTCAATAATTATGAAAAATGCGATAATTCTCGAATGTAATGTTCGAATTTGGTAACCCTTGAATATATCCTTCAGTTTCGATAACCCTCGAATGTAGCATGCAGAAACCCAACAATTGACTAATCGTGGGGGTAAGAAGTGTTTAAACAAGTTTTGGTGATATGGACGTGTTCCCAAGACCATTTCCCAGGTCCCAGAGCCATTTAAAGCAAGTAACCATTGTTATTTTATCTCTATTTAATCCGAACTCTTCAAACTATTTCTCCCCATTGACTTCAATGGGTTAGTTTCCAAACTCCCAAACTTTTACTGAAGTTCAGCAGCTCGAAAACTAAACGAATTTTAGGAAGTTCGGCCATCTCTATTCAATAACTGCTTTTGTGTCACATGGCAAAGTCAATCTTAATTGTATACAATTGTCAAGAGCACACTAACACTTTCTAATAACCTCTAATATTATTTCTGTAAAAATGGGCTTATCTTTCTTTTAAAATCTGCTTGCAAATTCTACCTTAACTTTAAATACCATTTAAATTTTCTCCGCTGCCTCTCCTTCCAAAGGCAACCTATCACAAATCAGAGCCTGATAAAGGTACGTCAGCTGATTCCATAACGCTAGAGATGTGAAGAAATGAATCATTTGTGAATGGGTTTTTAAAACAAATACAATTCTCTACATTCCATAGATTTCACAGCGACAGAACTCACACTAACTTCATTAACATGCTAATGACATACAGTTCCAATCCTGTGTTACATGCTAATTAGAAATCCAACCAAAGGCAGAAAAGCCCCATGGTGTGGAGATCAGAGCTCACAGTTATAACATTATATGAGCTATCAACTCACATTTACCTTAAATTTGGGATAATAACGATTGTTTAATCCCCGCCTAATGCATATCATGGTTTCTTGTTTAAGAGGCACGTGAACATGATGGATTAAGGAATATCTTGAGAAAAATAAGATGTGAAACGTGTTTGCTATATTATCTCATGCTGACCTTTAGAAAATACTACTTATAGTGCTTCCATTTTTGTGACTTTTCCCCTGAGAAGGTGGAATTGACAGAATATGACATATCAAATAGGAGTATAGGCTTTCTAATGAGGTTTTTCACCTCTATATTGCACTTGCCAGACAAGATCCTTGCCCCATATGTTTCTATATTAAACCATTTTTTACCACTGTTTCTCATCTTTTCAGATTCCCTTTGGTCTGGTGATGTGCCTCTGGATTGGAAAAAAAGTCAATGTAATACCAATATTCAAAAAAGGTAGTCCTTCACAGCCTGGTAACTGTAGACCTGTAAGCCTAACATCAGTGGTAGGGAAGGTGATGGAAACTTTGTTACGGGATCATATCCTTGACTTTGTCTCCAGAGCTCATCTTATTAGTAGTAGTCAGCATGGATTTACAGTATGAGAAATAGATCATGCCTAAAATTTACTTTTTTTTAAATGAAGAAGCGAGTAGGAATTTAGATTCAGGCATAGCAGTGGATGTGGTATACTTGGATTTTGCTAAAGCTTTTGATACTGTGCCAAATGTATGGTGATGCATCTGGGGTTTAACAATCCTTGTGCCACCATAAATTGCGGCATAAAAGTGAATCTCTAATCGAAAAACATCTCGTTACAAGGCACTGGTATGGCCTCATTTGGAATATGCGGTGCAGTTTTGGAATCCCATATACAAAAGGGACATTTTGGAAATGAAAGCAGTTCAGAAAAGGGCAACTAAATTAATAAGGGAAATAGAGGGGCTTGATTATGCAGGTAGATTAGATGTTACCGGTGTTTACATTGGAGAAGCGACCTTTGCGTGGGGATATGATCACTTTATACAAATATATTAATGGGCCATACAATAAACTCTCTGGTGCATTGTTGAGAATTACTTGTATTAATGCATATACTGTAGTTCTGGTTGGTACAGGGATACTATATAATATTGAGAATTACTGGTATTAATACATATACTTAAGTTCTCGTTGGTACAGGGATACTATATAATATTGAGAATTACTGGTAGTAATACATATACTGTAGTTCTGGTTGGTACAGGGATACTATATAATATTGAGAATTACTGGTATTAATACACATACTGAAGTTCTGGTTGGTCCATTTGGAGTCAGGATTTCTGTACCCAGCCTAAAGGATCTGGGTCTCTGGATGGAGGTGTTTAGTAAATGCCTTGGTTCCGATCTATTGTTTTCAGATTCTGGTTTTATAAAACCCCAAATGTGCTTCAGCTCTATAAGGGGATTTCGAAGGGAACTGGGAGAAAGCCGAACACAATTTAATCAATGTGTCCAATATTGATTCTTGTGTTCACTAATCCAATCTTAAATACATCTTTTATTTTGACACTATTATGTGCAGCCAGTCCCAAAGCAATACAATAAATTCATTATTTACTTTCAATTAACCTTTCCAGAAAGCTATCAGAAACAGAACAGAACAATATCTCATTTCACTTAATTATTTACCATAATAAAATAAAGTTCATGCATGAAAAAAACCCTGTATCTTTATCATGTTAATGAATCGATTCCTTTCCAAGCAGTCACTGTATTTCTAAATGACACGGATAATGGCTTCATCACATCCTGTGATTTATTTATTGGTATAAAAGAGATTACTTCTTACCTCGCTCCAGTTTCCCGCTATCCAATAAATATTGCTCGAGATATTGAAAGGCAATCCTGTGACATTTTCTTCCAGCGATGAATGTATAGGCACAGTGCTGGGTGTATCATTTAACCAAGTTGAGTTCTCTGAGATATTTATTGTGGTGGCTGGTGGGAAATGTGTTTCTGCTGAAGACGTTGGCACCATATCACGTTCCTCTAGCCGGCTGCTTCTGCTAGAATTACTCTCGGTGCCAGATATATTGGTCATATTAAATGTTCTTGAAAACATAGTATTCATTGTGATTGTAGAGTGAGTTGGAGATTCAGTAGGGTATAACAGTGTTCCGAGGAGATTCAAGTTTGTTCTTCCTTTGTGTCTTTTGCTTCTGGATTCAATTATGAAATTAAGGTCTGTGTTATAGGAGCTGTCGGGGTCCAAGGTTGAACTTCTCGTTCCTGGTTGTTTAGTCATAGGTTCATAGCTTGATGTTGATTCTTGAGGTCTCTGAGTTGTAGTCAATGCAATGTGAGTGTCTCTTTCAGTGACGTTCCCTTGGTTTTCCCTTTCTTTGGGAAATGGTGACTTTATGCTTGTGGCATTAAAATTCACTTTCTTTTTGTTATTTTCCACCAGCACAAAGTCATATTTATAATCTATGTTAAAATGAGTAGAATTGGGAATTTCATTAACTTGGAAATCGTCTTTAATGGACTTTGCACCTGGAGACAATGAAGGTGTGGACCATGTCGAGGAGAAGACTTTCGGCATTCGTGTTGTCCTTACTTTGTGGTTTTTGGTTGGTAGGAAAATTCGCCTTTTTGGGTCACCAGATTTTTTTTTTATTACTTTAACAATTTTCTTCCTGTACTTGTTCTTAATAGGAGGCTGTAGCAATTTCTTCTGTAGATAACATTGCTGAAGTCCGCAGAGGGCTTTACTATTTGGCTTTTTAGAGCTGTCACATGGTTCATCGTTGTTTTTTGCACACGTCACATTGCGATGACGAACTCCACCTCCACATGTGACCGAACACTGGAAAGCAAAGCACAGAAACCTTTAAAAAGGCGTCATCTCAAAGGAGACCCCCCAAATACATGGCATGTAGACTGTAATGTATGTGTACAGTGATAAATACAATGGTAATACTGTATTATCTTGAATGAGCAAGAGGAAAATCAGTCTGGTCATTATTAACACTGGGATCATCAACTTTCTCCCAAATTCTCCTAACGTTCTCCTAACTTTTTCCAGTCTTACTCCTCCCACTGGATTTCAGTGAGATCTTGTTGTGGCTCTTATTCTAGCTAAGACAGTATGTCTTGATTGGGCAAGTAACCTAAATATGGAGCCAGACTGACCTGCTTTGAAGGATTCATTTACCTTCAGATAAGTACACTATTGAGAAATGCATTGCACAGAGCTAAGATCCAATTCCACTTCGATATCCTTCCCCTACATCTCTGTACTTGTTAAAGGTCAATTATACTCACCATTTCCCAGATCCATTCCTGCAAAGTACCCAGAGTGAGGACCTAAAAAGCAAAGTCTTCACCTCTGGGTACTTTACAAAAGCCTTGCACCACTTACTTGTAATCTCCCTTGTCGCTCAGGTCAGATCCTCCCCACTGGCACTGTCAGTGACAGTCCAGGAGGCAGCCAATGAGAAGACACGCCTCCTTGCAGAACGCGTCTTCCCATTGACTGCCTCGCGACCTGTCACTCAAAGTGCCAGTGGGGAGGATCGGACTGCACCACAGAGAGATTACAAGTAAGTGGTGCAGGGTTTTTGTAAAGTACCCAGAGGTGAAGACTTTGTTTTAAGGTCCTCGCTCTGGGTACTTTGCAGGAATGGGGGGAAAGGAACGAGGGGGAGGCGAGTATAATTGTCCTTTAAAGGGGTAATATTACAGTATGCAGATGGGGTGCAATCTGTGAGAGACTGTGGCAGATTTAAAGAAAGTTTTAGGAGATTTGGCCAGATTTCAAGGATACTGTAACTATCATGTGGTCAATGTTTTTTTAAAAATACAATTAAAATAAAAAGTAGTTGGGACAGGGATATAGAACTGATAATTCCTACCTCCCAATATTGTTTCTGTCAGAAGCACCAGCCCAAAGAAAACTGATTCTGCCAGCCTTCCTCCTGGCTTCAGCAATACAGGAATAGTCCAGGACTAACCTGGCAAATGGAAACTGTACGTGCTGTAGCTCCTTAATTAAATTATATTGGGAGGTAGGAATAATCAATCCGACCTCCCTGCCCCAGGTACTTTCTATTTTTAAACAGTTAATTTTAGATATCCTTTAGACTAGAGTATAGATATCCTTGAAAGCAATATCTAGGATACTAAGCGAGATATATGGAGCTTGCGACAGATAAAAGGGAAAGTTCAGAGGTAAATATCACATACCTAGTTTTTCTACATATTCTCTCCCATTTTGAAAAATCAGTTGATTTAATACCCTTTTCTGTTCCCTGCTGATGACATTAGTGAGCTGACATTTTAGGTTCTAACGGTCCTTCTTCTTCCCAGGATGCACCACATCCTTGGAATGTTCCTAACAGTAATTTCTACTGATAGGCTGTTGGATGGGTCAAACATGCTCAGATCTCTACTGAGCAACTGAATCAACCCAGGCGCAGGGTCAAGGGCAAGACCATAATGGTCTCTATTAGGGGTCCTGCAAACAGGAAGTCAGTATTTCTGAAGCATTTATTTATATACAGACAAAATGCTGAATGGGCAGATTAATATCATTAGGATGGAAAAATACTGCTATTTTTTCTGAATAGTATATGTATTTGCACTGAACTTCCCCTTTAAAGGGGACTTTAAAGGGGAAGTTCAGTGCAACTGAACTAAAAAAATCGACTTTTCATAATTTCTATCTTTAGAGACAGCATCTTTAGATACTACTCCAACTTTTTTAAGATTTTAAATCTGGGCTGTAGATCCTGAAAAATGATCATTTGAAATCACAGCATTTACAGGAAAAGACCTGTCACTCACAGGAACAGAAATTATAATATCTGACCCATCCCTGACCCCTAACTAGGATCTTTGCCTGCCTGCCAGCACACTTTCTGCAATATTTAAGAAAATCAGCAGAGAAAAGAAGGCAGGGGGAGGGAGGGGGGATGTGTAAGCAGAGCAGGGTCCATGAAAACACATGCACTGGGGCAGAAATAATGTTTGCAATCAGGGCAGCCCTACTAATTACAGTACATGTATTAAGTGTGTCCCTATTAGACCAAATGATTTGACAACCCAGATGTCACCATTCCTTTTAAGACACAAACACATATAAAATCTACACACAGAAAGGCTGATTAGTATTAAATTTAGAAGCATGATGCAGGCTGCATTAGTTTCAAAATAGCGATACCATCATGTCATAATGAACTACATAGCCTTGTACTATGTAAATTTTATATGTGTTAAGGACCAACTTGAAATTTGTTTGGGCCCAATCCGTCACAAAATCCACTAGACTGCCACAGTCTCCTAGATATTGCTTTCAATCTGCCCATATTTCCTAAAATTTGCATTCCATCTGCATACCCTTCAACATAACCCATTTAAAAGGACAATTATAGTTACCTCACCTCCGATCCACACATGGCGAATACCCAGGGTGAGGAATAAACTGCTAGATCTTCCATTTCTTTAGCACTAGAATATATAGGGGAGCACACTACAAATGGTGAATCTAAATTTTTACTGTGAAAATCAATAACAACGTTTCGGGATGCCTTGTCCCTTCCTCGGGTATCATTGAGTCAACAGCGGTGTGCTGGAGTGTGACCTGGACTGTTTTGTAGATCTTCCATTACCAGAATATCTGTAATACTTACCGTACTAGAAACACTCCTCAATCCTTCTGTGAATGAGATCAGATTGAAACCCAGTATGTGAGACTCCTTACTATATGAGGAAGGAGAACTGGAAAAAGTGACAAAATCTACTATCTTTGAATGACAGGGAAAACTATAGTAGTAGAGAATTGTACCGTGTTAGCCATAGATGAAAGTGAAGACATCTTGGATATAAAGTAATACCTTTTATTGGCTAACTAAAATGATTGAAAATGCAGCTTTCGAAACACTAGGCTTCTTCCTCAGGCATGATACAATACTGAATCTTGTAAAGCACTCTATTTTATACATACTAGAACAAAGACTTACTGCCATTACACAGATATTATCTTTTGCCCCCATGCCTGGCAATGGCTGTCGTAAATAAAACAGTAAATACACATTCAATGATCACAGGCAGTAATAAAATAATTAGCAAGGGTTAAACAAACAATCAGATACACTTCACCTCTAGACCTAGACCTCTAGACCTAGGGTCTGGTATAAATGAGATATTTATGGGTTTGGGTGGTTTAGAGGAATTTAGTCTGATTAACTAAGGGAAAACTATCAAAGAAAATAAAAGAAAGATGAGTGAAAAAAGTGTGCACAGGTCCACTAAACATTGATACTGTGTATTAAATTGAGTAACATTCCAAGAAATTCCATCTTGCATTTACACATTGATGCTATTAAAATCTAATGATGGCTTGGGGGGAAATTTGCCTGTTATTCAAATGTTAACAGTGGTAAATGTTAAAAATTGCACACACACATTGTGCCATTGTTGTCAGCAGCCCATTACCGAGACTCAGGGTTGCCAGACGTCCCAATTTGGTCAAGATTGTCCCGACTGCAGGGCCAAAATCCTGAGTCCTACAGGCAGGGCCAAAATCCCGTCCAAATACCATCCCTGACAGCCACGCCCCTGGAACACCCACTCCTCACCCAGTTATACCACTAATACCCCCAGCTGCGGCCACACTTCTAAGCCCAGCCTGCCCACCGTGACATCACACTCTGCCCTTCTGATGTCACAGCCCCACCCTCAATATCACTACCCTGCCCCCTCCCAATCAGGGAGAAAAAATGTCTGACAAACCTGCCCAGACCACAGATTGTCCCACAGACCACAGATCATCTGGAGGTGGGCATACTAGTCATATTAACTTGTAAGATTAACTTAAGGCTCCTTTGTAGTTTGCCTACAAATCTTCGGAAATTTTGTGAACCTGTTGGGGAATTGAACCCAAAGTTTTGTCCATCAATATTAACTATCAAAAAGTTGTCAAAATGGAATTAACTTTACCTTGGACCTAGCGTTCAAAATGCTCTTTTTTGTGCTTTATAAATACTGTACCATAAAAGGATTTCTCTTTTCAGAGACTAAAACACTGCTTTCTAAATACGCCCCAAACCTACCTCACTCCAGTTGCCTACAGTCCAATCTGAGGGACATAATATGTCTCTGTTGCAGGATAGATAGGATTTAGGTTTGGTAAGATGATGGCAGTCCTCAGACGGAAGAGCTTCTTCATCAGAACCCAGAGTTTTAAGACAAAGAACGGTCCTTTTTTTCTCACCAGTCGGACCACAGGTAGCCGAACATTGCTGCCATTGCCCAACCCACCACCTGGATATTAATAGTAATAATCAGAAGATATATTGTTATCAGTTCAATTCCAACCATTAGTTCCAACCATTAGTACAGAGTATATGGAATTATGTAAAGGATATTTGTATATATATATATATATAATATATATATATATATATATATATATATCGCAAGGACGGGTAAATCTAATGTTTATTAACACAGGTAGATCTAAACGTTTAGATCTACCTGTGTTAATAAACATATGATTTACCGTCCTTGGAGTGCTCAGCATTCTTCCGAATATTCTTATTGCTTGCTCCAGCACCCAGGCAGCTGTACATCTGATCGGAGTATATATATATATATATATATATATATATATATATATATATATATATATCCTTCGCACTCCGTTACACAGTAATGCCCGGGTGATACCGCAGCGTTCAACATATATTCTTTATGGTAAGCGGAGCACTCCATGGACTTTCCAAATCAATATTTTATTTGTACCTCAGTAGGTCCGTTTGCCTACGCATTTCGGCCCAATGGCGGCCGTCATCAGGGTATGTATTTTATATATATATATATATAGAACATATAATTTTTAAAAATGTTGATGTTTGGGTAATACTTCAGTTTCTCACCCTTAAAAAAATTCACCCTAAAACACATTTCCCCTGCTAATTAAAAAAAGTATAACATGCGTAATCACTAAAAATGTTACAATACAGAGTGTCCTGCCCCCTTCCCTAGCTTGTTGAGCTTAGGCATGCTCAGTGTAATTCCCCCAGAAAGAGATTCTCCAATCAGCTGCCGTTTATCTCCCTGTACATAAGAGGAAGGGGTAGGGGGCAATTAATACTAAAATGGAATTTATTATTAATTCAGTATAATTATTGAATTTAGGAAATTATTTATTTAATTAGGATTTGCATAAAAAGACAAGGGATGCGTCATTTCTGATCTTGAAGTCTGGAAACACAGATGGACTGTGCTTGCTTGTTAAAAATGACACTGACTAAAATACTTTGCACATGGTGGACATTCTGTATTAGAGGTGTCACTCTGTAATTATCGCATCATTTGGTTTTGAATTTTTAAACTGAAACTGCTGTGGTGGGAGTAGCTATTTTTGTATTACTTAGATAATCAGAATTTAGGGGCATATTTATATATTAATAGTAATGGACAATAAAGATCATTAATGTACAACACCATAGTTACAACGATAATGGTCAATAATAATCATACTGGTTGTTAATTAACGATCATTATGTAACAATACCGATTCTCAATGAACAACCACACTGATCTTTAACAATACTGACTAGACTGTTGCTATACTGGTCGTTAAATTGTGATTGTGTTGTTTTTAACAATATAGATTACGGTCAGAGCATGGAGTACCACTAGTGCCGTCCCCAGCATGGGCCAGGTTGGGTAACTCTGGATCCCCACCATCCGGCCGGAAGCCCCCAAAATTCCCTTCTTAAAGTCACACTAACCCATTGTAGATTCTCCTCTGCAGTTTTTGTTGGGTTGCTTCAGTACAGATGGTGGGGAAGATGCAGTAAAGGGTGCTATTGGCCAGACTGACCTTGAGATGGTAAGAAAACCTTGATAGCCTGTACCTCAAACCACTGATACCCCTATACTAAAGCTGGGTACACACCATACACTAATTCGGCCTGACCAACCGACATTTCAGTGTTCCGGACGGTCAGGCCGAATTGTTGTATGGCAGCTCTGACCGATTGCCGACCATTCCTTCGGCGCATGACCGCATAATTGGTTGCGGCTAACTGTTGGACATGGCTGCTTTTGCCGCGACCGACAGTCCTTCCTCCTGGCCAGTGGCCAACCGGTTGGAAGCCTTGATCCGTTGGCCAGGAGGAAGAATTGTATGGTGTGTACCCACCTTAACATTCCTGCTAATAATAATCCTAGTGCAAGGAAGAGACAAGACATATTGACATATAAGACATATTGGTGGGAGAAAGTGATTGGCCACAGCTACATTACTGTGTGACTTATATAGATGATTGATTTGGTGTCATAGCAAAGCAAAGAGAGCAAAGATGACAACCAATCAGATGATACCACCTTTCTTGTACGCTGGCCATCTGTTACATCTGTTAAATCAGACACTTATCAATTTGCTATAGCCACCAGCTGTGACAATATCCATCAACGCATTCCAAATCCAAATAACATGTTTCGAAAAATTCAACAAACCTTCAAAATGAAAATCCTAACCTGATACAGCAGACCCAATACAATAAGCTTAACATTAATATCCATGCTACGGAGTAACTCCCACAAACCAGTAACTGTTGCACATTGATTACCTATCTACCATGAAGCACCAGGGAGAAATATTGCATCAACCCAAGTCTCCCTACATTAGCCACATTGTATAAAGTGAACCTCATTGCTGGATGAACAGCTGTGTATATTACAGGTGGAGATCTGAAGAGATGAGTCCTGTGTGGTTTTCTGTCTGCTCTATTATTTTTTTATCATCCATCCTTACTAGTTTAGGTTGAAGGTTTACCATCACGTAAACCTTCAACACACGTAAAACAATATAACGTTTAGAATAACATGCATGTATATTGCTTTCCATAACACGTGCCCTCAAAGAAAGGAAACTGATATGACAATACCTATTTATCGTGGTTGTGTTTCAGAGGTTGTATCCAATTAAACTGTAAATATATACTTATTGAAGAACATCATTTCTGTTGCCCTTGGACTATCTATCTGTATAAATGCGCCCATGACGTGACCTATATCAAACTCAGGTTCTTAAAGATTCATAGGGAATATCAATGATTGATTATAAAGCTGCTGTAGCAAATGGGATCGATTGAACCATGTTTGACTTCCCATTTATCTTATATTCTCTTTCAAATCTGCCAAAAACTTGCAAAACTTAAAGTCCGAAAAGTTTTAACATAAACATAGAGCGGGAAGATGATATTTTCAGATGAAATGTCTAGAACTGTATTAAAGGGGCAGGAACGTGTAAAAAGAAATTGATCTGTCCAAATAGAGCAATATAAATGCTTCCTTTTTTGTTAATGAAGTGTCTTTGGTTGATGGCCAGTAGGTCCGTTATGTGGAGCAGCACTGGTAGCAGATTGCCACCGGTGCATACTCCCCTTTCAATAGAAGTCAATGGCAGCGCACTCCCGATTGTGCTGCCATTGGCTTCTATTATTAGATTAGACAGGATTTTAACCCTGCTTCATGGGTGCAGTGGCCCCTTTGGTGGCATAGCTACAAATCTAAGGGCCCCAGTGACATAATTACCAGGGATGTGATGGCTGGGGGCCCCGAGGACAAAGAGGGCCCACGATCAGCTGGTTTTAAACAGTTGATTGCATGTATGCAGTAAAGGTATGGACGATCAGCTGTTTTGCAATGTGTAGGGAAGGGAAATTGGGTTGCATTGAGTTACCAAACTTATGATTTGGGGAAAGGACGACAGAAGGAAATAGAGGGGATAGATTATACATTTCTAATAAAAGGAGAAATAAGAAGAATTATAATAGAGATAATGCACAGAGTATTATAAGGATATTATGACATCTTATTTTACTGCCACTGGCGATATTTTTTAGATATTACTGGAAATGTTTAGTCACACTATAAAGAGGGGGGTCTGTGGACCAGGACTTGGGTGTCAGTTAGGGCTAGGTCACACTAGCACGTTTCTCACACGCTTCCGATCATGTTTTGCAATCTGTTAGAGCATGAGTAACACATGCCAGGCTATCACAATGTGTCACGTGACCCGGAAAAAGAGGTGTGTCTACCTCGAAACGTGAAATCGATTCCTGACCATTCCATTAGATGGTGAGGTTCGTTTGCAAGGACCAATAAAGTATTAAACTGGCAGGGGTGGGATTCACCGGATTATGCTTTTATCAGAACTTTTCAATTTGTCCCCATTGACTTTAATGGGTTCATTTTTGAACTATAGAACTTTACTCAAGTTCGAAAATTTGAAAACAAACTGAACTTTAGTCCACAGTTTAAACAACATTTCCTTACAGTACCCTGTTACTGCAAAATAATATCATCTAGTTAACTGGCTATACTTAATGGCTTCTTTATTTGTAATTTTTCTTGCTGTTAACATCCCAGCTTCTCATGAACACATTTGTATAAAGAGCCCTATCAAGTAAATTCTTGCATTCTGCTCCCTTACATAATCAACTGTCAACATCCACTTGTAAACACTTAACCAGAAATGACCCAGAACCCTTTTCATCACTTTATTTAAAGTGACTTCTTCTCTTGTTGATAATCTTATTTTCTATGAAAACCATATTAAAAATAAAATAAATTCCCATGCCGTATTGCCTAAAACATAAGGAAACAATTCTGCTTCAGTGCGGCCTTTCCTTGAATTGATATTTCAATGATGATTAACATGGCATGAAGCCACACACATCCAACCTTGAATCTAATTATTGTACAGTTTCTGTCTCTATTAAATCCCTCTATGTGGAATCACTAGGGTAATAATCGAAGTCGTACATGGCTGTTGGCTATTTTATACCATATTGCATTTTAAATTAAGATTTGCTGGTAACAGGAAGCTGCAATGAATAATACCTTCCCCTAACATCAATTAGATATTATAAAAAAAACAACATTCCAGTGTTGTGTTGTATTTGCTAAAGCAAGCGGTCAAACAAACTTGTAGAATAAAATGATACAAAAGGTTAAGATGTCCGGTAATTTGTATTGCACAACTGGTTTTATGACGAAATTACCAGTTTTGATGTAAAAATTCACAATTAAAGGTCATGTCCACCCCCAAAACTATAATCCCCCCCACTACTGGCCCCATTGTGTAGTGTAGTTTAATCCTTACCTTACATCCCAGCTCCATCTGGTTCTTCTGCTATCCCCGCTAAAGTCCCAAAAAACTGCCCAGCAGGAGTACAGCAGAGTCCATATAGGACTCTGCCTCCTGTCTTGTCTCCGGGAGAAGCTTGGCATGCGTACTGCAGCCCTTCTCCCCCTCCCTCTCGATTAGGATTCCCTCCCCCTAGCGTAAAATCCTTTAGCTATAACATTCCCCCTGTCCCCCCAGCCCCAACCGCTATATTTTTATTATCAGAAAGTGCCCCAAACATTACTTACCTTCCCTCTTTCCTCTGCTGCACTGAACTCCCGGCAGCCACATCCGAGATTGGCTGCCGCTCAGCCAATCACAGACGCGACTGCCGGTCCCGCCCCTGTGCATCGCACTTGTGCATAGAATGCAGATAACGTGGTGGAGGAGTGAGCGATTGGGTACCTTACCTTCTCCCCTGGCTCCTGCAGGTTTTATTAAAGAATGGGAGGTACGACACAGCTCATTTACCTCACGTTTTTCAATAAAACCAACTTTTTTTTTAGCAGTGGAGATACCCTTTAGGAAACTAGTACTAAATTATGGGCTCCTGGTCTAAAATTATGGGCCCCAACACTCCTACCCTGACCCTTGCTCCATGAAATGTAACCGTGTTCTATAGAGGTATGTTACGCCTTTCATTCCAAGTACTATATAAAGTGCATCTGTCCAATCATCAGCGCACACAATAAAATCTTTATTGCCTGGTACTAGTTAATTATACATAATTATTAGTGTACACACAGGTCTTAGAGATGGAAGAACTTCCGAAAATTCAGTCCGTTTTCAAACTTTCGAACTATATGGAAAGTTCGAAAACGGACCCATTAAAGTCAATGGGAGTCAAATAGTTTGAAAAGTTCTAATGAAATACAATTAAAATATCAATGGTAACTTAATGTAAATGGCTGTGGGACCTGGGAAATGGTCTGGGGAAAATGTTCCAATACCCAGGACTTTCCAAAAATCAATTTTATTCTCATATCCCATAAACGATTCGAACATCCGATAATTATCCCATAAACCATTCGAAAATCGTTCGGTTTTCGAATTCGATAATTATCGAATGTTCGAATCATTTATGTCATTTTGAACAATTGTTTATTATAAAGAGCGTAGACAATGTTTCATTCAGTCTCATGCTTTGGGCCTTTTCAAGTCAAACATTACTGTACCTACACAACTAATAACTTTACTGGCTTATATCCATCTGTTTACTTTATGTATTTATATAATTGGCTATCCACAAAGGACAGCTGTTTGTAGCTTGGGTGGGATCCAGGCTACTACAGTTGTGTTCAAAATTATTCAACCCCCAATGAAATTGAGTGTTTTGGCCAGTTTGACATTGATTTTGATTATTTCAGTCATCTTGTTTACAATTAAATCAAACAGATACTTGTAAGTCAGACAAATATAACATAACATTTATAATGGCCACTCCAAAATGTTCCAGCCTTTAATCTGCAACCATGCTCTAGTGGATTGGAGGTATGTTGGGATCATTGTCTGTTGAAAGGTCCAACGTCTCCCAAGCTCAGGTTTGTGACGGACTGCATCACATTTTTTCCCAATATCTCCTGGTACTGAAGAGAATTCATGGTACCTTGCACATGCTGAAGCTTCCCTGAACCTGCAGAAGCAAAACAGCCCAAAGCATGATTGACCCCCCGCCATGCTTCACAGTAGGCAAGGTTTTTCTTCATAGGCCTTGTTCTTCACTCTCCAAACATAGCGTTGACCCATGGGCCCAAACAGTTCTAATTGTCCACAGAACACTTTTGTGGTTTGTCCACATGACTTTTGGCATACTGCAGTCGACTCTTTGTCTTTGGAGACAGCAAGGGGGTGCGCCTGGGAGTTCTGGCATGGAGGCCTTTATTACGCAGTGTGCGCCTTATTGTCTGAGCTGAAACTTCAGTACCCGCATCTGATAAATCTTTATTCAGTTCCTCAGCAGTCGCACGGGGACTTTTCTCCACTTTGCGCTTCAGGTAGCGCACAGCAGTCGAAGTCAGCATCTTCTTTCTGCCATGACTAGGTAGTGTTTCAACAGTGCCCTTTGCCTTGAATTTGCCAATGATGCTTCCTATGGTGTCTCTTGGTAGGTTTAACATCTTTGCAATCTTCTTCTAGCCATTGCCCTTCCTGTGAAGAGAAATCACCAACTTGTCTTCCTGGACCATTCTCTTGACTTCACCATGTTTGTAAACACACCAGTAAATGTCTAGAAGGAGCTAAGTATCACAGTCATTTAAATCTGCATAATTGGTGCTTATTATGCTTGATTGCTGCTCATTGACATCCACAATTGTTTTCAATACCTGATCGAAAACACTTGAATGAACCTCAGTTCTTAAGAGTGGTAGTCTTTAATGGGTTAAATAATTGTGTCAATGAAGAAATCACAAAAAAAACATTTAATACTGTATTTCAAAAACAATTAATGTCATTTTAGTTGCATTTGGTTCTTTAAAAAGTCCTTGTAAGATTTTATTCTGAACACAATTACAAATGTACACTGAATTCCCTAAAACCCTTTACAGCATTGGGGGTTGAATCATTTTGAACATAACTGTATCTCACTTGATTTTGAGGTAAAGTGTGGGAGGGCAAAACTTTTCCTTTGCATTATGTATCTATATAAATAACATTCACTATCTTTAAACTGCATATTATCCCATTAAAGAGCAACTAATCAGTCTAGTACTGACCCCCCCCCCCCCGGGCAGGGCCTTATGTGAATGTAATACATGTAATTTATAACTCCATGGATGATGCAGGTGCTATATAATCCCTCAATAATAATAATAACTTGATGTTAAAATGAAATGTTTATTTTCTCAAATTATTCAATAGAATTCAGGTTTTATGGACATCTGTCCACCAGTAACACCATCCTATTCTACCCTTTAATAAACATGGCACTATATGAAGACAGAGTAATGTACCTGTATAATTTTATTTAGAATGCTCCACTAGGGTATGCAGCACTGTGTATTATGAAATACAGAGTATACAATCAAGGGTATAAGTGCAACCAATTAAACAGATAAATTAATTATAGAAATAAAGTTTCATAAATAGGTGAAAGGTTATCTCCACTCCCAAATCCCAAACTTCATATGCTGTAGGGGACCCGCCCCCTAACCCTACATACTAGCATGAAAACTTTAAAATCATACCCAAATTGGACTTAGCCACCTTTGTTCCCTCCATCACAAGCTCTTCTGCTATTTCCGGAACTGGAAGAGCAGAAGGGGCTAGACAGGCAGCCGTGTCTGTGACTGGCTGACAATTTTTTTTTTTTTAAACCTAGATGCAGTGCAGAGGGATCCAGGGGGGAGGAAGGGGCGAGAGCTCCCCTGCGTATGCCAAGGTCCCCAAAGTGGAGCAGGAAGTAGCAGGCTATATACACAGAGAGGCTCCTACTCTTCACTTTATTCTGGACTTTCATCAGGCTCTGCAGGAGAACCATAAGGAGCAGAGGCGAAAGATAAGAATTTTTTAACACGACACAGTGGGGCCAGCAGTGGGGCAAATTTTAGTTTGGGGGGTGGACATGCCCTTTAAGACTACATATAGATGGTTCGATATAAGAGTGTTGTGCCTTGACACACAAGGATTGGAATCCCTTCCCCATACAATCTAAGTATATATAAATGAAAAACACACCCAAATGTCTAAATCATAGCTATAGCCCAATGACACAAACTGTGAAAAAGAAAGCAACATTTTCATTACCAGAACTGCTGTGTTCACTTAAATATGCAAAAATATGCAGAATGTGACTCATCACTCTCTATGAAGATGAAGACATAACATGTAAATACAGGTGCCCCAGCAACGTGTTATTAAACCCATCAGTCTACTATGTAAATGTACATTCACTGGATGCTATACAAGTCCTGATGTGTTAACTTCCTCCTCCAGCTCTTCTATATTCATTAATGACACAGTCCCTAAAATCAGAACATTATCACTTCCATGGTGTAGATTATACTAAACCAATTCCTAGATGAAAAAACAAAATAAAGGGGCATATTATACACCAGTAAGAGTGATCGCACTGGGTGCCATAGTTTTTAAACAAAAAAAAAAAACCTCTCCTAAAAGATTATAATTTATATATATACATTGACCATAACTTTCCGTGCCGCACTGGGCACTCAGTCAGGCCAAAATATCAGCCCATGTGTACAAAGACTAAAGTTGCTCTCTAGCAGCTTTAAAATGCTGGAATCTATATTTAGCTTTGCCCAAGGTACAATCAGGGTTATTCAATAAAAGTTCTTATCGTTAAAAATGGTGCTAATTTTGCCCCAACCAATCAGATCTTATTTAACATTTGAAAGCTAACATCTGATTGGGGAAAAATTAGCACCATTTTTAACGATAAGAAGTTTTATTGAATAACTCTGAATGTATTTTTTCTTTACTGTATATTGCCTGTGGGAAATCATAGGGTCAAACACACATCCAGCACAGTAACATATGAAAGGTGTAGGTATGTATGTATGTATATGTTTATATAGCGCCAGTAACATATGAATGGTGTATGTATGTATGTATGTATGCATGTATGTATATATGTGTATGTCTATTTATATAGCGCCACTTGGGGACACAGAGCTGTACAATAAAAAAAAATACAAAAGGCCGTACATGGGGGATAATAAATAAATAAATATATAAATTTAGTATGTGCATCATGAAATATATAATAAAGTATGTGCATCATGAAATATACAAGTGCTTGAAACATGTAACATGGGGAAAGAGGTCCCTGCCCCATAGAGCTTACAATCTAATTAGGTGGGTAACATACAGATACATAGGAAAGGGTGGAAGTGCCATAGTAATAACTGGTGCAGCATCAGCAGGCCTTGTGCAGTGCTCGGTGATAGGATGAGAGGTTAGATTTAAACTTGTTTATTGAGGTTTGCTGATGGAGGTGTACACGACTCTATCCTTTATATAGATAATGTACAGTAGTAGTCTACCTAATTACAAGAAGAGATGCTATATCTGGGGGTTAGGATACATATAAGGTTAGACAAAAGACAAAAGACACTATAAGCATAAGAAAACATTTTATTCTTTGTTTTCAATATCAGAGGAAAGTTAAACATTAAACAGAAATTGGAATAAGGTAAAACCTTAAATTGTGTCTTACACAGAATGAAGAAAACCACATTCCCTGCATATTGTGTACACAAGCGCATTTAATTCATATGCTACTAGATCTTTCAAAACTGAAAGTCAGCCAAGTCGTTCATAACAGATGGGACACATCTACATCTATTAAAATAACCACAACCATTTAAGTTCATCCCTTAAACTATTCAACTATTCACTCTTGGAAGCTACCTCAGATGTTTGGAGATCAGAAAATGTTATCCTAATGTACAAAAAGGAATTGTAAGGGGAAGTATAAGGTCAACTGATACAATCAAACATAACATCAAGTCAACAGAAATAACTGAAGTTAAGTCATTTTTATAAATGTTAAAACATCTGCTTCTAATAGAGTCTTCCTCTCCTATGACACTTGGCTTCCCTTCTCTGAATTAAGGATGTGGTTTCAAATCTGTAATAAGGCTGACAAAAAAAGTTGCGTGCATTCTAAAAATAGAAGTTTGCCACAGATAAAGTGGCAAACTGGGGGACAGTGAGGCAAGGGGTAGCTGTTGGGGTGTGTGTGGTTGTCCTGGACCCCAATGATATTAATCATGTGTCTGTGGGAGGTTGTGAGGGAGAGGGTTGCACTAGATGGCAATGTCTGGGTGAGGGTGGGGGGAGTCAGAACTGCTCACTGACATGACACCATGCTAAATTAACCTCCTATTAACCAAATGTGTCAGGGCTGGCTGCCTGGGTCTGGGGCAGCGGAGGGGCCCTGGGTCTGGGACAGATGGGGGACTCTGGGTCTGGGACAGAGTGGGGGGCCCTGGGTCTGGGACACTAAGAGGGAACTGTGGCCTTGGGACATGGAGGATGGAGGCACTCTGGGCTTCTAGTGCCAGTTATTGTAACAGGCTTAATGTCTAGTGTTTGTTATGAAACCTTATTGGACTGCAATAGCATCTACATTTTGTAGGTTACTTATAAAGACTGATTTATATATCAGTACCTGACATTAATGTTCTCTCTATACTGGGCACGCAAAAATCTGACAAAATATAGGAACTGCAGAATGTAACACACAAATGTTATTTTGCACCCACACAGATATTTATCTGCACATGGAGATTGCAAGATTTAGAAGGACCATTGCCTGGCGTCAATGGCGTATCTACAAATCAGCTTAATTAGCTCTCTTGCTGGGTGCTCCTGTGCTGCCAGAGCTACTGGACCATATAGACATCAAGTAAAATAGATCACAGCGCACATCCAGTCTTACTTGAACAGCGTTTATTTAAAAACACAGTGACGTTTCGGTGTCTATGTGTCACACCTTCAGTGTGTATGTGTCACAGACTGTGATACCAGTCTGGAGATCTGGGAGAGGAGGGGTGTGTGTCAGGGGCCTGGCACAAAAGCTGCAGGGGGCCCGGGATTCCTGACACTTTTGAGAGATGTAAAGTGGGGACATTTATTATCATAGATACCCACAACAAGCCATTATTTTTATGGCAAGGGGCACCTGTTTTTTAAGGCCCATACAGTAAATCAGTAGACAACAGACAAGTGTGCACTTTTCAAATGGAGAGCTACCATGAATCATATCCTTAATGTTTAGTTGACAGATTATGTGTCCATTGCCAAAAACACCTCTATAATCAAGTGCAGCAGAATAATACAAACACTGCAGAACCACAGACACTCATTGATAAAAGAACTTCAAAGGGTGCTAGACAGAGCAGCACTATCCATTAAGGCAACCGTGGCAGCTGCCTAGGGCCCAGTAAACATCAGGGGCCCTGTATCAGTATTACAGCCATACAATTCAAGAACAAGGGGCCGCCAAATTTCAGCCCTGCCCAGGGTCCAATATGATCTCAATCCATCTCTGGTCCTGGTATGCAACAAAGACAACCAAACAGCAAAAGCATTCCCCATCCCATGTAAAACAAGGATATGAAAAGTCCCCTTGAGGTCCTATGACCCTCGTATTTTCATATGTTCATGGAAAATGTGCCATCTTTATTCTTCTTTATTAAAGAACATCCTAGAGAATTAGGAGCATTAAAAATAGTGACAATATTGTACAAGTAGACTTCTCCAATTAGAAGCCTTACAAAGGAAAATAAAAACAACCGCTTGTTTCAGGACATTGAACACAATGTTTTACCAGTGTTTGTAACTTTCTTCATGACTTAAATAATGAACCCATTAACCTAACATTGATTGGATATTGATAACAATGTATGCTGCTTAATGTAATAATGTAAAGTCATCCCATTCAATTAAAGACTGACAGCGATAGCACAACCAAGGTAGTGTTAAGGGGAGCAGCAGGGTGGGTTGGAACCATTTGTTGCACTAATATATAATATATAATATTAATGTATTTAATATACACTTGGATGGCCATTTTTTATAGTGTTAACAAACTCTTTTTGTACAGAAAGTACAATACTTAAAGTATTGAACAAATGAATTTTAGTATTTTATCGCCAAGCCCAAATAAATCCATGTTACACTTGGTAGGTATGTTATCACAGAATAAATTAGTTTCATCCTTTATCCCTAATGAGACCACCTACCGAGGGGGACAGTCCTGGGTATTGCACTTTTTCTGGCGGTTTATTGGCTGCGTGTGGGGATCGCAAAAGGTATTTTTCACTACTCCTTCTTTTGTTGACACAGCGGGCAATTTGGTGTGGACACCTGGGAAAGAAATAAAGTGGAGTTTGTTATTAATAACATTAGCTGTTTTAACTTCTCAGAGTGTTTCATAAATAGATGTTTACATGCATTTTGGGAAGGTTTAAAAGTAATTTGGAGAAGAATTAGTTCCATTCCGGAGCAGAGAAAACTATAGATGACTCAGGCGTTTGTTTCTAAGCTTCTGCTAATAAAGTTGTTTCTGCAATACATCCCAATTTTGATGGGAACTGCAGCCCTTATCAATAAGTTGGGTCTGTGGATTTCGGTCTGGGGTGGCTGTACCTGGGCCAGAGAGCATGTATGGGGAGGTGTTTGAATTTAAATTATATTGACATTTGTTTATTACGTGGTCAAGTAGGTCATCACGTGGATGATTCCAAGGGTCCATTGGAGTGGAGCTCTTAATTGGTAGAGGTGGGGCTTATGACCAAGTCTCCACTCACTCATTGTGGTACATTATAGGGCTCCTTGAATGAGTTTTATATCTATTTTTTGTGCTAATGCAGTTACACGTAGTTTCCCTTTAAAATAAAAATCCGCTTTAATGGATTTAATAGGGTGCATTTGTATTAAGGGGGGAGAAAATTTGAAGAAATGTTAAGTTAGGGATTTTTATACAAAATGGTTATGTCCAAATGTTTCTTATAAATGTACAAACAACAATACGAGACCATGTTTGATGCTTTGCCAGCAAGATTAAGACAATAAAAAAAGAAGTGCATTTTGAGGTTGAATACAATGTGAATTGACCTGAGTCACCAAACTTGTCACCATCTGTCATTCCTAAGGCAATTATTACTGAATCACAACAGTGAGTCAGGCAATGCGAGATCTCAGCTTTGTACATAAAGTGTTAGGATTGAAAATGTTGCTAAGAGATAACATTGAGTTAATCTATTGAGCAAGATAAAGCCTTATACAAGTCTTACAAGCCAGTCCGACATAAAAAACATGTCAGAGGAAGTTAAAACGTTATTTGCAACACAACCATTAGACTATAGTTGTGTATCCTACAAACTTGTGAAACTATTTGGATTTGATGGCAGTAATCTATATATCTCAAAGTGAAAGTAAACAAATGAATGATTAAAGGATAAGGACACTGGCAAATTTAACTGCCCATTAACTGGAAACATAATTCTTCCCAACTATCACTGTATAATTTTGATGTGGATGTTCCTCATTTCTTTAAAATCCAATCTGAAACATCTTACATTTCAGCTGTCAATAAGTGCCTTATTATCATAAACCTTTGTTATGCTGTAGCTGAAAGTGTGACACTTGATGTTTAAACTGCATGGTGGGAAATTCCTCTCCCAATGCTGCCTCATAGGGATTACTGAACATGCTTGCCCTCACGGAGTCAGATAGTCTGTTAGGGGGCTAGAGGACTAAAGGAACTGAGCTTGAGCAAAACAAGTAATGGATTGAAGTCATACAGCAACACAAACACATCAGAGTAAGTGCTACTTACATGTATCATTTGTAGATTAAATAATTTAAAGTCATTTTTACAGTTCTTCAATGGTGCAAATGCAAGATGGTTTTGTGGAACATTTGATAAAAATTATAATATTAGTTGAAATACTACTCAACTTGTTGATGATTCAGAAGCTACAGCTGATGATGTCATGGAATTTAATGGCGAGACATATAAAATAACTTTACCCTATTTTCTGGCAGGATAGTATGTAAAGTTTATTTTTATTACAGTATGTATAACTGTTGTATTCAATTAGATCAACTGGACTTGAAGACGTTTTGCTAGTCATCCGACTGGCTTTCAGAATGACTTGTACAAGAATTTGTGGCAATTATGTACCCTGGAAAATCCCAATTAGCATATCACAGCCTGGTGTTAAGGGCGTGATTGCATAGTGGCTAAGAGGTGTTGTAGGAATGCCCAGGCTAAGGTGTCAAAACAGCATTGTACATGGCAGACAGTGTTGGGTCGAATCTCCCCACTTATTTAGGCTTGGTTCTTTATTTTCACATAAATGGCCTCCTTGAACCTCTCTTGAACCAGTCCAATTCCTGCCAATATGTTAACATTACAATCTTCAAAGGTATGTCCTTTATCCTTAAGATGCAGGTACAAGGCTGCTGAGTCCTGACCCAGAAATTGGCTCTTCTGTGTGGGCCATACGTGATGCAGTTGCTGTTTGGTCTCCCCCACATACAAATCAGAGCATTCTCACTGCACTGCGCGTATATCATGTCGTTTTCTTGTGTTTGGTATTGGGTCTTTTGGATGTGCCAGTTGCTGCCTCAGTGTATTGTTTGGTTTAAAGCAGACCGGGATAAGGTGTTTATTGAAAATTCTTCTTAATTTCTCGGAGACCCCTGCTACATATGGGATGACCAGTTCTTCTCCTGTCTTGCTTTTTCCCTTCATTGTTGGTATTCATGTTCTTCTTTCCTTCTACTTCTTTTGACAAAGGCCCATCTGGATATCCACAAGTTTTAAGGGCTCCTCTGAGATGTTTCATTCTTTATCCTTCGCCTCTGTGCAGTGGGGATGTTCTCAGCTTGTGTTACAGGGTTTTGATGATACCCAGCTTGTGATCTATAGTACCCAGCTTGTGATCTATAGGGTGTGGGAGATCAACATCAAATACTGATCTGTGTGTGTTGGTTTTCTGTAAAAGTCTACTTCTAGTTACCATTCTCCCTGACTTTTCCAAGCAGTCCAAGAAAGCAGTTGTTGTTTTGTATCTTCCCTGTAAATTTGATGTTCTGGTCTACCGCATTAATGTGTTCTGTGAAAGCTTGTACTTCCTTCTGGTGGATTTTAACCCAGGTGTCATCCACATATCTGCACCAACTGTCGCCATGTACAATGCTGTTTGACACCTCACCCTGGGCATTCCTATAACACCTCTTAGCCACTATGCAATCACGCCCTAACACCTGGCTGTGATATGCTAATTGGGATTTTCCAGGGTACATAATTGCCACAGATTCTTGTACAAGTCATTCTGAATTGAGAGATCCAGTCGGATGACTAGCGAAATGTCTTCAAGAACTAAACTTCAAGTCAGTTTATCTTATTGAATACAACAGATATACCATGACCTGGATGAATGAGAACCTAACAAGCATACAGTATGTATAGTTTTATATAAAGCATCACTTGGGGGTGCAGGGCTGTACAGTATACAAGGGGGATAAAACATAGATAGTTCAGTATAAATAAAAATAAATGATAAAATATAAAAGTTAGAGCTTTGCCTCAAGGGGAAAGGAGAGGTCCCTGTCCCTAGTGCTTACAATCTAGTTCCATACATATTATTGCATTATGTCAGTATGCACCTGTCTAGCTTGTAGGTTGTACTTTACTACTGAATCTCATAAAAAATGTAAACTAGTGTGAATCAAGCAAGCTGTGGAATTGAGAGGACCAAAACACACAAAAAGAACCATATAACATACTAGGTGAGGATTAGGTTGCTATTAGCCAAGCCCAAATAAATCCATGTTACACTTGGTAGGTATTGTTATCACAGAATAAATTAGTTTCATCCCTTTATCCCTAATGAGACCACCTACCGAGGGGGACAGTCCTGGGTATTGCACTTTTTCTGGCGGTTTATTGGCTGCGTGTGGGGATCGCAAAAGGTATTTTTCACTACTCCTTCCTTTTTGTTGACACAGCGGGCAATTTGGTGCTGGACACCTGGGAAAGAAATAAAGTGGAGTTTGTTATTAATAACATTAGCTGTTTTAACTTCTCAGAGGTGTTTCATAAATAGATGTTTACATGCATTTTGGGAAGGTTAAAAGTAATTTGGAGAAGAATTAGTTCCATTCCGTGAGCAGAGGACAACTATAGATGACTCAGGCGTTTGTTTCTAAGCTTCTGCTAATAAAGTTGTTTCTACAATACATCCCAATTTTGATGGGAACTGCAGCCTTTTATCAATAAGTGTGGCTTTGTGGATTTCGGTCTGGGGTGGCTGTACCTGGGTCAGAGAGCATGTATGGGGAGGTGTTTGAATTTACATTTATATTGACATTTGTATATCTACGTGGTCAAGTAGGTCATCACGTGGATGATTCCTAAGGGTCCATTGGAGTGGAGCTCTTAATTGGTAGAGGTGGGGCTTATGTACCCAAGTCTCCACTCACTCATTGTGGTACATTATAGAGGCTCCAATGTCCATTTACAAGCCGGGGATAACTGATACACTTGGGATGGCCATTTTTTATAGTGTTACAAACTCTTTTTGTACAGTAACAAAACATTAAAGTTATTGAACAAATGAATTTTAGTATTTTATCGCCAAGCCCAATAAATCCATGTTACACTAGTAGGTATGTTATCACAGAATAAATTAGTTTCATCCCTTTATCCCTAATGAGACCACTACCGAGGGGGACAGTCCTGGGTATTGCACTTTTTCTGGCGGTTTATTGGCTGCGTGTGGGGATCGCAAAGATTTTTTCACTACTACTCCTTCCTTTTTGTTGACACAGCGGGCAATTTGGTGCTGGCCACCTGGGAAAGAAATAAAGTGGAGTTTGTTATTAAATAACTTAGCTGTTTTAACTTCTCAGAGTGTTTTCATAAATAGATGTTTACATACATTTGGGAAGGTTAAAAGTAATTTGGAGAAGAATTAGTTCCATTCCGTGAGCAGAGGACAACTATAGATGACTCAGGCGTTTGTTTCTAAGCTTCTGCTAATAAAGTTGTTTCTACAATACATCCCAATTTTGATGGAACTGCAGCCTTTTATCAATAAGTGTGGCTTTGTGGATTTCGGTCTGGGGTGGCTGTACCTGGGCCAGAGAGCATGTATGGGGAGGTGTTTGAATTTACATTTATATTGACATTTGTTATCTACGTGGTCAAGTAGGTCATCACGTGGATGATTCCTAGGTCCATTGGAGTGGAGCTCTTAATTGGTAGAGGTGTGGAGTTACCTCTATAATTCACCACAATGAGTGACGTGAAGACTTGGGTACATAGAGCCCCACCTCTACCAATTAAGAGCTCACTCCAATGGACCCTTAGGAATCATCCACGTGATGACGCCTACTTGACCACGTGAGATATACAATGTCAATATAATGAGAATTCAAACACCATCCCCATACATGCTCTCTGAGCCCAGGTACAGCCACCCCAGACCGAAATCCACAGCACCAAACTTATTGATAAAGGGCTGCAGTTCCCATCAAAATTGGGATGTATTGTAGAAACACTTTATTTAGCAGAACTTAGAACAAACGCCTGAGTCATCTATAGTTTTGTCCTCTGCTCACGGAATGGACTAATTCTTCTCCAAATTACTTTTTAACCTTCCCAAAATGATGTAAACATCTATTTATAAACACCCTCTGAGAAGTTAAAACAGCTAATTTTATTAATAACAAACTCCACTTTATTTCTTTCCCAGGTGTCCGCACCAAATTTTGCCCGCTGTGTCACAAAAAGGAAGGAGTAGTGAAAAATACTTTTGCGATCCCCACACGCAGCCAATAAACCGCCAGAAAAGTGCAATACCCAGGACTGTCCCCCTCGGTAGGTGGTCTCATTAGGATAAAGGGATGAAACTATTTATTCTGTGTAACAATACCTACAAGTGTAACATGGATTTATTTGGGCTTGGCATAAATACTAAAATTCATTTGTTCAATAACTTTAATGTATTTGTTACTGTACAAAAAGAGTTTTGTTAACACTATAAAAATGGCCATCCAAGTGTATATTATACAATATTAATATTATATATTATATAGTGCAACAAATGGTTCCAACCCACCCTGCTCCCCTTAACACTACCTTGGTTGTGCTATCGCTGTCAGTCTTTAATTGAATGGGATGACTTTACAATTACTTACATTAAGCAGCATTACATTGTTATCAATTATCCAATCAATGTTAGGTTAATGGGTTCATTATTTAAGTCATGAAGAAAGTTCAAACACTGGTAAAACATTGTGGTTCAATGTCCTGAAACAAGCGGTTGTTTTTTATTTTCCTTTGTAAGGCTTCTAATTGGAGAAGTCTACTTGTACAATAGTCACTATTTTTAATGCTCCTAATTCCTCTAGGATGTTCTTTATAAAGAAGAAAAAGATGGCGGCACATTTTCCATGAACATATGAAAATACAGGGTCATAGGACCTCAGAGGGACTTTTCATATCCTTGTTTTACATGGGATGGGGAATGCTTTTGCTGTTTGGTTGTTTGTTGCATACCAGACCAGAGATGGATTGAGATCATATTGGACCCTGGGCAGGGCTGAAATTTGGCGGCCCCTTGTTCTTGAATTGTATGCTGTAATACTGATACAGGGCCCCTGGTGTTTACTGGGCCCTAGGCAGCTGCCACGGTTTGCCTTAATGGATGTGCTGCTCTGTCTAGCACCCTTTGAAGTTCTTTTATCAATGAGTGTCTGTGGTTCTGCAGTGTTTGTATTATTCTGCTGCACTTGATTATGAGGTGTTTTTGGCAATGGACACATAATCTGTCAACTAAACATTAAGGATATGATTCATGGTAGTCTCCATTTGAAAGTGCACACTTGTCTGTTGTCTACTGATTTACTGTATGGGCCTTAAAAACAGGTGCCCCTTGCCATAAATAATGGCTTGTTTGTGGGTATCTATGATAATAAATGTCCCCACTTTACATCTCTCAAAGTGTCCAGGATCCCGGGCCCCCTGCAGCTTTTGTGGCCAGGCCCCTGACACACACCCCTCCTCTCCCAGATCTCCAGACTGGTATCACAGTCTGTGACACATACACACTGAAGGTGTGACACATAGACACCGAAACGTCACTGTGTTTTTAAAAACGCTGTTCAAGTAAGACTGGATGTGCCGCTGTGATATTTTACTTGATGTCTATATGGTCCAGTAGCTCTGGCAGCACAGGAGCACCCAGCAAGAGAGCTAATTAAGCTGATTTGTAGATACGCCATTGACGCCAGGCAATGGTCCTTCTAATCTTGCAATCTCCATGTGCAGATAAATATCTGTGTGGGTGCAATAACATTTGTGTGTTACATTTGCAGTTCCTATATTGTTTGTCAGATTTTTGCGTGCCCAGTAAATAGAGAACATTAATGTCAGGTACTGATATATAATCAGTCTTTATAAGTAACCTACAAAATGTAGATGCTATTGCAGTCCAATAGGTTTCATAACAACACTAGACATTAAGCCTGTTACAATAACTGGCACTAGAAGCCCAGAGTGCCTCCATCCTCCATGCCCCAAGGCCACAGTTTCCTCTTAGTGTCCCAGACCCAGGGCCCCCCACTCTGTCCCAGACCCGAGTCCCCCCATCTGTCACAACCCAGGGCCCCTCCGCTGCCCCAGACCCAGGCTGTCCCCCACCCGGGCCCCCCACTCTGTCCCAGACCCAGTTTCACACCACCTCTGTCCCAGTCCCAGCCCCCCTCTGTCCCATACCCCCCTCTGTCCCAGATCCCCCCTCTGTCCCATACCCCCCTCTGTTCCCAGACCCAGGGTCCCCCACTTGTGTCCCAGACCCAGGGCCCACCTCTGTCCCAGACCAGGCACTCGCCCACCCAGGCCCCCTCTGTCCAGACCCAGGGCCCCCCTCTGTCCCAGACCCAGTGTCCCCACTTTTGTCCCAGACCCAGGGTCCTCCCTCCTGTCCCAGACCCAGTTTCCCCCTCTGTCCCAGACCCGTTTCCCCCCCCTCTGTCCCAGACCCAGGGCCCCCCTATGTCCGACCCAGACCGCCCCTCTGTCCCAGACCCCCCCTCTGTCCCAGACCCCCCCTCTTTCCCAGCCCCCCGGGTCCCCCACTTGTCCCAGGCCCAGGGCCCACCTCTGTCCCAGACCCAGCCCCCCCCTCTGTCCCAGCCCCCCCAGCCCCCCCTCTTGTCCCCAGACCCAGCCCCCCCTCTGTCCAGCCAGGGCCCCCCTCTGTCCCAGACCCCCCCTTTGTCCCAGACCCAGGGTCCCCCACTTTGTCCCAGACCCAGGGCCCCACCTCTGTCCCAGACCCAGGGCCCCCCTCTGTCCCAGACCCAGGGGCCCCCCTGTCCCAGACCCAGTGTCCCCCACTTTGTCCCAGACCCAGGGTCCCTCCCTCTGTCCCAGACCCAGTTTCCCCCTCTGTCCCAGCCAGCCCCCCGACCGCCCCCCCCTCTGTCCTAGACCCAGGGCCCCCCCTCTGTGCCCAACCCACGGCCCCCCGTCTGTCCCAGACCCAGGCCCCCTCCTCTGCCCCAGACCCGGGCCCCCACACTGTCCCGACCCAGGTCCCACCCCCTCTGTCCCAGACCCAGCCCCCCCCCTCTGTCACAGACCCAGGGCCGCCCTCTGTCCCAGACCCAGGGCTCCTCCTCTGCCCCAGATCCAGCCCCCCCTGTCCCAGACCCAGGGTCCCCCACTCTGTCCCAGACCCAGGGCTCCTCCTTCCCCAGATCCAGCCCCCCCCTGTCCCAGACCCAGGTCCCCCCTCTGTCCCAGATACCTAGGGCCCCCACCCAGCCCCACCCTCCTGTCCCAGACCCAGCCCCCCCCTCTGTGCCAGACCCAGGCCCCCCCTGTGGCCAGACCCATGGCCCCTCCTCTGCCCCAGACCCAGGGCCCCCCACACTGTCCCAGACCCGGTCCCACCCCCCTCTGTCCCACCCACTCTGTCCCAGACCCAGCCCCCCCCATGTCACTCTGCTTTACAGCCAGCCTGACACCTTTGGTTACATAGGAGGTTAATTTAGCAGGTTGTCATGTCAGTGAGCAATTCTGACTCCCCCCACCCTCACCCAGACATTGTCCATCTAGTGCAACCCTCTCCCCCACCAGACCAGGGCTCCTCCTCTTGCCCCAGATCCAGCCAGACCCAGGGTCCCCCCTCTTTCCCAGACCCCATCCCCCCCCTCTGTCCCAGACCCCAGTCCCCCCCCCTCTGTGCCAGACCCAGGGCCACCTCCTCTGCCCCAGACCCAGGGCCCCCCACACTGTCCCAGACCCAGGTCCCATCCCCTCTGTCCCAGAGCCCCCCTCTTGTCACTCTGCTTTACCAGCCAGCCCTGACACATTTGGTTAATAGGAGGTTAATTTAGCATGGTGTCATGTCAGTGAGCAGTTCTGACCCCCCTCCCCCCACCCCACAAACATTGCCATCTAGTGGCAAACCCTCTCCCTCACAACCTCCCACAGACCCACATGATTATATCATTGGGGTCCAGGACAACCCACACACACCCCAACAGCCTACCCCTTGCCTCACTGTCCCCACGTTTGCCACTTTATCTGTGGCAAACTTCTAGTTTAGAATGCACGCAACTTTTTTGTCAGCCTTATTACAGATTTGAAACCACATCCTTAATTCAGAGAAGGGAAGCCAAGGGTCATAGGAGAGGAAGACCTACTATTCGAACAGATGTTTTAACATTTATAAAAATGACTTAACTTCAGTTATTTCTGTTGACTTGATGTTATGTTTGATTGTATCAGTTGACCTTATACTTCCTTTCCCCTTACAATTCCTTTTTGTACATTAGGATAACATTTTCCTGATCTCCAAACATCTGAGGTAGCTTCCAAGAGTGAATAGTTGAATAGTTTACAGGATGAACTTAAATGTTTGTGGTTTTTTAATAGATGTTAGATGTGTCCCATCTGTTATGAACGACTTGGCTGACTTTCAGTTTTGAAAGATCTAGTAGCATATGAATTAAATGCGCTGTGTACACAATATGCAGGGAATGTGGTTTTCTTCATTCTGTGTAAGACACAATTTAGGTTTTACCTTATTCCAATTTCTGTTTAATGTTTAAACTTTCCTCTGATATTGAAAACAAAGATAAAATGTTTTCTTTGTTTGCTTATAGTGTCTTTTGTCTTTTGTTAACCTTATATGTATCCTAACCCTACCCCCAGATATAGCATCTCTTCTTGTACTTAGGAGACTACTACTGTACATTATCTATATAAAGGTTCAGTCGTGTACACCTCCATCAGCAAACCTCAATAAACAAGTTTAAATCTAACCTCTCATCCTATCACCGAGCACTGCAACAAGGCCTGCTGATGCTTGCACCATTTATTTACTATGGCACTTCCACCCTTTCCTATGTATCTGTATTGTTACCCACCTAATTAGATTGTAAGCTCTATGGGGGCAGGGACCACTCTTTCCCCCATGTTACATGTTTCAGCACTTGTATATTTCATGATGCACATACGTTATTATATATTTTCATGATGCACATACTAAATTTTATATTTATTTATTTATTATCCCCATGTACGGCTTTTGTATTTTTTTTTTTTTATTGTCACAGCTCTGTGTCCCCAAGTGCGCTAATAAATAGACATACACATCATATACATACAATGCATACATACATACATACAATACCCATTCATATGTTAACTAGCGCTATATAACATATACATACATACATCCTACACCCTTTCATATGTTACTACACTGTGCTGGATGTGTGTTTTGACCCTATGATTTCCCACATGCAATATACAGTAACGAAAAATACCTTCAGAGTTATTCAATAAACTTCTTATCGTTAAAAATGGTGCTAATTTTTCCCCAATCAGATGTTAGCTTTTCAAATGTTAAATAAGATCTGATTGGTTGGGGCAAAATTAGCACCATTTTTAACGATAAGAACTTTTATTGAATAACCCTGATTGTACCTTGGGCAAAGCTAAATATAGATTCCAGCATTTTAAAGCTGCTAGAGAGCAACTTTAGTCTTTGTACACATGGGCTGATATTTTGGCTGACTGAGTGGGGCCCAGTGGCGGCACGGAAGTTATGGTCAATGTATATATATAAATATATCTTTTAGGAGAGGTTTTTTTTTTTTTTTGTTTAAAAACTATGGCACCCAGTGCGATCAACTCTTACTGGTGTATAATATGCCCTTTTATTTTGTTTTTCATCTAGGAATTGGTTTAGTAATCTACACCATGGAAGTGTAATGTTTCTGATTTTAGGGACTGTGTCATTAATGAATTGATAGAGAGCTGGGAGGAAGTTAACACATCAGGACTTGTATAAGCAATCCAGTGAATGTACATTTACATAGTAGACGATGGGTTTATACACGTTGCTGGGTGCACCCTGTATTTACTGTTATGTCTTCATCTTCATAGAGAGTGATGATCACATTCTGCATATTTTTTGCATATTTAATGACACACAGCAGTTCTTTTTTCACAGTTTGTGTCATTTGGGCCTTTGTACATATATGATTTAGAATTTGGGTGTGTTTTTTCATTTATATATACTTAGATTGTATGGGGAAGGGATTCCAATCCTTTGTGTGTCAGGCACACACTCTTATATCGAACCATCTATATGTATCTAAAGGGCATGTCCCACCCCCAAACTAAAATTTGCCCCACTCTGGCGCCCCACTGTGTCGTGTTAAAAAATTCTTATCTTTCGCCTCTGCTCCTTATGGTTCTCCTGCAGAGCCTGATAAAGTCCAGATAAAGTGAAAGAGTATAGGAGCCTCTCTGTGTATAATGCCTGCTACTTTCCTGCTCCACTTTGGGGACCTTGGCATACGCAGGGGAGCTCTCGCCCCTTCCTCCCCCCTGGATCCCTCTGCACTGCATCTAGGTTAAAAAAAAAAAATTGTCACCAGTCCACAACACGGCTGCCTGTCTATAGCCCCTTCTGCTCTTCCAGTTTCCGGAATAGCAGAAGAGCTTGTGATGGAGGAACAAGGTGGCTAAGTCCAATTTGGGTATGATTTTAAAGTTTTCAGCTAGTATGTAGGGTTAGGGGCGGGTCCCCTACAGCATATGAAGTTTGGGATTTGGGAGTGGAGATAACCTTTCACCTATTTATGAAACTTTATTTCTATAATTATTTATTTATCTGTTTAATTGGTTTGCACTTATAACCCTTATTGTATACTCTGTTTCATACTATACAGTGCTGCATACCCTAGTGGAGCATTCTAAATACAATTATACAGGTACATTCTCTGTCTTCATATCAGTGCCCTGTTTATTAAAGGGTAGAATAGGATGGTGTTACTGGTGGACAGAATGTTCATAAAACCTGAATTCTATTGATAATTTGAGAAATAAACATTTCATTTTAACATCAAGTTATTATTATTATTGAGGGATTATATAGCACCTGCATCATCCATGGAGTTATAAATTACATGTATTACCTCACATAAGGCCCTGCCCGGGGGGGGGGGGGTTCAGTACTAGACTGATTAGTTTGCTCCTTTAATGGGATATATGCATGTTTAAAGATAGTGAATGTTATTTTTATATAGATACATAATGCAAAGGAAAGTTTTGCCCTCCCACATTTTACCTCAAAATCAAGTGAGATACATTTGTTATGTTCAAAATGATCAACCCCCCCAATGCTGTAAAGGGTTTTAGGGAATTCATGTACAGTTTGTACTTTTGTGTTCAGAATAAATCTTACAAGGACTTTTTAAAGAACCAAATGCACTAAAATGTACATTAATGTTTTTGTAATACAGTATTAATGTTTTTTTTTTGTGATTTCTTCATTGACACAATTATTTAATCCCTTAAAGACTACCACTCTTAAGAACAGAGGTTCTCATTCAATGTTTTCGATCAGGTATTGAAACAATTGTCGATGTCATCGAGCAGCAATCAAGCATAATAAGCACCAATTATGGCAGATTTACAATGACTGTGATACTTAGCTCCTTCTAGACATTTACTGGTGTGTTTTACAACACATGGTGAAGTCAAGAGATGGTCCGGAAGACAAGAGAAGTGATTCTCTTCACAGGAAGGGCAATGGCTATAAGAAGATTGCAAAGATGTTAAACACTACCAAGAGACACCATAAGAAGCATCATTGGCAAATTCAAGGCAAAGGGCACTGTTGAAACGCTACCTGTCGTGGCAGAAAGAAGATGCTGATTCGACTTCTGTTGCGCTAAACCTGAGCGGAAAAATCCCCGTGTGACTGCTGAGGAACTGAAAAAATTTATCAGATGGCAGGTACTGAAGTTTTCAGCTTGACAATAAGGCGCACACCTGCGTAATGAAGGCCTCCATGCCAACTCCCAGGTGCACCCCCTTGCTGTCTCCAAAGACAAAGAGTCGACTGCAGTATGGCCAAAAGTCATGTGGGACAAACCACAAAAGTGTTCTGTGAACTGATTGAAACCAAATTAGAACTGTTTGGGCCATGGATCACCTATTTTGGAGGAGGAAAGAACAAGGCCTATGAGAAAAGAACACCTTGCCTCTGTGAAGCATGGCGGGGGGTCAATCATGCTTTGGGCTGTTTTTGCTTCTGCAGGTTCAGGGAGCTTCAGCATGTGCAAGGTACCATAATTCTCTTCAGTACCAGGGAATATTGGAAAAAAAATGTGATGCAGTCCGTCACAAACCTAGGCTTGGGAGACGTTTGGACCTTTCAACAGGACAATGATCCCAAACATAACCTCCAATCCCTAGAGCATGGTTGCAGATTAAAGGCTGGAACTGTTTGCGTGGCCTTAATAAATGTTTATGTTATATTGTCTGACTTACAAGTATTTTTGAATTATAATTGTAACAAGATGACTGAAAATAATCAAAATCAATGTCAAACTGGCCAAAACACTCAATTTCATGGGGGTTGAATAATTTTGAACACAACTGTAGTAGCCTTGATCCCACCCAAGCTACAACAGCTGTCCTTTGTGGATATGCCAATTATAAGATACATAAAGTAAACAGATGGATATAAGCCAGTAAAGTTATTAGTTGTGTAGGTACAGTAATGTTTGACTTGAAAAAGGCCCAAAGCATGAGACTGAATGAAACATTGTCTATGCTCTGTTATTAATAAACAATTGTTGACAAAATGACATAAATGATTCGAACATTCGATTATTATCGAATTCGAAAAACGACGATCTTCGAAGGTTTATGGGATAATTATCGGATGTTCGAATCGTTTTATGGGATATGAAATAAAATTGATTTTTGGAATGTCCTGGGTATTTGGACATTTTCCCCAGACCCATTTCCAGTGTCCCAAGCCATTTACTTAAGTTACCATTGATATTTTAAATTGTATTTCATTAGAACTTTTCAAACTATTTGACTCCATTGACTTTAATGGGTCCGTTTTCGAACTTTCCATATAGTTCGAAAGTTTGAAAACGGACTGAATTTTCGAAGTTCTTCCATCTCTAAGACCTGTGTGGTACACTAAATTAATGTATATAACTAGTACCAGGCAATAAGATTTTATTGTGTGCGCTGATGATTGGTACAGATGCCTTTATATATGTACTTTGGAATGAAGGCGTAACATACCTCTATAGAACACGGTTTACATTTCATGGAGCAAGGTCAGGGTAGGATGTTGGGGCCCATAATTTTTAGACCAGGAGCCCATAATTTTAGTACTAGTTTCCTAAAGGGTACTCCACTGCTAAAAAAAAGTTGGTTATATTTGAAAAAGTGAGTAATTAGCTGTGTCGTACCTCCCTTCTTTAATAAAACCTGCAGGAGCCAGGGGAGAAGGTAAGAGTACCCAATCGCTCACTCCTCCACCACTTTATATCTGCATTCTAATGCACAGTGCGATCACAGGGGCGGGACCGCAGTCGCGTCTGTGATTGGCTGCTCTAGCGCGGCAAAATCTCTCGGATGTTGCTTGCCGGGAGTTCAGTTGCAGCGAGGAAAGAGGGAAGGTAAGTAATGTTTGGGGCACGTTTCTGATAATACAAATATAGCGGTTTGGGGCTGGGGACATGGGGAATGTTATAGCTAAAGGATTTTACGCTAGGGGGAGGGAATCCTAATCGAGAGGGAGGGGAAGACGGGCTGGCATGCGCCTGCCAATTCCTCCCGGAGGCAAACAGGAGGCAGAGTCCTATATGGACTCTGCTGTACTCCTGCTGGGCAGTTTTTTTGGGACTTTAGCGGGGATAGCAGAAGAACCAGATGGAGCTGGGATGTAAGGTAAGGTTAAACTACACCTACACAATGGGGCCAGTAGTGGGGGGGATTATAGTTTTGGGGGTGGACATGACCTTTATTGTGAATTTTTACATCAAAACTGGTATTTCGTCATAAACCAGTTTGTGCAATACAAATTAACCGGACATCTTAACCTTTTGTATCATTTTATTCCAGTTTGTTTGAACCGCTTGCTTTAGCAAATACAACACAACACTGGAATGTTGTTTCTTTTATATATCTAATTGATGTTAGGGGAAGGTTTTATTCATGGCTCTTCCTGTTACAAGCAAATCTTAATTTTAAAATGCATATGGTATAAAATAGCCAACAGCCATGTACGACTTCGATTATTACCCTAGTGATTCCACATAGAGGGATTAATAGAGACAGAAACTGTACCATAATTAGATTCAAGGTTGGATGTGTGTGGCTTCATGCCATGTTAATCATCATTGAAATATCAGTTCAAGGAAGGCCGCACGAAGCAGAATTGTTTCCTTATGTTTTAGGCAATACGGCATGGAATTTTTTATTTTTTAATATGGGTTTCATAGAAATAAGATTATCAACAAGAGAAGAAGTCACTTTAAATAAATACAAGTGATGAAAAGGGTTCTGGGTCATTTCTGGTTATGTTTAACAAGTGGTGTTGACAGTTGATTATGTACAGGGGCAGAATGCCAGACTTACTTGATAGGGAGCCTCTTTATACAAATGTGTTCATGAGAAGCTGGGTGTTAACAGCAAGAAAAATTACAAATAAGAAAGCCATTAAGTATAGCCAGTTAACTAGATGATATTATTTTGCAGTAACAGGGTACTGTAAGGAATGTTGTTTACACTGTGGACAAAGTTCTTTTGTTTTCAAATTTTCGAACTTGAGTAAGTTTTTCTATAGTTCAAAATGAACCCCTTAGTCAAGGGACAAATTGAAAAGTTCTGATAAAGCATAATCCGGTGAATCCCACCCCTGCCATTTTAATACTTTATTGGTCCTTGCAACAACCTCACCATCTAATGGAATGGTCAGGAATCTATTTCACTTTCGAGGTAGACACACCTCTTTTTTCCGGTCACGTGACACATTGTGATAGCCGCTGCATGTGTTACTCATGCTCTAACAGATTTGCAAAACATGATCGGAAGCGTGTGAGAACGTGCTAGTGTGACCTAGCCCTAACTGACACCAAGTCCTGGTCCACAGACCCCCCTCTTTATAGTGTGACTAAACATTTCCAGTAATATCTAAAAATATCGCCAGTGGCGTAAAATAGAATGTCATAATATCCTTATAATACTCTGTGCATTATCTCTATTATAATTCTTCTTATTTCTCTCTTTATTAGAAATGTATAATCTATCCCCTCTATTTTCCTTCTGTCGTCCTTCCCCCAAATCATAAGTTTGGTAACTCAATGCAACCCAATTTCCCTTCCCTACACATTGCAAAACAGCTGATCGTCCATACCTTTACTGCATACATGCACATCAACTGTTTAAAAACCAGCTGATCGTGGGCCCTTCTTTTCCTCTGGGTCCCCCCAGCCATCACAATCCCGGTAATTATGTCACTGGGGCCCTTAGATTTGTAGCTATGCCACCAAAGGGGGCCACGGCCCCATGAAGCAGGGTTAAAATCCTGTCTAATCTAATAATAGAAGCCAATGGCACTCACAATCGGGAGTGCGCTGCCATTGACTCTATTGAAGGGGAGTATGCACCGTTGGCAATCTGCTACATTGCTGCTCCACATAACGGACCTACTGGCCATCAACCAAAGACACTCATTAACAAAAGGAAGCATTAATGCTCTATTTTTGGACAGATCAATTTCTTTTTACTGTTCCTGCCCTCCTGCCCTTTAACAGTTCTAGACATTTCATCTGAAATATCATCTTCCCGCTCTATTTTAGTTAAAACTTTTCGGACTTTAAGTTTGCAAGTTTTTGGCAGATTTGAAGAGAATATAAGATAAATGGGAATCAAACATGGTTCAAATCGATCCATCTTTGCTACAGCAGCTTTATAATCAATCATTGATATTCCCTATGAATCTTTAAGAACCCTGAGTTTGATATAGTCACGTTCATGGGCGCATTTATACAGATAGATAGTCCAAGGGCAACGAAATGATGTTCTTCAACTAAGTATATATTTACAGTTTAATTGGATACAACCTCTGAAACACACCAGATAAATAGGTATTGTCATTATCATTTCCTTTCTTTGAGGGCACGTGTTTATGGAAAGCAATATACATGCATGTTATTCTAAACGTTATATTGTTTATACTGTGTTAAGGTTTACGTGATGGTAACCTTCACCTAAACTAGTAAGGATGGATGATAAAAAATAATAGAGCAGACAGAAAACCACCACAGGACTCATCTCTTCAGATCTCCACCTGTAATATCACCGCGCTGTTCATCCAGCAATGAGGTTCACTTTATACAATGTGGCTAATGTAGGGAGACTTGGGTTGATGCAATATTTTCTCCCGTGCTTCATGGTAGACTAGGTATCATGTGTCAACAGACCTGGTTGTGGGAGTTACTACTCGTAGCATGGATATTAATGTTAAGCTTATTGTATTGGGTCTGCTGTATCAGTTACGGATTTTCATTTGGAAGGTTTGTTTGAATTTTTTCGAAACATGTTATTGGATTGGAATGCGTGATGGATATTGTCACGCTGGTGGCTATCAGCAAATTGATAAGTGTCTGATTTAACAGATGTAACAGATGGCCAGCGTACAAGAAAGGTGGTATCATCTGATTGGTTTGTCATCTTTGCTCTCTTTGCTTGCCTATACACCAAATCAATCATCTATATAAGTCACACAGTAATGTAGCTGTGGGCCAATCACTTTCTCCCACCAATATGTCTTATATGTCTTGTCTCTGTCTTTGCACTGGGATTATTATTAGCAGGAATGTAAGGGTGGGTACACACCATACAATTCTTCCTCCTGGCCACCGTCGAGGCTTCCAACCGGTTTGGCCACTGGCCAGGAGGAAGGACTGTCGGTCGCGGCAAAGCAGCCATGTCCAACATTAGCCGCACCAATTATGCGGTTCATGCGCCGAAGGAATGGTCGGCAATGGGTCAGAGCCTCCATACAACAATTCGGCCTGACCGTCCGGAACACTGAAATGTCGGTTGGTCAGGCTGAATTAGTGTATGGTGGTACCCAGCTTTAGTGTAGGGTATCAGTGTTTGAGTACAGGCTATCAAGGTTTTCTTACCATCTCAAGGTCAGTCTAGCCAATAGTACCTTTCTGCATCTTCCCCCCCATCTGTACTGGAGCAAACCCAACAAAACTGCAGAGGAGATCTACAATGGGTTAGTGGTGACTTAAAGGAGAACTAAACTTCAGTTTTCAGATCCTAATGTGAAGTTTTTCTTCCCCAGAACACCTCACATTGAAAGATTCTTCTCTAGTTATTTGCATTTAGTAGATATGAGTAATAGATTCTGTAACAAAGGAGGCTTCCATCTTGTTGCCAGTACAACTCATATGACCTGTTGGCTTCAAAGAGCCACGCCCCCTGACCCCAGCATTTACTGTCTCTATGTGCAGAGTTTTCTAGCATCTCTTTCTATGGAAGATAAGCCTCTAAATGTACCTGGAATCACAGCTGATTTGCTGGTGGCGCATGGCTCCCTGAATGAGTGGTATATCTATTTTTGTGCATAATGCCGTTACAGTAGTTTCCCTTAAAATAAAAATCCTGCTAATGGATTTATAGGGTGCATTTGTATTAGGGGGGAGAAAATTAGAAGACGTTAATGTTAGGGATTTTATAAAAAATGGTTTATGTCCAAATGTTTCTTATAAAATGTACAAAAAACAATACGAGACCATGTTTGAGCTTTGCCAGGAAGATTAAGTACAATAAAAAAGAAGTCGCATTTTGAGGTTGAGAACTACAATGTGAATTGACCTGAGTCACCAAACTTTGTCACACATGTCATTCCTAAGGCAATATTACTGAATCACAACAGTGAGTCAGGCAATGCAAGATCTCAGCTTTGTACATAAGATGTTAGGATTGAAAATGGTGCTAAGAGATAACATTGAGGTATCTATTGAGCAAGATAAAGCCTTATCAAAGTCTTACAATAGCCAGTCCGACATAAAAACATGTCAGAGGAAGTTAAAACGTTATTTGCAACACACACCATTATGACTATAGTTGTGTATCCCTACAACCTCTGTGAAACTATTTGGATTTGATGGCCAGTAATCTATATATCTCAAAGCTGAAATAAGTAACAAATCAATGATTTAAAGGATAGGACACTGGCAAATTTAAACTGCCCATACTGGAAACTATATTCTTCCAACTATCACTGTATAATTTTGAGTGGATTTGTTCCTCATTTCTTTAAATCCAATCTGAAACATCTTACATTTCAGCTGTCAATCAAGTGCCTTATTATATAAACTCTTCTGTTATGTGTAGCTGATGAAATGGTGACACTTGATGTTAAAATGCAGTGGTGGGAAATTCCCTCTCCCAATGCTGGCTCATAGGGATTACTGAACATGCTTGCCCTCACAGAGAGTCAGATAGTCTGTTAGGGGGCTAGAGGACTAAAGGAACTGAGCTTGAGCAAAACAAGTACTGGATTGAAGTCATACAGCAACACAAACACATCAGAGTAAGTGCTACTTACATGTATTCATTTGTAGATAAAAGCATTTTTAAAAATGGCCAAGATGGTTTTGTGGAACATTTGATAGAACATTATAAATTGTTGAAATACTACTCAACTTGTTGATGATTCAGAAGCTACAGCTGATGATGTCATGGAATTTAATGGGAGACAATATAAAATAACTTTACCCTATTTTCTGGCAGGATAGTATGTAAAGTTTATTTTTATTACAGTATGTATAACTGTTGTATTCAATTAGATCAACTGGACTTGAAGACGTTTTGCTAGTCATCGACTGGCTTTCAGAATGACTTGTACAAGAATTTGTGGCAATTATTACCCTGGAAAATCCCAATAGCATATCACAGCCTGGTGTTAAGGGCGTGATTGCATAGTGGCTAAGAGGTGTTGTAGGAATGCCCAGGCTAAGGTGTCAAAACAGCATTGTACATGGCAGACAGTTGGTGTCGAATCTCCCCACCTCTATTTAGGCTTGGGTTCTTTATTTTCACATAAATGGCCTCCTTGACCCCTCTCTTGAACCACATCACATTCCTTTGCCAATATGTTAACATTACAATCTTCAAAGGTATGTCCTTTATCCTTAAGATGCAGGTACACGGCTGAGACCTGACACAGAAATTGGCTCTTGTGCTGGGCCATACGTTGATGCAGTTGCTGTTTGGTCTCCCCCACATACAAATCAGAGCATTCTTCACTGCACTGCGTATATCAGTCGCTTTTCTTGTGTTTCGGTATTGGGTCTTTTGGATGTGCCAGTTGCTGCCTCAGTGTATTGTTTGGTTTAAAGCAGACCGGGATACGGTGTTTATTGAAAATTCTCTTAATTTCTCGGAGACCCCTGCTACATAGGGATGACCATGTCTTTCTCCTGTCTTGCTTTTCCCCTTCATTGTTGGTATTCATGTTCTTTTCTTTCTTCTACTTCTTTTGACAAAGGCCCAGTCTGGATATCCACAAGTTTTAAGGGCTCCTCTGAGATGTTTCATTCTATCCTTCACCTCTGTGCTAGTGGGGATGTTCTCAGCTCTGTGTTACAGGGTTCTGATGATACCAGCTTGTGATCTATAGTACCCAGCTTGTGATCTATAGGGTGGTGGGAGTCAAACATCAAATACTGATCTGTGTTGTTGGTTTTCTGTAAAGTCTACTTCTAGTTTACCATTCTCCTGACTTTTCCAAGCAGTCCAAGAAAGCCCGTTTGTTGTTTGTATCTTCCTTGTAAATTTGATGTTCTGGTCTACCGCATTAATGTGTTCTGTGAAAGTTGTACTTCCTTCTGGTGGATTTTAACCCAGGTGTCTCCACATATCTGCACCAACTGTCTGCCATGTACAATGCTGTTTTGACACCTCACCCTGGGCTTCCTATAACACCTCTTAGCCACTATCAATCACGCCCTTAACACCTGGCTGTGATATGCTAATTGGGATTTTCCAGGGTACTAATTGCCACAGATTCTTGTACAGTCATTCTGAATTGAGAGATCCAGTCGGATGACTAGCGAAATGTTTCAAGAACTAAAATTCAAGTCCAGTTTATCTTATTGAATACAAACGATATACCATGACCTGGATGAATGAGAACCCACAAGCATACAGTATGTATAGTTTATTTATAAAGCATCATTGGGGATGCAGCTGTACAGTATACAAGGGGGATAATACATAGATAGTTCAGTACATAAAAAATAAAGATATAAATATAAATGCTAGAGCTTTGCCTCAAGGGGAAAGGAGGTCCGTCCCTAGTGTTACAATCTAGTTCCATACATATTATTGCATTATGGTCAGTATGCCCCTGTCTAGCTTGTAGGTTGTACTTTACTTACTGAATCTCATAAAAAATGTAAACTATAATGTGAATCAAGCAAGCTGTGGAATTGAGAGGACCAAACACACAACAAGAACCATAAACATATAGGTGAGGATTAGGGCATTACAGTTCACAATGAGCTATTATTACTCTTTCACTAACTTTCTTCTGTTACATTTGTGACAAATTTGAAACTCTTGCCAAAATGTGGAGCAGTCATGTAGCTGCTGTAACATCACAAAACACATGTTAAAATCCTAAATGTATAACCCATTAAATGGGTGGGATTTAAAAAAGCGCAACATTTGCTTAGTTATTACAATGTATCTAACTAGTGTTGCCATTCTGGTAATGCACAATGGTTTGCCATTGGTGCTGTAGGTAACTAATGCTAAATGGGACCAAAACCCCTAAATGTATCTATTCCATTGTGCTTGTGTTCTCTGGTGTCACGAATAGGAGTGCAATGTAAACTCCCATAGACATCTGGAATTGCACTCTTAAATTTCAAATTACCTCACTTATCGGCATGTCAAGCAGTATGGCAGTTCCACATGTTTTAACTGGCAGGCAATCACAGGGTTAAATTCCTACCTAACCATTTGTAAACTCTGAGCTTCGTTCCCATAGCTATCTCCATTTGGTGTGTTCAAACTAGCATGGGGCCTGAGTTCAAAGGGGCAAGGTGTGAAACCTCCTGACAAAGCTAGACATTGTGGCAGGAGAACAGCATGAGTCTTCTAGTTTAGTACTTAGCCAAAAACCAAATGGCAGTTCAAAGGTATAATCATATCCTTAATAATTCAGGGTACAGAATTAGTTCATATTTTCAGAATTATCACATTTATACTAGAATGAATCTGTATTTATACACACCTTGTAGGCGATGAATTCTGTAGGAATCCTGAGATATTATACTCTTGTTCATACCAACTCCTATATGTGTCATGTTGGTAACATCTATTGAGTGTAATTGGTTAATGATAACCAGGGCAATATTGTGAATGTGACATGTATGGTACTCGGATTATAGACTAATGGGAAATTGGAGTTTTAAAATTCCCTCCAAAAATAGGAAACGCCTTTCAGGGCAGAAACCAAGCCCACCCCTCTAGAGTCCAGACCGCTCCATTCAGGAGAAAGGATAAATTGGGAGTATGGACTCAGCCCAGGAATCGTCATACCATTTAAAGGGTATCTTTATGCTAAGAAATCGAATTTTCAAAAATAGCACCCTTTAGATACATCAATCCCACTACTCAAAACGTTTTTGGATTTTAAATCTGAGCTGTAGATCCTGAGAAATCATCATTTAAAATCAGGCATTTACAAGGAAAGACCTGTCAACTCCAGAAGCAGAATTATAATATGTGACCCATCCCTGACCTCTTTGCATGCCTGCAGCACACTTCTGCAATGTTTAAGAGAATCAGCAGAGGAAAGAAGGCAGGGGGGAGGGAGGGGGAGATGTGTAAGCAAACTGGGTCATGGTGAAGCTGTGCAGAACGTAGTGTCAGACACCTAAAAGGAGCAGTGAGTAAGGGAGGGTGGGGGGAATTAGGAGCACTCACTAAACATTAATAATTTAATGACAAACAAGCACAGATAAATATGTGAGTACCACCATTTTACTTCTCTCAATTGTAGTTTCAGTGAGTATAGTGAGTGAGTTCGTTTACAGAATTGTAGTTGTTTCAGTGGAGTATAGTGAACTTTAAGGAACATCTAGCCAGGAGGGGACCATAGTATAGTATGTATATTGGATTCCATCAGGGACTATTAATTTGGACTCATTCATTCTTGATATTGGATTTACAAGTATCTTGGACTATGCTCACGGACGTTTCAGATGCCATTATCCTTAAGTATTCTATCTTTTACTCCATCCTACCTCCCTGGTGTCACTGTTTATTCAGTAAGTTAACATAGTTTTCTGTATATTTTTATGCAGTCTTGTTATCTTTTAATAAATGATATAAAATCATATAGGCTAATGTCTTATTCTGAGTTTATCCCAAAACGAACCTGCGTCTCTGAAGGTACGCTACTATAGAAGAAGTAGTTTAGGTATATATATCCGTTCTGTTTTATCAACTCGGGTTACTTGGAGTGCTTTTTCCCGTACTGATAGGTGGGTAAGCGGCACGGACTGGAGGGTTCTTGACACCTGGGTGTACCCATATTCAAGCTGCACTCACTCTAAATTGCAATGACCATAAGAAGAGAATGGAGAGAAATTGAGAAAAATTTCACAGCAAGATGCAAACGTACATGCACAGTGAGCCACTCAACCACTCCCTCAAAGTCCCTATAAAATATCAAGTAACTTTAAATGACCTTCATGTGAACCTTAAGTGCAGGACCCATCTGGAGTGATCCTATCAGGAGTTGTTTAAAACTTTTTATTTTCATACTTTCAAACATTATTATTTCAGTCATCTGCAGACCAGAGATGATTCACAACAGTGCCAACAAACTCAAAAAACAAACAAGCTGCCTGATTCTCCTTAATATAATCATCCTTGGCTGTTAATAGGTTTTATTCATATATGCTTTCTGCTGGGTTATGTAATGCCAGCTACATAAAATAGCTATTACTAACCAAACATTGGCAGTTTAATTTGTCTCATTTTATGTGCATTGGGTCACAAACATTTAATGGAGAATGCGGTTTACGAAATGACATTGTTTAAATTAAATCCAACTGGTACGATTGTCCTTAATGTAATTATTAACACTTAAAAAAATATTTTAGATTATGTTCGGACTGGAATGAAGAGGAGGCCTCTCCAAACATCTGATTTGGGTAGGACAAACACATTTTTAGGCATCTGATTGACACCCAAGACCTCTAGGCTGTGTCCCAGAGTGGGTTAAGATAGGCAGCCCAGGACAGTATAGTTTTTTTTTATAATCATTTAGTAAAGGTTACATCACTTTTAGAATATTGTCTTTACATTTGCTTACAATTTGTCATTTTCTTTAACATTTTCTAAAAACATTACCTATAAAAATACAGTAATATAGTAACAAAGAAAGTGTAAATTGATAACAGTTTATCTTGTTACTTTTTTCTTTTTATCTTTCACGATTTAGGTTACATAGAGTCACATATCAATATACCACCATTCCAACTGTTTTGTAGAACGATGGGAATTTGTTAATGCAATTAATGATGGCCCAACCCGGATCAGCGGCGGATTTACCTCGTTCGCGAAAGGGGGGAAGCAGATTTTCCGGTTTTCCACCTTCCGAATTTTCCGAACCGCGGATTTTTCACATTTTGGACGGAGCAACCCACATTTTCAGGTCCGTATTTTCGAAGAATCCTCTTATTTTCGAAGAACGGATTTCGCCGAACTTTCATTTTAATAGGTTTTAATGGGTCCACTCCGGATTTTCAAATTTTTTCTAAAATTCACAGATCCTCTAGCGGACCGGATTTTGCGAAGTTCGGACATCTCTAAATGCAATGTTATACATTTTTTCATAATGCATGTTTCTATTTAGTAATTTTTTGATTTCTTATTGTAGATATCTTTGGGGATTTCCAAGCTCTTGCTATCAGGTTTTGGCTATGGTAAGTATATGAAATACAGTTCTCGCATGGAATGGGATATTTTGTATACCTATATTTTATGCTAGTTGAGGTGTTAATATGATTTTTTCTTAGTTACTGTATGTTATATATGACGTATTCTATTTTGTACCATAATTTCCTTATTTTAATGAATTCCCCCATACAGTAGTAGTAGATTTGCTTCTGTTTTGCAATTTCTCGCATTGTGGAGATTCCTCTTGATACCATATGGCTAATAATTTTGGTGTGATAAATGTTCTTGTGTAGAATTTTCCTATGAATCTCCCAGTGGGAGGTGCATTTAGAAAGTCTGAATGGTATATTACAGGCTTTTTCCCACTCTTCTGGCTCTATAGTAAGTAGGTTTAAATTCTTTTGCCATATTGTAAAGTTTTAACATTTCAAATTATTTTTTTTTTGTTTATGGGTTAATTGGGTGATTCCCTTTTGATAGTGAGAGTTGCGGTAAGCAAGTTGCTTATTGGATGATTTCAATGGTTGGATATTTTTCTTTTGTGGAAGCTTCTTATTTGTAAGTATTTGTAGAAATCTTGTTTTGGTAAACCATGGGATTCATTAGTCTTGGGTATTGTATTATGATATTTTTGTCTATTAGGTAGTATATGTTTAATATTCCTTTGTCTTTCCATGTTTTAAGTATAGTCTGGGATTATTAATTCTAGGCTGGTGATATCTATAAATTGGTAAAGAGCTTTAGTCCATTGTTGGGTTTGACAAGATATTGCCAGATTTGGTATGTGTTGTGTATGTCATAAATGGCTCGTAGGGATTTAGTATGATAATAATGCTACTCCTAGAATTTGGGAAAGTGTTTTGCTTTTTCTATGTGGGTTTCTTAATTGTTGTTCTATACTTAATCCATTTTTTTGAAGGGTTATCAATCCACCTTCTTATTTGTTCTGTAATGTGCTTGGTAGTAGTCTTTTATTAACGGAAGGACCATGCTCCTAGGTGTTTTGGTTTTATCATTGTGTTTAAGATATTCTTGTTTTTTTTTTTTTTCCCAAATAATTCGATGTGCTTTTTGTATTCCTAAAAAGAATGATTAGGTAAATGATTCGTAATGTTCTGAACATGTAAAGTAACTTGGACAATATTAGCATTTTGATGATGGATATTCTTGTAAACCAGGAGAATAGGTTGAGTCCAGGTATTTAGATCTTTTGATTTTTTTAAGTAGTGGGGGGAAGTTGTTGTGTAGAATTGCTTAGTGTCTTTTGTTAGTTGGATTCCTAAGTATTGTATAGTTTTATCTCCCATAGGAATGGGTGTCTGGATTTGAGTAATATTTAAGTAGTCGTGATTAATATCTAGGATGTTTGATTTTCATTATTTTGTAATAGGATAGGCTGAATGTTTTATTGTCTCTCGTACGTTTATCAGGATACAATAGGATTTGTTAGAGTAAGGATAATCATCGGCGAATAAAATGAATTTTGATTCCTGATTTTGTATTGGGATGACCATTATGGCTGTATTTTCTCTTATGGCTTGTGCAAGGGCGAAATTAGGGATGAAAGGGGACATCCCTGTCTTGTACCGTTATTGATTTTAAAGGGGTCAGATGAGATGTTAGATGTATGTACTGTGGCTGTTGGGTTTTTGTATAGCGCTAAGTGTGCTGTTAGGAATCTCTCTTAATTCCATATTTTTAATTGCTTCGTCATATAGTAGTCCCAGTTGATACAATCAAATGCTTTTTCAGCGTCTAGGGTTAGAAAAAGCGTGGGATATTTTTGGTTATTTATATATATATTATCAATTAGGTCTATTATCTTCTATAGCGGTCATACAGTTGTCTTTGTGGGATGAATCCTACTTGGTTCTGGATCTATTAATTCATTTAGTATGATGATAGTCTGTTAGCTAATATTTTAGCATATTTTTAATGTCCATATTTATTAGGGAAATAGGTCTTTAATTGTGAGTGAGAGGAGAAATCTTTGTTTGTTTTAAGTATTGGTAATATTATATTAATGATTGGGTCATTTCTGTAGGGAAGGAGCATTTCTGTTGCTTTATTGAATAATTTATGCAGGTAGTGGTTAGGATATGTGAGAAGGTCTTGTAATATTGTTTATAAAGCCATCATTACCTGGGGATTTGTTTGTTTTTGAATTTTTTTGGGTTGCATTATTTCTGAGTTTGGATTATTCTAATTCTTCTGTATTTATTGTTGGTAGTTGTATTTTGTCTAGAATTTTTGGATATCATTAGTTGTTGGATTATATGTTTGAGTGTCTTCCTTCAGATTATAGTTTTTCATAGTATTTACAAAATGCATTTGTGATTTCTTTTTTTTTTGTTATTATGTCTATAAATATGGTATTTTAGTTCTGCATATTTATTTCTTAGCCGGTTAGCTAGGTATTTTCCTGCCTGTAAGTTTTCTTTTAGTCTCCTAATCTGTTTGTCGTAATAATATAGTTCTAAGTTGTGGAGTTTGTTTCTTAAAGTGTTTAGTAGTTGTAATGTATCTTCTTTCAGTGTTTTTTTATGTTGTGATTCTAAATGTCTTATTGGGTCTATTAATTCTTGTTTTCTTTTTCTCTCTTCTTTTTTTGTAGGGATGCTATCTTGATGATGACTCCTCTCATATAAGCTTTGTGGGCATTCTATGTCTTGTGTGTTATTTAATGTGAAATTTCTGTAAGATTTTTTTCTATTTCCGTCTTTGTATTTTTATTGTTAATAAATATGGGTTAACAGGACAGGGTATAGTTAAGAGGGTCACAGACAGGTCCGTTCATGTCCTGCTTTCAGCCTGTGCAGCCTTCCCAGTCGGTTCTAACAATTCCCAATGATATTTTGTTGCATGTAGCAGTTGTTCTGAAACCCATGTCTATGTGTACAAGACAAGAACCATTGTGTTGGTAGTAAATTCCATGTAAAACAGATGATGCAGCAGAGTATCTGACACATACAATGCTGGAATGGAATGCACTAATATGCACAAAGTGTATTTTATTAAATTGCTAACATATATTAATATATGTTGATCACAGAAACAAAGTAACATAGTTGTCAATGTTGAATAAAATGCACCCTAACACATTGGGGACACAAACCATTAGGATAGTAATCTACTTGTCCTACCTCTTTTTTCCGGTAAAAATTTCATACCCCCCCTCACCCCCCCACACACCCCACAGGCACTTTAGGGGTATAATTTATGATCAATTCTCATTACATTGTATATACACAATTTGTTTCGTAATAAACTTTTAGAATTACCAGTTCCACAAGTTGTACTACAGTCAGTCCATCCTCCATATTCCATGCATAGATGGATTCAATCTCATTTTCCAACGTGAGTCTTTCTGATGACATATTCAATGTTACCCCTGGATTGCTCTCCTGAAATAGAAGCTAACAAATAGAATTCAATCACATGGTGAAATAAGAAATAGTTATTATAACAGGGAATATTATTGAAAAGAGAAGCAATTACTGTATAATGTAAATTTTTTTTTTTAAAAATAAGCAAAAACGGAAACTTTAAAGGACACTCCTCTTGTTCCACCTGTTAATAGTACCCAGAGTGGGGACCTGAATCGCTAAGTTCTCACCTCTGGGTACTTTACCGATCAGCTGGAATACTTACTTTCTTCTGGTTCTTTTCTGTCAGTGTGTGTGTAGCCAATGGAAGACATGATTTGTAAAGAAACTAACAAACCTGAAAGCTTTGTGTCAATCACTACTGGTTGTGTTTCAAAACATACAATACAAGGTGAAAATGTTGACACTATAGAGATCAAAAGAGGAAACTATGGAATGGCTCTTACCTACAGTAGGTATGTATATTATTGTGTTGGTGACTTTAAGAGTTGTCTTTAATAGAGTGAAACTAAAACTGTAAAGCAACTGAAGATGAAAGGAGAGGGCAGAGGAAAAATATGAAGAGATGAGGGAAGTTTTGGTCAACGTAATGGTGAAACACATTATCAAGATTCCAACTAGAGAGTTGTAGACAGGAAAGAGGCAAAAGAATCTAGAATCCCCACTGTAAGAGGTAGGGCGGTCATTGAATCTTTTAGTTGAGGCTTGAGCTCAGAGAGGTGTATATATATAAATATATATTACCTGTATCCAGATTGATTCATTTAGAGGTCCCGTGGCAGTGATGTTCCAAAATCATTATTCCTTGCATAATGAAAGACTGTTCCAGCCACTTTATAATCACCGCTCCATTGTATTATGAATCTTCCATTTAGATAATATTTGTTTGGGTCTTCACTTCTAACACAAGGAAATTTCCAGCCTCTTCTACCTCTTCTATCTTGATATATCGAGCTCCTTTTGGAATGAGGCCAATATCAATATATCCTGAAGAAAAGGCAGATTGTATATGACTTTTTAATTTCAGGCATGATATTACAATTTTAAGATATAGAGAAGAGAGTATATGTAGCTATTGCTATAGATTTTTAAGCATTAACATGAGTTTAGAATAAATTAGGACAGTATTGTGCAAGCAGACCTAGATAGATTATCAAAATGGGCAGCAGAATGGCAGATGGGATTCAATGTTGATAAATGTAAGGTGATGCATTTGGGATTAATAATCCCTGTGCCACCTACTTCATAAATAACTCGTGTTAAGTTCATCTGTAATGGAAAAGAGATTGGGGTTCTGGTAGATAACAGCTTAGCTGTAGCAAACAATGCCAGGTAGCAACGGCTAGAGCTAGCAGATATTGTCTTGTATAAAGAGGGGATAGATTCAAGGAGAAAGATATTATTCTCCCTCTTTACAAGGCACTGGTAAGGCCTCATTTGGAATATGCGTGGCTAGTTTTGGAATCCCATATACAAAATGACATCTTGGAAAAGGAGCAGTTCATAGCAGGGCAACTAAATTAAAAAGGGGAATGGAGTGGCTTGACTTGCAGGCAGATTAGCCAATTAGGGCTGTTTACATTGGAGAAGGGACGTTTGCATAGGGAAATGATCACTTTATATAAATATATTAATGGGCCCTATAGAAAACTCTCTGGTGCATTGTTCACTAATAGGTCATATCAGAGGACTAGTGAATATTGTTTAAGATTAGAAGAAGTTTCATCTTCAGGTTAGGAAAGGTTTATTTACAGTGAGAACGGTGAAACTGTGGAGCTGTCTTCCAGCAGATGTGGTAATGGCAAGTTCTAATAAATATTGAGAATTACTGGTATTAATACATATACTGTAGGTCTGGTTGGTACAGGGATACTATATAATATTGAGAATTACTGGTATAAATACATATACGGTAGTTCTGGTTGGTACGGGGATACTATATAATATTGAAAATTACTGGTATTAATACATATACTGTAGTTCTGGTTGGTACGGGGATACTATATAATATTGAGAATTACTGGTATTAATACATAAACTGTAGTTCTGCTTGGTACTGGGATACTATATAATATTGAGAATTACTGGTATTAAAGGGCATGTCCCCCCAAAACTATAATCCCCCCCAACTACTGGCCCCACCATGTAGGTAGTTAATCCTTACCTCACATCCCAACTCCATCTGGTTCTCCTGTAGTCCCCCCCCAAAGTTCCAAAAACTTCCCACCAGGAGGCTAGCAGGTCCATATAGGACACTGCCTGCTACCTGGCCTCCGGAGATTCCTGCCATGCGTGTGCTGCAGCCCTTCTCCCCCCTCCCCCCCCTCCTCCCCCTCCCTCTCCCTCCCGTTCTACTATCCCTCCCCCTAGCTCAAATCCCCCAATAATTGTGCTCCCCCATGTCCCCCAGCCCAACCGCATGTTTTGTTTTTTTTTAAAAGCTCCCCAAACTCTTACTTACCTCTCCGCTTTCCTCCGCTGCACTGAATACCGGCAGCCGCGTCGTGATTGGCTGCCCTCAGCCAATCACAGACGCGACTGCGGTCCCGCCCCTCTGCTTGCATTCTCGCAAGCAGAGGGCTGGCAGTGCGGCGGAGGATCGAGGGGAGGTAAGTAAGTTTGGGGGGCTTTCTGAAAAAAAAAATGATGCGGTTGGGGCTGGGGGACTTGGGGGAACATCATATTAAAATGAATTTTCGGGGTGGACATAGCCTTTAATACATATACTGTAGTTCTGGTTGGTAGGGGATATCTGTTGTTATTCAATTAGATCAGGGATAGGAACCAGTAGATCTCCAGCTGTTTGAAAACACAACTCCCAGCATTCCTCTACAAGCAATCTGTAGTTAGGGAATTCTGGGAGTTGTAGTTTTCAAACATCTGAGATCTACTGGTTGCCTATCCTGAATTAGATCAATTGGACTTGAAGTTTAGTTCTTGAAGTACGGGGATACTATATAATATATAGAGGATATATATAATATATAGGGGAATATATAATATAGAGAACTATGGGTATAATACATATCTGCAGTTCTGGTTGGTACGGGGATACTATTTAATATAGAGAACTATGGTTATCATACATATACTGTACTTCTGGTTGATCCAGGGAAACTTTCCCTTGCCATTTGGCATCAGGAAGGAATCCCCCCTCCCCCTCCCTTTTTTTTAGCTGTTTCTTTTTTTTTTTTTTGCCTTCCTCTGGATCAACTGTTAGGTAGGGTTAAAAAGGAGGTTGGAAAGGTTGGACTTGATGGACGCATGTCTCTTATTCAACCTCAATTACTATGTTGCTATGTAAGTAGAGATGGCCGAACTTTCAAAAGTTCGGTCCGTTTTCGAACCTTTGAGCTATATGGAAAGTTTGAAAGTTTGGAGCTCTCGCGTTCTAACATTCAATAATTATCCCATGAACGACTCGAACGGATTATAATGTATAACAATAATATAATGTAGAATATTGAAAATCCAGGTGCAGGATAGTGAGTTCAAGTTCTAGCCAGACAATAAGAGTCCAATCTCATGAGTGGACCCCTATAAGGCTTACTATTAACTTGATTATATCAAGTTCTAGTCCATTTCTAATACAGGTACTTGGAAGGTTTCTAAACCTTGCACACTCTAAGGAACTCTCAAAAGCAGGAATTCACATGGTGAGAACAGGGTTAACTCTCTATTCACACCAATGGAAGAACCGGTAAGCTGTTATCTTGGAAGTTCAATGCACAAGAACTATCCTTCATGCAGATGGTTTGTGGCATAGTGACCACACTGGCTTCTAATATGATGAGGGCTTGTAAAAGTGCATTGTGCAGGCAGAACATTTCACCGCAATCTCATCATCACAACAAGCTGAAATCTGCTCAAGATTGCAGTGCAATTGTTGGTACATAAATCTTTATTTCCACGATCCATATGGGACAGAGGCGCCATTGTGCACCGGATCTAGACATTCTATGTTAGAAGACAACACTTTTTAAAGCCTTACAGGCACTTTCCATAATTTAGAAACTAATGATCAAAATGATGCATACAGGATTACTTACACGTTATGCAATCATGCCTGTTTAATGTCACTAAAATCTTTCACTAGTTACTGTGATTACTTCCACTTCTAAGGGCTGTTCCACCCCCACCAATAAAATCTATACTTTTTCCTGGGTGAATCACACTGGAGCAGCAGGATTCCACTGAGTCGGAAGATGGGAAGTATGTACCCAAGTCTCCACTCACTCATTGTGGTACATTATAGAGGCTCCCTGAATGAGTTGTATATCTATTTTTTGTGCATAATGCAGTTACAGTAGTTTCCCTTTAAAATAAAAATCCTGCTTTAATGGATGAACATATATAGGGTGCATTTGTATTATGGGGGGAGAAAATTAGAAGACATGTTAATGTTAGGGATTTTATAAAAAATGGTTTATGTCCAAATGTTTCTTATAAAATGTACAAACAACAATACGAGACCATGTTTGATGCTTTGCCAGGAAGATTAAGTACAATAAAAAAGAAGTCGCATTTTGAGGTTGAGAACTACAATGTGAATTGACCTGAGTCACCAAACTTTGTCACCATCTGTCATTCCTAAGGCAATTATTACTGAATCACAACAGTGAGTCAGGCAATGCAAGATCTCAGCTTTGTACATAAAGATGTTAGGATTGAAAATGTTGCTAAGAGATAACATTGAGGTTAATCTATCGAGCAAGATAAAGCCTTATACAAGTCTTACAATAGCCAGTCCGACATAAAAACATGTCAGAGGAAGTTAAAACGTTATTTGCAACACAACCATTATGACTATAGTTGTGTATCCCTACAACCTCTGTGAAACTATTTGGATTTGATGGCCAGTAATCTATATATCTCAAAGCTGAAAGTAAACAAATGAATGATTTAAAGGATAAGGACACTGGCAAATTTAAACTGCCCATTACTGGAAACTATAATTCTTCCCAACTATCACTGTATAATTTTGATGTGGATTTGTTCCTCATTTCTTTAAATATCCAATCTGAAACATCTTACATTTCAGCTGTCAATCAAGTGCCTTATTATCATAAACTCTTCTGTTATGCTGTAGCTGAAATGGTGACACTTGATGTTTAAACTGCATGGTGGAAAATTCCCTCTCCCAATGCTGCCTCATAGGGATTACTGAACATGCTTGCCCTCACAGAGAGTCAGATAGTCTGTTAGGGGGCTAGAGGACTAAAGGAACTGAGCTTGAGCAAAACAAGTACTGGATTGAAGTCATACAGCAACACAAACACATCAGAGTAAGTGCTACTTACATGTATTCATTTGTAGATTAAATATATTTAAAATGGCCAAGATGGTTTTGTGGAACATTTGATAACATTATAAATTAGTTGAAATACTACTCAACTGTTGATGATTCAGAAGCTACAGCTGATGATGTCTGGAATTTAATGGCGAGACAATATAAAATAACTTTACCCTATTTTCTGGCAGGATAGTATGTAAAGTTTATTTTTATTACAGTATGTATAACTGTTGTATTCAATTAGATCAACTGGACTTGAAGACGTTTTGCTAGTCATCCACTGGCTTTCAGAATGACTTGTACAAGAATTTGTGGCAATTATGTACCCTGGAAAATCCCAATTAGCATATCACAGCCTGGTGTTAAGGGCGTGATTGCATAGTGGCTAAGAGGTGTTGTAGGAATGCCCAGGCTAAGGTGTCAAAACAGCATTGTACATGGCAGACAGTTGGTGTCGAATCTCCCCACCTCTATTTAGGCTTGGTTTCTTTATTTTCACATAAATGGCCTCCTTGACCCCTCTCTTGAACCAGTCACATTCCTTTGCCAATATGTTAACATTACAATCTTCAAAGGTATGTCCTTTATCCTTAAGATGCAGGTACACGGCTGAGTCCTGACCCAAGAAATTGGCTCTTCTGTGCTGGGCCATACGTTGATGCAGTTGCTGTTTGGTCTCCCCCACATACAAATCAGAGCATTCTTCACTGCACTGCACTGCGTATATCATGTCGCTTTTCTTGTGTTTCGGTATTGGGTCTTTTGGATGTGCCAGTTGCTGCCTCAGTGTATTGTTTGGTTTAAAGCAGACCGGGATACGGTGTTTATTGAAAATTCTTCTTAATTTCTCGGAGACCCCTGCTACATATGGGATGACCATGTTCTTTCTCCTGTCTTGCTTTTCCCCTTCATTGTTGGTATTCATGTTCTTTTCTTTCCTTCTACTTCTTTTGACAAAGGCCCAGTCTGGATATCCACAAGTTTTAAGGGCTCCTCTGAGATGTTTCATTTCTTTATCCTTCGCCTCTGTGCTAGTGGGGATGTTCTCAGCTCTGTGTTACAGGGTTCTGATGATACCCAGCTTGTGATCTATAGTACCCAGCTTGTGATCTATAGGGTGGTGGGAGTCAAACATCAAATACTGATCTGTGTGTGTTGGTTTTCTGTAAACGTCTACTTCTAGTTTACCATTCTCCCTGACTTCTTCCAAGCAGTCCAAGAAAGCCAGTTTGTTGTTTTGTATCTTCCCTTGTAAATTTGATGTTCTGGTCTACCGCATTAATGTGTTCTGTGAAAGCTTGTACTTCCTTCTGGTGGATTTTAACCCAGGTGTCATCCACATATCTGCACCAACTGTCTGCCATGTACAATGCTGTTTTGACACCTCACCCTGGGCATTCCTATAACACCTCTTAGCCACTATGCAATCACGCCCTTAACACCTGGCTGTGATATGCTAATTGGGATTTTCCAGGGTACATAATTGCCACAGATTCTTGTACAAGTCATTCTGAATTGAGAGATCCAGTCGGATGACTAGCGAAATGTCTTCAAGAACTAAACTTCAAGTCCAGTTTATCTTATTGAATACAACAGATATACCATGACCTGGATGAATGAGAACCTTCACAAGCATACAGTATGTATAGTTTATTTATAAAGCATCACTTGGGGATGCAGGGCTGTACAGTATACAAGGGGGATAAATACATAGATAGTTCAGTACATAAATATATAAATGATATAAATATAAAATGCTAGAGCTTTGCCTCAAGGGGAAAGGAGGTCCCTGTCCCGTAGTGCTTACAATCTAGTTCCATACATATTATTGCATTATAGTCAGTATGCACCTGTCTAGCTTGTAGGTTGTACTTTACTTACTGAATCTCATAAAAAATGTAAACTATAATGTGAATCAAGCAAGCTGTGGAATTGAGAGGACCAAAACACACAACAAGAACCATATAACATACTAGGTGAGGATTAGGTGCTATTACAGTTCACAATGAAGCCTATTATTACTCTTTCACTCAACTTTCTTCTGTTACATTTGTGACAAATTTGAAACTCTTGCCAAAATGTGGAGCAGTCATGTAGCTGCTGTAACATCACAAAACACATGTTAAAATCCTAAATGTTATTAACCCATTAAATGGGTGGGATTTTTAAAAAAGCGCAACATTTGCTTAGTTATTACAACTGTATCTAACTAGTGTTGCCATTCTGAGTAATGCACAATGGTATTGCCATTGGTGCTGTAGGTAACTAATGCTAAATGGGACCAAAACCCCTAAATGTATCTATTCCATTGTGCTTTGTGTTCTCTGGTGTCACGAATAGGAGTGCAATGTAAACTCCCATAGACATCTGGAATTGCACTCTTAAATTTCAAATTACCTCACTTTATCGGCATGTCAAGCAGTATGGCAGTTCCCACATTGTTTAACTGGCAGGCAATCACAGGGTTAAATTCCTACCTAACCATTTGTAAACTCTGAGCTTCGTTCCCATAGCTATCTCCATTTGGTGTGTGTTCAAACTAGCATGGGGCCTGAGTTCAAAGGGGCAAGGTGTGAAACCTCCCTGACAAAGCTAGACATTGTGGCAGGAGAACAGCATGAGTCTTCTAGTTTAGTACTTAGCCAAAAACCAAATGGCAGTTCAAAGGTAATTCATATTCCTTAATAATTCAGGGTACAGAATTAGTTCATATTTTCAGAATTATTTACAGTTTATACTAGAATTGAATCTGTATTTATACACACCTTGTAGGCGATGATATTCTGTAGGAATCCTGAGATATTATACTTCTTGTTCATACCAACTCCTATATGTGTCATGTTTGGTAACATTCTATTGAGTGTAATTGGTTAATGATAACCAGGGCAATATTGTGAATGTGACATGTATGGTACTCGGATTATAGACTAATGGGAAATTGGAGTTTTAAAATTCCCTCCAAAAATAGGAAACGCCTTTCAGGGCAGAACCAAGCCCACCCCTCTAGAGTCCAGACCGCTCCCATTTTCAGGAGAAAGGATAAATTGGGAGTATGGACTCAGCCCAGGAAATCGTCATACCATCTTAAAGGGTATCTTTATGCTAAGAAATCGAATTTTCAAAAATAGCACCTTTAGATACATCAATCCCACTACTCCAAAACGTTTTTGGATTTTAAATCTGAGCTGTAGATCCTGAGAAATCATCATTTAAAATCAGAGCATTTACAAGGAAAGACCTGTCAACTCCAGAAGCAGAAATTATAATATGTGACCCATCCCTGACCTCTTTGCATGCCTGCCAGCACACTTTCTGCAATGTTTAAGAGAATCAGCAGAGGAAAGAAGGCAGGGGGGAGGGAGGGGGAGATGTGTAAGCAGAACTGGGTCCATGGTGAAGCTGTGCAGAACGTAGTGTCCAGACACTAAAAGGAGGCAGTGAGTAAGGGAGGGTGGGGGGAATTAGGAGCACTCACTAAACATTAATAATTTAATGACAAATCAAGCACAGATAAATATGTGAGTACCACCATTTTACTTCTCTCAAATTGTAGTTTCAGTGAGTATAGTGAGTGAGTTCAGTTTACAGAATTGTAGTTGTTTCAGTGAGTATAGTGACCCTTTAAGGAACATCTAGCCAGTCGGACGGACCATAGTATAGTATAGTATATTGGATTCCATCAGGGACTATTAATTTGGACTCATTCATTCTGATATTGGATTTACAAGTATCTTGGACTATGCTCACGGACGTTTCAGATGCCATTTATCCTTAAGTATTCTATCTTTTACTCCATCCTACCCTCCCCTGTGTGTCACTGTTTATGTTCAGTAAGTTAACATAGTTTTCTGTATATTTTTATGCAGTCTTGTTATCTTTTAATAAATGATATAAAATCATTTATAGGCTAATTGTCTTATTCTGAGTTTATCCCAAAACGAACCTGCGTCTCTGAAGGTACGCTACTATAGAAGAAGTATTGTTTAGGTATATATATCCGTTCTGTTTTATCAACCTGTCGGTTACTTGGAGTGCGTTTTCCGGTAACTGATAGGTGGGTAAGCGGCACGGACTGGAGGGTTCTTGACACCTGGGTGTACCCAATATTCTAAGCTGCACTCATCTCTAAATTGCAATGACCATAATAGAAGAATGGAGAGAAATTGAGAAAAATTTCACAGACAAGATGCAAACGTGTACATGCACAGTGAGCTCACTCAACCCCACTCCCTCAAAGTCCCTATAACTATCAAGTAACTTCTAAATGACCTTTCATGTGAACCTTAATGTGCAGGACCCATCTGGAGTGATCCTATCAGGAGCTTTTGTATTATAACTTTTTATTTTCATACTTTCAAACATTATTATTTCAGTCATCTGCAGACCAGAGATGATTCACAACAGTGCCAACAAACTCAAAAAACAAACAAGCTGCCTGATTCTCCTTAATATAATCATCCCTTGGCCTGTTAATAGGTTATTCATTATTATGCTTTCTGCCTGGGTTATGTAATGCCAGCTACATAAAATAGCTATTACTAACCAACATTGGCAGTTTAATTTGTCTCATTTTATGTGCATTGGGTCACAAACATTTAATGGAGAATGCGGTTTACGAAATGCACATTGTTTTAAATTAAATCCAACTGGTACGATTGTCCTTAATGTAATTATTAACACTTAAAAAAATAATTTTAGATTATGTTCGGACTGGAATGAAGATGCAGGCCTCTCCAAACATCCTGATTTGGGTAGGACAAACACATTTTTAGGCATCTGATTTGACACCCAAGACCTCTAGGCTGTGTCCCAGAGTGGGTTAAGATAGGCAGCCCAGGACAGGGTATAGTTTTTTTTTATAATCATTTAGTAAAGGTTACATCACTTTTAGAATATTGTTCTTACATTTGCTTACAATTTGTCATTTTTCTTTAACATTTTCATAAAAACATTACCTATAAAAATACAGTAATATAGTAACAAAGAAAGTTGTAAATTGATAGACAGTTTATCTTGTTACTTTTTTCTTTTTATCTTTCACGATTTAGGTTACATAGAGTCAATATCAATATACCACCATTCCAACTGTTTGTAGAACGATGGGAATTTGTTTAATGCAATTAATGATGGCCCAGTTCGCGGATCCGAACCCGGATCAGCGGCGGATTTACCTCGTTCGCGAACGGCGGATATCGCAGATTTTCCGGTTTTCCACCTTCCGAATTTTTCCGAACCGCGGATTTTTCACATTTTTGGACGGAGCAACCCACATTTTCAGGTCCGTATTTTCGAAGAATCCTCTTATTTTCGAAGAACGGATTTTGCCGAACTTTCATTTTAATAGGTTTTAATGGGTCCACTCACGGATTTTCGAATTTTTTCTAAAATTCACAGATCCTCTAGCGGACCGGATTTTGCGAAGTTCGGACATCTCTAAATGCAATGTTATACATTTTTTCATAATGCATGTTTCTATTTAGTAATTTTTTGATTTCCTTTATTGTAGATATCTTTGGGGATTTCCAAGCTCTTGCTATCAGGTTTTTGGCTATGGTAAGTATATGGAATACTATTGTTCTCGCATGGAATGGGATATTTTGTATACCTATATTTAATAATGCTAGTTGAGGTGTTAATATGATTTTTTCTTTAGTTACTGTATGTTATATATGACCTATTCTATTTTGTACCATAATTTCCTTATTTTAATGCAATTCCCCCATACATGTAGTAGATTTGCTTCTGTTTTGCAATTTCTCCAGCATTGTGGAGATTCCTCTTGATACCATATGGCTAATAATTTTGGTGTGATAAATGTTCTGTGTAGAATTTTCCTATGAATCTCCCAGTGGGAGGTGCATTTAGAAAGTCTGAATGGTATATTACAGGCTTTTTCCCACTCTTCTGGCTCTATAGTAAGTAAGGTTTAAATTCGTTTTGCCATATTGTAAAGTTTAACATTTCAAATTGATTTTTTTTGTTTATGGGTATAATTGGGTGATTCCCTTTTTGATAAGTGGAGTTGCGGTAAGCAAGTTGCTTATTGAAAGATTTTCAATCTGGTTTAGGATATTTTTCTTTTGTAGGAAGCTTCTTATTTGTAAGTATTTGTAGAAATCTTGTTTTGGTAAACCATGGGATTTCATTAAGTCTTGGTATTGTATTATGATATTTTTGTCTATTAGGTAGTATATGTTTAATATTCCTTTGTCTTTCCATGTTTTAAGTAATATGTCTGGGATTATTAATTCTAGGCTGGTGATATCTATAAATTGGTAAAGAGCTTTAGTCCATTGTTGGGTTTTGACAAGATATTGCCAGATTTGGTATGTTGTTTGTAATGTCATAAATGAGCTTGTAGGGATTTAGTATGATAATAATGCTACTCCTAGAATTTGGGAAAGTGTTTTGCTTTTTCTATGTGGGTTTTCATTAATTGTTGTTCTATCTTAATCCATTTTTTGGAGGGGTCATCAATCCACCACATTCTTATTTGTTCTGTAATTGTTGCTTGGTAGTAGTCTTTTATTAACGGAAGGACCATGCCTCCTAGGTGTTTTGGTTTTATCATTGTGTTTAATGATATTCTTGTTTTTTTTTTTTTTCCCAAATATAATTCGATGTGCTTTTTTGTATTCCTAAAAAGAATGATTAGGTATAATGATTCGTAATGTTCTGAACATGTAAAGTAACTTGGACAATATTAGCATTTTGATGATGGATATTCTTGTAAACCAGGAGAATAGGTTTGAGTTCCAGGTATTTAGATCTTTTTGTATTTTTTAAGTAGTGGGGGGAAGTTGTTGTTGTAGAGTTGCTTAGTGTCTTTTGTTAGTTGGATTCCTAAGTATTGTATAGTTTTATCTTCCCAGAGGAATGGGTGTCTGGATTTGAGTAATAATTTTAAGCTAGTCGTGATATTAATATCTAGGATGTTTGATTTTTTTTCATTTATTTTGTAATAGGATATCTGGCTGAATTGTTTTATTGTCTCTCTGACGTTTATCAGGGATACAATAGGATTTGTTAGAGTAAGGATAATATCATCGGCGAATAAAATGAATTTTGTATTCCTGATTTTGTATTGGGATGCCATTTATGGCTGTATTTTCTCTTATGGCTTGTGCAAGGGCGAAGATTAGGGATGAAAGGGGACATCCCTGTCTTGTACCGTTATTGATTTTAAAGGGGTCAGATGAGATGTTAGATGTATGAACTGTGGCTGTTGGGTTTTTGTATAGCGCTAATGTGGCTGTTAGGAATCTTTCTTTAATTCCATATTTTTTAATTGCTTCTGTCATATAGTAGTCCCAGTTGATACAATCAAATGCTTTTTCAGCGTCTAGGGTTAGAAAAAGCGTGGGATATTTTTGGTTATTTAAATATATATCAATTAGGTCTATTACTCTTCTTATAGCGTCATACGGTTGTCTTTGTGGGATGAATCCTACTTGGTTTGGATCTATTAATTCATTTAGTAGTGATGATAGTCTGTTAGCTAATATTTTAGCATATATTTTAATGTCCATATTTATTAGGGAAATAGGTCTTTAATTTGTGAGATTGGAGAAATCTTTGTTTGTTTTAAGTATTGGTAATATTAATATTAATGATTGGGTCATTTCTGTAGGGAAGGAGCATTTCTGTTGCTTTATTGAATAATTTATGCAGGTATGTGGTTAGGATATGTGAGAAGGTCTTGTAATATTCGTTTATAAAGCCATCATTACCTGGGGGTTTGTTGTTTTTGAATTTTTGTTTGGTTTGCATTATTTCTGATGTTTGGATTTCTTTATTTAAGTATTCTAATTCTTCTGTATTTATTGTTGGTAGTTGTATTTTGTCTAAGAATTTTTGGATATCATTAGTTGTTGGATTATATGTTTGAGTGTCTTCCTTCAGATTATAGTTTTTCATAGTATTTACAAAATGCATTTGTGATTTCTTTTTTTTTTTTTGTTGTTATTTATGTCTATAAAATATGGCATTTTAGTTTTGCATATTTATTTCTATAGCCGGTTAGCTAGGTATTTTCCTGCCTGTAACTGTTTTCTTTTAGTCTCCTAATCTGTTTGTCGTAATAATAAGGTTCTAAGTTGTGGAGTTTGTTTCTTAAAGTGTTTAGTAGTTGTAATGTATCTTCTTTCAGTGTTTTTTTATGTTGTGATTCTAAATGTCTTATTGGGTCTATTAATTCTTGTTTTTCTTTTTCTCTCTTCTTTTTTTGTAGGGATGCTATCTTGATGATGACTCCTCTCATATAAGCTTTGTGGGCATTCTATGTCTTGTGTGTTATTTAATGTGAAATATTCTGTAAGATTTTTTTCTATTTCCGTCTTTGTATTTTTATTGTTCAATAAATATGGGTTTAACAGGACAGGGTATAGTTAAGAGGGTCACAGACAGGTCCTGTCCATGTCCTGCTTTCAGCCTGTGCACTGCCTTCCCAGTCGGTTCTAACAATTCCCAATGATATTTTGTATGCCATGTAGCAGTTGTTCTGAATTACCCATGTCTATGTGTACAAGACAAGAACCATTTGTGTTGTAAATTCCATGTAAACACAGATGATGCAGCAGAGGTATCTGACACAAACCAGATGCTGGAATGGAATGCACTAAGTATGCACAAAGTGTATTTTATTAAATTGCTAACATATATTAATATAATGTTGATCACAGAAACAAAGTAACATAGTTGTCAATGTTGAATAAAAATGCACCCTAACCATTGGGGCACACAAACCATTAGGATGAGTAATCTACTTGTCCTACCTCTTTTTTTCCAGTAAAAATTTCATACCCCCCCTCACCCCCACACACACCCCACAGGCACTTTAGGGGTAATAATTTATGATCAATTCTCATTGATTGTATATACACAAATTTGTTTCGTAATAAATCTTTTAGAATTACCAGTTCCACAAGTTGTACTACAGTCAGTCCATCCTCCATATTTCCATGCATAGATGGATTCAATCTCATTTTCCAAACGTGAGTCTTTCTGTATAACATATTCATATGTTACCCCTGGATTGCTCTCCTGAAATAGAAGCTACACAAATAGAATTCAATCACATGGTGAAATAAAAGAAATAGTTACTCATATAACAGGGAATATTATTGAAAAGAGTAAGCAATTACTGTATAATGTAATTTTTTTTTTTAAAAAAAATAAGCAAAAACGGAAACTTTAAAGGACACTCCTCTTGTTCCACCTGTTAATAGTACCCAGAGTGGGGACCTGAATCGCTAAGTTCTCACCTCTGGTACTTTACCGATCAGCTGGAATACTTACTTTCTTCTGGTTCTTTTCTGTCAGTTTGTGTGTAGCCAATAGGAAGACATGATTTGTAAAGAAACTCAACAAACCTGAAAGCTTTTGTCAATCACTACTGGTTGTGTTTCAAAACATACAATACAAGGTGAAAATGTTTGACCTATAAGAGATCAAAAGAGGAAACTATGGAATGGCTCTTACCTACAGTAGGTATGTTATATCTATTGTATTGGTGACTTTAAGAGTTGTCTTTAATAGAGTGAAACTAAAAACTGTAAAGCAACTGAAGATGAAAGGAGAGGGCAGAGGAAAAATATGAAGAGATGAGGGAAGTTTTGGTCAACGTAATGGTGAAACACAATATCAAGATTCCAACTAGAGAGTTGTAGACAGGAAAGAGGCAAAAGAATCTAGAATCCCCACTGTAAAGAGGTAGGGCGGTCATTGAATCTTTTAGTTGAGGCTTGAGCTCAGAGAGGTGTATATATATAAATATATATTACCTGTATCCAGATTGATTCATTTAGAGGTCCCGTGGCAGTGATGTTCTCAAAATCATTATTCCTTGCATAATGAAAGACTGTTCCAGCCACTTTATAATCACCGCTCCATTGTATTATGAATCTTCCATTTAGATAATATTTGTTTGGGTCTTCACTTCTCAACACAAGGAAATTTCCAGCCTCTTCTACCTCTTCTATCTTGATATATCGAGCTCCTTTTGGAATGAGGCCAATATCAATATATCCTGAAGAAAAGGCAGATTGTATATGACTTTTTAATTTCAGGCATGATATTACAATTTTAAGGTATAGAGAAGAGAGTATATGTAGCTATTGTTATAGATTTTTAAGCATTAACATGAGTTTAGAATAAATTAGGACAGTATTGCTGCAAGCAGACCTAGATAGATTATCAAAATGGGCAGTAGAATGGCAGATGAGATTCAATGTTGATAAATGTAAGGTGATGCATTTGGGGTATAATAATCCCTGTGCCACCTACACCATAAATAACTCTGTGTTAAGTGACTCTGTAATGGAAAAAGATTTGGGGGTTCTGGTAGATAACAGACTTAGCTGTAGCAACAATGCCAGGTAGCAACGCTAGAGCTAGCAAGATATTGTCTTGTATAAGAGGGGAATGATTCAAGAAGAAAAATATTATTCTCCCTCTTTACAAGGCACTGGTAAATATTGTCATTTGGTAGATATTGTAGATATTGATATCATTTGGAATATGCGGTGCAGTTTTGGAATCCCATATACAAAATGACATCTTGGAAAAAGGAGCAGTTCATAGCAGGGCAACTAAATTAATAAGGGGAATGGAGTGGCTTGACTATGCAGGCAGATTAGCCAAGTTAGGGCTGTTTACATTGGAGAAGGGACGTTTGCATAGGGAAATTATCACTTTATATAAATATATTAATGGGCCCTATAGAAAACTCTCTGGTCTCTGGTGCAATTGTTCCTAATAGGTCATATCAGAGGACTAGTGAATATTGTTTAAGATTAGAAGAAGTCATCTTCAGGTTAGGAAAGGTTTATTTACAGTGAGAACGGTGAAACTGTGGAGCTGTCTTCCAGCAGATGTGGTAATGGCAAGTTCTAATAAATATTGAGAATTACTGGTATTAATACATATACTGTAGGTCTGGTTGGTACAGGGATACTATATAATATTGAGAATTACTGGTATAAATCATATACGGTAGTTCTGGTTGGTACGGGGATACATATAATATTGAAAATTACTGGTATTAATACATATACTGTAGTTCTGGTTGGTACGGATACTATATAATATTGAGAATTACTGGTATTAAACAATACCTGTAGTTCTGCTTGGTACTGGGATCACTATATAATATTGAGAATTACTGGTATTAAAGGGCATGTCCCCCCCAAAACTATAATCCCCCCAACACTGGCCCCACCATGTAGTGTTATTAATCCTTACCTCACATCCCAACTCCATCGGTTCTCCTGTAGTCCCCCCCCAAAGTTCCAAAAACTTCCCACCAGGAGGCTAGCAGGTCCATATAGGACACTGCCTGCTACCTGGCCTCCCGGAGATTCCTGCCATGCGGGCTGCAGCCCTTCTCCCCCCTCCCCCCCCCCCCTCCCCCTCCCCCTCCCCTCTCCCTCCCGTTCTACTATCCCTCCCCCTAGCTCAAATCCCCCTTAATATTGTGCTCCCCCATGTCCCCCAGCCCCAACCGCATGTTTTGTTTTTTTTTAAAAGCTCCCCAAACTCTTACTTACCTCTCCGCTTTCCTCCGCTGCACTGAATGACCGGCGGCCGCGTCCGTGATTGGCTGCCGCTCAGCCAATCACAGACCGACTCCGGTCCCGCCCCTCTGCTTGCATTCTCGCAAGCAGAGGGCTGGCAGTGCGGCGGAGGATCGAGGGAGGTAAGTAGAGTTTGGGGGGCTTTCTGAAAAAAAATGATGCGGTTGGGGCTGGGGGACTTGGGGGACATCATATTAAAATGAATTTTCGGGTTGGACATAGCCTTTAATACATATACTGTAGTCTGGTTGTTATGGGGATATCTGTTGTATTCAATTAGATCAGGGATAGGCAACCAGTAGATCCCCAGCTGTTTGAAAACACAACTCCCAGCATTCCTCTACAACAATCTGTAGTTAGGGATCATTGGAGTTGTAGTTTTCAAACATCTGGAGATCTACTGGTTGCCTATCCCTGAATTAGATCAATTGGACTTGAAGTTTAGTTCTTGAAGTACGGGGATACTATATAATATATAGAGGATATATATAATATATAGGGGATATATATAATATAGAGAACTATGGGTATTAATACATATTCTGCAGTTCTGGTTGGTACGGGGATACTATATAATATAGAGAACTATGGTTATCAATACATATACTGTACTTCTGGTTGATCCAGGGAAACTTTCCCCTTGCCATTTGGCATCAGGAAGGAATCCCCCCCTCCCCCTCCCTTTTTTTAGCTGTTTCTTTTTTTTTTTTTTTTTTTGCCTTCCTCTGGATCAACTGTTAGGTAGGGTTAAAAAGGAGGTTGGAAAGGTTGGACTTGATGGACGCATGTCTTTATTCAACCTCAATTACTATGTTTGCTATGTAAGTAGAGATGGCCGAACTTTCAAAAGTTGGTCCGTTTTCGAACCTTTGAGCTATATGAAGTTTGAAAGTTTTGGAGCTCTCGCGTTCTAACATTCAATAATTTCCCATGAACGACTCGAACGGATATAATGTTAACAATAAAATAATATTATATGTAGAATATTGAAAATCCAGGTGCAGGATAGTTCGAGTTCAAGTTCTAGTCCAGACAATAAGAGTCCAATCTCATGAGTGTGACCCCTATAAGGCTTACTATTAACTTGATTATCAAGTTCTAGTCCATTTCTAATTACAGGTACTTGGAAGGTCAAACCTTGCACACTCTAAGGAACTCTCAAGAAAGCAGGAATTCACATGGTGAGAACAGGGTTACCTCTCTATTCACACCAATGGAAGAACCGTTAAGCTGTTATCTTGGAAGTTCAATGCACCAAGAACTATCCTTCATGCAGATGGTTTGGTGGCATAGTGACCACACTGGCTTCTAATATGATGAGCTGGCTTGTAAAAGTGCATTGTGCAGGCAGAACATTTTCCAGCATCTCATCACTCACAACAAGCTGAAATCTGCTCAAGATTGCAAGTGCAATTGTTGGTACATAAATCTTTTTCATCACGATTCCATATGGGACAGAGGCGCCATTGTGCACCGGATCTAGACATTCTATGTTAGAAGACAACACTTTTTAAAGCCTTACAGCACTTTCCATAATTTAGAAACTAATGATCAAAATGATGCATACAGGATTACTTACACGGTTATGCAATCTATGCCTGTTTAATGTCACTAAAATCTTTCACTAGTTACTGTGATTACTTCCACTTCTAAGGGCATGTTCACCCCCACCAATAAAATCTATACTTTTTCCTGGGTGATCACACTGAGCATGCATGAATTCACTGAGCTGGGATGGGAAGTAACTTCACGGATTTTTGCACTAAAAGATTTAGGGAATATCTTTTTTTTTAGAGATTCACATTACATGACACTCTTTAAATTAGAAATTTCTGGGTCCAAAAATGTATTTGGGTCTAGATATCCTTTAAATATATTATTCAGTTATTATTATTATTAAAGTAAATTTCACATGCTGCACTTTTTAGCAAAATGTTCATATTGAATTGGGGAAAACTTTCACAACAACAAAAAAAAATATCGTACAAGCTAATTGAAAACATCTGAGTACAGTACAATTAAAGTTAATAATAATTTGTTCAAAATCACTAACAAATGCAATAAACCTGCAAGAATAGGGATGGCCGGTTCGCGGATCCGATCCGGATCCGCCGTGGATTTTCCCCCGTTCGCGAACGGCAGATTTTTTCCGGATTTTCCGCCTTCCGAACTTCCGAGTCACGGATTTTTCATATTTTCGAAATTTTCGAAATTACGGTTTTTCACGTATTTGCGAAAATTTTCGAAAATACGAGAAACACTATTTCGAAAATTTTCGAAAATGCAAGGATTTCTCTTATTTCATAAATACGTATTTTCGAAAATTTTCGAAATTACGCGGATTACTCGTATTTTCGAAAACATATTTTCAAAAATTTTCGAAAATACATTTCTCTATTTTCGAAAATACGAAAAATATCGTAATTTCAAGGGTATTTTCATTTAATAGGGTCCGCTCGCGGATGTTCGAATTTTCGAATTTTTCCGAAAATTCGCGGATCTTCGAACGGACCTGATTTTGCGAAGTTCGGACATCTCTAGCAAAGAAGCAGGCAGACTGGGAGTGTATATAGCATTTAAATAGTCTCACCATATCCTTCTGTTTGGTTAAACAGCTTTATCACTGTTTGGCAAGTGGAATTATCTCCTAGCGCATCCCACATCTGATCCTCTTTAGCTTTAGAATCTATTTCATAATCACAGCCGACTGCCTGTAAATAAATACAATGTCAGATATTGAACAACATTAAAGGAAGACGTAGGGAAGCAGATGGATCTCTGGTTAGAATTCACTAGGAAGACACATATTCATTATTATTATCAGCGATTTATAATCTATAAGGGGCCCATACGCTGAATTATTGGACAGTGATCGCATTGCTATGTATTGATACATTTTCCCCCTTTGTCTCTGACAATTTTTGGGGTGTGATTTCATCATAGTTCATCATAAATGATTTTACTATGATATTGGTATATATCGATCATTACTGTTTATCATGCCACTGTTACCTATACGTGTATAGTCAGCTTACAGTAAATCAGGAAATTGATTTTTTAGAGCCTCTGTTTAATGAGCAGGAAAGCAGTATTTTGTTTATAGTGAGGCTGAATGCTATTTCCCTAGCTGTCTCTTCTGAGCATGTGCAAGCTTGGAGGCTTGAAGAAAAGCCGTAAGAGGAGAACATCATATTACTGGATAACACATTAGCCCTAAGTCTGTCAGCTTTTTTAACTTTTGTAGTTTGGGGTTTCCAGCAGTGATTTACATATATAAATTATTAATTTGAGTGGTGACTAAGCCCTTTAAGTAGTTTCAGTAGGATTGGGGGCATCGCCCACAGAAACAAAGGGTCACATTATTGTCCAGTTTAAATGAATTTCACTTCTGACATTAAAAGAAATAAAAACAAATATTTTGTATGTAGACCATTGATATCCATTGTCAGCAAGGGAAGTGGAATTTCTGCAGTTCTAAAGAATGGAATGCCTGGCAAAATCAAAGTCAACAGGGGACTCTTCCTATTTATTAAATGCAAGATTTTACTTAGATTGTAATGTTTTAGCTATGCTTAATCCCAATGAAAAATAGTTCACTTTGGAATGACTTCCAGAAGTTTACTAGGACATCTACCATGGTTTCTCATTAAGTTTTCTGGAACGATATTAAATAATATTAATAATGGGAGCAGCTGGCTCGCTATAGTAAACTAATGAAACGGGCCCCTGTATTATAGCCAATTTCTTAACTTAATTATAGCACTTAACAACATTTGACGAAAACTGCCAATATATTTAATTTAATGGTCCTGATGCGGTTTTGACATCTCGTAGCAAAAAGAAAAGGGATGGACTCAACAGCTACAGATAAACTTAGCTTTTATTGCCGAACTGAGCATACTTCACAGAGGTGACAAAACACAGTACCCTGACGCGTTTCGTGACAAACACCCGTCACTTCATCAGAGGGATACTCCACACCTTGAAAATAACCATATTACCCAACAATAAAACAGTATCACCTGCAACCCATCAACATAATGAGATAGAGAGTATCACATCCTACCACAAAGTTAAATACTTAGGGTTAATGCAGTGCTGAACAAGAGGGTGTATATCGGGGGGAGTAATTACTACACAGGTTGTAAGATGCATAAAAACATACAAAAAAAAAGATAATTATTGCATTTAAATATATATATACAATTAAAAAACACCCCAGATTTGTAGCTAATCTACAGCCAATGTAAAAATGATGTATAAATACCGCAAAAAATGTAAACATTGGAAATATAAAAAGATAAGCACATAATGCACAAACACTAGTAATAATGTCACAAGTTATATTACAAACTATTCACTGTATGCACAAATATAATATTACTCTATATGGATACAAACAGATCACATATCTAAATATGTTAAATACTATCAGCGTCTCAATAGTGATATGATCATACTGCTATAATAAATGTAAAACAACCATAATATCACATAGAGCAAGAAAACCTATGGCTCCATATGTACACATACCCCAGTCCCTACACTACACAGATCATACAAATTGGATTATACAAAGGGAAACCTCCCATTCCTATTCAACCCTTTTGGATATTTAGTTTTTAATTCAAAAATCCACCAAAGTTCCCTTTTTGAAAGAGCAGAATCTCTATCGCCACCTCTGCATCCTACCTACCACCACCTGCTCTATTCCCATATATTTACACTGTTTTGTATATTGACAAGTAAGACTATGGGTACCATAGCTGTACGTTATCTCCTGCTTGCATAGAGTTAGAATGTTCATATAAGGGTAGTTTCAATTTTCGTGTTGTCTTGCCTACGTATTGTAGCCCACATCCACATGTGATCAAATAGATCACATATTGGGACCCGCAGTTTATGTATCTCTTCACTTTATATGTTTTCTTGGTGACAGAATAAAAAACAGATGCAGAAGATACAATGTACAACACCCTGCATCTGCTTTTTCCACATCTAAACATCCCCATCACGTGCGAGCCAATTATTGTTGGTTTAGCACTTAACATACGGGTGCCACATAATAGATAGTGTTTCTCGATCTGCGATAGGTATGCCAGGTTTTTTAGGAAGAATCTCAGCAAGACTGGATCAACCATCAATATGGGCCAAAACTTCTTTATTACATCATATATGCGCTTGGATTCTTTACTGTACGTGGTAATAAAATCATGGAAAATCTTTTTGTCTGCTCGTTCTTTATTTTTTAAGGAATGTTCTCTAAATCTGGCCTTTTTTGGCTTAAGTAACTGTTCGCGATCTAAACTGATCGCATGATCATAGGCTTTTTTGATTACCTCTGTATTATAACCTCGATCTGTAAATTTATCCCATAGGATCATGGCCTGTTGATTGAAACAATCCCATCCAGAACAGATTCTTCTAATACGGATAAACTGGCTTATCGGGATACTTTTCAATAATGGTTGAGGATGGCTACTATCATATCTTAAATGTTTTCTAGATAGAGTTTTTTTTGATATATCACTAGTAACTGTACCCGCTTGGATTGAAACAATATTGAAACAATATATCCAAAAAGGTATTTCTACCTCATTCTGAAGATTGTTGAATTCAAACCCAAATCATTGGAATTCAAATATATGTGCTAGAGTTCCGCGTGGATTAAGGATACTTAAAATACCCAATTCTGGGAATGTATCTGTGGAATTTAAAAACCAATGGAACTCCATTTTAAATGATTGTTCAATTAAATTAATGAAACTATTGGTGGAACAACATAGATCTAACTATGCTTGTATACAAGATGAAATTACTGCTTAATTCACGGAGTTAAAACAATCTTTTTCTAATGTGTCAAGTGATCTAGATAATAGAATTGTGAAAATTAATCAACTTGTGGAAAAACAAGAAAACACTTTAATGGGTATAAAGAAACAAAAGTTTCAGAGAGATAAGTCAGATTACGAAAATGATGTTATATTCAAATGGTGGAACAACAAGTTAAATGATCATTACCCTAAATCTATCTTAAAGAGGGATCATAGAAGAGATAAATATGCATCAAATACTGGATACAATAATACCAAAAAAAAGTTACACTTGGATAAATACACAAACAGGAACACTAACAAAAACAGAAACATTAGTTTTGCTTCCGATACTAATTCATTAGATGGGGAATCAATTAGAAGCTCCGCCTTAACAGACATAGAATTTTGCTCTACCGAAAATCACACAGATTCAGATGATTTAGAAGGAGGGGATTTACATGTAATGCGTACCAGAGCTATGGAAAAGAGAGAGAGAAAGAGAAACAAACCCAGGGTAAAAGGAAAAGGAAGAGATATAGATTTAGACAAAGACACGGAGGAAGAAGATTTTCCGATTCTAGAGAGGGGAGCCATGAAGAAATCGATTGGAAGGAATCGCAAATGATTTGCAAACATACAAAGTCAATAAGAGATGATAAGTTGGGAAATGTAATTAATTTATCGAATTTCACTCTATCAACAGATGAACTTAAGGTTCTGAATTTAGGTCTTAATTACGTTCCATCCGAACATTTTTCATATATGGACACAGTGATTGATTTGAATCGATTCATTAGAAAAATTACTTTAAAGAAACATTTTGCTCACTCGGACACTCAGGACCGGCAGGAGGATGGTTTTCACTCTATTAATAATATAAGGGATAATTTGCCATCGACTCATAATACTGATATTAACAATGTTTCTCCCCTTACATCTTCTTATATAGGTTTGACTCAAGGATATGGTGATAACTACCAGGATAATGAGCTTAACGTGATTGATAAAAATCAGGTTATGAATTTACAAGACGTATGTACATCTTATGCTATGGTCGATCTTATGCAGCAAATGTGTGAAGTTGGTGAGAACATAACTGTTAAACATACTACACTAAGAAAGAAATCCAAGTTCTATCCGGTTCAGAGTAGGGGTGGTACCATTGACAAATTTCAATCATTAGTGGAAGGGGAACTACTAAGATTATCTGATATACCCAGACAACATGATAAATATGATAAATTTAATCCCACTATGAGAAGGGCTCTGAAGAGTCTACATAACAATGATGAGATTGTCATTCGACAGTCTGATAAAGGTGGGTCTATAATTGTACTAGATAGATCTTATTATATAGATGACATACTCTCCCAGTTATCAGATTGTAATACGAAATGTAAAATTGATGGTGATCCCACACTTACATGTCAGAAAAAATTACGATCATTGTTGGATGATGCTCTTGATATGAGCATCATTAACACAAATGAATTTGAGTATATGTATGTTGATAATCCAGTAATGCCTATTTTTCACACCTTACCCAAGGTTCATAAGGATCCATTGAAACCAAAGGGTCGTCCCATCATTGCTGGAATAGGCTCTTTAAATGAAGGCCTATCGGAATATGTGGATTGTTTTCTTAATCCCATGCTAACTGGTTTACCGTCATATATTAGAGACTCGGGAGACTGTCTGAACAAATTTACAGATATTCTATGGAATGATGATTATATTTGGCTGACCATAGATGTCAGTAGTCTCTATTCTAGTATTCCGCATCAATTAGGCATACGAGCCACAGAATTTTGGTTACGGGAATATAATGATTGTCCTGGGAGGCAGATAGATTTCATCTTATGAGATATTTGTTGAATTACAATTTCTTTATGTTTCAGGGCTCTTACTATCTCCAGACACGTGGGGCCGCAATTTTCGCCCTCATACGCCAACCTATATATGGGTTGGTGGGAGCGGTTCCACGTGTATGGAGATAGTAATCCATACAAAGGGAATATTGTGTGCTATTATCGGTACATAGACGACCTGATTATCATCTGGAAAGGAGACAAAGATAAGATTGTTAGCTTTGTTCCTGGTCTAAATAGAAATTCTTCTAGAACTGTCCATAATGTTGGACACAGGGATCTGGTCTAAATAGAAATTCTTCTAGAACTGTCCATAATGTTGCTAGAACTGTCCATAATGTTGGACACTGGGATCTGGTCTAAATAGAATTTTTTCTAGAACTGTCTGTAATGTTGGACACTGGGATCTGGTCTAAATAGAAATTCTTCTAGAACTGTCTGTAATATTGAGCACTGGGATTGGGCATAATATAAAACTTTCTAGAACTTCTGTCAATCTTGAGCACTGGGATCTGGGCTAAATAGAAACTCTTCTAGAACCTTCTGTCTGTAATGTTGGCTACTGGGATCTGGTCTAAATAGAAACCCTTCTAGAACTGTCTATAATCTTGAGCACTGGAACTGGGCTAAATAGAAACGCTTCTAGAGCTTCTGTCTGTAATCTTGGGCACTGGGATCTGGTCTAAATGAAACTCTTCTACAACTTCTGTCTGTAATCTTGGACACTGGGATCTGGTCTCAATAGAAATTCTTCAAGAACTTGTCTGTAATCTTGAGCATTGGGATCTGGGCTAATAGAAACTCTTCTAGAACTGTCTGTAATCTTGACACTGGGATCTGGTCTCAATAGAAACCACTTCTAGAACGTCTGTCTGTAATCTTGAGCACTGGGATCTGGGCTAAAAGAAACACTTCTAGAACTGTCTGTATTCTTGAGCAGTGGGGTCTGATCTCAGTAGAAACTCTTCTAGAACGTCTGTAACTGGGACTGTCTAAATAGAAACTCTTCTACAACTTCTGTCTGTAATCTTGGACATGGATCTGGTCCATAGAAATTCTTCAAGAATTCTGTCTGTAATATTGAGCACTGGGATCTGGGCTAAATAGAAACTCTTCTAGAACTTCTGTCTAATCTTGAGCACTGGGATCTGGGCTAAATAGAAACTCTTCTAGAACCTTCTGTCTGTAATGTTGGCTACTGGGATCTGGTCTAAATAGAAACCCTTCTAGAACTGTCTATAATCTTGAGCACTGGGAACTGGGCTAAATAGAAACGCTTCTAGAGCTTCTGTCTGTAATCTTGGGCACTGGGATCTGGTCTAAATAGAAACTCTTCTACAACTTCTGTCTGTAATCTTGGACACTGGGATCTGGTCTCAATAGAAATTCTTCAAGAACTTCTGTCTGTAATCTTGAGCATTGGGATCTGGGCTAAATAGAAACTCTTCTAGAACTGTCTGTAATCTTGAACACTGGGATCTGGTCTCAATAGAAACACTTCTAGAACGTCTGTCTGGAACTTGGACCGCACCACCCTGGGATCACCATGGCTCTGAGTAAACTAGACAACTTTCTAGAAACTGTCTGTACTGGGATCTGGGCTAAATGAAACTCTTCTAGAACGTCTGTCTGTAATCTTGGACACTGAGATCTGGTCTCAATAGAAATTCTTCTAGAACTTCTGTCTAATCTTGAGCACTGGGATCTGGGCTAAATAGAAACACTTCTAGAACTTATCCTTGCATAATAAAGACTGTTCCAGCCACGTATATAATCCATCACGCTCTCCATTGTATTATGAATCTTCCCATTTAGATAATATTTTTGTTGGGTCCTCACTTCTCAACACAAGGAAATTTCCAGCCTCTTCTACTCTTCTTCTCTCTATATATTCGAGCTCCTTTTGGATGAGGCCAATATCAATATACCTGAAAAAAGCAGATTGTATCTGACTTTTTAAATTTTCAGGCATGATATTACAATTTTAAAGGATCAGAAAGAGAGAGTATAGTCCTATTGCTATAATTTTTTAAGCCATTAACAATAGTTTTAGATAAATTAGGACAGTCTGCCTGCCAAGCAACCTACGATAGATTTCAAATGCGGCAGACAGATGGCCAGATGAAGATTTCAATGTTTGATAAAATGTAAGGTTATGCATTTGGGTACTAATAATCCCTGTGCCAACTACCCATAAATTAACTCCTTTAAGTTATCATCTGGAATTGATAAAAGATTTGGGGTTCTGTAGATAACAGGCTTAGCTGTACAAACAACTGCCATGTAGGCACGCTGCGAGCTAGCATGATAATTCTTTATAGAAAAGGGGAATAGATTCAAGAAGAGAAAATATTAATTCTCCCTCTTACACGGCACTGGTAATATTGTTTTGATATTGTGATATGAATCTGACATCGTGCAGTTTTTGAATCCCATCATACAAAATGACATCTTTGAAAAAAGAGCAGTCTCGGATATCAGGGCCTAAATTAAAAGGGGAATGGAGTGGCTTGACTATGCAGGCAGATGAGCCAAGTTAGGTCTGTTTTCATTGGAGAAGGGACGTTTCTAGGTGAAAATGAATCACTTTAATATAAATATATTAATGGGCCCTATCAGAAACTCTCTGGTGCAATTGTTTCACTATAGGTCATATCGAGGACTAGTGAATATTGTCTTAAGATTAGAAGAAGTTTCATCTCCTCAGTTATGAAAGTTTCATTTACAGTGAGAACGGTGAAACTGTGGAGCTGTCTCCAGCAATGTGGTAGTCAAGTTCTAATAAATAATATGAGATTACTTGGTATTAAGACATATACTTGTAGGTCTGGTTGGTACAAGGATACTATCTACTATTGAGAATTACTGGTAAATAACTACATATACGGTAGTTCTGGTTGGTACGGGGATCTATATATAGTTTGAAAGTTACTGGTATTAAACTATACTGTAGATTCTGCTTTGGTACGGTGATACTATTAATATTTGAGAATTACTGGTATAATACATAACTGTATTCCTGCTTGGTACAGGGATACTATATATGAGATCTGAGTAATTAAACTGTCCACCTATAATCCCCAATATGGCCCCCCCTGTAGTGTTCTGTTGTAACCTGGCAATACTCCATCGGTTTACCTTAGTCCCCCCAAAGTCAAAATTCCACCAGAGGAGCGTCAAGGCACGCTGCACTGGCTCCCACGGATTCTGCACATGTTTGACACCTATCATCCTCCCCCAGCCTCCCCTCTCTCGCTACAGCCATCCTGTCAATCTAGGTAATTTGTGCCCCCATGTCCGCCTGTTTTGTTTTTTAAACATCTGCCAAATCTACTGTACCTACTCCGCTAATTCTACTTGCACTATGAGACCGTCTGATTATGCCCTATTCAATTAAGACGGATGGACCTCCCCCCTACTCTTGCATTCGCAGATGAGTGGCAGTGGGCGAGAGGCATGTAGTATAGTTGGGTCGAAAAAAAATATCAGGTGGGGACTGACTTGGAACAATATAAAAAATATCGGGTGACTGTAATACATATACGTAGTTCTGGTTAATGGTGTTATATTGTATCATTAGTGAGGTAGGACCAGTAGATCCCATTTGAAACTACACTCCCCTCCCTCACATCTGTAGTTAGAATCTGGGTTGTAGTTTTAATCTGGAGATACTTTTATCCAATACACTGAGTAGAGTTTAATACGGATATATTAAAGAGCGTTATATATTAGGATAAAAAGACTGGTATTATACATATTCGAGTCTGGTGGTAGCGGGTACTTTAAGGAACTTGTTCAATAAATACTGTACTTCGTATTCCAGGGAACTTTCCTCTGCCATTTGGCCTCAGAAGGAATTCCCCGCCCTCCCCTTCCCTCCTTTTTTAGCGTTTTCTTTCTTTTTTTTTTTTTGTTTGCCTTCCTCGTGATCAACTGTTAGGTGGGTTAAAAAGGAGTTGAAGGTTGGGCTTGAATGGACGCATGTCTTATATCAACCTCATTCTATTTGCTAATGTAAGTAGAGATGCCGAACTTGTCAAAAGTTCGTCCGTTTTCAGACCTTTGAGCTATATGGAAGTTGATGTATCGTATTTGAAACGACAGTAAGTCATGCATAAGTGAAAAGTTTCTAACTGAACATTAAACATGGAACATAATGAAATGCTGTGGACTGTGGCGTCATTCATACGACAAGCTTTTATCCCCTCCTAAGACTCGAACGGATTATAATGTATAACAATAATATTATAATGTAGAAATTGAAATCCAGTGCAGGATAGTTTTCGAGTTCAAGTTCTAGTCCAGACAACGTCCACATCTCATGAGGTGTGCCCTATAAGGCTTCTATTAACTTGATTATCTATCAAGTCCTAGTGCCATTTCTAATTACAGTACTTGAGAGTCTAAACTTGCACACTCTAAGGAACCTCTCAAGAAAGCAGGAATTCACTGGTGAGAACAAGGGTTAACTCTCTATCACACCAATGTAGACGTAAGCTCTTTAATCTTGGAGTTCAATGCGACCCACGAACTATCCTTACCATGCAGATGGTTTTTGTGCATAGTTGACCACACTGGCTTCTAATATGATGAGCTGGCTTGTAAAAGTGCATTGTGGCAGCGCAGACATTTTCCAGCATCTCATCACTCAACAACGTAGCTGAATCTGCTCAATATTGCAAGTGCAATTGTTGGTGACTAAATCTTTATTCAATTCACGATTCATATATGGACAGAGGCAGCCATTGTGCACCGATCTAGACATTCTATGTTAGAATACAACACTTTTAAAGCCTTACAGGCACTTGTCCTATAATTCTAGAAACTATGAAATCAAATGATGGCATACAGGATTACTTCCACGTTTTTCATGCAATCTATGCTTGTTTAATTCACAAAATCTTTCACTAGTTACTGTGATTACGTCCACTTCTAAGGGGCATTTCACCCACCCAATAAAATCTATACTTTTTCCTGGTGTAATCACAACTGGCATGCATGAATTCACTGAGCTGGCGAGATGGAATAACTTCATCAGATTTTGCACTAAAAGAATTTCAGGGAATAATCTTTTTTTTTAGAGATTCACATTACATTGACCTTCTTTAAATTAGCAGTATTTCTGGGTCCAGAAATGTATTGTGGTTCTAGATATCCTTTAAATATATTATTCATTGTATGTATTATTATTAAAGAAATTTCACATGCTGACTTTAGCACAATGTTCATATTGACAATGGGGCAAAACTTTTTCCACACAAAAAAAAATATCAGATCAACTAATTTGAAAACACTATACAGTACAATTAAATTTTATAATAATTTGGTCCAATCACTAACAATGCACAACCTCAAGAAGTAGGGATGGCCGTTCGCGGATCCGAATCCGATCCGCCGTGATTTTCCCCCTCGGTCGCGAACGGCAGATTTTTCCCTTCCGGATTTTCTCCCGCCTTCCTCGAACTTCCGAGTCGCCATTTTCATTTTTGAAAATTTTCGAAATTACGAGGGTTTTTCAAACGTATTTGCCGAAAATTTTTCGAAAATAGTAGGACGAAACACCGATTTCGAAAATTTTCGAAAATGCAAGGATTTCTCTTATTTTCATAAATTCGTATTTTCGAAAATTTCGAAATGACGCGGATTACTACTGTATTCGAAAATACATATTTTCAAAAATTTCGAAAATACTATTTCCTTCATATTTTCGAAATCAAAATATCGTATTTCAAGGGTATTTTTCATTTTAATGGTCCGCTCGCGGATGTTCGAATTTTCGAATTTTTCCGAAAATCGCGGATCCTCGAACGACTGATTTTGCGAAGTCTGACATCTCTAGCAAGAAGCAAGGCAAGACTGGGAGTGTATATAGCATTTAAATATCTCCTCACCATATCCTTCTGTTGTTTAAACAGCTTTATCACTGTTTTGGCAAGTGGAATTATCTCCTAGCATATCCCCATCGATCCTCTGATCTTTAGAATCTTTTCATATCACAAGCCGACGCCTGTAAATAAATACAATGTCCGATATTGAACACACATTAAAGGAAGACGTAGGGAGCAGATGGATCTCTGGTAGAATGCACTAGGAAGACACATAATTCATTATTATTATCAGCGATTTATAATCTCTAAGTGGGCCCATACGCTGAATTATTGGACAGTGATCGCATGCTATTTATTGATACTTTTCCTCCTTTGTCTCTGACAATTTTTTGGTGGTGTGATTTCATCATAGTTCATCATAATATGTTTTACTATGATATTGGTATTATGCGTCATTACTGTTTATCATGCCACTGTTACCTATACGTGTATAGTCAGGCTTACCGTAAACATCAGGAAATTGATTTTTTTTAGAGCCTCTGTTTAATGAGCAGGAAAGCAAGGATTTTTGTTATATGTGAGGCTGAATGCTATTTCCCTAGCTGTCTCTTCTGAGCATGTGCAAGCTGGAAGGGCTTGAATAAGAACCTTAAGAGGGAGAACATCATATTACTGGTAACACAGTTAGCCCTAAGTCTGTCAGCTTTTTAAAACTTTTGTAGTTTGGGGTTTCCAGCAGTGATTTACATATATAAAATTTTAATTTGAGTGGTGACTAAGCCCTTTTAAGTAGTTTCAGTAGGGATTGGGGACATCGGCCACAGAAACAAAGGGTCAAATTAGTTCCAGTTTTTAAATGAATTTCCCTTCTGAGCATAAAAGAAATAAAACAAATATTTTAAGTATGTAGACCATTGATATCCATTGTCAGCACGGGGAATGGAATTTCTGCCAGTTCTAAAGATGGAATGCCTGGCAAAATCAAAGTCAACAGGGGACTCTTCCTATTTATTAAATGCAGAGTATTTACTAAGAATTGTAATGGTTTAGCTATGCTTAATCCCAATGAAAAATAGTTCACTTTAAATGATTTCCAGAAGTAGTTACTAGACATCTACCATGTGTTTCTCATTAAAGTTTTCTGAACAGATATTAAATATATTAATAATGGGAGCAGCTGGTCACTATAGTAAACAATTGAAACGGGCCCTTTTATATGGCAATTTCTTAACTAATTATAGCACTTAACAACATTTGACGAAAACTGCCACATATATTTAATTTAATGGTCCTGATGCTGTTTTGACATCTCGTAGCAAAAAAGAAAAGGGATGGACTGCCAACAGCTACAGATAAAACTTAGCTTTTATTGCCGACTGAGCAAGCTTCACAGAGGGAGACAAACACGTACCCTGACGCGTTTCGTGACAAACACCCCCCGTCACTTCATCAGAGGATACTCCCCCACCTTGAAACAAATCATATATACCCAACAATGACAGCATCACCTGCAACCCCCATCAACATAATAGATAGAAGAGTAATCAATCCTACCACAAAGTTAAATCTTAGGGTTAATGCAGTGCTGACAAGAGGTGTAATATCGGGGGGAGTAATTACTACACGGTTGTAAAAGATGCATAAAAACAATACAAAAAAAAAAGTAATTGCATTAAATATATATATACAATTAAAAACAACCCCAGATTTGTAGCTAATCTACAGCACTGTAAAACATATGATAATACCGCAAAAAATGTCACAAGTGGGAATATAAAAAGATAAGAACCATAATGTCACAAACACATGTTATAATGTCACAAGTTTTATTACAACTTATTACAATGTAAGCCAAATATAAATATTACTCTATATGGATACAAAACACACAGATCACATATCTAAATATGTATAACATATGTAGATACGATCGCTTCTCAATAGTGATATGATCTAATAACTGCTATAAATAATGTAAAACAACCATATTATCACTAAGAGCAAGAAACCTATGCTCCATATGTACAATACTACCCAGAAACTACACTACACAATCATACAAACTGTTTTTATACAAAGAGGGAAACCTCCCATTCTCTATTCAACCCTTTGGATCTTTAGTTTTAATTCCAAAATCCACCAAAGTTCCCTTTTTGAAAGAGCAGAATCTCTATCGCCACCTCTACTCCTACCACCCTGCCGATTCCCATATATTTACACTCTTTTGTATATTGACAGTAAGACTATGGGTACCTAGAGCTGTACGTTATCTCTGCTTGCAATAGAGTTAGAATGTACATATAAGCGTGTTTTTCATTTTCGTGTTGTCTTGCCTACGTATTGTAGCCACATCCACATGTGATCAAATAATCACATATTGGGACCCGCATTTATGTATCTCTTCACTTTAATATGTTTTCTTGTGACAGTGATGAAAAAACAGATGCAAATACAAAATGTCCAACACCTGCATCTGCTTTTTCCACATCTAAAACATCCCCATACGTGCGAGCCTTTTGTTGGTTTTACACTTACATACTGGGTGCCACCTAATTAGATGTGTTCTCGATCTGCGATAGTGTATGCCAGGTTTTTTGGGAGAATCTCAGCAAATTGGATCAACCATCAATATGGGCCAACATTTCTTCTTTTTCCCATCATATATGCGCTTGGATTCTTTACTGTACGTGGTAATAAAATTCTGGAAAATCTTTTTTGTCTGCTCGTTCTTTTATTTTTTAAGGAATGTCTCTAAATCTGGCCTTTTTTTTGGCTTAAGTAACTGTCGCGGAATCTAAACTGATCGCATGATCATAGGCTTTTTTGATTACCTCTTATTATACCCTCGATCTGTAATTTATCCCATAGGATCATGGCCTGTTGATTGAAACAATCCCCCAGAACAGATTCTTCTAATACGGATAAACTGGCTTATCGGGATACTTTTCATACATGGTTGAGGAATGGCTACTATCATATCTTAACAATATTTCTAGTAGAGGTTTTTGTATACATCACTAGTAACTGTACCCGACTTGGATTGAAACAATATATCCAAAAGGTATTTTCTACCTCATTCATAGAATTAGGTGAAATTCAAACCCAATCATTGGAATTCAATATATGTGCTAGTTGTTCCGCGTGGATTAAGGATACTTAAAATACCCAATTCTGGGAATGTTCTGTGGAATTTAAAACCAATGGAACTCCATTTAAATGATTGTTCAATTAAATTATGAAACTATTGGTGGAACAACATAGATCTAACTATGCTTGTACAACGATGAAATTAACTGCTTATCTCACGGAGTTAAAACAATCTTTTTCTAATGTGTCAAGTGATCTAGATAATAGAATTGTGAAAATTAATCACTTTTTGGAAAAAACGAAAACACTTTAATGGGTATAAAGAAACAAAAGTTTCAAGCAGAGATAAGTCAGATTACGAAAATGATGTTATTTCAAATGGTGGAACAACAAGTAAATGATCATTACCCTAAATCTATCTTAAAGAGGGATCATAGAAGATAAATATGCATCAAATACTGGATACAATAATACAAAAAAAGTTACACTTGGATAAATACACAAACAGGAACACTAACAAAACAGAAACATAGTTTTGCTTCCGATACTAATTCATTAGATGGGAATCAATTAGAAGCTCCGCCTTAACAGACATAGAATTTTTGCTCTAATCCAAATCACACAGATTCAGAATGATTTAGAAGGAGGGGATTTACATTAATGCGTACCAGAGCTAGGAAAAGAGAGAGAGAAAGAAAACAAACCCAGGGTAAAAGGAAAAGGAAAGATATAGATTTAGACAAAGACACGGAGGAGAAGATTTTTCCGATTCTAGAGATGGGAGCCATGAAGAATCGATTTGGAAGGAATCGCAAATGATTTGCAAACTACAAAGTCAATAAGAGATGATAAGTTTGGGAATGTAATTAATTTATCAAATTTCACTCTATCAACAGTTACCTTAAGGTTCTGAATTTAGGTCTTAATTCGTTTCCATCCGACACATTTTTCATATATGGACACAGTGATTGATTTGAATCATTCATTAGAAAAATTACTTTAAGAAACATTTTGCTCACTCGACACTCAGGACCGCAGAAGGATGGTTTTCACTCTATTAATAATATAACGGGATAATTTGCCATCGACTCAAATACTGATATTAACATGTTTCTCCCCCTTACATCTTCTTATATAGGTTTGCCTCAAGGATAGGTGATAACTACCAGATAATGAGCTTAACCGTGATGTAAAAATCAGGTTTTAATTTCAAACGTATGTACATCTTATGCTATGGTCGATCTTATGCCGAAATGTTGAAGTTGGTGAGAACATAACTGTTAAACATACTACACTAATAAAATCCAATTCTATCCGGTTCAGATAGGGGTGGTACCATTGACAAATTTCAATCATTAGTGGAGGGGAACTACTAAGATTATCTATATACCCGACAACATGATAAATATGATAAATTTAATCCCACTATGAGAAGGGCTCTGAGAGGTCTACAAACAATGATGAGATTGTCATTCGACAGTCTGATAAGGTGGGTCTATAATTGTACTAGATAGATCTTATATATAGATGACATACTCTCCCAGTTACAGATTGTATACGAAATGTAACAATTGATGGTGATCCCCAACTTCATGTCAGAAAAAAATTACGATCATTGTGGGATGATGTCTTGATATGAGAGCATCATTAACACAAATGAAATTTGAGTAATATGTATGTTGATAATCCAGTAATGCTATTTTCACCATCCTTTTACCCTTACAAGGTTCATAAGGATCCATTGAAACCAAAGGTCGTCCCATCATTGCTGGAATAGGCTCTTTAAATGAAGGCCTATCGTAATAGTGTGGATTGTTTTCTTAATCCCATGCTACTGGTTTACCGTCATCTATTAGTAGACTCGGGAGACTGTCTGAACAAATTTACAGATATTCTAGGAATGATGATTATATTTGGCTGACCATAGATGTCAGTAGTCTCTATTCTAGTATTCCGCATCAATTAGGCATACGACCCCCAGAATTTGGTTTACGGGAATTAATGATTGTCCTGGGAGGCAGATAGTTTCATCTTATAAATGAGATATTTGTTGAATTACAATTTTCTTTATGTTTCAGGCTCTTACTATCTCCAGACACTGTGGGGCCGCTATGGCAAATTTCGCCCTCATACGCCCAACCTATATATGGGTTGGTGGGAGCGGTTCCACGTGTATGGAGATAGTAATCCTACAAAGGGAATATTGTGTGCTATTATCGGTACTAGACGACCTGATTATCATCTTGAAAAGGAGACAAAGATAAGATTGTTTAGCTTTGTTCATATTTAATTCCAATGATTTGGGTTTGAATTTCACATATTCTATGAATGAGGTAGAAATACCTTTTCTGGATATATTGTTTCAATCCAAGTCGGGTACAGTTACTAGTGATGTATACAAAAAACCTCTATCTAGAAATACTTTGTTAAGATATGATAGTAGCCATCCTCAACCATTATTGAAAAGTATCCCGATAAGCCAGTTTATCCGTATTAGAAGAATCTGTTCTGGATGGGATTGTTTCAATCAACAGGCCATGATCCTATGGGATAAATTTACAGATCGAGGTTATAATACAGAGGTAATCAAAAAAGCCTATGATCATGCGATCAGTTTAGATCGCGAACAGTTACTTAAGCCAAAAAAGGCCAGATTTAGAGAACATCCTTAAAAAATAAAGAACGAGCAGACAAAAAAGATTTTTCCATGAATTTTATTACCACGTACAGTAAAGAATCCAAGCGCATATATGATGGAATAAAGAAATTTTGGCCCATATTGATGGTTGATCCAATTTTGCCTGAGATTCTGGCATTACCTATCGCAGATCGAGAACATTATCTAATTATGTGGCACCCAGTATGTTAAGTGTTAAAACCAACAATAATTGGCTCGCACGTATGGGGATGTTTAGATGTGGAAAAAGCAGATGCAGGTGTTTGTACATTTGTATCTTCTGCATCTGTTTTTTCATCTACTGTCACCAAAAACTATAAGTGAAGAGATACATAAACTGCGGGTCCCAATATGTGATCTATTGATCACATGTGGATGTGGGCTACAATACGTAGGCAAGACACACGAAAATTGAAACTACGCTTATATGAACATTCTAACTCTATTGCAAGCAGAGTAACCGTACAGCTCTAGGTACCCATAGTCCTTACTTGTCAATATACAAAAGTGTAATATATGGGAATAGAGCAGTGTGTGGTAGGATAGAGGTGGGATAGAGATTCTCTCTTTCAAAAAGGGAACTTTGGTGGATTTTGGAATTAAAAACTAAATATCCAAAAGGGTTGAATAGAGAATGGGAGGTTTCCCTCTTTGTATAAAACAGTTTTGTATGATCTTGTGTAGTGTAGTTTCTGGGTAGTATATGTACATATGGAGCCATAGGTTTTCTTGCTCTTATGTGATATATATGGTTGTTTTACATTTATTATAGCAGTATTAGATCATATCACTATTGAAACGTTGATAGTATTATACATATTTAGATTAGTGATCTGTTTTTTGTATCCATATAGAGTATATTTATATTTGTGCATACATTGTAATAAGTGTAATAATACTTGTGACATTATTTAATCATGTGTTTTGTGACATTATGGTTCTTATCTTTTTATATTTCCACTGTTTACATTTTTGCGGTATTTATACATCATGTTTTACATGTTGCTGTAGATTAGCTACAACTGGGGTTGTTTTTTATTGTATATATATATTTTAATGCAATTATCTTTTTTTTTTTGTATGTTTTTTATGCATCTTTACAACCTTGTAGTAATTACTCCCCCCGATATACACCCTCTTGTTCAGCACTGCATTAACCACTAGTATTTAACTTTGTGGTAGGATGTGATTACTCTCTATCTCATTATGTTGATGGGTTGCAGGTGATGCTTGTCTATTGTTGGGTATATATGGTTATTTTCACGAAACGCGTCAGGGTACTGTGTTTGTCTCCCTCTGTGAAGTATGCTCAGTTCGGCAATAAAAGCTAAGTTTTATCTGTAGCTGTTGGCAGTCCATCCCTTTCTTTTTTGCTACGATCTTCATGAAATTGGATAGTGTTCCGGAACGCCAGGTGATTGGACTCCCACTACAGGAATTGAAGTAGAGGAAGCCGACGCTGTGACCAACTGGTAATGTGGTGTTTTGACATCTCACCATCTTTACTCTCTTGTATCTCCCTGATTTAAAAGAAAACATTGTTTTCATCACAGAAAGAATGAATGGTTCAGTACACAGTATAATACCAAGGCTATGAACTGAAGATTTGGTGCAGCAGATGAATTTAAAACTAACTATTCCAATGCAGTTTTCCTTGCAAGATATGAATAAAACATTCCTGGTATGGTCCGGAATATAATGTTTCATTTTATTTTTGTGTACAAGCCAAGAATAAGGAGATAAATAAGCAGCACCTAAATATTTTTATTATCAGACAATAATACCAGCACTGAATACATGTGGTGAGCACGTCTAGAATCTCTGTCTGTGGCCTTGAACACTGAATGAATAAAAAATCTTCTAGAACTTCTGTCTGTAATGTTGGACACAGGGATCTGGTCTAAATAGAAATTCTTCTAGAACTGTCCATAATGTTGGACACTGGGATCTGGTCTAAATAGAAATTTTTCTAGAACTGTCTGTAATGTTGGACACATGGATCTGGTCTAATAGAAACTCTTCTAGAACTGTCTGTAATATTGAGCACTGGGATCTGGGCTAAATAGAAACAACTTCTAGAACTGTCTGTAATATTGAGCACTGGGGATCTGGGCTAAATAGAAACTCTTCTAGAACTTCTGTCTGAATCTTGAGCACTGGGATCTGGGCTAAATAGAAACTCTTCTAGAAACCTTCTGTCTGTATGTTGGCTACTGGGATCTGGTCTAAATAAAACCCTTCTAGAACTGTCTATAATCTTGAGCACTGGAACTGGGCTAAATAGAAACGCTTCTAGAGCTTCTGCCTGTAACTTGGGCACTGGGATCTGGTCTAAATAGAAACTCTTCTACAACTTCTGTCTGTAATCTTGGACACTGGATCTGGTCTCAATAGAAATTCTTTCAAGACACTCTGTCTGTAATCTTGAGCATTGGGATCTGGGCTAAATAGAAACTCTTCTAGAACTGTCTGTAATCTTGAACACTGGGATCTGGTCTCATAGAACACTTCTAGAATCTGTCTGTCAATCTTGAGCACTGGGATCTGGGCTAAATAGAAACACTTCTAGAACTGTCTGTATTCTTGAGCAGTGGGGTCTGATCTCAGTAGAAACTCTTCTAGAACTGTCTGTAACTGGGATCTGGTCTAAATAGAAACTCTTCTACAACTTCTGTCTGTAATCTTGGACACTGGGATCTGGTCTCAATAGAAATTCTTCAAGAACTTCTGTCTGTAATCTTGAGCATTGGGATCTGGGCTAAATAGAAACTCTTCTAGAACTGTCTGTAATCTTGAACACTGGGATCTGGTCTCAATAGAAACACTTCTAGAACTTCTGTCTGTAATCTTGAGCACTGGGATCTGGGCTAAATAGAAACACTTCTAGAACTGTCTGTATTCTTGAGCAGTGGGGTCTGATCTCAGTAGAAACTCTTCTAGAACTGTCTGTAACTGGGATCTGGGCTAAATAGAAACTCTTCTAGAACGTCTGTCTGTAATCTTGGACACTGAGATCTGGTCTCAATAGAAATTCTTCTAGAACTTCTGTCTGTAATCTTGAGCACTGGGATCTGGGCTAAATAGAAACACTTCTAGAACTGTCTGTAATCTTGGACACTGGGATCTGGTCTCAATAGAAACACTTCTAGAACTGTCTGGAACCTTGAGCACTGGGATCTGGTCTAAATAGAAACTCTTCTAGAACTGTCTGTAACTGGGATCTGGGCTAAATAGAAACTCTTCTAGAACGTCTGTCTGTAATCTTGGACACTGGGATCTGGTCTAAATAGAAACTCTTCTAGAACTTCTGTCTGTAATCTTGGGCACTGGGATCTGGTCTAAATAGAAACTCTTCTAGAACTTCTGTCTGTAATCTTGGGCACTGGGATCTGGTCTAAATAGAAACTCTTCTGGAACTGTCTGTAATCTTTGGCACTGGGATCTGGTCTAAATAGAAACTCTTCTAGAACTTCTGTCTGGAATCTTGGGCACTGGGATATGGTCTAAATAGAAATTCTTCTAGAACTTCTGCATGTAATCTTGGGCACTGGGATCTGGTCTAAATAGAAACTCTTCTAGAACTGTGTAATCATGGGCCTTGGAATGTGATCTAAATATAAACTCTTCTAGAACTTCTTCTAGAACATAAAATAGTAAAGGGGTAAAACAACAGGTAATGAAAGAGTTATATTCTCCTCTAAATCCTCTTGGGGTGATGGGAGTGGAACAGTAATAGGGGTAGGTAAGTATCGCAGTTGCAGGGGCCCAATGTTTCTCTAATATCTAGTTTATCATATTTGATTCCAACCTTGGGTAGAACGTTTAGATCTCCTGTGTTTTATAGATTCCCTGTCTGACACACATGCACACAGAGCTGACATGGTGTTTTACATCAAGATGGTGATGATGCTGAAAAAATGACTCATTTGCCCTTGAGCAATTCCATCTCTTCTTGAGAATTTCCTGTCTGGCTGACTGCCTTCTGTATATCTTTACATTGCAATGATTCTCAGTGAGAGCTTTCAAAAGTGTGTCACCTGTCAAAATCCAACAAGTGACTGATATAATTCCTTGTGAAAAGCTCCTAGACGGTGTTCCATAATAACACTTTTAACAGCGTCAGAGCCAGGTAAAAACTAGTGTTACTGTACCAACCTTTCTTTTTTTATTTACAGTAGTCTTTTCTAAAGAGATTTCTGGGTAATGTCCATGTTTCTAGCAAAACTTTCCCTAAACTGCTTGATCCTAAAATTGGGTAATTTGGCCTTATGCATTACTTCACGAGGATCCTCTTGCAGTGGCGACTGTTGACAATAAAAAGAGGAATTAACATGAAGAAGGAAGTAACATTGATGTAAAATGAGGGGTTGGATTTTTTTGCAGTTTGTCTATTAATCTATTAGGTCTTATACCTATATATATATATAGGTATAAGACCTATATATACCTATATACATATACATATATACATATATAGGTATAATAGGTATATGTTTAATTACTCAATAAATGAGGTAATTAAACATATATACAGTATGTATCACATGAACATCTAAGCCAACACCCTATTTGAAAATGAATTAAATTTCAAACCAGACAAAAACAAGATGGCCAATCTTCCACGCCAGGTTTAAATTAATGGGAACAATTGAAAGGAGTTTACCTAAAGATAGTAATGCCAGAAGATTTCTTTACTCACTTATATGGTTTAGAAGAAAACAGCTGGAAGAAATACATGCTTCTACTCAATAGCTGAAATATCAACTTTAATGGACGTGAAGGTCAGGATTAGACTGGATTAGAATAGTACAAAATGTCTCTTTCAAACCTTAAAAGGATGTAGGAAAGGGGTGAAAGGAATTTCTAATAATGAAGACAATTTTTGCCAGTCTTTGTTTGCAGTGTCGGACTGGACATTTGGGGCCAACCAGAATGAGTTTAGAGGCCCACCTAACATTTCATATCTCTATAATAGCACATTTACATATCTCTTACTCCTATTGATTCCTTACTGTCCCCTTATTAGTTTTCTCTGTAACCCTGTGGGCCAGTCAACACTGGTTGATATTAGTGATAAATCCCAGTTTCAAAACGTACCTGGTATCAATTCGGAATTCATGGTTTAAAAAAATATACGGATCCAAAAGATTTTTGAAAAAATTTTAAAACTCTGAACTTTTCAGCGAAAAACTGAAAATTCGAAAATTGAAAACCATTCAAATTTTTTTTTTATAAAAATGTCTATTGAAAAATCCAAATTCTGTCGAAAATTTGGAAAATCTGCATTTAATCTAAATTTTTAGAACTTCCATTCTGCAGAATCGAGATCGCAAAGAAATTCATTTCTAGTAAAAATGGATAAAATGAACTCGATTTTAGTACGGCCAACAGTGGTAAACTGGATTCCTTAATAAATTCCAACATTTGCTTTCTTTTGTTTGAAGTCAAAATGTCCCAGTGTAGAGGATGAAAGTAGATTTATGTAACTGGTACGTGTAAGGTTATCACACGTGTTATTAAAGAATGGCATTGTGAAAGCTCTGCATGTGGTGTGGGTTTTCTTATTGTTCAGGGTCACCAACTGTATTTTTTACTGATAGAAAATACATCCAAGACATTAACACCATGTCCAGATTCTTCTTATGCATTAGCAAGGCAGATCTTTTCATTAACACTGCAGGTAAAAATAATGATACATGTGAAAAGTCTTCATTATCAAGCATCAAGGTGGAGAACGTTTGCAGTGAGGAATAATCTTATCAAACACGGAAATAAATGAAACACTTTAACGCTTGAAACACTTTTACGGAATTAACACCAGAATTAACTAGGGTACCATCAGGATCACTTTCCATCTTTCCTGACACCATCTTATTGTCATTACAATTATATCTGTTGTATTCAATTAGATCAACTGGACTTGAAGTTTAGTTCTTGAAGACGTTTCGCTAGTCATCCGACTGGCTTTCTCAATTCAGAATGACTTATACAAGAATCTGTGGCAATTATGTACCCTGGAAAATCCCAATTAGCATATTACAGCCAGGTGTTAAGGGCGTGATTGGATAGTGCCTAAGAGGTGTTATAGGAACGCCCAGAGTAAGGTGTTAAAACAGCATTGTACATGGCAGACAGATGATGTCGAACCCCCCCACCTCTATTTAGGCTTGGTTTCTTTATTTTCACATAAATGGCCTCCTTAACACCTCTCTTGAACCAGTCACGTTCCTTTGCCAATATGTTAACATTACAATCTTCAAAGGTATGTCCTTTATCCTTAAGATTCAGGTACACGGCTGAGTCCTGACCCGAGGAATTGGCTCTTCTGTGCTGGGCCATACGTTGATGCAGTTGTTGTTTGGTCTCCCCCACATACAAGTCAGAGCATTCTTCACTGCACTGCACCGCATATATGATGTCGCTTTTCTTGTGTTTTGGTATTGGGTCTTTTGGATGTACCAATTGCTGCCTCAGCGTGTTGCTCGGTGTGGATGACACCTGGGTTAAAATCCACCAGAAGGAAGTACAAGCTTTCACAGAACACATTAATGCGGTAGACCAAAACATCAAATAGAAATGATTGCACAATTACAAATTCTAAAGGTTTGTACACACTTGCGATCCCGGGTGGCGACCCAAGACGCACAATGTGTACAAACGGCCGTTTCGGATGATAATCATGCTGTGTGTGGGCACTTTATCGGGCGAAACGGCCGTTTGGTCAGGAATCGTTGCCCGACCGGCCAGGTGGATCTTCGAACAAGCGGCCGTGTGTATGAACCTTAATTGTTTACAAAATGCAAAGTGAGGTAACTATGGACAATCTAAATCAGGGGTGCCCCATCTGGCCCATGGAGGGGGGCCGCACTAGCAGCACCCCATGTTCTGTTCTTGCCCCAAGCATAGCCCCACCCCTGACACAAGCCATTACTCTCCCCTGCTAGTCCACAAGGGCTGCTAAACAACTTGGATGGGCCACATGTGGCCCGCAGGCTGCAGGTTGGGCATTACTGATCTAAATGATATCAATATTATGCGTGACAACCCTTTGCCTTCAAACTTACCTTACACAAAGTCAAGGGTTTTATAGTTTTATATTTAGGTGTATGATTGTGCAAGTAAATAAAAAAGGTCCCAATGATCATCATTTCCATATTTAAGGTCCCTAACTACTGGCTGTTATATGCTGATTGGGACATATTCCAGGATATTTATTGCCAACAGATTCTTGTACAATTCATTCTGAATTGAGAAAGCCAGTCAGATGACTAGCGAAACATCTTCAAGAACTAAGCTTTAAGTCCAGATGATCTAACTGAATCCCACAGATATACCATGAACTGCATGAATGAGAAACAGTCTAGTTGATCTAACAGAATACCGCAGATATACCATGACCTGGATGAATGAGAACCAGTCCAGTTGAACTGAATCCCACAGATGTACCATGACCTGGATTTATGAGAACCAGTCTAGTTGATCTAACTGAATACCACAGATATACCATGACCTGGATGAATGAGAACCAGTCCAGTTGATCTAACTGAATACCACAGATATACCATGACCTGGATGAATGAGAAACAGTCCAGTTGAACTGAATCCCACAGATATACCATGACCTGGATGAATACGAACCAGTCTAGTTGATCTAACTGAATACCACAGATATACCATGACCTGGATGAATGAGAAACAGTCCAGTTGAACTGAATCCCACAGATATACCATGACCTGGATTTATGAGAACCAGTCTAGTTGATCTAACTGAAAATCGCAGATATACCATGACCTGGATGAATGAGAACCATTCAAGATGATCTAACTGAATACCAAAGCTATACCATGACCTGGATGAATGAGAACCAGTCCAGATGATCTAACTGAATACCACAGATAGACCATGACCTGGATGAATGAGAACCAGTCTAGTTGATCTAACTGAATACCACAGATATACCATGACCTGGATGAATGAGAACCAGTCCAGTTGAACTGAATCCCACAGATATACCATGACCTGGATTTATGAGAACCAGTCTAGTTGATCTAACTGAATACCACAGATATACCATGACCTGGATGAATGAGAACCAGTCCAGTTGATCTAACTGAATCCCACAGATATACCATGACCTGGATTTATGAGAACCAGTCTAGTTGATCTAACTGAATACCACAGATATACCATGACCTGGATGAATGAGAACCAGTCCAGTTGATCTAACTGAATCTCACAGATATACCATGACCGGGATGAATGAGAACCAGTCCAGTTGATCTAACTGAATTTCACAGATATACCATGACCGGGATGAATGAGAACCAGTCCAGTTGATCTAACTGAATCCCACAGATATACCATTACCTGGATGAATCAGAACTTCATAAGGAGAACCGTGAATATGGTAATTCATGGCAGTGGAAGGGCGTGATTTAACCTTACTGATTGACAGGTCATTAAAACTTTGTAATATCTACAAAATGGGTGGACAGATTTGAAAAGAACAACATTGTAGTTGCATGGGAAAAATAATAGTTCAATGGTATTAGCTTTAAAAAAGATTGAATTTGGACAGAATCGATACCCTTTAAATGTTAAGAATAAAAACTACACATCTTGGTAGAATTACATTGAAGTAAATGAAACATACCAAATACCTTACATATGCCATTAATGCAGACATCTTTGCTGTTGTTCTCGTCATAGCACGGAGTTCCGTCAGCCACAGCATCCAGCAATTTGTTGGCAAAGTTACCGTTGGACGGCTTGCAGTGGAGCTCACAGGGATTTTCTATGTGAAAAACAAAAAGGGTTTCATTTTCACCCCCTGATCATTTATTCCAATCTAATAGAATGTTATCGAATCAAAGCAGGGAATGTGATTAATCTGTTAAAACTGACTAGCATTGTCATTTAAATGAGATGTTGGAGAATCTAACAGGGTATAAGCATTTTACTGTTCTATGATAGTATTTTATTAAAATATTTATTCATGTCTTCTTATGTCTATCCATTTTGTATGTGTAAGGTGAATGGACATCAGACTACCAGATTGGACCAGACTGGAGAGCTGTCCCTATGGACAAACAATTAAAAGAAAATGCCAGCTGGCAGGTTATGACAGTAGAGGTCAATTTGAGCTAAAGGGGTTTGTAAGCAACATTTTAACTTTAAACTCAACACCCCCTACTCCCCCAATCGCCTTCCACCCCATTTTTGGAATACTTACCATCCTAGTTACCATAACTTACCATAACTCCTTTTGGGAGCTCTGTGTGAGCTTGTGCAGTCGTGAGTCATTACATCATGGACTTGTCTGAACTGCAACCCAGAAAAGTGTTAATGTGTGGCAAAGGACCATCGGACTTTGCCACACAAAGTGCCAGGGAGATAGGTAAGTATTGTGCAAGTAGTACTGTATAGTATTTGAGGTTGAACAAAGACATATGTCCATCTAGTCCAACCTACTAAGCAATACCCACATTTCCTGCCTAACTTTTGGTCAAGAAGGCAATCGGAAATATCCCTGGATCAACTTTATGCATCAATTCCTGTAACCTGCAACATTAGTTGTTTTTAGAAACTTTTCTGAAACTATCCAATGAACCTGCGATCACCACGCCCAATGGAAGACTTAACTTTTCTTACAATCTTAAGGTATGTCCACGTGTCCTCTGACATGTTCTATTGGTGAAGAATGCCCCAGCGTACTCCAGCAGATATTTATTGGCATATAATTATGCAATAAAATATATGTGTGCACCACATTTGGTAGAACAAGTACACAGCTATAAAGGAGAATTTATTCAAGAGAAAAGTTGTGAACAAGGAATCCCCCCATACCTGTACTTCATTAGCCAAGGGAAGCTTCAGTCTAAAAACACACAAACCAGTAGTTCAGTAACGTCAGTTATGGTGCTATATGGGCAAGGATATCTTGAATCAAAACATTATTTATCTACTTTCTCACCTCTCTCGTCCCACTGTAATATTTTTTCATTTCATGAAGCTATTTTAGATATGATTTAAGTGAATTTGCTGTATACTATATCATTCCTTCTGGGTCAAAACTGGCGCTTTTTAAGTTTGAAGGACAAACTGAATTTTTCAAGTTGTATTGTATTTATGAGATCGGAATTTTTGAGGTTTCATCGTATTTTCATAATTCCATTGAATTTTCATATCATAAATATAAAAAATACGATGTGGGCCCCCCAAAACAGGTTGCATATACAAATTCTATTATTAAATTAATTTTTAAAGGTTGTGCGCATTGATACATGTTCCACAGATCATTTCCCCGGTCTTTCATAACTTGACTTCCCATTGACTTATACAGAGTTCGTTTTTGAATTTTCCAAACTTTTCTAAAATCCAAAAAGCCAGTTTCGTAATGAAAATCTTTCTGAATATTATAAGTGATTTGTACCTTTTGCAGGGAATCAACCTGGACCGAATGTTAATCTAATATCGTTGCTTTATTTTTTTAAAAATAATGAATAAATAGGCTTAATTAAAAACTTTATTTCCATATTTAAATGTTCAGTGCTTTTCGGATCTGTTAGTAATATTCGGTGATTTGCCATTTTCTATTTAAATGGTCGAGGAAACAGCAGTTGACACAGTCTCGGCAAAATTGGCTTCACGGTTCAAAAATTCCATAATTAATAAGTTCACTTGAAATATCAAAATAGCACTTGATATCTATTCAATTAAAAGTTTGTTACATCAGAGAATTCCACAATATTAATTAATATCATCTCCTAAATACACCAATAACTGATTAGTTTGTTTCTCTATGAACCAATTTAACCAATCAGATATTTGTTTGTAGCAGTTAGAATAATTAAAGGACAACTCCACCCTCATAAGAACATCTTTTAGAAAGAATGGCCTCTTTATAATATGTTGATATATCATAGTTTGTCCTTTGAATTCATTACTGCCTGCTATGCTTCTGGATGCCTCATGGAAACTGAGCAATTTAGAAACCTGTACTGAGCCTTTACTGAGCCTGGGCATGCTCAGAAGAGGCAGACAGGGGATTAACATTCAGTCATTGGCTGTGATGTCAACTGTCAAATCCATAACTGACAGTTACTAACTGGAAGAAACAGGAAGCAGAAACAGGGGAAACAGGACATTGTGTAGGATTTCAGGTTAGACTTATATATTTCACATTTCAAACTATTACTGTTTAGGGTTTTGGGGGGTGATTTACCTGTATGTAAGTTTTCATTTTAGGGCTGGACTTGCCCTTTAATAAGAAATGATTTGGTATTGGTGGATACTGGTTAGGACCAGCATAGTGACACAAAGTAGAAAAACTGAATAGAAGACAATGTACACAATATGTGCAAAACCTGATGTTTTTCTTTATCATATGTCCAATCTGTAAACCTATAAGGTATTGGTAAAAAAATCTCAGAACTACCTACCTTCATGTTTACTCCACCCATGTTATAGTTGTTAAAAGACAGTTATACTCAACGTTTTCCCATTCTATAACTTTATAGTACCCAGGGTGAAGATCTCACCACTGGGTACTTTACCTAACTGCAGATATTCTTACTCAAAGTTTCCCTTGGTGCACTGGACTGCTCCTCACCACTGCCACTGTCAGTGAGAGCCTGTGATTTAGCCAATGGGAAGACATGCTTCTTTGTAAGGAAGTTCAGCTATTAGGTAAAGTACCCAGGGGTAAGGGCTTAGCATTTTAGGTCCTCACCCTGGGTACTACTAATGGTAGGAAGAAGAGGAGCGAGGGGGAGGAGAGTATAATAGTCCTTTAAGTATTAATACCAGTACCAGTAATATCTAGTTTTAAACCCCACAAAAAACAACCATCCAATTCCTTAAACTAACAAGCAATCTGCCATTGTAACTTGCAATGATCAAGAAGATAGCACATTATCAGTTAGATTTATTCAAACACTTTTAAAGGGATCACCCTAAAAACAAAAATTGGGGACTTGTCAGTTATCTGCCCACAACCCAAACTGCTATTTTCATCATCAGTTTATTACATGCATTTGCTACCAGATATTTAAAATAGGTATCTATTTTAAATATCTGGCAAAGGTATCTGCCTCCTCCCTCTGTTCAATGAGATTTTTATAAGCTTGAGCATGTGCAGTGAAGGCAGCAGGTGAAAAAGCAGTCAATCATTGGTTGTGATATCATCTGTTACAGCCTTGATTGACTGCATGAAGGGAGGGGCCAGCTTACTCTGCCAGAGTGGTGTCAATTATTATCCTTAAATAGCTGGTTAGCAATACATCTAATAAAGTTGAAATTATAAAAGTAGGAGTCGGGGCAGGTAACTGACAAGTCATCAGTTTTTGTACGGAGATGCAGTCACTGATGCCTTAAATCAACTGAAACAAGGGCATAACTGCAATATGAGCATCCCCTGCAGGGGGGCCTGGGAGCCAGGAGGGCCTCCATCAGATACAGTCTCCCTCACCCAAACACTGTAGAAAGGGGCCCCATTAAAGTTTTGTGGGGGGCCCAGTCTAAATTAGTTATGCCACTAAATTAGAACATTCTAACATGGAAGGACTTTTTTAAAATGTATTTTTTAGAAGATCTGCAGAAGGTGTCGAAATTCTGTGGAACCAAAAATTTACTTTCAACTTTTTTTTTGTCTCGAAAGCAGCAAAATCAATAGGATTAGGTGATTTTGAAAACAGTCATCCCATGCGTAGCTGGAGTGTCTGAAAAACTGAGAAGCAAGGCAGCACCTAGTCCATCCAGAAGATGTAATACCAAGGCACAAGATGAGCAACATAGTTTTCATATAAACTGCACCAATGTATGGCCCAGCACAGAAGAACAAATCTCTCTTACGGAGCTGGAAGTCACTCGTTGCTAAGATGCTTACCTCATGGCCAATCGGTGACTTCCATTCCTGCTGATATTCTTGCATTACTGTCATACTTGATCATTTGGTTTCAGAAATACTATACCTGTATTATAGATAGGGACCCATTGGTACAGCTCATTCTTGTACGGCACTGTATTAAATTCCGTGCACTGCATCTCGCGAAAGGAAGGTGTGTCCCTGGGGCAGGACTGTATGTTACAAATCCTGTAGCGCTTTCTTTCTCCAGTACAGTATTTCCCCCCATATTTTGGTCTGAAAAATAAAATGAGTTGATATTTTAATAGTTTCTCTTAAGAGAATGTCATCAGGACAAACAGCAAAATGCCATACACTGTTTTTAGAAGGTTCCTCTTTAATTTAACAATAGTGCTTTGCTGTGTATTTACAGACATACAATATAAATACATTAACGGGCCATACAATAAATTATCTGGGGCATTGTTCACCAATAGAACATGGCAGAGGACACGTGGACATCCCTTAAGACTGGAAGAAAAAAGGTTTAGGCTTCAAGCTCAGAAAGGGTTTTTCACTGTGAGAACGGTAAAGCTATGGAACTGTCTTCCAGTGGACGTTGTTATGGCAGGTTCATTGGTCAGTTTAATAAAAAGCTGGATGAGTTTCTGCAAACAAGGACTGTTCCAAGTTACTGGTATTGATTCATAAAGTAGAGTTGATCCAGGGAAATTTCCGATTGCCACTTGGAGTCAGGGAGGAATTTTTTCCCCTTCATAAATTTGGTGATTTTTCCCCCCTTCCTTTGGATCAACAATTAGGCAGGAAATGAGGATATTGCTAGATGGGTTGGACTGGATGGATGTATGTCTTTATTCAACCTCAAAATACTATACTATCTGTAAGGCCAACGGTTCCACTGCAATCTAAACCTTAAAGGGGAAGGTTAGTGCCAATATATATGCTTTTAAGAGAAAAGGCTGTATTTTCCTGTTCCAGTTACCTTAATCTTACCTTAACCATGTTGTTTCTGTATAAATAAATGTTTCTTTAATACTGACTTCCTTTTGCAGGACCCCGAATAGAGACCGTTATAATCTTGCCCTTTGCTCAGCACCTGGGTTGATTTAATTGCTCAGTAGAGATCCGAGCATGTTTGATACATCCAACAGCCAATCAGTAGTATATCTATTGTATTCAGTTAGATCAACTGGACTTAAAATTTAGTTCTTGAAGACGTTTCGCTAGTCATCCGACTGGATCTCTTAATTCTGAATGAGAAAGCCAGTTGGCTAGTAAAACGTCTTCAAGAACTAAACTATAAGTCCAGTTGATCTAACTGACTACAACAGATATACCATGACCTGGATGAGGGGGGGGGGGGGGGGGGGGGGGGGGGGGGGGGGGGGGGGGGGGGGGGGGGTTTTGGGGGGGGGTTGGGGGGGGGGGGGGGGGGATGAGAACCAGTCCAGTAGATCTAACTGAATACCACAGATATACCATGACCTGGATGAATGAGAACCAGTCCCGTTGATGTAACTGAATACCACAGATATACCATGACCTGGATGAATGAGAACCAGTCCCGTTGATGTAACTGAATACCACAGATATACCATTACCTGGATGAATGAGAAACAACTAATTATGTGTAATATAAACAATCTCCTTTTTACTATGAGCAGGTACAATTTAATCATAATTAAAGACTGGCTAATCCAGGAGATCCTTGACCATACCAAAGTACAAGATCACAGGTCAGAAGCCTTAATAGAATAAAACTCCACTGTGATGATTATTATTAATGATGTTCAGCTACTCAGATAACACCAAGCTTTACTGTATGTGAACAAAATAATAGACTTAACACTGGGACAATGGTTGAGTTCATAGGAGAAAAAAACCCAAAGTCAACTTGGGAGATCTGAACAGGTTAATGAAAGACAGTAGAAGGTGCTAGAAACAGACTGATGATAGGCTACCAGGAAAGGGATAATGTTGGTGAACTAAAGAGTCAGAAACTGGAATTGAATATCACACAGGTCCAAGATCATTACAAATGTATCATATTAAGAGCAAAGTCTTTCTAGCTGCATGGATAACAAGCAAAGGTTAATCAGCTTTAAAAAGTGAGTTGATATCAATTAGGATGACTAGCGAAACGTCTTCAAGAACTAAACTTCATGTCCAGTTGATTTAACTAATATACCATGACCTGGATAAATGGAAACCTTCACAAGCAGCCAATATCTACAGTTTGCTAACTGAATATATGAATGCATGCCTTTTAGAAACAGTACCAGGCATTGTTCTATACGGAAAGTGAAAATAATGAACAACATTACAAACATTCGTTATTAGTCCAGAAAAAAATGTTTGCCAGGGTATAATAAGTCAAAATAGTCTAATATGATTATGCCAATCTTTCCTTTTAGAACCATAAAGGTAGGGTGCAAATTACAGTAGGTCTCAGGTTCCAGTTCAAGACCAGCTCCAGGTATCCTACTAGTTAATGCACGTAGAACAGATTACAGCCCAAATTTATCAATGAAGCCTCATCTAATATATAATTGCTGTGTTTGTTCGATACAAAAATACTTAGACCTCATTAACGTTGTTGGAAAAGTCTAAGAAGCAAAGTATCCACATCTGCAGATAAGTTGTTGAATCAGACCGTGAAAGCTAATCATTACAGGAAGAATCAGACATAATGTTTAGACGTGAGTTGAAATGACACATGAGGATCAGAATGGATAAATGTAAAATCAGGTATTTAACTAGCATGTTAATTACAGATAAAAATGTGTCAGTATAGGCAATAAGAGAATAAAAACATTTTGAAATAACCATAGATAAGATAGTAGCAGCATATGTGCTAAATAAAGACAGGCTAATAGCATGCATACAATTGGAATTGATTCTATAAATGCAAACATAACATTAAAAAAAGAAATAACTAGTTTGCCATCACCTTGACATTTTTTTGTCAGCCATCTATAATAGCAAGTAATGGAAAAAGTTCAAGAAGGGTGATGTTTATAATTGATGAGCTTTTGAAAAAGTAAGGCTAAACTGCATTAATCACTTGTATAATGTATAATCAGATCAGCAAAAACTTTCCTTTAAATAAGGAAATGATACTCCTGGGTAATTTTTATGTTTCCATGGTAGATCTTAAAGGGCAACTCCAACCTCATAAGAATATCTATTAGAAAGCATGGCCTCTTTAAAATATGTTGATATATCCTACTTTGTCCTATTAATTGATTATGCCTGCTATGCTTCTGGATGCCTCATGGAAACTGAGCAATTCAGAAACCTGTACTGAGCCTGTACTGAGCCTGGGCATGCTCAGAAGAGGCAGACAGGGGATTAACATTCAGTCATTGGCTGTGATGTCAACTGTCAAATCCATAACTGACAGTTACTAACTGGAAGAACCAGGAAGTAGAAACGGGTAACAGGACATTGTGCAGGATTTCAGGTTAGACTTATATATTTCACATTTCAAACCATTACCCTTTAGGGTTTTGGGGGGTGATTTATCTGCATGTAAGTTTTCATTTTGGGGCTGGACTTGCCCTTTAAGTAAATGCTATACTTTCTATTAGGCTTTTAAAGAAAAACAAGAGTACCAGAACTTTGGTCTGAAAAAGCAGCATTCATAGGGGTACAGCATTTATATAAGGGCTACCATGGAAGTTTCTCCTCCCCTTTGTACATAAGGAGAAACAAAGCTTTAGCCAAAACTCTTTATCCCTTGGTAGTGTCTGTTGATGCAGTCCTGCAGAAGCCCAAAAACCTGCTTTCTTATACTTATCTTATTCAACCTCCATTCTGGTGCTGCTATTGAGCAATGTGGATATGCAAACGATATGAAGGATTCAAGAGAGCCTCAGCTAGCTAAATGCTAGAAATTTAGGAGTGAAGCACCTCAAGGGGCCAGGAAATCTCAGAGACAACCCAGGAGGAGGATGTTCTTCCAGGCACAATGAAAGACGCTATGGAGGTAAAAGGTATTCAGGGTTATTCAATAAAAGTTCTTATCATAAAAAACTTAGCACCATTTTTAAAGATAAGAACTTTGATTGAATCGCCCTGTAAGTTATTAACTTGTCATCTTATACCCTCAGATCCTGAGAGACTGGTCCTGATTTATCCCTGTTTATAATAATGACTGGATTGAAACTAAAATTGACTTTTTATGTTTCATGTTTTTTATCTAACAGTGAGATTATCATAATAAAGGGGACAAGGGTGGTAGCATTGTAGTTATGAACAGAACAGACTATATTGCAGAAGCTGTGAGAGAATTGGAGGTGGTAGAACTCTACAGAGTATTGGATAATGATCCCAAATTCAGTTTAAAAAAACAAATCGATGAGATTGTTAATAACGCATTGGAGGCTGGGTTAATAATTAAGCAAACAGCTGATTTTTTGATTACCAAATATCACAGAGCCCCTGTATTGTACTTCTTGCCTAAGGTCCACAAAAGCTTGATGCAACTACCTGGAAGACACATAGTCTCAGGGGTTGTGTAAGAAATTGTATTTCCTTTACAATAGTCCAAGTAGGCTTCCCTTAGTCCAAAGAGAGTGCCCTAAAGTCCAAATGATTCTCCAAGATTCTCCCCTTCTACTCTAAAAGAGATCCCCCTTCTAATCTAAAAGAGACCCTCCTTAGTTCAAGAGAGCTTCCTAATGGCTTCTCCCCCCGCTTTTTACCCCTTCTCGCCTCCTTCCCCCCCCCCCCCCCCCCCCAGTAAAACATGGACAGGTCTTTCTCTTCTGATTCCCACAGACAAATGAAAACTGTCTACCTATTGTTCATATCCACTTGATTTGCCCAGTCCAGAAACCGACCTTAATTTACACCTGTGTATGAACCAATTATCATGGGAATGCAGTATCCTGCCTTCCATGGATATATTGTCTTATTCTTATAAATAGAATCTTCTCATGATATAAATGATATGATATAAAAAATGATATAAAACATTTTACATTAATATATGTAAAGGAAACACGATTTCTTACAGTTGGATCAGTTTTACAACCTCTTGTCACAGTTTGTGGACTCTTTTGCAGGAAATTGTGGTTAAGATCCCAGAGTGTCTAAAAGACACCACAGATTTCCTATGCAGGTTGGAATCTCTGGATGAGATTGGTGAAACGGATATAATGTGCAGCATTGATGTACAATCCTTGTATACCTCGATCCCTCACAATGAGGGTATTAGCTATAATGAAGAGGCTCTACTTGAGACTAAAATGTCAGCTCCAATGGTTTACTACCTGTTGGATTTATTAACACTGGTACTTACCAAAAACTACTTTAGCTTCAATCAGAAATGCTTCATGCAGGCCCTAGGTACAGCTATGGGCAGTAATGTGGCTCCTAGCTATGCTAACATCTTCATGCACTATATTGAACAGCCATTTATTTTGCATAATGAAAGATTTAGTCCACATATCAAATGGTATTTTAGATATGTGGACAATATTTTTCTGATTTGGACAGGTAGCATGAACGGGTTATAAGAGATGCTTGGTGTAATAAATGAGTCACATAAATCTGTAAATTCACAGCTAACTTTTCCCTAACTAATATACATTATTTGGATGTGGATGTTTTCAAGAATGACACAAGGTTGGAGACTAGTGTCTATACTAAACCAGCAGAAAGGAATAACCTGCTGAGGGCTGACAGCTACCATGTACCCCAAACCATTAAAGGGATACCAAAGGGTCAGCTTTTGCGGAGTAGGCGCATTGCATCCACTGCGGAAGAGTTTGAAAAAGCAGCAGATGTGATGATTAATAAGTTCATGGAAAGAAGTTATGACAAACGCATACTCCTTACAGCAAAGGAAGAAGTAGCCTCAAGGGAATGAAGTTACCTGCTGCATAACAAAGTAATAAAAACAAAAGGGGAAAGAATCCCCTTTGTAAGCAAGTTTGGCCCCAGGGATAGAAAGAAACTCCTCCTTTTGGATCGAAAAACTGATTGCAATGGAACCTTATCATCTTAACAATTCATACAGCATTAACAGGGAGTTTCAATAAAAGCTCTTATCGTTTAAAATGGTGCTTATTTTGCCCTAACCAATCACATCTTATTTAGCATTTGAAAACTAACATCTGATTGGTTGGGGCAAAATTAGCACCATTTTAAACGATAAGAACTTTTATTGAATAACCCTGTTTATCGTTTAAAATGGTGCTAATTTTGCCCCAACCAATCAGATCTTATTTAACATTTGAAAGCTAACATCTGATTGGTTGGGGCAAAATTAGCTCCATTTTTAACAATAACAAAACTTTAATTGAATAACCCTTTATGTTTTTATCCTTTATAAAGAGGGTGGTGGGATTCAGTTTGCAACTTGCACACGATGAAGAACCTTAAGGGTTTAAACATGTGCTTCACTCCTAAATAAAAAGCATTTCTAGCATTTAGCTAGCTCAGGCTCTCTTGCGTCCATCATATCGCTTGCGTATTACCAATTGAGATTGTGGTGGAACCCCATACACAATTGGACTGAGCCTGGAAGAAGTTTGATACAAAAACCTGCAGCTCAAGGTACACTCATCTTTTTGAGCAATGCTGATAGTTGCATTAGCTTATTTTTGGTTGTCTTTAGTTCCCAATATACCTCCTCAGTCAATGAGCAGTTCAACATGTATAAAAAAAGCAAAGAAATTGTGAGGGGAATTACAAAGTCTTTATTTCATCACACACAAGGTTTCGAGGATCGCTATGTCCTCTGCCTCAGGTGTAACCCAAATACAATAAACCAAAGTAGCTTAATAAAAACTACAGACCAGAAAAGTATAAACAGAAAGAATATATATATAGCGCTCGGATAGCAAAAGTAGAGGACTATTTGCTAGTAAATGATTAAAAAATATACACAATATATCCCACGCTAATCAATAACATATATATGCCATAAAAATGCCCTTGTTTGGTAAAATATCAATAGAGATATACTGTGGATTCTAATGGAACCCAGTTTCGGATCGAAACTTTCGTAACTCCCGGGATTTACAAACCAGAATTTTCAGATGATTATCAAAGTAGCTGATTATCAAAATCGAAAGATAATTAGCTAAAATCGAAAGTAGACAAATTTCGAAAATCGAAAGTAGTTAATTATCGAAAGTAGATAATTATCGAAAATCGAAAGTAGTTAATTATCGAAAGTAGATAATTATCGAAAATCGAAAGTAGCCTATTTTCGCAAATCGAAACTCGAACTTTTGAACTTTAAAAATGTCCGTAAATGTCGAAAATTCGAAGACGAAACTCAACAGTTTCGAACATCTCTACATATCAATAGAAAGTAAAATAAACACAGTCTAACCCACATAATATGGTATATCTATAGCATAAAACATAATCCCCTGATTAAACCCTGCTGGCGGGGTAATAAATAGAGCTCTATATAAGACAGGAAAACATGCATAAAATGTATATATCAATCCCACACTATTAAAACATATATTTAATATACTTAAAAAAGCAACCAATACTAAAAAGCAAGGTGGTATATTACTAAGTCAATAGTCAGTCTGGATAATGAGACCAAACTTTGCCCAATATAGCGGGTGATTGGGATAACGTATTCCAGTGGATTTAGATTGTATCTACTGTATATCAGCTGATAATATATTGTGCTGGATCCTGCTGTCACTATAGCTATCAGATCTTCTTAGTTGTAACTGTCCTAATAACTTTCTGATGAATGGGGCTTACCCAGTTCACCTATACATGCTGAAATAAAGAATATACGACACCTTATCCTGTAGTGTTAGCAGTTTGTAGCATTCTTGTGGCCGACTCCTATTTATGCCTTTAATGAATGGGGCTGCGGATCCTGTCTGTAGACCTCCTTATCCTGTGTTCTGGATATATTTGATGGGAGGCTAACTCCGGATGGCCTCGGCAGCATTCTTTTGTGGTCTCCCGTGTATAGCAGTATACCGGGATCGGAGTTTAATGGCTCCACGCTTGTTCCTCCGCTACTTTTGCCAACCACGTGGTTTCCAAAAGGAATGTCGGGGGAGTGTCCTAAGCGTTTCGGATACCTCCCCTTTCTATTGGCTTCCTTTTTATGCCCCTCTGTTCATTACTACTTCATGTTTAACTCTTTCATGATCCTTTTTTTTGCTATACTGCCATTTGTAGCTATGTTCCATGTTCTATTAACATTTCCAGTGATACGAGTTTGTGGCCAAAAGGTATCACATAGTGAAAAACTAATCATATTTCCAATCACGTGTTTTTCACTATGTGTTACTTTTTGGCCACTCCCCCTGGTATAGGAAGGGAGGAGCTTCTCACTGTGTGTTTTTAAAAAGGGAGAGTGGGTTGTATTTGGGTTACACTTGAGGAAGGGGACATAGCGTTCCTCGAAACGTGTGTGTGATGAAATAAAGACTTCGTGATTCACAGCTTATGTGTGCCCCTCACAATTTCTTTGCTTTTGCTATAGCTTAGGGTCTTTGGTAGAGGACCCAGTGAGGGAGCACCTTGCAAGCCACTGGCTAATAGCCACAGGAGTGCCTAGGCCCTAAAACAATATTGCAACATGTCTAAAACCATTGCACTATATCTGAACCCTAAAATGTTTTCTTGACCTGTCTACACGTTACTACGAATACCCACAACAAATTAAGGAAATTTACAGGGAGATGTAATATGTGGGGTAAGGGGTAAATAGAGGTAAACCCATGATTCCCGGTGTAATATCTGGGGTATACCCCGTTTTCTGTTAATGGCAAATGCCCCCAAAATAATTCCATAAACATTAGTTTTTAGTGCAAAAATAAAAGTTGTTTAAAAGCCGCAGTGATCCTCCGCGCTCCTGCCGCACTCCTGCCTGCTTCCCACGATGTAATAACTCACGCTGAGAGAGTAGCGCATCGTGAGAACCCGGAAGAAAGTAAGAAAGGGGGTAAGTATTACATCTGGCTGTTAATGTTTCATATTATAAATACTGGCAAATACCATTTGCCAGTTCCACAGAAAAACCAGGTCATTGCTCTTTATCCTCCAAGGGTCCCACCAATTTTCTAGTTAATGGGTTTATTCTCGTGAGTTGCAGTTTTACAACCAATGCCAATATTTTGAAGACATTACAGTTTCCAAAAAAAGTATTTAAAATGTAATATCTCTCTGTCAGCAAGTTAAGTCAACTGTGAAATAAATGGATTACTCAAACAACTTGTACATTTCACTCTAAACACCGCCGAGCCGTGTCTATCAGCCTTGACAACGTTGCACGGGGATCAGAGGACCAGACAATCATGTTCGAAGTATCAAGTGTAGGAGGTGATATAAGACGGAACTGCAGTAGAACAAAGGGTTCTCACCTTCAGGCCTTTTCAAAACCATGTCAGGTTGTTTTTATCAATAAAAATGATTCAGGCATTAGAGAACTTCCATTTAGACACTCTGTGCTCTAATGATGGTCGTCCATTAAATCAATGTGATATTGAAGCATCTAGTTGACTTACCTGCCATCGATCCTTGGCCTGTACTTGTTGATGGAATGTTGAACATAAAATGATTGGCCCAGGTGGTTCCTGAAACATTGTTAATTAGAGCAGGAACATGGACGGTTCCTGTACTTAGTCTTCCTTATATAAAAAAGCAGAACTAATTTGGCTCCATTCATATATAGAGTTTGTACTGCACCAAATATTGGACTGCAAAGCAACGTAAACAGGTATGGAAAATATAAATAGAATCGCATGGGTATTTGTCACTTCACTTTCAACCTTTGGTATCATGTGTAGATAAAATGGCTGTAGCCGTTTTAGTCCAGTACCACATACTAAGACATGAGTGCTGTAGGATAAGGTGATACCTTTTTATTATGGACTAACAGTTCATTTTTACAGACAAGCTTTCGAGAGATCTACTTCTCTCTTCCTCAGGCCAAGCAGTACTAAGAACACAGGGTACATCACATCTTTAAAGTTGATAGAGTTACAAACTTTTTTTTGGAAATCCTATTATGTTAGGAATGTAAAACAAGGATTATCATATAGGGTGAACTATACATAGTAAAGCAATAAAAACAACACCAAGTAAACCTTAGGGAACTGTAAATAGGACATAATTAGTGAAAGTAATTAGTGGGATACAGACAAGGTACAAGCAGACAGGGAGGGGGGAAGTGGGAAAGGATCAAACATATTCCTGATAGTGGCTGAGGAATCCCATGTCCCTATTTAAACCAGTTTGTTTAGTGTTAAATAAGAGGATCATTCAGAGTTCAAAGGTTTTCCTTTCCTGGGTGTTTTTAAATTGTTGGGTTTATTAATTAATAAACCCAATTGCCAGGATAACAACACAACCTGCAGACCAGTCGGACAAATTCTTCCAATAGAGTACACTCAAGCACACCCCCTTTGGCACGGCCTTCGATTAATAGGTGCAATCCTCCCAGCCCTCCACCTTACGGGCCACAGCAATACGGCAATGCAAATAAGTTGGAGGAGCACACTACTTCATTACCTAGTAATATATTAACCATATAATGTAGTGGCTGGATAGTGTACTGATTAAGAGCACTGCCTTTGACATAGACGACCAGGGTTCGAATCCTGGCTAGGGGCAGCTATACAAATGTTTGGATTATTATAATACCCTAGTTATATAATAACCTAGTAATATAATAACAATATAATAACCTAGTAATATAATAACCACTACTATCCAACCCTTGAATGTACCATTCGCTAAGCCTAGGAAGGACCATATTCTAACAGGAAGGATCGTTCGTTTGTTCGATAATCCTCAAATGTATAGTGGAATGTAGCTTGCCCAAAACCCGCCAATTGCCCGCATGACTTCAGGAAGTGTTTTAACAAGTTTTGGTGATAGTGACATTTTCCCCAGACTATTTCCCAGGTGCCACAGCCATTTACAGTTACCATTGTTAGTTTAGCTGTAAATCACTCGGACTTTTTGAACTATCACTCCCCATTGACTTTAATGCGTCCGAATTCGAACTTTTAAACTTTCTCTGAAGTTCAAAAGTTCGAAAACAGACCGAACTTTATATAGTTCAGCCATCTCTAATCCTTATAACCTTTTCCCCCCCCCCATTGATCCCTATAGGATCCAACTGAAAAAATATTCTACTACTACATACAGTGGTAGCGCACCGATTATAACCAGGAAGTAACAAACCCCCACACTCTCCATACACTCAAGGTTCGCAGCTCCGGCGTTAATAACTCCTTGCCCTGCACCTTGCGCACCTCTTCTGTTATAACATCTCCTGCCAGAAGAGCACATAGAAGACATGAGGACATATCTGGGTGGGTTGGTTGGTTGGTTCCTGGTGGGGTTTGATTGTAGGACCATGTCTTTATGGGTGGATGGGGGGGACAATGTCTGAAACCACTACACTGATCCCTAAAAATGAAGGAAAGGGGTAAATTATAATGGATAATGTACCCCCAACATTAAATAATGCAGACATTAGCGGTCTTTGGTGACTTCTAATATTCTTATAGATATATTCTTATGTATTATAAGACATAATGCTCTAATTACAGTGTAATATGAGGATTTTACATCACCTCAGACAGTGATGTAACTAGGGCCCCTCACTGATTCGTCTACAGTGGTTTTCTGGGAGGACGCTTTATCTGTCACAGGGAATGTAGGGAAAGTAACTACTAGAGATGGACAATCTTCCTAAAGTTCGGCTCGTTTCAGAATTTTCAAACTTCTGTAAAAGTTCTATAGTTCAAAAATGGACCCATTAAAGTCAATAGGGACAAATAGTTTGAAAAGTTGTGATAAAATACAGTTAAAATAAAAATGTTAACTTACTGTGGTCTGGGGAACACCAGACTTGTTTAAATACTAACTTTCCTCATGATCGGGCTATTTTTGAGCTTCCGCATTGAATTTTCACTGGTTACCAAAATTGAACATCACATGTCCGAATTTGAGGGTTACCGAATGCTGCATTTGAAGGTTATAGCCAAATTTGGGGGTTAGTGAACACTACATGCAAGGGTTATGGCCGTATTTGAGGGTTACTGAATGCCACATTCTAGGGTTATGGCTGAATTTGAGGGTTAGCGAACGTTACATTCTAGGGTTATGGCTGAATTTGAGGGTTAGCGAACGCTACATTTGAGGGTTATGGATAAATTTAAGGGTTATCATAGAATTCGAGGGTTACCGAATGCTGCATTCGAGGGATATAGATTTGAATTTTCGGTAATTATTAAAGTCTGCAAGTTCAAAAAGTTCATAGTTCAAAGAGTCTGAAAAATCTGTCTTGAGCACAGGTTAGAGTTAAAGTTCTAGTCCATCCCTAGTAACTACACCATGCCACACATTGTACACCCCCAAATCCTGCCTATTTCAGGCAAATCATTTGTAGAGGGGTTTAGTATATATAATTCAGTCCATCTATTACATTAATATCTCTGCTTTATCATTCTTTTTATTTCATTTCGCAAAGATTATTTGGAGCAGCAGTTCCACTGCCAAACTAAGAATCTAAAATAAATCTTCATTGTCTATTAAAGGAAAATTGATGAGAAGTGGTTAGGAGTAAATAAAATCTCACAGCGTTATTTGATGAGATGGAGAATAGGAAGTTGTTTTATTCTTACAGTACTTCTTTATTTAGAGGCCATATTCCCTCCAAACAGGGAAAGGATTATCCATAAGGTGCTCCCACCCAGCAATGGAAATTAAAATGGGCATTAAAAATAAATTGAATGAATAAATGGATGTTCAGACTGGACCCTTTTTTTTACTCTCGAATGTAGCCTTCCATTTCGGTAACTCTAGAATGTAGCCTTCCATTTCGGTAACTCTAGAATGTAGCATTCGGTAAACTTTGAATGTAGCATTTGGTAACCCTCAAATTGGCCATAACCCTTTAATGTACAGTAGCATGAGTAAACCCGACAATTGCCCGATCGTGGAGGAAGGAAGTGTCTTACAAGTTTTGGTGATATGTACGTGTTCCCCAGACCATTCCGCAGGTGCCACAGCCATTCACAGTAATTTACCATTGTTATTTTATCTGTTTTAGATCCAAACTTTTCGACCTACATTACTCCCCATTGATTTTAATGGGTTCGTTTTCACACTACCAAACTTTCGAACTTTTACTGAAGTTTGAAAACAAACCCAACTTCAGGAAGTTTGTCCATCTCTACTGCTAACTAGAGATGTAATGTGGGTTCGCTGGTTTCGAATTGAATCTGAGGGTTTCAAAATTTGTGAAAATTTGAAAACGGAACGAAACTCAACAGTTTTAAACATCTCTACTGCTAACTAAGGTAGCAAAATAAATGAAAGTCATTGGTAAATCAATTGCTTTAATACATTGCATAATTGGCCTTGCAGAAATATCAGCATGTACCACTTTCATTTGGACCAATAGAGTACCAATCCATATACTAACGGGCCCATTTATTGACCGACACATCTGTTGAAAAAAAATGTTCCACATATTTTAAGCTTTATGGTGCCCACACATTAGAAAACTACCTTCTCGTGACTTTCCACTTACAATTACAAAACGGATGGGCTAGACTTTGAACTTCACAGTAAAACCAACGTCTGTCAAACACTGTCTACAGCCGTTGATAGATTCTGTGAATAAAATGTCTACCTAGTGTAAGGCCAACATAAGAGAATATATTGTACACACATGAATATTTGTATACCACTTGGAAACGGCATTTCCTACTTACTGTGGATTGTTACAGTTTCTTTCCGCACTCTCCACTCCAGCACCGCACGTTCTGGAGCAGTGAGACCAAGGTGTCCATGTGCCCCACGCTCCATGAATAGATTTTGGTTTTGTGCCAACAGTAATGCATTTGGCATCGAAACACCACTAAAACAAAGAGGGAGAGAAAGGTTATCGATTGGGCCCTAAAAACATCATCTGAACAAGACCTTCATTATCTCGTTTATTACAAATCCATACATTCTTTACAAATGTGCTCAGTCTAAATAAAGATGGTTAATTACCTATCAATACACATATATATTTCTCAAAACCAACAACTACATTAGGGAATTGCTTTTTGTCACTCTTATCTGTTCACTGTCAGTACTAAACCAATGATGTTCCCTATCAGCTATGGCGTTTTGAAGAATGACTTCTTGCTCGACCACTGTTGACCGTGGCTTACAGAATTATGGGTGTTTAGGAGGTCGCTGGCCAGAGTAAAGGCAAATAAGAGCTTTGTCATATTAAGAAAGCATATCAAATAAATAGTAACCCATACACTACTTACTGTAGATATTAGAAAGATTGAACATTTGTCTATAGACAAACATCTAATCTATCTAAGAAGTGACTAGTTCTTTTTTGCAATTGACTGGGGCCAGATATCAAGGTAAAAACCACTGCCTGTAAGATGCGGTATTTAGACATTTAGATAGATTAGACTTTTGTCTATGGATGAATGTCTTACCTATCTAATGTCTGCCTAGTGTATGGCCAGCATTAGACATACACTACAGGTAACATTCAGAATAGCTGATTTATAATTTTGCTTTTTGATCAACCTTCAAACAGCTTATATAACATCAAATAATATCTATGTACAACATTGAAATCAATGACATTGTTCCGGTATTCCTTTGTGTAAATGTTACTGGAAGTGAACAGAAAAACAGGTATTGTGATACGTAACAAATAGCTTTATGCCTTAAGGTCGTGAACCAACATTTGTATAGGAAGACTAAGAAGGTATTTAGCATAGTTTAAAAAATAAGGGCAAAAGAGTTTAAAAGGTTTTTAAAACAGATGTATTGAAAATGTTATTTTATAAAAAGAATTGTAATAAATTACACTTACTTCATCAGAACAAGACCAACCCATATGTGAAATAATATATGGGTTGTCTGTAGCAATAAATCAAGATTTACTGTACACAGAATGTTAATGTTCTGAAGTGATATTAAAGGACAACTTTTTGTACCAATTAATGTTCAAATTAAGCCTCCTAAGATCAACAATAAAAAAAGTGTTTGTTGATTTTTAAATGGAATTTCCACCCCACTAACCATATTCTACTGTATTGCTAAGGACCCCCCCAAAATACTGCAATACTTACCAATGTGGGCCCTGGAACAAGTCCTTCTTTTTCTTTATTACAGTCCTGAATGTTGCTGCCTCCTCTGACGGTTTTATGAGCTCGCACAACTACAGAGGAGGCAGTCATTGGAAATTACCTCACCGTCACATACATGACTGACAGCTGGTACCCGGAAGGAACCAAAAAAAGAACAGAGGAGCCGCTGATAAAGCAAATCTCATTTCAAGCCGAACGTTAATTCAGTATTGCAAAGATAACCCACCGTATATCACAGGAGCGTGTATAGTATAACCTCTGCCCCATTAGCCTCTTGCAGCTAAAGATGGCCGAAGATGGTTGGTTTCTAAAGCTAAACTTGTTTTCTTTAAAACATTGATCTGACCTTTTAGGATCCCTAAAGGTGCCCATACATTAAACTCCCCTCCCGATCAATCCTGTGACATTCAATCCATTCTTCAGGAACCGCCTTTCTGTTCTTTTTCATGACGGACATAAAATTGCGATGGTCCCGCCTGACCCATTCACTTTGTGATCATATGTCGGTAACGGAAATGAATGGTAAAGGCGGTTCCTGAAGAACTGATTGAATATCCTGGAATCGGTCTGGAGGTGGGTTCAATGTTTGGGCACCTTTAGACTAAAGATTTTCTAAAGAAGGTTTTGCCCATTCATACCCCCAATGCCATTCCCCTAGCATATTATATACGGCCTATGTATTTTTAAATTAAATATTATGTGTTTTAAACTAAACTTCTAAACAATGCAAGGTATTCCTGACATTTCCCTTTCCATAGACTACAATACATTTGTAAGATATCTTAAAACAAATGTGCACAACTAACCCGAGAGCTTTTATCCATCTCAGATTGTAGAAGATAGATGGGCACCTAGACTAGGGATTCTCAAATGGTGTGCCTCCAGATGTTTGAAAACTACAACTCCCAGCTTTCCTCAACTACAGAGGGAAGCCAGGGAATGCTGGGAGTTTTTCAAATACCTGGAGGCACATCATTCAAGAATCCCCGACCTAGACAATATTTTCAGCAGTCTTCACATTATCAGTCATCAATACTGTAAACATGTATCTCCGATAGTTGAAAGGGCAAATAAAATCCAGGAAAGAATAACTAAAATGTAATGATTTGCGTTATTTGGTTAATATAATGAACATATACACAAAGTTCAGCCCAATAACCCCTCAATAACCCCTCAAAGCTTCCTAAGCTAAATGTGCTGGGTTTATATACAGGGTGAATACAGGTAGCTAGCTAGATTGGATATACAGGGTGGATACAGGTAGGCTAGCTAGATTGGATATACAGGGTGGATACAGGTAGCTGCTAGATTGGATATACAGGGTGGATACAGGTAGCTAGCTAGATTGGATATACAGGGTGATACAGGTAGCTAGCTAGATTGGATATACAGGGTGGATACAGTTAGCTATCTATATGGATATACAGGGTGGAATACAGGTGCGGCTAGATTGATATACAGGGTGGATACGGTAGCTAGCTAATTGGATATACAGGGGTGTATAACAGGTAGCTAGCTAGATTGTGTTGGAGTTTAATCCATTTTCGAATCAAAATTTTTCCGAATTTTCAACCACAAATTTTCAATATTGATGTCTATTTCACTATTTGATGTTTTTAGAGATTTCAATAAAAAGAATTTTTGATTTTTCTTATAGAGTTTTAGATTTTCTAATGGAGTTTTCAAATAATCTCGATTTTCGATATTAAGTTCAAAGTTTGGAATATTTTGAAACCAGCAGTTCCGAATTCGAAATGGAAACTCCTTCTGGCCCAGGGGCTAACCAATGAGAGACAAGTTCTGCAGGAAGAATTTTTTACTACTGGGTAGAGCCCAGATTGAGTGGGCGGTGCTTGCAGTTGTCAATGGTAGTTAATATTATCATTGTGGATTTATATAGCGACAACATCTTCCGTAGCACTTTACAGTTACATGTATACATTCACATCAGGCCCTGCCCCGAAGAACTTACAATCTAAACACATTTATTTAACACAACCTATCAGTATGTCTTTATTTAGTTATCTTGTTAGGAGATATGGAATAATATTGATTTAGTAAAATAAAAAAGGGTCCTGGGGTTTAATCATGAGCTCACAATAGAATACAATAGCCAGATCCATTCATATGTATTTATTGATGATGATGATTATAAAGGTCTAGATATAAAGAGGGGTTTATTCAGTATGTAAAGGAGCTGAGCTCTACTAACACCAGGATCCAACAATCCCACACAGCACTGCAATGCGTTCCCAATTGAATTTATACAGACTATAGCGAAAATTATTGTTGAAATGTTGTAAGAGTGTTAATAGTTCATACCATTAAATTACAAATGAACATTGACAGGGCACAACTCACTTTATTTTCCCCACATCTGGTACCATCGGCTGCAGCATCCAGTTTGGAACGACAAGAATTCTTTACTGAACACCAAAGAGTCTGGCACACGTTCTGAAAGGATAGTGACATTTCTCGTTAGAATGATGTTATTACATTATCTTAATGTGTCATTAAAATCACAGATCATTAATGTCAGTCTACTGTCCCTATATCGCTCTTTAAACATCAACTAAAGCAGAAACTTAACTAATGGCCTGTGAATTTTATATTCCTTTTGGGGAATTGAAATTTCTGATTATGCTAAATTGATTGAATGACTTTTTTCTTTTTATCTAAAGACTAAAAGACTACAAGGGGAGGTATTGCAGTCAATGAAGACCAATCCTGTGTTAGTAGATTGGAGTCTATTGTGTAAAGAGTGGGAAGCCTTGGTAACTCCAGGGATCCTGGGATACTTTACGATTGTTGTTTGGAGTCAGGAAGGAATCCCTCCCCTTTTTTTGCCTTCCTCTGGGTCAACTGTTAGGTTGGGTTAAAAAGGAGGGTGAATAGGTTGGACTTGATGGACGTATGTCTTTATTCAACCTCAATTACTACAGTATGTTACTATGTAACTCTTATTCTCACTCTAATTCTAAATCTCACTCTAAAGGTGGCCATACATATATACAATTTTCTTACCCAACTGAGCACTCCTTTGACCCGATCCTGCCGGAACCGCCTCCGCCGTTCTTCTATGCAACCGGCATGCGATCGCAAATCCCATCCATTTTGCAATCACATGTTGGTCGCTTAGAAGAACGGGGGAGGCGGTTCCGGCAGGATCGGGTCGAGTATGAAAATTGTATATATGTATGGCCACCTTTACTCTAACCCTATTATTACTCAGCAGACTAAGAAAAAAAATAAACACAGCGATGAAGACAAATATTGTATTTGGGTTTTCAGATCTTTCTAGACCCACATTTAACCTAATGATCATGCTAAGATGACCCAGAAACACCGCTCGCTTCAATGTCAGCAAGCCTTTCTTCGGTCAGTGTGCAGGTTCCTGCAAATTGATTGTAAAATGTCTGTATATAAGCTTAGAAGAATGTATGTAATAAAACTGTAATAATGTAATAAGCATGTAATAAAACTTTTTGCCTATGGCTCTCATACAACGTTTGCTTATTTCAATATAAGCTAAGAAGAAGTCACAATCGAAATGGATGGAGGTGACTATTTCCTTGTGAAATTGTGAAAATGAGGTCAGTGATGCTAAGGGGGATATTTATAAAGGTGCATTAACTTTCCCCCGCCTGTCTAGGCACACTTTTTGGACTTAACGCTATTTATAAAGCAGAAATTCAGTATCGCTGCGATCACCGTTTCGCATATCGCTTCCGTTACTGCTCAATCGTATTTATAAAGTAGCAGTAACGGCGATCTCGACATTGAAACAAATCCAGCCTTCTTCGTATTCTAATGGGAATACTGAACAGCCTTGCATCATGTTCATTATATAGGTCAGGGATGTCTAACCTTCGTCCTAATAGATGTTTGAAAACTACGACTCCCATTATTCATAAGTGCAGGATGCAGGGAGTTGTAGTTTTATAACATCTGAAGGTAACCCAGATGTAACATGGTAGCTGCCATGTTACAGCGTTGCAGGTTTGCTGTGCCACGCTTTTACGGCCTGGGGGATCTCGCCAAAGCTAGTTAACACGTGCTAAAATAATCTCACAATTGTAAAAAAGGGGGTCTTGACAGGGCAGTTTTGGAGGGAGTTTGTACTGACCTATTGGCACCTATTGTATTAAACCTTCATCTAAATTCTTTATTAAATCACAATGTTGTTCTCTCAAGACATTTTTTCCAGCCGGGTGGCATGAAAAAGTAGCCAGGTGGGCCCCCCAGCTAAAAGACCCTCGGGAGAACACTGAATCATATGATCACACATTAACCAATCATATTGCATTAATATGATGTGTACACAAAGGGTGTGGTGCATATGCAATTCATTGTTGGGTTGGGTCCTATCTGGACAATTCACCGGAAACTCTATTAGAGTTATAGAGATAACATTAAAAACAAATGTCTATATGCAGTCGGCACTGTAGGAAATAAAATATTTGCAAAGTCAAGGAAACAGATCGTGAAGTCAGTGGGATACAATGAGTTTCTTCTATTTAGTTATTTTTTTATTACATTTTTATTCTATTGTAACAAATATGATTCTATAAAATACTAATATCATTTGGGGTAACTTCTTTATATTTTATTATTTTCATCCCTCCTCAAGCAGACCATCCACCAGTTATTACAGTATAATAAAAAAAGGTCCATCATAATATAATATCGAGTACTGGAGCAGTTTAACCTGACAACATTTTCATTATTTGCAATCAGTAGTTTATAGTTTATAGTTTATAGTATTTGAGGTTGAATAAAGACACACGTCCATCCAGTCCAACCCATCTAGCAATATCCTCATTTCCTGCCTAACTGTTGATCCAGAGGAAGGCAAAAAACCCCCACCAAATTTATGAAGGGGAAAAAATTCCTTCCTGACTCCAAGTGGCAATCGGAAATTTCCCTGGACCAACTCTACTTTATGTATCAATACCAGTAACTTGTAACATTCCTTGTTTGTAGAAACTCATCCAGCTTTTTATTAAACTGACCAATGAACCTGCCATAACAACGTCCACTGGAAGACAGTTCCATAGCTTTACCGATCTCACAGTGACAAACCCTTTCCCAACTCTACTTTATGTATCAATACCAGTAACTTGCAACATTCCTTGTTTGTAGAAACACATCCAGCTTTTTTTTGAAAATGAACCTGCCATAACAACGTCCACTGGAAGACAGTTCCATAGCTTTACCGTTCTCACAGTGAAAAACCCTTTCCGAGCTTGAAGCCTAAACCTTTTTTCTTCAAGTCTTAAGGGATGTCCTCATGTCCTCTGACATGTTCTATTGGTGAACAATGCCCCAGATAGTGTAAAGCTTGGACATCAAGTGAAACTAACTATAAGCTGTTTCTTAACGCTAAGTCACAGCATCATCATGTCCATTAGGATCAGGACATGTACCCCACAATATTGTGTTAGTTCAATTAGAAATCTCTTGGGTAACCACAAGGGAAATGGTTGGTGACAACTCTGTAATGATGGCACACAATTGTTACATATGTGTTTGTGGACCTAATGTCTCTCAAAATGTTTGATCCCCATTATTTCTAAGACATATGTGTAATATATCTTAATAATGCAACTTACATGTTGACCATCTACAGAAATTGGCAGAACATATGTAAAACCCAAGATCCTGTATATGGAACTGCGAACTTACATCAACTTCTTCACAGAAGGTTGCATTGGGTCCGTACTGAAGTTGGCATTGGTGGTTAACATCATAGAGTACTCCGGGAGCAATGATCGGGGGAGTTAAATCTTTCTTTGCTGGCACATCATCCAGACAGAATCCCGATCCACGGCTGTAAAACCAAGGACACGCAGACTTTTATTTGGGACAAACCTAAAAGATCATGAATATCCTGTAAAATGTATTCTTATAAAAGGTGCTTTAATGGTTATATGGATAGTTAATAGGATGTGGAAGTCCATGACCTGTCCAACTAAGTCTTTATGGTCATGGAACTCCATGTAATAGCTTTATCTTTTACAATGGGGGTAAAATCTCTGTAAAGATATGTCCGTGCCAATCACAGAAGTCAATCTAATGCCAATTTACAATCAGTTCAATATGATTTCAAGCATAGCTTGTTTACAGGGATTTCCCCACATGTAGGTCACACAGAGAGGTGGAAGTCAGGTTAATGTTATTATAGGGTAAATAGTTCCTTTGTATACGGCATCTCTTCCTCTGTCAACTCCAGCACCTTTCTTGAATCTGATAAAATGAATTTGATGGATTAAATTTAATTTGACAAGTTGTTGTTATAAAGAATATAATAACTGCTTATGGTGAAAGAGAAAACAGAGCCACGATAGATAGAGAAGATTTATTCCAAGGCTCGTGGGGACGTCACATGGTTCTTCCTAAGCAGTGAAGAGGTACTTGACATTGCTCTTTTGCTGGCTAAGAAACTGCAGTGAAACGTTCATTTAATTGGAAGTATAAACGAGTTTAATAACTTCTTGGAGGAAAGGCACAAAAAGAAAACTGCCTCAAATCTATAGGAACAGTAACTAATTTAGTTTTTTGGTGAGGAATAAGTTATGGGACACTTATTTGATCTACTCTATGTATACATATATTACATCATTATACGTATTTACGCTCTCTATGTATTCATATATTACATCATTATACGTGTTTACTCTCTCTATGTATACATATATTACATCATTATACGTGTTTACTCTCTCTATGTATACATATATTACATCATTATACGTGTTTACTCTCTCTTATGTATACATATATTACATCATTAAGGTTTACTCTCTTATGTATTCATATATTAATCATTATAGATGTTTACTCTCTCTATGTATACATATATTACATCATTATACGTGTTTACTCTCTCTATGTAACATAATATAATTCATTTATACGTGTTTACTCTCTCATGTATACATATATTACAAACATTATACATATTTACTCTCTCTATGTATACATATATTTACATCATTATTACACTTTGACCTGATACACATTTACTCTCTCTATTTATACATATATACATCATTATACACGTTTACTCTCTCTAGTATACTATATTACATCATTATACATATTTACTCCTCTATATATACATATATACATCATTATACATATTTACTCTCTCTATGTACATATTACATCATTATACATATTACTCTATGTATACATATATTACATCATTATACATATTTACTCTCTCTGTATACATATATTACAGCATATACATATTTACTATCTCTATGTATACTATATTACATCATTATACATATTTACTCTCTCTATGTATCAATATATTACATCATATACATATTTACTCTCTCTATGTATACATATATTACATCATTATACATATTTACTCTCTCTATGTATACATATATTACATCATTATACATATTTACTCTCTCTATGTATACATATATTACATTACATTACTCTCTCTAAGTATACATATATTACATCATTATACATATTTACTCTCTCTATGTATTCATATATTACATCATTATACATATTTACTCTCTCTATGTATACATATATTACAACATTATCACGTTTACCTCTCTATTTACATATATTAACATTATACTATTTATTCTCTCTATGTATACATACATTACATCATTATACATATTTACTCTCTCTATGTATACATACATTACATCATTATACATGTTTACTCTCTCTATGTATACATACATTACATCATTATACATTTTACTCTCCTATGTATACATATGACATCATTATACATGTTTACTAGAGATGGCCAACTTTTGAAATTTCGGTCTGTTTTCGAACTTTCGAACTATATGGAAAGTTCGAAAGTTTGAAAACAGACCCATTAAAGTCAATGGGAGTCAAATAGTTCAGAAAGTTCTAAGAATACATTTAAAATATCAATGGTAACTTAATGTAAAGGCTGTGGGACTGGGAAATGGTCTGGGGAACATGTTGATACCGGCTTTAATGGACACTTTACTTCGGGATTCGATGTTCGCGCCTAGATACCATGGCATTTTACTCGCGGATTCGATGCTCACTTATAGGTTTTAATGCACACTTACTTGCGGATTCGATGCTGCGTTCGCGCCTAATACCATGGACATTTTACTTGCGGATTCGATCCACATTTACATGTTTACATTTCTAGTATACATATATTACATCATTAACATTTTTACTCTCTATTATACTGTATATTACATATTATACGTTTTTACATTCTCTATGTATACATATATTACATCATTAATGTTTACACTTTCTATGTATACATATATTACATCATTATACATGTTTACTCCACTTATTTTAGCAGGTTAACATGTTTGAGTGAAGATATTTTAGCATGACATTAAAAATACGTGTGTATCCATCTTATCCTTATGTTATGTTATCCGTGTCTTAAGATTGGGTCACTCAAAATTTTTTTTTGCTGAATAAACAGAAGTTAGCTATGTTCTTCATTTAACCTAACAGGAGCCGGGACAGAAGATTTCAATCTTCTTAGAGGAGAGGTAAGACATAGCTCCTTTACCCTCTGTGCAAAAACAGAATAGTTCACTTTTTAGTGAACTATTCCTTTAAATACAAAAAGGATATAAAGCACTTGGCCTGCAGCCTTATACTTTAACAAGGTCATGGAACTCATTGGTGACTTTTATTTCCTTATATTTGACTTATTTAGGGCATTATTTAGCATAATAATTTTCATAGTTATCATTTTATATATAGCACATTTTAAATGGTACAAAATCCCCTTACTCTAAAAACCTTGTTGTATTCTTACTGCAGGATGACCAAGTCAAGGAAGGTATTATACTGTAACTGTTTGGACATGATGTATGGATTTCTTCCAACAACTTCACAATCATTGCCTTGGCCATCATGCTGAATTCCAAAACTAAAGAAGAAAAAATAATAGGCAGTTACCCTCACACATCAAACATTTGGCAAAATTTTTCTAAATTAGCACCTAAATTCAGTCTAAATATAGGTTTAAACCATTCTTCTCAAAGGTTCCTGCTATGGCTTTAATCTCTACGTCATACCACTTTTTTTAAAATATATTTAAGCGAAAAATTGAACTAGTCAGTTAATGATATAGCTTTTATTAGATTATGAACATTTCATTGTTACGGGTATTACGTTTCCAAAAGCAGCCACGAGGGTTGGATTTTAGGTGTACGTGCTAATCTGTTTTTTATATGTAATTAGATCTTTACACCATGCAAATATCCAAGAAGACATATTTAGCACAGCTTAAGTAATGTCATATTGCTGAATTTGTTGTATTAGTCACAGCTTAAAATTTAAAAGACACACGTTTTTTCTGAAAATCAGAAAGAAATTTAGTTTCTTTGCACAAGTTGGCCTGAGAGTTTCATTGGGTAAAGGTGGCCATAGACATGCGATAAAGGGAGCTGATACCGACGTTCGAAAATCTTCTGGCATTCCTGACCAATCGGAGTGCCGACTACGGTCAATTGAAAATAATAAGTAAATCCCATTGTTCCCTGACGCGATTTACCCATCATCGTTCTTGTGTATGGCCACCTTAAGGCCATCTTGTTCATTTACTACACAACCCCCCAGTAGTATTAGTTAACAAATCTTAGATACAAAATTAGTTAAGACAAATCGTCAATGTTAATATAACGGAAACGTTGCTGCTTTTGTTGTAGTGAAATGTCTAATTTCTAATTTGTAGTCACGGCTTTGTCTTGTTTGCTAATTTATTTCCTTGACTTTTATGTAAATAATCGTATTGCTAGATGTTACGCGGCCATTATAACCTATGTATATTATGTAATGTCTTGCTCTATACAGTTATTAAGGATTCTATTCATATTGTGGAGTAGGATGTAGGGGATGCTATAGGGCTGGGAAACCTATTATTAATTCTATGTGTATTATTGTTTTATGGGTATAAAAACTGGTGCAATATTTCTGAATAAAATGATACGGAGAGTGGTTTCTCCTCAGTGGATTTGTTTCTCCTGACGGGTTTGTTTGTATTTAACAAAGTTAGAGTTAGTAATGCTTAATGAAGAGTTAAAATGTGACAGAACTGTCTGGGGAAAAATGTGTGGACCAGAGGTGGATGTGGAATCATTATCTCTGACCTTGTGGCCATTCAGCACAGTACTGTGGGTACACAATGACAGATGTTTTAAAAATGACAGACACGATCAGCAAGATCAGATACACACAGTCCCGAGCATTCCCCTACACACATCATATACACATCATATACACATCATATACACATCATATACACAGCATATACACATTATATACACGCTATACACATCATATACACAGCAATATACACATCATATACACAGCATATACACATCATATACACATCTACACATCTACACATCATATCACACCCATATCACATCATATCACACATCATATACACATTATACACATCATATACAGATCATATACACAGCATACCACAGCTCCCACTCATATCACAGCATATACACATCTACACATCATATACACATCATATCCACATCAAATACACATCATATACACAGCATATACACATCATATACACATATCATATACACATCATATACACAGCAATATACATCATATACACCATATACACAGCATATACACTCATATACGCAGCATATACACACCATATACCACATATCCCAGCATATACACACAATACACCATATACACATCATATACACATCATATACGCAGCATATACGCAGCATATACCAGCATATACCAGCTAAATACGCAGCATATACCCACCATATACACAGCATACACAGCATATACACATCATATACACATCATATACACAGCCTACACACCATATACACAGCATCTACACCTCATATCACATCATATACACAGCATATACACAGCATATACACACAGCAATATACACAGCATATACACAGCATATACGCATCATATACCAGCATATACACACCATATAACCCAGCATATACACATCATATACACATCATATACACAGCATATACACATCATATCCACATCATATACAGAGCATAACACCTCATATACACATCATATACACATCATATACACATCATATACACATCATATACACAACATATTTCGGCCTCTCTCGAATGCTTGGGGGACGCCCTTGTTTGGAAAAGACGCTACACACACTGCCAATAAAGCCTCAATACCGACAGTATCAGGCGTTATCGGCATTGGTGTACCTAGCTTAATGGGAGACTGGAAATGTGTCATTGTCTCCAGCACACTGATAAATGTGAGCATTATAAATGCTGGGAGTCTCCATAATTTCTGGGTTAAGCAGCAGACACCCCCACCCTTATATCTCTCAGTTACTGTGGTAACAACAGGGTCATTGTTGGGTACAAAGAAGAAGGTCAAGTTTCGCTACAAAGTTGTTTTTTTGTGGCAAAATTTTGGATAATTCCAGTGATATTTTGGCACAAAAATTAAGCATAATTTTCTTATTACTCCCATAACAGTGCTACAAACAGTATTCAAATAAGGTTTGGAAATCGTACAGTGCCCACAGTTCTTTACTTATTATTTTTATACATATGAGTTTAAAGGGGAACTCTATCTTTTCTATAGTATAGAAGCCCAGGAGGTTAATGATCTATGACTTACCTCCCGTTCTTCAATCAATAACTCAGGAGCCAGGACCAAAGGTAAGTATATTTTACCTTTTGCATGATCCACACCTGCAAAACTCAAAATCTCTGACTGCCTCCTGTTCTAATTCTCTATAGCGCGCATTAACGTGCATGGTTGGTAAGAGGATTAGAACCAGGAAGTGGTCGGAGATTAGGAGTTCTGCAGTGGTGATGCGTGAAAGGTAATGTACTTACCTTCGGCCCTGGCCCTGAGTTATTGATTGAAGAATGGGAGGTAAGTCACAGCTCATTAACCTCCTGGTATTCAATCAATCGTTAAGGCATAGTTCACTTTGGGAGTGAACTATTCCTTTAAACACTTCTATTTATTTTTGAATTCCACAATTTGTTTTCTCGGGGGATTTCCATACCTGTGTCCAAGTTCATGGGCGATAGTAAACGCGAGCGGGAGACCCGAATCCTCATTGATGTTACAGCTCTTGGATGGTTGGCACATTCCAGACAGTGAGAAAGACCCATGTTTCACAAGGACTGTTTTTGATGCACAAATATCTTTCCTAGAACAGAGAGTGCATTTGTTATGTAAACAAATATAAAACATTCACAAGACTGAACAATAAAGATGCTTTTCCCTGTACAATTCTACATAAAATGAGAGGGAGCAGAAAAACAGAAAGCAGATATATACATTGAGAGCCCTATGTTGGCTTAATAAAAGAGCCATTTTGTGTAGCTCAAATTCCTTTATTGTCATGACACACAGAATAACAAAATAAACGGCAATCCGTAAATGGCACATAACCAAATGATAAACAGTTATTGTTTGGCAACTTTCATTTCTTGTTTGTTTATTACTGAATGTGAGATAGAAACTATTCATTGGATATCCAACCAGGGCGATGTATAGAAAGCCACTATCGGCTATTTCTGTCATAAAACCCGCGCCAATGCACCAAGATTTGGAATGGGTTAATGCCGTTCGCAATGTATAGAGAGCTGCTATTGTTTCACTGCATTGCCTTTTGGGACAACAGAGAGCGACTCTTTATTCATCACCCCAATTGCAACTAAAACCATAGATTTAGTGAACTATTCCTTGCATTGATCGAAGACGGGAGGTAAAGTAGCTATGCCTTTCCTCCGTCCTTCAATGAATTGACCAGGAGCGAAATACAGAACTTACCATACATACTCGAGTATTAACTCATCTGAGTAAGCCGAGGTACTTATTTTTACCCAAAAAACTAGTAAACGATGACCGAGTATAGCTGAATTGACTTTCCACATAGATAGCCCCATAATAATCCACAGACAGTCCCATAGAAAGTCCAATATACAGCACCATAGAAATTCCAATACACAGCCCCATATAAGTCCAATATACAGCCCATAGAAAGCCCCATACACCAGCCATATGAAAGTCCCATACACAGCCCCATAGAAGTCCCCATACACAGTTCCGCATAGAAAGTCCAATACACAGCCCCATAGGAAAAGTCCCATACACAGCCCCATAGAAAGTCCTCCTATACACAGCCCCATAGAAAGTCCCATACAACAGCCCCATAGAAAGTCCCATACCACAGGCCCATAGAAAGTCCCATACACAGCCCCATAGAAACATCCCATACACAGCCCTCATAGCAAGTCCCAAACCACCATAGAAAGTCCAATACACCCACCCATGGATTACGACAAGAATTCTTTACTGAACACCAAAGAGTCTGGCCACACGTTCTAGAAAGGATAGTGACATTTCTCGTTAGAATGATGTTATTACATTATCTAATGTGTCATTAAAATCACAGATCATTAATGTCAGTCTACTGTCCCTATATCGCTCTTTAAACATCAACTAAACAAAGAACGAATTAACTAATGGCCTGTGAATTTTATATTCCTTTTGGGTGAATTGAAATTTCTGATTATGCTAAATTGATTGAATGACTTTTTCTTTTATCTAAAGACTAAAAGACTACAAGGGGGGTATTGCAGTCAATGAAGACCAATCCTGTGTTAGTAGATTGGAGTCTATTGTGTAAAGAGTGGGAAGCCTTGGTAACTCCAGGGATCGGGATACTTTACGATGTGTGTTGGAGTCAGGAAGGAATCCCTCCCCTTTTTTTGCCTTCTCGGGTCAACTGTTAGGTTGGGTTAAAAAGGAGGGTGAATAGGTTGGACTTGATGGACGTATGTCTTTATTAACCTCAATTACTACAGTATGTTAATTGTAACTCTTATTCTCACTCTAATTCTAAATCTCACTCTAAAGGTGGCCATACAATATACAATTTTCTTACCCAACTGAGCACTCTTTGACCGATCCTGGGAACCGCCTCGCCGTTCTTCTATGCAACCGGCATGGATCGCAAATCCCATCCATTTTGCAATCACATGTTGGTCGCTTAGAAGAACGGGGGAGGCGGTCCGCAGGTCGGGTCGAGTATGAAAATTGTATATATGTATGGCCACCTTTACTCTAACCCTATTATTACTAGCAGACTAAGAAAAAAAAATAAACACAGCGATGAAGCAATATTGTATTTGGGTTTCAGATCTTTCTAGACCCACATTTAACCTAATGATATGCTAAGATGACCCAGAAACACCGCTCGCTTCAATGTCAGCAAGCTTTCTCTTCGTCAGTGTGCAGGTTCCTGCAAATTGATTGTAAATGTCTGTATATAGCTTAGAAGAATGTATGTAATAAAACTGTAATAATGTAATAAGCATGTAATAAAACTTTTGCTATGGCTCTCATACAACGTTTGCTTATTTCAATATAAGCTAAGAAGAAGTCACAATCGAAATGGATGGAGGTGACTATTTCCTTGTGAAATTGTGAAAATGAGGTCGTGATGCTAAGGGGGATATTTATAAAGGTGCATTAACTTCCCCGCCTGTCTAGGCACACTTTTTGGACTTAAGTATTTATAAAGCAGAAATTCAGTATCGCTGCGATCACCGTTTCGCATATCGCTTCCGTTACTGCTCAATCGTATTTATAAAGTAGCAGTAACGGCGATCTCGACATGAAACAAATCCAGCCTTCTTCGTATTCTAATGGGAATACTGAACGCCTTGCATCATGTTCATTATATAGGTCAGGGATGTCTAACCTTCGTCCTAATAGATGTTTGAAAACTACGACTCCCATTATTCATAAGTGCAGGATGCAGGGAGTTGTAGTTTATAACATCTGAAGGTAACCCAGATGTAACATGGTAGCTGCCATGTTACAGCGTTGCAGGTTTGCTGTGCCACGCTTTTACGCCTGGGGGATCTCCCAAAGCTAGTTAACACGTGCTAAAATAATCTCACAATTGTAAAAAAGGGGGTCTTGACAGGGCAGTTTTGGAGGGAGTTTGTACTGACCTATTGGCACCTATGTATTAAACCTTCATCTAAATTTTATTAAATCACAATGTTGTCTCTCAAGACATTTTTTCCAGCCGGGTGATGAAAAAGTAGCCAGGTGGGCCCCCCAGCTAAAAGACCCTCGGGAGAACACTGAATCATATGATCACACATTAACCATCATATTGCATTAATATGATGTGTACACAAAGGGTGTGGTGCATATGCAATTCATGTTGGGTTGGGTCCTATCTGGACAATTCACCGGAAACTCTATTAGAGTTATAGAGATACATTAAAAACAAATGTCTATTGCAGTCGGCACTGTAGGAAATAAATATTGAAAGTCAGAATAGAATGGAAGTCGGGAGTACAATGAGTTTCTTCTATTTAGTTATTTTTTTTACATTTTTATTTTTCTATTGTAACAAATATGATTCTATAAAATACTAAATCATTTGGGGTAACTTCTTTATATTTATTATTTTCATCCCTCCTCAAGCAGACCATCCACCAGTTATTACAGTAAATAAAAAAAGGTCCATCATAATATATATCGAGTACTGGAGCAGTAACCTGACAACATTTTCATTATTTGCAATCAGTGTTTAGTTTATAGTTTATAGTATTTGAGGTTGATAAAAGACACACGTATCCATCCAGTCAACCCATCTAGCAATATCCTCATTTCCTGCCTAACTTTGATCCAGAGGAAGGCAAAAACCCCCACCAAATTTATGAAGGGGAAAAAATTCCTTCCTGACTCAAGTGGCAATCGGAAATTTCCTGGACCAACTCTACTTTATGTATCAATACCAGTAACTTGTAACATTCCTTGTTTGTGAGAAACTCATCCAGCTTTTATTAAACTGACCAATGAACCTGCCATAACAACGTCCACTGGAAGACAGTTCCATAGCTTTAACCGATCTACAGTGACAAAACCCTTCCCAACTCTACTTTATGTATCAATACCAGTACTTGCAACATTCCTTGTTTGTAGAAACCATCCAGCTTTTTTTTTTGAAAAATGAACCTGCATAACAAAGTCCACTGGAAGACAGTTCCATAGCTTTACCGTTCTCACAGTGAAAAACCCTTTCCGAGCTTGAAGCCTAAACCTTTTTTCTTCAAGTCTTAAGGGATGTCCTCATGTCCTCTGACATGTTTATTGGTGAACAATGCCCAGATAGTGTAAAGCTTGGACAATCAAGTGAAACTAATATAAGCTGTTTCTTAACGGTAAGTCACAGCATCATCATGTCCATTAGGATCAGGACATGTACCCCACAATATTGTGTTAGTTCAATTAGAAAACTCTTGGGTAACCACAAGGGAAATGGTTGGTGACAACTCTGTAATGATGGCACACAATTGTTACATATGTGTTTGTGGACCTAATGCTCTCAAAATGTTGATCCCCATTATTTCTAAGACATATGTGTATATATCTTAATAATGCAACTTACAGTGTGACCATCTACAGAAATTGGCAGAACATATGTAAAACCCAAGATCCTGTATATGGAACTGCGAACTTACATCAACTTCTTACAGAAGGTTGCATTGGGTCCGTACTGAAGTTGGCATTGGTGGTTAACATCCTAGAGTAATCCGGGAGCAATGATCGGGGGAGTTAACTTTCTTTGCTGGCACATCATCCAGACAGATCCCGATCCCCGGCTGTAAAAACCAAGGACACGCAGACTTTTATTTGGGACAAACCTAAAGATCATGAATCTCGTAAAATGTATTCTTATAAAAGGTGCTTTAATGGTTATATGGTAGTTAATAGGATGTGGAAGTCATGACCTGTCCAACTAAGTCTTTATGGTCATGGAACTCCATGTAATAGCTTATCTTTTACAATGGGGTAAAATCTCTGTAAAGATATGTCCGTGCCAATCACAGAAGTCAATCTAATGCCAATTTACAATCAGTTCAATATGATTCAAGCATAGCTTGTTTACAGGGATTTCCCCACATGTAGGTCACACAGAAGGTGGAAGTCAGGTTAATGTTTTATAGGGTAAATAGTTCCTTGTATACGGCATCTCTTCCTCGTCAACTCCAGCACCTTTCTTGAATCTGATAAAATGAATTTGATGGATTAAATTTAATTTGACAAGTTGTTGTATAAAGAATATAATAACTGCTTATGGTGAAAGAGAAAACAGAGCCACGATAGATAGAGAAGATTTATTCCAAGGCTCGTGGGGACGTCACATGGTTCTTCCTAAGCAGTGAAGAGGTACTTGACATTGCTCTTTTGCTGGCTAAGAAACTGCAGTGAAACGTTCATTTAATTGGAAGTAAAAACGAGTTTAATAACTTCTTGGAGGAAGGCACAAAAAGAAAACTGCCTCAAATCTATAGGAACAGTAACTAATTTAGTTTTTGGTGAGGAATAAGTTATGGGACACTTATTTGATACTCTATGTATCATATATTACATCATTATACGTGTTTACGCTCTCTATGTATCAATATTACATCATTATACGTGTTTACTCTCTCTATGTATACATATATTACATCATTATACGTGTTTACGCTCTCTATGTATTCATATATTACATCATTATACGTGTTTACTCTCTCTATGTATACATATATTACATCATTATACGTGTTTACTCTCTCTATGTATACATATTTACATCATATACGTGTTTACTCTCTCTATGTATACATATATTACATCATTATACGTGTTTACTCTCTCTATGTATACATATATTACATCATTATACGTGTTTACTCTCTCTATGTATACATATATTACAACATTATACATATTTACTCTCTCTATGTATACATATATTACATCATTATACACATTTACTCTCTCTATGTATACATATATTACATCATTATACACGTTTACTCTCTCTATATATACATATATTACATCATTATACATATTTACTCTCTCTATATATACATATATTACATCATTATACATATTTACTCTCTCTATGTATACATATATTACATCATATATATTACATCATTATACTATTTTACTCTCTCTGTGTATACAATATTACAGCATTATACATATTTACTCTCTCTATGTATACATATATTACATCATTATACATATTTACTCTCTCTATGTATACATATATTACATCATTATACATATTTACTCTCTCTATGTATACATATATTACATCATTATACATATTTACTCTCTCTATGTATACATATATTACATCATTATACATATTTACTCTCTCTATGTACATATATTACATTACATTACTCTCTCTAAGTATACAATATATTACATCATTAACATATTTACTCTCTCTATGTATTCACTATTACATCATTATACATATTTACTCTCTCTATGTATACAATATTACAACATTATACACGTTTACTCTATCTGTATACATATATTACACATTATACATATTTTTCTCTCTATGTATACATACATTACATCATTATACATATTTACTCTCTCTATGTTACATACATTACATCATTATACATGTTATCTCTCTATGTATACATACATTACATCATATACATGTTTACTCTCCTATGTATACATATTATGACATCATTATACATGTTTACTAGAGATGGCGAACTTTTGAAATTTCGGTCTGTTTTCGAACTTTCGAACTATATGGAAAGTTCGAAAGTTTGAAAACAGACCCATTAAAGTCAATGGGAGTCAAATAGTTCAGAAAGTTCTAATGAAATACATTTAAAATATCAATGGTAACTTAATGTAAATGGCTGTGGGACTTGGGAATGGTCTGGGAACATGTTCGAATATCCAGGCTTTAATGACACTTTACTTCGGGATTCGATGTTCGCGCCTAGATACCATGGACATTTTACTCGCGGATTCGATGCTCATTATAGGTTTTAATGCACACTTTACTTGCGATTCGATGCTGCGTTCGCGCCTAGATACCATGGACATTTACTTGCGGATTCGATCCACATTTACATGTTTACATTTCTATGTATACATATATTACATCATTAAACATGTTTATCTCTCTATGTATACATACTGTATATTACATAATTATACGTTTTTACATCTCTATGTATACATATATTACATCATTATACATGTTTACACTTTCTATGTATACATATATAATCATTATACATGTTTACTCCACTTAATTAGCAGGTTAACATGTTTGAGTGAAGATATTTTAGCATGCATTAAAATACAGTGTGTATCCATCTTATCCTTAGTTATGTTATCCGTGTCTAAGATGGGTCACTCAAAATGTGTTTTTGCATGAATTAAGAACAGAAGTTAAGCTATGTTCTTCTTAACCTAACAGGAGCCGGGACAGAAGATTTCAATCTTCTTAGAGGAGAGGTAAGACATAGCTCCTTTACCTCTGTGAAAAACAGAATAGTTCACTTTTAGTGAACTATTCCTTTAAATACAAAAAGGATATAAAAGCACTTGGCCTGCAGCCTTATACTTTAACAAGGTCATGGAACTCATTGGTGACTTTTTATTTCCTTATATTTGACTTATTTAGGGCATTATTTAGCATAATAGATTTTAGTAGTATCATTTTATATATAGCACATTTAAATGGTACAAAATCCCCTTACTCTAAAAACCTTGTGATGTATTCTTTACTGCGAGGATGACCAAGTCAGAGGAGAGGTATTATACTGTAACTGTTTGGACATGATGTATGGATTTCTTCCAACAACTTCACAATCATTGCCTTGGCCATCATGCTGAATTCCAAAACTAAAGAAGAAAAAATAATAGGAGTTACCCTCACACATCAACATTTGGCAAAATTTTCTAAATTAACCTAAATTCGTTAAATATAGGTTTAAACCATTTTCTCAATAGGTTCGCTATGGCTTTAATCTCTACGTCAATACCACTTTTTTAAAAATATATTTTAAGCGAAAAAATTGAACTAGTCAGTTAATGATTATAGCTTTTTATTAGATTATGAACATTTCATTAGATTACGGGTATTACGTTTCCAAAAGCAGCCACGAGGGTTGGATTTTAGTGTACGTGGCTATCTGTAATTTTTATATGTAATTAGAATTACCCCATGCAAATATCCAAGAAGACATATTTAGCACAGCTTAAGTAATGTCATATGCTGAATTTGTTGTATTAGTCACAGCTTAAAATATTAAAACGACACAGTTTTTCTTGAAAATCAGAAAGAAATTTAGTTTCTTGCACAAGTTGGGCATCAGAGAGTTCATTGGGTAAAGGTGGCCATAGACATGCGATAAAGGGAGCTGATACCGAACGTCGAAAATCTTCTGGCATTCCTGACCAATCGGAGTGCCGACTACGGTCAATTGAAAATAATAAGTAAATCCATTGTTCCTGACGCGATTTACCCATCATCGTTCTTGTGTATGGCCACCTTAAGGCATCTTGTTCATTTACTACACAACCCCCCAGTAGTATTAGTTACAAATCTTAGATACCAAAATTAGTTAAGACAAATCGTCAATGTTAATATAACGGAAACGGTTGCTGCTTTTGGTTGTAGTGAAATGTCTAGATTTCTAATTTGTAGTCACGGCTTTGTCTTGTTTGCTAATTATTTCCTTGATTTTATGTGAAATATCGTATTGCTAGATGTTATCGCGGGCCATTATAACCTATGTATATATGTATATGTCTTGCTCTATACAGTTATTAAGGGATATCTATTCATATTTGTGGAGTAGGGGATGTAGGGATGCTATAGGGCTGGGAAACCTATTATTAATTCTATGTGTATTATTGTTTTATGGGTATAAAAACTGGTGCAATATTCTCTGAATAAAATGATTACGGAGAGTGGTTTCTCCTCAGTGGATTTGTTTCTCCTGACTGGTTTGTTTGTATTTAACAAAGTTAGAGTTAGTAATGCTTAATGAAGAGTTTAAAATGTGACAGAACTGTCTGGGGAAAAATGTGTGGACCAGAGGTGGATGTGGAATCATTATCTCTGACCTTGTGGCCATTCAGCACAGTACAGTGGGTACACACATGACAGATGTTTGAAAAATGACAGACACGATCAGCAAGATCAGGATACACACAGTCCCGAGCATTCCCCTACACACATCATATACACATCATATACACATCATATACACATCATATACACAGCATATACACAGCATATACACATCATATACACATCATATACACAGCATATACACATCATATACACATCATATACACAGCATATACACATCATATACACAGGCATATACACAGCATACACACATCATATACACAGCATATACACATCTACACATCATATACACATCATATACACATCATATACACATCATATACACAGCATATACACATCATATACACATCATATACACATCATATACACAGCATATATACATCATATACACAGCATATACACAGCATATACACATCATATACGCAGCATATACACACCATATACACAGCATATACACAGCATATACACATCATATACACACCATATACACATCATATACACATCATATACGCAGCATATACGCAGCATATACGCAGCATATACGCAGCATATACGCAGCATATACACACCATATACACAGCATATACACAGCATATACACATCATATACACATCATATACACAGCATATACACACCATATACACAGCATATACACATCATATACACATCATATACACAGCATATACACAGCATATACACAGCATATACACAGCATATACACAGCATATACGCATCATATACGCAGCATATACACACCATATACACAGCATATACACATCATATACACATCATATACACAGCATATACACATCATATACACATCATATACAGAGCATATACACATCATATACACATCATATACACATCATATACACATCATATACACATCATATACACAACATATTTCGGCCTCTCTCGAATGCTTGGGGGACGCCGCTTGTTTGGAAAAAGACGCTACACACACTGCCAATAAAGCCTCAATACCGACAGTATCAGGGCTTTATCGGCATTGTGTGTACCTAGCTTAATGGGAGACTGGAAATGTGTCATTGTCTCCAGCACACTGATACAATTGTAGCATTATAAATGCTGGGACGTCTCCAGATATTCTCTGGGTTAAGCAGCAGACACCCCCACCCTTATATCTCTCAGTTACTGTGGTAACAACAGGGTCATTGTTGGGTACAAAGAAGAAGGTCAAGTTTCGCTACAAAGTTGTTTTTTTGTGGCAAAATTTTGGATAATTCCAGTGATATTTTGGCACAAAAATTAAGCATAATTCTATTATTACTCCCATAAACAGTGCTACAAACAGTATTCAAATAAGGTTTGGAAATCGGTACATGTTCCCACAGTTCTTTACTTAGTATTTTTATACAATATGAGTTTAAAGGGGAACTCTATCTTTTCTATAGTATAGAAGCCCAGGAGGTTAATGATCTATGACTTACCTCCCGTTCTTCAATCAATAACTCAGGAGCCAGGACCAAAGGTAAGTATATTTTACCTTTTGCATGATCCACAGCTGCAAAACTCAAAATCTCTGACTGCCTCCTGTTCTAATTCTCTATAGCGCGCATTAACGTGCATGTGTGGTAAAGAGGATTAGAACCAGGAAGTGGTCGGAGATTTGGAGTTCTGCAGTGGTGGATCGCGTGAAAGGTAAATGTACTTACCTTCGGCCCTGGCTCCTGAGTTATTGATTGAAGAATGGGAGGTAAGTCACAGCTCATTAACCTCCTGGTATTCAATCAATACGTTAAAGGCATAGTTCACTTTGGGAGTGAACTATTCCTTTAAACACTTCTATTTTATTTTTGAATTCCACAATTTGTTTTCTCGGGGGAGTTTCCATACCTGTGTCCAAGTTCATGGGCGATAGTAAACGCGAGCGGGAGACCCGAATCCTCATTGATGTTACAGCTCTTGGATGGTTGGCACATTCCAGACAGGTGAGAAAGACCCAATGTTTCACAAGGACTGTTTTTTGATGCACAAATATCTTTCCTAGAACAGAGAGTGCATTTTGTTATGTAAACAAATATAAAACATTCACAAGACTGAAACAATAAAGATGCTTTTCCCGGTACAATTCTACATAAAAGTGGAGAGGGAGCAGAAAAACAGAAAGCAGATTAGATACATTGAAGAGCCCTATGTTGGCTTGAATAAAAGAGCCATTTTGTGTAGCTCAAATTCCTTTATTGTCATGACACACAGAATAACAAAATGAAACGGCAATCCGTAAATGGCACATAACCAAATGATAAACAGTTATTGTTTGGCAACTTTCAATTCTTGTTTGTTTATTACTTGAATGTGAGATAGAAACTATTCATTGGATATCCAACCAGGGCGATGTATAGAAAGCCACTATCGGCTATTTCTGTCATAAAACCGCGCCAATGCACCAAGATTTGGAATGGGTTAATGCCGTTCGCAATGTATAGAGAGCTGCTATTGTTTCACTGCATTGCCTTTTGGGACAACAGAGAGCGACTCTTTATTCATCACCCCAATTGCAACTAAAACCATAGATTTAGTGAACTATTCCTTGCATTGATCGAAGAACGGGAGGTAAAGTAGCTATGCCTTTCCTCCTGTCCTTCAATGAATTGACCAGGAGCGAAAATACAGAACTTACCATACATACTCGAGTATTAACTCATCTGAGTATAAGCCGAGGTACTTATTTTTACCCAAAAAACTAGTAAAACTGATTGACTCGAGTATAAGCTGAGAGTTGACTTTCTCACATAGATAGCCCCATAGATAGATCCACAGACAGTCCCATAGAAAGTCCAATATACAGCACCATAGAAAGTCCAATACACAGCCCCATATAAAGTCCAATATACAGCCCCATAGAAAGCCCCATACACAGCCCTATAGAAAGTCCCATACACAGCCCCATAGAAAGCCCCATACACAGTCTCATAGAAAGTCCAATACACAGCCCCATAGAAAGTCCCATACACAGCCCCATAGAAAGTCCTATACACAGCCCCATAGAAAGTCCCATACACAGCCCCATAGAAAGTCCCAAACACAGCCCATAGAAAGTCCCATACACAGCCCCATAGAAAGTCCCATACACAGTCTCATAGAAAGTCCAATACACAGCCCCATAGAAAGTCCCATACACAGCCCCATAGAAAGTCCAATACACAGCCCCATAGAAAGCCCCATACACAGCCCCATAGAAAGTCCCATACACAGCCCCATAGAAAGCCCCATACACAGTCTCATAGAAAGTCCAATACACAGCCCCATAGAAAGTCCAATACACAGCCCCATAGAAAGTCCCATACACAGCCCCATACACAGATGTGCCCTGTATACCTTCCTGTGCAGCCTTTACATGGTAAGGGCAACGTACATGCGCAGTGCCCAGCATGGTGTCCTCATGTCCATCCCCTTGTCTGCAGCCACTTGGAGGGGAGGGAAACTCCTCCTCCTCTCCCTCCTCCGTGGATACTTTCTTACGGGCCGAGAAGCTCCCCCTCTTACATGCGCCGCACGCACGTGCACACAATGAAAAAGCCACACACTGACACACGGACGCACACTTGCATTTTATTATATAGTATATATTACCCTGGTGCTACCATAAATCCATAAATATTCCACAAAAGATAGGTGCACTCAAGGGATTGAATCAAAGCTAATCTGTTTAGTGCTACACGTGCATAGTGCAACAACGTTCCTGGACTAAAGACCTTTATCATACAACTGCATGAAACTTAACAAAGGTCCTTAGTCCAGTAACGAAACGTTGTTGCACAATGCACCTGTAAAGCTTTGATTAAATCCTATCTTTTGTTGATTATATATATATATATATATATATATATATATATATATATATATATATATATACATCCACTCCTAGTGACCCGTACTTTTGCTATCAAAGCCGACTGCCCTGGTGCTTTACGGACATCAACACATGAGCAACCATCAAGAAAGCACTCGTGGGACTTGAATCAGTGCAAAAGTTTTACTACATGAACATCAACGCGTTTCGGCGAGACTTACGCCGTCCTCAGGATGTTACCACATAAGACTCAAGTGGACATTTAACTACTACATTGCCCGCCCCAATCACACAATCCCTCTCCCGTGTCAACATTAACCCTTGATTTAATCCAAAAAGTGCAACGTGCCTACCCAGCTACTATATAAGTGCATACATGCTTACATAACTTTTTATTATCAACTATGCACATGTAACATCCTGAGGACGGCGTAAGTCTCGCCGAAACGCGTTGATGTTCATGTAGTAAAATTTGATACAAGTCCCACGAGTGCTTTCTTGATGGTTGCTCATATATATATATATATATATATATATATATATATATATATATATATATAATACAACAGTCACAGAGAAAGAATGCACTCCATTAATCCATTATACTAGCCCAGCTATCCCCAAGATACACAAGAACGATGACGGCCTGTGATAGGTTGAAACATGTTGACTGAATAAAATTTTGTTTTTGGATTATGTATAGTGCAGTGAGTGTGTTGATTGTTGCTGATGTTCTTATATATATATATATATATATATATATATATATATATATATGCCTTGTATTAGTGTGCACACAGGATACAAATAGATGTGCTTGGAGCTGCTGATCAGATTCCAAAATACAGCAAAACAGTAAATAGTCAGCGCTCCACAGGTCTTCTTATAGTCTTCTTAAAGTCAAGCTTGATAAAGGCCAATAGACAAGGGCCGAAACGTTGCTGCTGTTTTTTGCACTATGCTCTCTTTTGGAATCTAAAAAAGCACTTTAAGAAGACCTGTGGGGCGCTGACTACTATTTACTGTTTTGCTATATATATATACAACTTGATGTGAGGAGACGCACTCACATCCGAGTATAAGCCAATACACTGGGAAAACAAGTAAAACTGATTGACTCAAGTATAAGCCGAGGGTAGAAATTATAACCACTGCTGCCCCAAGACCATCATACCCCTAACGCCTCCCTATACAGAAGTCCATCATCAAGACCAACACCAATATCTCCCAGCAGCCCCATGGACACATACCCCTACCTCCCTCCCTATACAGAGTACCATTAAGACCATGTCCATTATCCCCCTGCAGCCCCTGTGTGACCACATTCCCTAACCCCTCCTTCCTCTACAGAATCCATTTAGGGCCCTCAGCTCCATCATTATTTCCCAGCAGCAGCCCCCATTATCACATGTCCCTAGAGTTAGCATGTCATCAGGGTAACAAACTAACAAACAGTGTTTCATATACAACAAACAGGTTTTTTTAATATGAATATGCGTATACATCATTGTTCGTATATCAGTTTGTTTGGAAAGTTGCATTGGAGTTTCAGGAAGAGGAGTGCTATCTTTAGAGGAGCGAGTGTTCACAAGGAACAGCCAGCTGAGGATCCCAAAATATGAAAAAATTCCAAAAGACAGTGCCAAGTGAAATATTTTATTTAGGGCTATATAGGGCTACTAAATGTCTAAGTGTCTTTTGGAATTTTATATCTATATACAGTATATACATACCGTATATATAATCCATTTTAACTATGGCTTAAGAATGGTATAAGAAATAGTTTTTGGTTTTTAAAGCCTTTTCTAAATTATAGACTGAATCTGTATAAAGGCATTAAATATATTCTTTGTGATATAATTGAAGTAAAATACGATAGTGCTCGTGTCATAGTGACAGCATAATCTCTATTGGTTATTAGAAGTTAAAAAGCTTTTCAGCAGAAATGCCTTGTCTTTCTTTATAAAAAAAGTGAATTATCTTTGGATAAATGTGCAAGATTGACAAATAATGATGAGATATTTAGAGTATCTAAATAATTATAATAATAATACAGATTCTGAATGTAGCATTCAAACAATATCAAGTAAAGGTTAATGTAATAAATAAATCCAGGGCAATTCATTTAAAATAATGTCTTGATTTTGATGAACAAAAAAACAGACGGGAGTATAATTGCCCTGAAACTCTTGCAGACTGGCATCGCATGCTACAACACATGCCTATCAGTTGGGACAAAATGCATTTGAAGTATTAAAATACAGGTTATTAGCTTTTTCTAGTGTTCCAAGTACAGCTATGCTAAAGCACATTAGGAAAACTAGGCTGCAAAACATATTTACCGTGTCTTATTCCTAACCCAAGAGTTGATATATACCCATGGAAAGCATGTAATATCTTTGCGGCAGTTCTGTGATAATTTGCTTATGAAGGTTCTCATTCATCCAGGTCATGGTATATCTGTTGTATTCAATTAGATCAACTGGACTTGAAGTTTAGTTCTTGAAGACATTTCGCTAGTCATCCGACTGGCTTTCTCAATTCAGAATGATTTGAGTGATAATTTCTGTGATAATGTTAAAAAAAAAAACAAAAATTCGAAACTCCACAGGCGGCCCCATTGAAGTCAATTGGGGTTTAAAAAATGTAAAAGTTCCGCCTAATATTCTATATACTAATAAGCACCTGTGTTCCCAACGCACAAGCGCGCGTTGGGAGTGCGCTCACAATTGAGATAACCCAGTGATTCGCAATCGAATCGTACACGATTGCGCACAAAAATGCGGAACGCGTGTACTGCGATTTACGAATTGCAGCGCTCCCTAGCACACTAGTTTGGCCACATCAACTGGCCCACACTAGTTTTTAGAAGCGAGATTGGATCGCAATCATGATTGGATTGTGCTTAAAAGCGATTCAGTGTGGCCTAGCCCTTAGTGGTTTTCGGGCTTATAATTTCTGAGGATATCATTTTATATTTTAAAACATAAGCACAATCTTAGAAACAGTATTGTCGATTGTTTCATGGGAACTAATCTAAACTACACAATCATTATAATAATTATCCCTACTGGGGTTACAAATGTCTTTTTAGCTTATTCCTTCTTGAATCTCATTTCATGCTGTTCCTGTGTTTTTGTTCATGATTCCAGATATGCCTTAACGGAACTTACTGGGGGGGACTAAGAGGCCCCGCAATCTCACAGCAATCAGTGTATGCAGTAACGTTAAGCGCGATCAGTCAAAGGTTTTATGTACCGGTCTTTTAAACAGCTGATCGTGCCTAACTTTTTACTTTTAAAACAGCTGATCACAGAGCTGATGGGGAGGGAGCACCTGCAGTTTCGCCCCTGACTGGAATTATCCACAAGACAACTTCCGACAATCCCCTGCTTCAGAAGCAATAACTATACTACAGTCCATACACTATATATAGTGATGAAGGGGACCCTAGATAAAAGCCTTGTCTTTGGCCCCATATGGTCTTAATCCATCTCATAGCCTCCAAAGTCATTAAAAAGTGATACCAACAAAAATGACCTATTACATTGCTAGTTTAAATGGTACATGTGCGCCCAATCAGGAAATCACATGGCCTAAAGGGACAGAGTTACATAGCGTGGTCCAAATCTATAACAAATCTAGAACCTTTTTCTTTATGTAGTAAATGCTGTGCACACCAGTCTTAATTACAGTGGGTATTTATTACCACATCAGTGTAACGTTTTGGTGCCGCGCACCTTCAGCAGACACATACCCTTTCTTCTTTAATTGTATAAAATAACATGTATAAGAAATAAGGGCTGCAATGTACTTGGAGGATATTAAAAGATCAGAAAATCAATGAAATAATCAATGAGCCCTCCAAAGCACCATTTATATCCCAAATGATGGTTTACACAAACATTTACAGAAAGACGCAATATCCTGGGCTTATGGGAAAATAAGTGCAAAAGCCAGGCTAAATTATCGGATTAGCCATGGTTTTGCACCGTCTGTATCATTTTGCAATTTTTTTGCAAATAGTGCAGTGCAGGTGATGCAATTAATTTAGGGACTTTTTTCTATTTGTTTTTTTTTTATTTGAAATTTTAATTAAAAAAATGTAATTGTTTTTTTATTGTGGAAATCAGTGATATCTGTATCAAAACTTTTAAGTTTTGTTCCGTCTTCGGATTTACGGATCTCGGGAAAATCCCGAAGATCCGAAAATGGAACGTACTTTCAGGACTCCGGAACTAACTCATTTTTGATAATCATCGAAAATACTACTTTTGAGTTTCCGATAGTGTTTTCAAGGATTATCGAAATCCGATTGATCCGTCCGGTTTCCAGCGGAACATTCATATTCTGGAATTGAGGGGTTCCGTGTCGGATCGACCCGGATCCCATCTCTAGTATCAATGTGTAACAATACATTGTCATTTTTGGCCGACATATATTGTTATTAAACCTGTACAAAGTGTGGTAATAAAATAATAGAGGAGACCTTTACGAGGTTAAAGCAGCAATAATACACAGTCATTTTGTTATGCCATAAAAAATCATGTTAATATCCTTTAAGGCAGAAAGTACCCAGATGTTAAGAAAATTGAACCAGCGTACATTCTTCCTGGAAGAACAGAAGGATGTCACTGTAGGGGATAATAAATGGGCTGCTTGTTCAGCCGTAAAGTAAATCTAATCTTCCCCGTGATCTAACACACTCTCGCAATAGGGTACGCTCTTTAACTTGTTTTGCGAGACAGAATTTTCAGCGCAGAGAATGAAGCAGTCTAAATAACACCTGAGCACAAAGCATTTCTTTTATTCTATCGACAGTTCAGAAACAATCTAAATTAAATCTAGAAAGTAGCATCCGACTGTAGAGCCTAATGACGACTTATTAAAATGGGATAATACATTCTAAGCTTTGTACACCTGACCTTACAAAACAAATCATTTTTTTATTCTCCAGTAGATAATTCCAACCCCTGATCTTTGTTTAGTAATATGATTTCATGTCTCCCTCTGTTGTTAAAGCTTTAATCATCGTATTTTAGTTTTGCGAGAACTGAAAGTTAAATCCTCGTTGCAATATGAAATTCAATCAAAGAAAGTCAATCATGTCTTGGTTTTTTTTGTTATTCCTTTTTAAAATACAACTTATTTTTATATTGGCGTAAGCTTGGCCGAAACTATTATTATATAGGCAATAATAGTAATAATAATATATATGCAAATATTTACCAATATTCTTATTGGCAGAACAAGGTGTAACTATAAATAGCACACTGATAAAAAGAATGCAGGGAAATTATCTAAAAAGTAAATTCTTTCTATCAGTGTGCCACTTATTAACCCGTATGTTTGTTTGGTTGTTTATTTTGTACAAGAAAAAATGGCCCTAAAGAACAAATTTTGAGAGTTACATATATTAGTTCCCTAATTTCAAAATAAAGAAACCAAGCCTGAATAGAGGTGGGGGGGTTACACACTAATTGTCTGCCATGTACAATGCTGTTTGGATGCCTTACCCTGGGCAGCTTCAATTGCAACTCTTGCAATCAACCACAATGCAATCAAAACCTTTCATTCAGGAGGTCCCTGACCCCTTGCTGATTGGAGCACATTCCAGGGTCCTTTTTGCAAACAGATTCTTGATCCAGTCGGAAGACTAGAAAAACGTCTCCAAGAACTAAACTTTCAGTCATGTTGATCTAAATGAATACAACAGATATGTTCCCTAACTGGGATTTCATCATATACTGGTAGCAAATGGAAATTTCATTATATACTGGTAGCAAACTGGCAATTTCATCACATACAGGTGGCAAACTGGCAATTTCATTACATACTGCTAGCAAACTGGGAATTTTATCACATACTAGTAGCAAACTGGGAATTTCATCATATACTGGTGGCAAACTGGCAATTTCCTTACATATGGGTAGCAAACTATCAATTTCATCATATACTGTTAGCAAACTGGCAATTTCATCATATACTGGTAGCAAACTAGCAATTTCATCATATACTATTAGCAAACTGGGAATTACATCACATACTGGTAGCAAACTGGGAATTTCATCATACTGTGTACTGGTGGAAAACTGTCAAATTCATCATATAATGCTAGCAAATGGAAATTTCATTACATACTAGTAGCAAACTGGCAATTTAATTACATACTAGTAGCAAACTAGGAATTTCATCATATACTGGTAGCAAATGACAATTTAGTCCCATAATGGTAGAAAATGGATTTTTCATTATATACTGGTAGCAAACTGGTAGTTTATCACATACTGGTAGCAAATGGGAATTTCATCACATACTGGTAGCAACCTGGAAATTTCATTACATACTGGTAGCAAACTAGGAATTTCAGCACATAACTGGTAGCATACTGGCAATTTCATCACGTATAGAAAGATAGCAATAGTGCCATTACCTACCCTGTGCAGTGTAATCCACTCCAGCAGCATTTGGTAATGTGAACTCACTAGAGCAGAAAGGCTCTACTTTTATTTGGAATTCTGTGCAGAGTATAAAAAACACAATGTGCAATTTGCAGAAGTGCCTATGTGCCCTAGTAAGTGCACATTACCAAAAGCTGCCACTGCCTGTCCTGTTATAGTGAGTGGATTGCACTGCACATGGGTAGGTAATAGCTTAATGGGACCTACCTATTACCTACCTATGTGCATTGCAATCCAATCACTATAACTGCACTCACTAGGGCATACAGGCACATTTGGAATTGTGTGCAGCATTTACAGTTACTATTGTTACCAGTTCCCACCAATGAGAATGTAAAGTGGAGGCAGCGGTAGCGCAGGGGCAGCTTTTTCCAATAGTACAGCATGGCTGCACAATAATGTCATCACGCCGGCATGCATGGTGACGTCATCACGCAGCCGTGAAGTACTACTGGGAACGCAGACATTAGAGGCACTCCTATTAGGTAGGTTTGTTCAAACATTCAGGGCACTTTGCCAAAGTTCCAGGCCATGTGCCCCGAGTGCTTTAACATAGTGATGCCAATGGTCCCCTGCCATGTTATTTTGCTTATAATTCTCAAATTCTAAGTGGACAAAAGCTTTAAAAAGATCTTTTTGATGCTTACCCCCAAAAATGTTTATTGACCATGGAATTTTGCTTCCAATTGAAGCCAGTAGCACTTTATGTGACCAGTAAATTAGAATCTAAAGGAATTAAAAGGGAGTACAAATACATATGCTTTTAAGAAAAAAGGGCAGTATTTTTCCATCCCAGTGACCTTAATCTGCCTATTCAGCATTTACAGTAGCTTATGTTTGTTTGAAGAATGCAATCTAGAAAGCTTTGTTCATTTTATTGTTTTATTGGTGACATGCGTGCACAATGTTTCAGGGAGTGTACCTGAGGAAGGGGACACTCCCCGAAACGTTGTGCACGCATGTCACTAAGACGAAGAAGGACTGTTACAGAACCTGAAATGACAGCTCACTAATGTCAACAGCAGGGAACAGCAAAGGGTATGAAATCAACTGATTTTTCAAAACGGGAAATAATATAAACCTCGATTTTTTTAAATATTGATATTTTTCACTGAACTTTCTCTTTAAGGCCACACAGCAGTAAATGGCTACCCTGTGGCTCAGCCCTTAGCCATTGCCACTGACACTTCTATCATCTCTAACATAGCGCAGGTTAATGAAGATCGTGCAGCTGTCAGTTCCAGCATGAGTATAATGTTCCTTTAAGAGACAGGGGAATAATGTGAAGATTTTCCCTTCGATTTTATAACTGGACTAAATCAAGTAGATTTCCCCAGTGATGCTGGAGCTCTGTGTAAATCTCCTGGAGGAGAGTAAATTTCAGCTATCAGCAGATGCAATTTGGAGATAACATAACAAACAGAAGTGATACCTGGTTAGCAATACAGCAACATCGTGATGAGCTGGGTGGACATCGCTTTTTGGATTGATGCTCTTCTGCCATTTGCAAAAGCTGCCCAAGGTCTGGTCGGCTTGATGGACAATCTTGAGTCCTTCCTAAGTAAAAAGGAATACCGCATTAAAACCTTGAAGGATACAACTTCATATTCTCTGTATTACCAAGCAGTTTCTTGATTCCAAAGGAAAAAGAAAAATAGCAGCTATTTAAATATAACAGTGAGGAGAGAAAATAATGGTCAATAATTCAATGGTCAATAAAACAAAAATTGTAAAATAAGAAAACCAATCACTAATTGCCATTCGTTTTAAATTAAAGGGTAACTGTGGCCCTAATTAAATAGGGCAAACTACTACCTTTAAAAGGACCCCGGGGTTATGCTTCTAGCTGCAGTTTGTTCAAAGTATAAAGCATTGTGAGCTGTGACATCACCAGCACTTGGGATCTGACTCCAAGTTTACGGTTGGAGCATGCCCACTGCTAGGACAGATCATCATCAGCTACATCATAAGCAACTCCCCCCACTTCTAAATCGTTTTAAGCTAGACACAAGCCTAAAAAATGTTTTTTCCAAGTTATCCAATGGGAAAAGGAAAGTACAAAGATTGGTAGCTTCAGAAATGTTTGATTTTTGGGCTTATGACACAGCTTATAACACATGCCTGTCAAAGAGTCTGGAAAGTGTAACTTTACAGTTACAATTGACTTAAAAGGGCCTATAAGCATGCAAAATTCATTAAAAGAGATGACCTGGTCTGGACAAAAGACGTACTGGAGAACAACCGTTAAGATTAATAACCGATTATAATAATGATTGGCATTTCATGTTCTACAGGGAGATGAGAATCTCCATAGATTAGTAGCAACAAAACCATTAATAACAGCACGTAGAGCTCCTACGATTGGAAGTCGGGGGATGAGAAGCTTTTTTCAACAAAAGCAAGCCCAAATGTGGTTGGAAAAGAATATGGGTATGTTTAAATGTGAAAGGTGTAAGGCCTGTTCATTCATGGCCAATAAACTTCAAAATTTTCCCAACAATTTAAATCAGACTTTCAAAATACAAGATTTTATCAACTGTAAAACAAAAGGGGTAGTTTATGTACTAATGTGTGGCTGTGGAAAATGTTATGTTGGGAAAACCATCAGGTCCTTGGCAGAACACACTTTAGAACATGTTTGAGATATCCGAAATGCCAATCTCCAAAGCACAGTGGCCTGTCATTTTGACGAATGTCACAACAATAATCCAGAAACTGTACAGATATGGGGTGTGGAAAAAATACTGAAACCAAAAAGAGGGGGTGATTGGGACAGGTTAATACTTGTTAATACTTCAAAAGTAGTCTAGGATCTATAACATGAATTCTAGTCCCCTATGGATTTAAATGAAGAACTAATCTTTGGTATGTTTCTTTGATAAGCCATGTTTCATTTATTTATATATATATATATATATATATATATATATATATTATATATATATATATATATATATATATATATATATACCATATGTATAAACATTTGTAGCAACTATTTAATGCTGAAATTATTTTTTGCTTGCCCTTTAAAATCATCCCAAATATGTTATAACTAATGCCTGATATGTTTAAAAGGTGATTGGGGGATTGGTTACAGATGGTGCAAACTGTTGCCTATTTAAACAAGGGTGGAATACAGATCACGTGACCCGGAAGAAGGGGCACGTTTCGGGGCCATCTTGCTGTTATAGTGGCTAGCACTTTTATTCCCAGTGTTTTTGCTAGCTACCCTACTTGCCCGTGATGATCCTGTGATCTAATAGGGCCTGGTGCAAACAGCCCGGCGATGTTATATGCCGATAGCGGCGATTGGAACATCGCTACTTGGTGCTGTTCTATTCCGGCATTTTCAACGCCAGCTATTAGCTGGCGTTGAAAGTGCCGCAATAAAATGCTGATTTCGGCATATAACATCACTTGAGGCGGCTGCGCTGTTAACTTTCGTGTTAGCCACGCAGCCGCCGCAAGGAAGGAGTTAAAGTCACGTTAACCGATATAACATCGGTTAGCGCAACTTCAACTCCAAATCAGGAGCGATTCACCCGTTGGTGCATCGCCCTGTAGGTGCTTTATGATCCTGCATTGTTCGCCTGTTAGTGACACTTGAATCGACCAACTTGGATGCAGTTTGGATTCCAACCTATATGCCACGGACCGTTGGGGTGAGATTGGGCTAGGCACAGCCTGCGTTCTATTGTGCTATTCCTTTCATTTAAACGCTAACTTTGCACATTTACTTGCTTTTGGGACAGTATATTTTAAGATTCATACAACTTTATATTTCCTATTTTAGGAGAACTCTGAACTCCATTTGGGACTTCCTATTGATACTGATTCCATTAATATGTATGCATTATCTGGGATGTTTATGGGCTACTTTTTAACTTTCTCTTTACCTTGTAGGTTTTTATTACAATTGTGTTACACTGTTTATATTGTTCAATATTGTGTGTGATTTTGTTTCAATAAAGCCTCTACTATTTTCACCACTGGCTATATGACCGTATTGTGAGTGCCCATGCCTGGTTTAGGCATAGATTAGTGATGGTACTTGTATGGTCAGACCTGTTTTTCTATATATAATTATCTACTTCTTACCATTTCCTGCACCAGTATTTATGATACTTTTACTGCATATGTTTATACCTTATTTTGGACCATAGTATATAAAAACTAAATAACACATTGAAAAGATGCAATTACTTACTAAGTGCTTCAGAAAAATAATTGTAAAAAGTGAATGTACAGGATAAATTAAAATTCAGTTCACTGCAAAGCTGTACCTTTTCGACAAAGCTTAGATTTCCCTTTTTCACTTGCTGCGCCTCATTCCTCCACTTTTATCTCATTCAATCCACTACTCCTGCAAGACTTGCTGGACGTGAATCTCATTCAATCAGTCAGTCAGGACTGCCCTGCTAGCTGTATATTAAAGTAAAATGTGGACTGGATTAGCAGAGTGCCGCTTCTATGTATATAATGTAATGATATTTAAAGGCTAACACTCAATTGAATGTTTGGGGTATTGAGCAGCAGACATCTATCAATGTTTGTCTATATATGCGGTTAATCTTTTAAGATGGGATTTTCTGCACATTTCAAATAAAGTGTTTTCTTTTAATGTGTCTTTTATTTTTTTTTGCAAGCATAAATTTTATGTGAGAGCGGCATCTGAATTATCAGGGTTATTCAATAAAAGTTCTTATCATTTAAAATGGTGCTAATTTTGCCCTAACCAATCAGCTGTTAGCTTTCAAATGTTAAATAAGATCTGATTGGTTGGGGCAAAATTAGCACCATTTATAACGATAAGAACTTTATGAATAACCCGTATGTTTTCTGGGGGACACTGTGTCAGTAATTCCTTTGGATCTATTGCAGTACTTTTAATGTAGGGGAGATTATTGTGCATCATACAGGCTGATGCTGTAAAAAAACAACTTGCGTCTTACCTGCCCGGTATCCCGCAGTGCTTTAAAGTATCTTGCGAGACTTACTGCATTACAGCAGGTAAGGTAAGACGCAATGGCATCGGGTCGGTACAGAACCGTGGTTAATGGCACAAAATTGTTTTGTTAATCTTAACTTATCCATTACTGCATTGGCTACACCATTCTAGTTCCAAAACTTCTTGGAAATGGTTGTGGCCAGGCAAATCTAGTACTAAACCCACGCTAACCTGATATTACAACGGGGGTATAGCATGGGGGGGGCATTAGCCCCATAGACTTGACTAACTGACCAAATGAGAGTTCACCTCCTCCAAGTCTCACAGGGGTAATAGATTGAATGAGATTACAGGGAGGGAGGGAGAGCCAGCAAAGTGGGGAAGGGATTTTAAAGGTACAGCTTTCCAAAGGACTGAAGTTTTTGATTTCTCCTGGACAAACAGCTTGTCAGTCCACTGTGCCCCACCCCCATATAAAGTAATAAGTATAGCTATCCTGCAGGGTGGGGGGAGAAAGGGACTGCAGTTGAGCTGTACTCGGTGGGTCGCATATGCCCATTAAGATAATGCAGTTCTAATTTTACTGCAAAGTCTGTTCTATGTGTAATATGAATTTTCACACTGTGGAAAACAACGCACCATTTAAAGTGCCAGTTTTTACCTATCGGGACAACTTTGGAAATTTTACCCAAAAGTCTCCTTTCCTTATTAACATTTATCTATCAGTCATTTACCTACGGGACAAACCATGGAAATTATCCAGAAGTCTCCATTCCTTATTAACATTTATCTATCAAGTCATTTGCCTATTGGGATAAAACATGGAAATTACCCAGAAGTCTCCTTTCCTTATTAACATTTATTTATCAAGTCATTTACCTATTGGGATAAAACATGGAAATTATCCAGAAGTCTCCATTCCTTATTTACATTTATCTATCAAGTCATTTACCTATTGGGATAAAACATGGAAATTACCCAGAAGTCTCCATTGCTTATTTACATTTATCTATCAAGTCATTTACCTATTGGGATAAAACATGGAAATTATCCAGAAGTCTCCATTCCTTATTTGCATTTATCTATCTAGTCATTTACTTATCGGGAAAAACCATGGAAATTACCCAGAAGTCTCCATTCCTTATTAGCATTTATTTATCAAGTCATTTACCTATTGGGATAAAACATGGAAATTATCCAGAAGTCTCCATTCCTTATTTAGGTAAATGACTTGTAAATAAAGGCTAATAAGGAATGGAGACTTCGGGTAATTTCCATGTTTTTTCCCGATAGTACATGACTAGATAGATAAATGCAAATAAGGAATGGAGACTTCTGGATAATTTCCATGTTTTATCCCATAGGTAATGACTAGATAGATAATGCAATAAGGAATGGATGACTTCTGACATTTTCCATGTTTTATCCCAATAGGTAAATGACGTTGATAGATACAATGTATAAGGAATTTGAGACTTCTGATAATTTTTCCATGTTTTCTCCCAATAGGTAATGACTTGATAAAAGATAATGTTAATAAGGAATAGGAGACTTCTGGGTAATTTCCATGTTTTTATATCCCATAGGTAAATGACTTGATAGATAAATGTTAATAAGGAATGGAGATTACTTCTGGATAATTTCCATGGTTTGTACCCGATAGGTAAATGACTAGATAGATAATTGTTAATAAGGAAAGGAGACTTTTGGGTAAAAAAAAGTTCGCAAAGGTTTGTCCCGATAGGTAAAAACTGGCACTTTAAAATGGTGCGTTGTTTGTCCACAGTGTGAAAATACATATTACACATAACCAACAAACTTTGCCAGTAAAATTACGAACTGCATTATCTAATGGGCATATGCGACCCACGAGTACAGCTCAACTGCAGTCCCTTTCTCCCCCCCCACCCTGCAGGATAGCTATACTTATTACTTTATTGGGGGTGGGGCACAGTGGACTTGACAAGCTGTTGTCGCAGGAGAAATCAAACACTTCATTGTCCTTGGAAAGCTGTAGACCTTTAAAATCCCTTCCCCCACTTTGCTGGCTCTCCCTCCCTCCCGAATCTCTTCAATCTATTACCCTGGTTTGAGACTTGGAGGAGGTGAACATCATTTTGGTCCAGTTAGTCCAATGTCTATGGGGCTAATGCCCCCCCCAGCTAACTACCCCGCGGTTATTTAATAAACCAAATCTGTTAGCGTGGGTTTTAGTACTAGATTTGCGCTGGCCACATACCATTTCCAAGAGTTTTGGAACTTAGAATGGTTTGTAGCCAATGCAGTAATGGATAAGTAAGATTACAAACATTTTGTGCCATTCAACACGTGTGTCTTGACCGACCCCGATGCATTGCGTTCTTACTACCTCCTGCTGTATGCAGTAAGTCTCTCAAGAATACTTTAAAGCAACTGCGGGATACGGGCAGGTAAGACGCAAGTTTGTTTTTTTACAGCAGTCACCTGTATGTGCACAATAATCTCCCTACATTTAAAGTCTGCATAGATCCAAAGGAATTACTGACACAGTAGTCCCCCCAGAAAACATACGGGTTAATTCACATCAAAAGTTCTAATCGTTTAAATGGTGCTAATTTGCCCCAACCATCAGATCTTATTTAAACATTTGGAAATAGCTACATCTGATGGGTTAGGGGCAAAAATTAAGCCATTTTAAATGAACGAACTTTTATTGAATACCCTGATATTCAGATTGCCGCTCTCACCTAAAATTTATATGCTTGCAAAAAAAAATAAAAGACAACTTTAAAAGAAACCTTTAATTTTTTTGAATGTGCCAGAAACTCCCATCTTAAAAGATTACACCCGATATATACAGTAACATTGATAATGTCCTGTCTGCCAATACCCCAAACATCAATTGAGTGTAGGCCTTTTAATATATTACATTATAATACCATAAGACGCGGCACTCTGGCTAATCCAGTCCACATTTTACTATTAATTAGCTAGCAGGCATGTCCCTGACTGACTGATTGATGAGATTCACGCCACAAGTCTGTGCAGAGTATGGATTGAATGAGATAAAGTGGAGGAATGAGGCGCGCAAGTGAAAAAGGGAATCTAAGCTTTGTCGAAAAGGACAAGCTTTGCATTGAACTGAATTTTAATTTATCCTGTACATTCACTTTTTAAACATATTATTTTTCTGACGAGCACTTAGTAATAATTGCCATCTTTTATATGTGTTATTTAGTTTTTTATAACTATGTGTTCTCAAAATAAGGTATACAACATAATGCAAGTAAAGTATCATAAATACTGGTGCAGGAAATGGTAAGGTATGATAATTATATATAGAAAAACAGGTCTGACCATACAAGTAACCAATCACTAATCTATGCCTAAACCATGGCATGGGCCACTCACCATACGGTCATATAGCCAGTGGTGAAAAATAGCTAGAGGCTTTGATGTGAAACAAAATCACACACAATAGTTGAACATATAACAGTGTAACACATTGTAATAAAACCTACAGGTAAAGAGAAGTTAAAAGTATCCCATAAACACCCGATATGCATACATATTCTAGGAATCATTATCAATAGGAATCCCAAATGAGTTTCAGAGTTCTCCCTAAAATTAGGAAACATAAATGTATTGAATCTTAAAAATACTGTCCAAAGCAAGTAAAAGTGCACAGTTTAGCGTTTAAATGAAAGGAAATAGCACAATATAACCAGGCTGTGCCTAGCCCCAATCTCACCCCAACGTCCGTGCATATAGGTTTGGAATTCCAAACTGTCATGCCAGTTGGTGCGACTTCAAGTGTCACTAACAGGCGAACATGCAGGATCATAAAGCACCTACAGGGCGATGCAACCAACGGGTGAATCGCTCCTGATTTGGAGTTGAAGTTGCGCTAGCCGATGTATATCGTTAACGTGGGACTTTACTCCTTCCTTGCGGCGGCTGCGTGGCTAACACGAAAGTTACACAGCGCGCCGCGCAACGTGATGTTATATGCCTAAATCAGCATTTTATTGCGGCCACTTCCAACGCCAGCTGAATAGCTGGCGTTGAAAATGGCAAGCGGAATAGAACAGCACCAAGTAGCGATGTTTCTCAATCTCCGCTATCGGCATATAACATCGCCGGGCTGTTGGCCACGCAGCCCTATTAGATCACAGGATCACAACGGCAATTAGGGTAGCTGCCAAAACGCTGGGAACTAAAGTTGCTAGCCACTATACAGCAAATGCCCCAAACGCCACTTCGTTCCGTGGTCACGTGATCTTATTCCACCACCTTGTTTAAATAGGCAACAGTTTTGCACCATCTGTAACCAATCCCCCCAATCACCTTTTAAACATATCAGGCTTAGGTTAACAATTTTGGGATGATTTTTAAAGGGCACGCAAAAAATAATTTTCAGCATTAAATAGTTGCTACAATGTTTATACATATGGTTAGTCTATATATATATATTATATATTATATATAATATATCTATATATAGCTATATATTATATATATATAATATATAATGAAACAGGTTCTTATCAAAGCAAACATACCAAGATTAGTTCTTCCTTTAAACTCCATAGGGGGACTAAAGAATTCATGTTCTAGATCCTAGACTACTTTTAAGTGATTAACAGTATTAACCTGTCCCAATCAACCCCCTCGTATCTTTGGTTCAGTATTTTTTCCACACCCCATATCTGTACAGTTTCTGGATTATTGTTGTGACTTCGTCAAAATGACAGGCCCTGGCTTTGGAGATTGGCATTAATTCGGATTATCTCAAACTGTTCATTTAAGGCTTCTCCAAGACCCTGATGTTTTTTCCCCAACATAAATGTTTCCACAATGCCAGCACCATTAGTACATAAACACCCCTTTTTGTTTTACAGTTGATAAAATCTTGTATTTTGAAAGTCCTGATTTAAATTGTTGTGGGAAATTTGAAGTTTATTTGGCCATTGACTGAACATGGAGCCTTACAACCTTCACATTTAATACATACCTCATTTCTTTTTCCAACCACATTTGGGCTTGCTTTTGTTGAAAAAAGCTTCTCATTCCCCGACTTCCTCCAATCGTAGGAGCTCTACGTGCTTTATTAATTGTTTTTGTTGCTACTAATCTATGGAGATTCTCATCTCCCTGTAGAACATAAAGTGCCAATCATTTTATAATCGGTTCTTAATCCTTACGGTTGTTCTCCAGTACTCTTTTGTCCAGACCATTTTCATACTCTTTTAATGAATTTGCATGCTTATAGCCCTTTTAAGTCAATTGTAACTGTAAAGTTTACACTTTCCGACTCTTTGACAGGCATGTGTATAAGCCTGTGTCCATAAGCCCAAAAACAAAACATTTTCTGAAGCTACCAATCTTGTACTTTCCTTTTCCATTGGATAACTGGAAAAAACATTTTTTAGGGGCTTGTGTCTATCTTAAAAACGATTTAGAGAGTGGTGGGAGTTGCTTATGATGTAGCTGATATGATCTGTCCTAGCAGTGTGCATGCTCCAACGTAAAACTTGGAGTCAGATCCCATGCTGGTGATGTCACAGCTCCACAATGCTTTAATAACTACTTTGAACAAACTGCAGCTAGAAGCCCCCCATAAAACCCCGGTGTCCTTTTAAAGGCAGTAGTTTGCCCTATTTTAATTAGGGCCACAGTTTACCCTTTAAGTTTAAAACGAATGGCAATTAGTGATTGGTTTTTCTTATTTATAACAATTTTTTGTTTTATTGACCTGAATATTCTGGACCATTAATTTTGCTCTCTCCCTGTTATATTTAAATAGCTGCTATTTTTTCTTTTTCTTGGAATCCAGAAACTGCTTGGTAATACAGAGAATATGAAGTTTTATCCGTCAAGGTTTTAATCGGTATTCCTTTTTACTTAGGAAGGACTCAAGATTGTCCATCAAGCCGACAGGACCTTGGGCAGCTTTTGCAAATAGGCAGAGAGCATCATCCAAACAGCGTGTCCACCCAGCTCATCACGAATGTTGCTGTATTGCTAAACCAGGTTATCACTTCTGTTTGTTATGTTATCCTCCAAATTGCATCTGCTGATAGCTGAAATTTACTCTCCTCCAGGAGATTGCACAGAGCTCCAGCATCACTGGGGAAACTACTTGATTTAGTCCAGTTATAAAATCAAAGGGAACATCTTCACATATTCCCCTGTCCCTTAAAGGAACAATTATACTCAATGCTGAACTGAACAGCGCAACGATCTTTCACTTAACCTGCGCGTATGATTTAGAGATGCGATAGTATGTCCAGTGGCAATGGCTAAGGGCTGACCCAGGTAGCCATTTACTGCTTGGTGTGCCTAAAATAAGAAGAAAGTTCAGTGAAAAATATCAATATTTTAAAAAATCGATGTTTTATATTATTTCCCGTTAAAAATCAGTTGATTTTCATACCCTTTTGCTGTTCCCTGCTTTGACTATTAGTGATGCTGTCATTTTCAGGTTCTTACACAGTCCCTTCTCGTCTTAGTGACATGCGTGCAACAAAACGTTTCGGGGAGTGTCCCCTTCTCAGGAAGGGTCACCCTCTGAACATTGTGCACGCATTCCCAATAAAACATAAAATTAACAAGCTTTCTAGATTGCATCTCCCTCAAACACAAACATAAGTCTACTGTAAATGCTGAAGTATCAGATTAAGGTCACTGGATGGGAAAATACTTACTGCCCTTTTTTCTTAAAAGCATATGTATTTTGTACTCCCTTTTAATTCCTTAGATTCTAATATTACTGGTCCATAAAGTGCTACTGGCTTCAATTGTAAAAAAGCAAATTCCATGTCAATAAACATTTTTTGGGGGTACAGCATCAAAAGATCCTTTAAAAATAAAAAGCTTTTGTCCATTTAGAATTTGAGAATTCAAGCAATAACATGGATGGACCATGGCATCACTATGTTAAGCACTCGGGGCACGTGGCCTGGAATCTTGGCAAAGTGCCCTAATGTTTTGAACAAACCTACTAATAGGATGCCTCTAATGTCTGCGTTCCCAGTAGTTACTCTGCAATGCCCGGCGTGAATGACTATTTGTGCGCCATCGTGTGCCTATTGGAAAAGCTGCCCCTCGCTAACCCCTCTGCCTCCACTTTACATTCTCTTGGTGGGAACTGGTAACAATAGTAAACTGTAATGCTTCACACAATTCACAATGTTCCTTTATGCCCTAGTGAGTGCAGTTATAGTGAATTGGGATTGCAAATGCACATAGAGTAAGGTAATAGGTAGTACCATTAAGTACTATTACTACCCATGTGCAGTGCAATCCACCTCACTAAACAGGGTACAGGCAGTGCCAGCTTTTGGTATGTGCACTTACTAGGGCACCTAGGCACTTCTCGCCAAATGCAAATTGTGTGTTTTTTATATACTCTGCACAGAATTTCCAAATAAAAGTAGAGAGCCTTCTGCTCTAGTGAGTTCACATTACCAAATGCTGCTGATGTGGACTTACACTGCACACGGGTAGGTAATAGTTGTAATGGCACTATTGCTATCTTTTCTATATTTATCGAAATTGCCAGTATTGCTACCATTTATGTGCTGAAATTTCCAGTTTGCACAAGTATGTAATGAAATTTCCAGGTTGCTACCAGTATTGATGAAATTCCCATTTTGTCTACCAGTATGTTATATAAACTACCGTTTGCTACCAGTAATAATGCAAAAATCCGATTTCTACCATTAGTGGGAACAAATTGTCATTTGCTACCAGTATAATGATGAAATTCCTAGTTTGCTACTAGTATGTAAATTAAATTGCCAGTTGGTGCTACTAGTATGCATGAAATTTCCTTTGCTAGCATTATATGATGATTTGACAGTTTTCCACCATAACAGTATGATGCAATTCCCACGTTTGCTAACCCATTATGTGAATGTAATTCCCCAGTTGCTAATAGTTATGCAATGAATTGGCTTTAGTTTGCACATCTATATATGAAATTGCCAGTTTTGCTACAGTATATGATGAAATTGATAGTTTTGCTACCCATAATGTAGGAAATTATTGCCGTTTGCCACCAGTATTGGGATAATTCCCAGTTTTGCACTAGTATGTGATAGAAAATTCCAGTTTGCTAGCATTAATGTAAGAGATTGCCAGTTTTGTCCACCTGTATGTGATGATTGGCCAGTTTGCTACTAGAGATGGCTCGGTTCGCGGACCCGAACCGGGATCCCGCCGCGGTTTTACCCGTCCGCGAACGGCGGATTTTCGGATTTTCCGGATTTCCGCCTCTCCGAACTTCCTGACGCGATTTTTTTTTTTTACAAAAATTGTCGAAATAACGAGTATCGCCGTAATTACGATCATAATCTGCGATCTTCCGGGACCCGAAAAACCGGATGATCCCTCGAAATTACGCGGATTCTCGTAATTACGAGTTTTCGTAAAACGAGAAATTCTTTAAATTCGAATTTTGGTGCTTATTTCACAACGGAGCAGCCACGACCCAATTAACAATGGCAGCTACATGATTATTGCCAGCCCCCTGGGTATAAAACCTGCTTCACAGGCGACATTTTGGTCATGTGTTGGAGTGTGTTTAGGGATGACCCGACAGTGTAAGAGTTGGAGAAGATTTTGCGTTTTTTGAGCTTTCTGTGTGTGTGGATTTCAGTGGTGGTGGTTTAGCACTTGCATTGTTACCCACCCTGTATTCACACAATCTTGATGACCACAGTCCTTTTAAGGTACTAACGCCCCCTATAACGTCCCTTTGGACCAAATTTTGTTGTTAGACCTGTTAGAGGTCTAGGTGTCCTGTTTTTTTGTTTTGTCTTTCTGTATCTACTGTGGGTCCAGTTCTGTGTGTTTTGTGTAGCTTGACGTGGCTACTCTTTGTGGCTAATGTTTTCACGCTCGGGTCATCCCTTCTTGGCCGAGCAGTACTCCATATTACAAAGTGTGGGCCTGCTGTAACTCAATGGTGCTGTTTTCCTACCCGTGTCCGTTGGCTTTCCTTGCCCGAAGCATACTCGAGGGAAGAAGCCATGGGTCGAGGTATGTCCATGGGGGCCAAGTCTGCCTGGCCCCACAACAATGGTGCGCAACTGCAGTGGACTTATGTAACCAGTACACCCCCATCGCTTCTTTCCCTTGTTGTGGGCAAACTATTATATAGGGGATGTGGCCAATGTGTTGTGTGTAATTGGCAATAATGGTAAGGTATATACAATTATAAGTACCAGACATATAGCTAGCTTAATAAGATTATGGTGTCATTGTAATTTTTCAATAAAAATTGTATTTGATCTATCCTGAATATTTGATATATCTAAAAATAAGCCCCCAACATTTTGGTTTTACAACATATTTTATATATATATATATGTAAATAATTTTTTTTTTTTTAAAACTATTTACAAAAAATAAAAAAAAAAAAAAACAACTGGTGGTACGGGGGTGCCCTCCCTCTCCAGTCTGTCAGCGGCGTTCCGAGCGGCGGTCGGCGCCGCACCATGTGGCGCATCTCCGCCGCATGCTCTGTATTCTGTGGGAGGAAGATATTGAAAAGAATTTGGTGAAGATGTTTCGAGGCACATTTCCTAAAGCACCAATGTGGGTGATGCAATTTGGCACCTGATCACTACTTTACACTACATGGTATGCAATGCTATAATGTTTGCGGTATGTCATAAAAAGAAAAAGCTCAGTATAAGATATCATTATTTCTAAAATTCTTAGTTTTATATTATGCATACCTAGTTATGGTAACAGTGAATTTCTACTGATTGGCCTGTTGGATGGTCACACATGCTCAGATCTCTACTGACCAACTGAATCACCGACTGGGTCAAGGGCAAAGACCATCGGTCTCTATTAGGGGTCTGCACGACAGGAGTCATATTTCCGTTGCATTTATTTATACCACAACACAATGCTGATTGCTGAATGGCCAGATTAAGGTCATTGGGATGGATTAAATCCTTGCCTCTTCCACTTAAATGAATTATTGCATCATGGGAATCACTGATAAACATCATTATGTAAGCTGCATAAAACATTAACGTTTATTGCTAAATTGATCATGAACATTCGTTCTTGGTTTGTATCACTAAGTACTGTGCTACATCCAATTTTTTGAAGTGGTGCAGCCCCCATCAAAAAGCATTGTCAAACCCACAGTACCCAATGTTTCATCCATTAGCGTGATTTTACACTGAAAAAATACAGATTTAATAGTCTTGTAATATAACATTTCATTAACGTTTGCATATGATTTAACTTACGATTCTCAGCATGGCGCCAGAGTGACTGGAGAGGCAGGAGGTGCTGGAGGGCTGGAGAGGGTGGAGAGCCTGGGGGGCTTGGGAGAGGGTGGAGGGGCTGGAGAGGGTGTAGGGCCTGGATAGGCTGGTCCTTGCTTCTAGAAAAAAAAATGTTTTTATTTCAACAATCACCTGTCCAATCTCATTAGTAATATAATTACATGTATAAGAACTTTCCTAAAAGGCTATTGTAGTAAACATTTCTTGATAATTTTGGACTTTGGACGCGAATTTCGTGACTTAAGCTCAAAAACTGAGGACAAGATACAGCCCATAGTCGTTGACAATAAATGGGAAGAGAAATGAGAACGCCCTGTCTCTCAACCAATTTAAATAAGATTTGTTGCCATTTTTTTTTACGAAAATTTTTATCAGTGAATAATAAAATTCACTTATTATCACTGATAATTTCACTACTTATTTGCCTGACATCAAGGCAATAAAAAATAAAAAATTGTCTTAGGATGCCTTACTTGTCTTCTTGTGGCCAGGTGCCTCCTCTTGGGCGGTGGAACTGCCGGTGGGGGGCGTTGGAGAGCCCGGAGGGGGCAAGGCCTGCCTGGAAGGGGGCAATGGGGGCCTGCCCTAGCCCTGAGGGCTAGTTGGTGGTAGGCTAAAAAAGTAATTAATTTTACTCTCACTGTCATTAAATGTTCGAATACATTTACTAAAACAATTCTCGGAGAAGTTGTCCAACATTATGCAAAACCTGTGGATAAAAGGCTTGGACACATCAACGTGTTAAAAAGCCCACAATATTGTGGCACAATTAATGTGATCCTCAATTTTTGCAGACAATTTATGCTATCGTCATTGGGATAAAACATGGAAATTATCCAGAAGTCTCCATTCCTTATTTGCATTTATCTATCTAGTCATTTACCTATTGGGATAAAACATGGAAATTATCCAGAAGTCTCCATTCCTTATTTGCATTTATCTATCTAGTCATTTACCTATCGGGAAAAACCATGGAAATTACCCAGAAGTCTCCATTCCTTATTAGCATTTTTATTTCTAGTCATTTACCTATCGGGCTATCACATGACTCACCTCTTCCTCTTCCAGTAAAATCAGCCGAACGACTTTAATATGAATCGCATTGCCAATGTTGGAATCATGAAATAATCCTGCCACCTGAAAAATAGAAATCATCAAATCAAACAACAACTATTATCAAAGGGCAGGGGGTTAAAATTAAGTAACCTTGTCACAAGTTTTGCCAAAACAAACCCTGCATTATGGTAGCCATAGGCTAGGCTCTCAGTACACAATGTAGGGCAGGGATTGTTTATGAGTTACCACGGTGTAAATGCACCGCATCGCAATGTGAATGCTTGAAGCACAACTAAAGCCTGAGAACAACACTGAACCAGAAGGAAGAAAACCTTGATATAAAAGCAGTAATCTGTGTCTCACCTCTCATTTTCATGTGGTCGTTGGGATATTTACCGTACTTACATGGGGTTTGTTTTATTTCCCAGCATTTTAATATTACAGAATTTGGTCATTGACCATTGTGTTCTTTGCACATGCTCAGTCCTAAGCTACTGAAGAAAGCTGTTACAGCATGCCACACCCCCTAGTAGTCTTTAGCCAATCCTGTTACAGTTCATATTAGGCAAGGGACCATCTGACTGAAGCCAAGAGGTGTGGCCATACACTACACATACACACAGTTCCCTTATCTGGTTCTTCAGGGGATTATATTTTAAAGGGAATGTCCACCCCTCTGGGCACAAATCTGTATCTGCTAGAAACCCCCCCCCCCCCCCAAAAGCTAGACATCGTTTTGTTTAAAATCAATAATTCAGCTCCCAGGCACCTCTTCGTGGCTCTGCACTTCCGGGTAAGGCAGTCAGTGTCGGCCATGACACGACGTCACGGCCAATCACTAACTGCCATTCCCAGAACAGTCTCCACTGCATCTGCTCAAGAAAACAAAAAGAACACAGCAGTTGCAGTGGAGACAGAGTGAGGAAACCGGAAGCGGCGGTGGATCGAGCGGTGGATTGAGGAGTATAAAATCCCAGTCTGGGGGCTGAATTACTGATTTTTAAACAAATATGAGTGTTCCTGCTTTGGGGGGGTTGTTGAGCAGATACAGATTTGCTGTCCAGAGGGTGGACATTCCCTTTAATGCCTTTTACTGGAGTGGTAATTTACAGTTTTATTGGGTGTTCTCAGTGGAGATGTTTTCAGATTATGAAGTATAACAATGTAGGTTTAGTTCTCCTTTAACAGTGTTCTTATGGGCAATTTGCTTTAGTTCCATAGTGTGAAAAAAGCCTTAGGCCCAGCCTTTAACCATCAGACTATAGATTAATAAACCAATCATACGTCTATTGGCACCACCAATATTTCATCTCCACAGAATGCACAACCTATTGAAGAATGTGTGATCGCCCAAAATTTACCAACATGTCCGGCCAAGTCCTACAGAGATTGGTGGGCTGCAGCATCAATATTTCTAAATATCACACAGGTGATTGTGCCAAAATATCACCCCGTGTGTACCAGCCCATAGATGCCATCTAACAACTAAAGCTGGGTACAAACATGGTCAATTACAGACAAATTCCGTCTGTGAATGTTCAATGATACATTGTAGATACAATGTAGATGAAGGTTCCACTCTGTCAAAGCAAGAAACCTGCAACATTTCTCTTTGATGGTTCCAAGATGGTACAGCTGATTGGTTCTTGCATTTCAAATTGACTATCCGGCGCCATCTATCCTTGGGCAGACTTCTCTGCAGCAGCGAATGGGATTGTGGGAACTTTTGCTTGATAAACTACCTGATTTCCCCTGACAGCAGTAAATCACTAAAAATACCTTATTTTCTTTACCGTATTTATTCTTTATAACTCATATTTCATATTGTAAGTTATTCTTACTTACTGAACTCGCAATATTCTGGAAGATCAAATTCAGTTTGGTGAACATGACTTCACCGGTGAATAATGTGTTTTATTTTACAGCCCTGAGTCCTAATCTCCTGTCCCTGGAATAACATTAATTGTCTGTGAAGGCGTTTCAGCCTTGCTTTGTACAGTGATTGGGAGCTTTGTTGCACACTGACATCCACCTCGCAATAATCTTTTATATATATTTCTGCCCTGTAGTTTTTAATTGCTGGTAAATGTGGCCTGCAGGGTCCTTCAAAAACAAAGGAATACAATATAAAGCATTGAGCTTATTTGCAAGCGAATCAAGTAAACCAATGTGTACTATGTGTACTGATTTGGTCTTAAAGTCAACAGAAACCTATGACAAAGATGCTGGCAGTCAACTGTAGATGATCACATACATTAGCATAGTATAGTATAGTATGTAGAATGTTAGAGTAGTTAAAGTAAGATAGTATAGTCATAGTTAATGTTGAAGTATACTATACTATATTGTATTATACTATACTATACAGTACTATACTATATTGTACTATACTATATACTATACTATGTACATACTATGTATTGCAAAAAAAGAAAGGACATCAAATTCATATAGGAATGCCGTTCGCACTACTGCGTTATTATGCGTTGCATTTTAACACTCTGCTTGCGGCAGTTTAGTGCGATAACGTACCCAATAAAAGTATGGGAAAGAGGGGAAAAAATTGCAGTTTTAGGCTTTTTTTTTAGCCATTTAACCCAAAAAAGAACTAAAACTCACTTTTTGTTATGTAGTGTGAATGAAGCATTACCAGATATTGCCATCTATTTTCTTTCACCAAGAAGACACACATGAATAGAAACATTGTTTGTGAAACTTTCCATTTTTTTTACAATAGACTGCAGAATAAAAATGTTGAAAATTCACTCTTCTTCATTGCTAATAGGTTCTTGAAGTATAGTCATTTTAGTCTGGCCAATTTCAGCAATATCAGAACTGTCTATAGCAGCTAATTTTATCCTCGGCTTGATATCTATGGTTTCATCCTTGCTGAACTTTCCCTTGTTCTTGAACTGTGCAGGCACTTTCTGGGTTACCTTCCCCCTTGTTCTTGTTGCTGTACTGTGTGGGTGCTGTATGGGTTACCTTCCCCCTTTTAATTGATGCTGTACTGTGTGGGTGCTGTATGTGTTACCTTTCCCCTTGTCAACCCGCACGCAATGTAAAGCTTGACGCACACCTAAAGCCTGGAGAACAACACTGAACCAGAAGGAAGAAAACCTTGATATAAAAAGCATAAGTGTGTCTCACACCTCTCATTTTCATGTGGTCGTTGGGATATTTACCGTACTTACATGGGTTTGGTTTTGATTTCCCAGCATTTTAATATTACAGAATTTGGTCATTGACCTTGTGTTCTTTGCACATGCTCAGTCTAAGCTACTGAACCGAAAGCTTTACAACAGCATGCCACAACCCCTAGTAAGTCTTTAGCCAATCCTGTTACAGTTCTATTAGGCAAGGGACCATCTGCTGAAGCCAAGAGTGTTGCCATACACTAGGTACACACACATACACCATTTCCTTATCTGGTTCTTCAGGGGATTATATTTTAAATGGATGTCCACCCCCTGGGCACAATCGTATCTGCTAAACCCCCCCCCCCCCCCAAAAAGCAAACTCGTTTGTTTTAAATCAATAATTCAGCTCCCAGGCACCTTTCTTCGTGGCTCTGCACTCCGGGTAAGGCAGTCAGTGTCCGGCCATGACACTGAACGTCACGGCCAATCACTAACTGCCATTTCCCAGCACAGTCTCCACCTGCATCGGCTCCAAGAAACAATAAATAGCACAGCAGTTGCAGTGGTGACAGAGTGAGGAAACGCCGGAAGCGGACGGTGGATCGAGACGGTGGATTGAGGAGTATAAAAATCCATCGCTGGGGGCTGAATTACTGATTTTAAACAAATGAGTCCATGCTTTATTGGGGGGGTTTGTAGCAGATAACAGATGTGTCGTCCAGAGGGGTGGGACATCCCTTTAAGTTGCCATTTTAACTGTGAGTGGTACTTCCAGTTTTATTGGGCTGTTTCCTCAGTGGAGATTTTTCAGAATTAGAAGTAGACAATGTGGTTTAGCTTCTCCTTTACAGTGTTCTTAGGGCAATTTGCTTGTAGTATCCATAGTGTGAAAAAAGCCTTAGGCCCAGCCTTAACCATCAGACTATAAGATTAATAAACCAATCATACGTCCTAATATGTTGCACCACCAATACATTTTTCATCTAACCCACAGAATGCACAACCCTATTGGGAAGAATGTTGATCGCCCCTAAATTTACACCACTGTCCGGCCAAGTCCTACAGAGATTGGTGGGCTGCAAGCACAATATTTTAAATATCACACAAGGTACGATTGTGCCAACATATCACCCCGTGTGTACACAGTCCCATAGATGCCAGCTAACAACCAAAGCGGGAGTACAAACATGGAGTCAATGTACATGACAATAATCCGTGCTCGGTGACATGGATTCGATGATGACATTGTAGCATACTTCTGTAGACTGTAAGGTTCCACTCTCACGTCAAGCAAACCTGTCAACAATTTCTCTTTGATGTTCCAAGATGGTACGCGCTGATCGGTTCTTTGCTTTCAAATTGACTATCCGGCGCCATCTAATGCCTTGGGCCGCATTTCTCTGTCAGCAATCAGAATGGGATTGTGGAAACTTTTGCTTAATAACTGAGACCTGATATTCCCCTGACACAGTAAATCATAAAAAATATCCCATTATTTTCTTTACCGTATTTATTCTTTATAACGTCATATTTCATATTAGAAAAATATAATTTATTGCTACTATGCTGACTCCGCATATTCTGGAAGATCAAATTCAGTTCATTGGTGAACATGACTTCAACCGGTGATAATGTGTTTATTTTTACAGCCCTGAGTCCTAATTCTCCTGTCACTGGAACGAATAACATTAATTGTCGGTGATAGGCGTTTCAGCCTATGCCTTTTGTACATGATTTGGAGCTTGTTTGCCCTGACTCTACACCTCTCAATAATCTTTTATATATATTTTTCCTGCCCTGTAGTTTTTAATTGCTGGTAAATGTGGCCTCAGGGTCCTTCAAAAACAAAAGGAATACAATATAAACCGCATTGAGCTTATTTGTCAAGGAATTCACGTAAACCAATGTGTACTATGCTGTAACTGACTTTGGTCTTAAAGAGTCAACCAGACAACCTATGACCAAGATCTTGGCAGTCAGCACTTGATTGATCACATACATTAGCATAGTTACTATAGTATGTAGCATTGTATAGTATGTCCAGTTAGTATAGTCTAGTATAGTAATGTCTGGCAGGTCAATGTAGTAATACACGGAGTAGTAGTTTGATCCAGCGGATGCTTTGCCATCTTGGATCATGGAAGGATTTTTTTCCCCCTTCATCTAATTGGTGCGGTTTTTTTTTTTTGCCTTCCCGTCCTGGATCAACTGTTAGGCAGAATGAGAGGATATTGCGAGATGGTTTGGACTGGATGGCGATAGTCTTTATTCAACCTCAAAATACTATCATACTATAACGGTATATCTCTGATGCTATACTATAGCTGTACTATATCTACTGTATATAAGCACTATACTTACTATACCTGTACTATACAGTAATCTGTACTATATACTATATACTATTACTATAACGTGCTATATATCTGTGACTATATTCTATATACTTATACAATATATGCTATTGTACTTGTAACTATATGTCCTTATAATTTTACTATACTATTATACTCTGTTAGTATTCAGTATACTATACTATACTATACTATGTACTATTTGTACTAACTATAATAACTATACTATACTATATTGTACTATACTCCTATATACTCATGCTACTAATATTGTAATTATACTACATACTATGTGCACTATCATAGGTACTATATGGGCTATACTATTCCTATATTGATACTATGACGATGGATATCTATACCTATACCTGTGTACTCGTATCAAGCTATACTATCACACATGTAATTGACTACCTAATATACTTAATAAACAACTATATACATATAGATACATAGCCGTACTATACTGAATAGTTATACTACTATATTGTACTATACTATACTTGATAACAGTACTAGTATCAACTCAGAAACCAACTATTGTCTCTTATCTAACTACTATATGCTACTATACTATACGTATACCGTCTTATATACTATATCATACATACATACTATAATATCCTTAGCTATACTCTATATATATAGGACTATACACTGATACCATCAACGTAACTATACTACTATTGTACTATACTCGTATACTAATACTATAATACTATAGACTTGTACTATAGCTATATTCTATACATAAACACAGTATACTATACTATAGTACTATACTATATACTAATACTATAATATTGTCATTATCTATACAACAGTACTATACTATATTGTACATACTATTTATACTATACTATATTTGTACTATACTATACTATACAGTACTATAACTATAATTGTACTAGAACTTATCTATACTATATTGTATTCGACTATACTATACAGTAATATCCTATACTGTATAATACCTATACTATACTCTAATTGTATTATACTATACTTATACAGTACTTATAACTATTATTGTACTCTACTAATATATACTATAACTATATTGTATATACTAATACTATACATTAACTAGACTATATTGTACTATAACTATATACTATACTCTATGTATTTACTATACATACAGTACTATACTATAAATTTGTACTAATACTATATACTATACTATACTAATTGTAACTATACTCTATCTATACTATATTTGTATTATACTATAACTATATACAGTACTATACTATACTGTACTATAACTATATACATACATATATTGTATTTACTATACTATACAGTACTATACTATCTTTGTAGCTATATATATACTATCTATACTATTTTTTTATACTATCACTATACATACTATACTATATTGTACATACTATATACTATATATATGAGTATACTATACCTATACAGTAACTATACTATATTGACTATACTATCTACTATACTATACTATATGTTACTTATCTATATACTATACTATATTGTATAACTATACATACAGTAACTATCCTATATTGTACTATTATATACATACTCTATGGTATTATACTATACTTATATACTATACTATATTGTACTTATACTATACTATACAGTACTATACTATATTGTACTATACTATATACTATACTATATTGTATTATACTATACTATACAGTACTATACTATACTGTACTATACTATATACTATACTATATTGTATTATACTATACTATACAGTACTATACTATATTGTACTATACTATATACTATAACTAATACTATATTGATTATACATACTATCAACATTACTATACTATATTGTATATCTATATACTATACTATATTGTTTATACTTACTAGAACAGTACTATACAGATTGTACTATACTCTATACTATACTATACTATATTGTACTATACTATATACTATACTATATTGTATTATACTATACTATACAGTACTATACTATATTGTACTATACTATATACTATACTATACTATATTGTACTATACTATATACTATACTATATTGTATTATACTATACTATACAGTACTATACTATATTGTACTATACTATATACTATACTATATTGTATTATACTTACTATACAGTAACTATACTATATTGTACTATACTATATACTATACTATATTGTCTATACTATACTATACCGTAACTATACTAGATTGTCATACTATATACTATACTATACTATATTGTATTATACTATACATACACGTACTATACTATCTTGTACGATACTATAGTACTATACTATATTGTATTATACGATACTATCCAGTACAAAGATACTAATATGGACTATACTATATACTACGATACATATTGTACTATACTAATACTTACTATATTGTATTATACGATACTATACAGTACTCTAACTATATTGTACTATACTATAATACTATACTATATGTATTATACTATCTATACAGTACTATTACTATACGTACTTATACTATAATACTATATATATGTATTATACTATCTATACAGTACATAACTTATATTGTACTATACTATATACTATACTATATTGGTAGTATACTATAACTAACCGTAACTGATACTATATTGTACTATACTAATATACTTACTATACTATATTGTATTATACTATACTATACAGTATATACTATTTGTACTATACTATATACTATACTATATTGTATTACTATACTATACAGTACTATACTATATTGTACTATACTATATACTATACTATACTATATTGTATTATACTATACTATACAGTACTATACTATATTGTACTATACTATATACTATACTATATTGTATTATACTATACTATACAGTACTATACTATATTGTACTATACTAATACTATACGATACTATATTGTATTATACTATACTATACAACAGTACTATACTATAATTGTACGATAGCCTATATACTACAAACTACTACTTGTATTATACTATACTATACCGTACTATACTATATTGTACTATACTATATACTATACTATACTATATTTTATTATACTATACTATCACAGTACTATACTATATTGTCCTATACTATATCCTATACTATATTGTATTATACTATACTATATTTGTACTAACTATAACTATACTATCCTATATTGGTACTATACTATATACTATAATATATGGTATTATACTAATACTATACAGTCTCTATACTTATAGTGTACTATACTATATCCTATACTATATTGTATTAATACTATACTATACAGTACCTATACTATATTTGTAACTGATACTATATCCTATACTATATTGTAATTTTTTTTTTATCTATACTATACAGTACTATACATACTGTACTTATACTATATACTATACTATAATTGTATTATACTATACTAGACAGTCTATACTATATTGGACTATACTATATACTATACTATAATTGTTTATTATACTAACTATACAGGACTATACTATATTGTACATACTATATCTATACTATACTATATTGTATTATACTATACTTATTACAGTACTATACTAAGATGTACTAATACTATAGACTATACATATTGTATTATACTAATACTATAAGTACTATACTATATGTACTTATACTATATACTATACTATACGTAGATTGTATTATACTATACTTACGTACTATACTATATGTACTATACAGATACTATACCTATATTGTATTATACTATACTATACAGTAACTATACTATATTGTACTATAAACTATATACTATAACTATAACTATATTGTATTATACTATCTATACAGTACATACTATCTTGTACTATACTATATACTATACATATTGTATTATACTATACTAATACAGTACTATTACTATATTGTACTATACTATATACTATACTATACTAAAATTGTATATACTTATCCTATACAGTACTATACTATATTGTACTATACTATATACTTACTATATTGTATTATAACTACTATATTGTATATAATATATACTATACTATACTATATTCGTCTATACTATTACTATAAACGATATTGTATTATACTGATACTATACAGTACTATAACTATTTGTACTATACTATATACTATACTAATATTGTATTAATACTATACGATACGTACTATACTATACTGTACTATACTATATACTATACCTATAATTTGTTTATACTATACTATACAGTACTATACTATATTGGGTACTATACTATATACTATACTATACTTGTATTATACTAGCCGATACAGTACTATCCTATATTGACTATAAATATATATACTATACTATACCTATATTATTATACTATACTATCAGTACTATAACTAGATGTACTATACTATATACTATACTAGATTGTATATACTATCTTACAGTACTATCACTATATTGTACTATACTATATACTATACTATACTATCTTGTATTATACTATACTATACAGTATCTATACTATATTTGTACTATACTATAGACGATACTAATATTGTAATTATACTATACTATACAGACTTAACTATATTGTACTATAACTAATATTCCTATACCTATACTATATTGTATATACTATACTATACAGTACTATACTATATTGTCTATACTATATACTATACCTATATTGTATTATACGATACTATACAGTACTATCTAGATTGTACTATACTATATCTATACTATACTAATATTGTACTATACTATATCCTATACGATATTGTATTATACTATAACTATACAGTACTACCTATTTGTACATACTACTTACTATACTATATTGTATATACTATACTTATACATAACTAATACTAGACTGTACTATACTATATACTATACTATATTGTATTATACTATACTATACATACTATACTATATTGTACTATACTATATACTATACTATAATTGGTTTATACTATACTATACATTACTATACTATATTGTACTATACTATATACTATACTATACTATATTGTATTATACTATACTATACAGTACATACTATATTGTACTATACTATAACTATACTATACTATATTGTATTATACTATACTATACGTCCTATACTTATATTGTGTCCTATACTATATACTATAACTATATTGTATTATACTATACTATACAGTACTATACTATATTGTGAATACTATATACTAAACTATACTATATTGTATTATACTATACTATACAGTACTATAAACTATATTTTACTATACGATATACTATACTAATATTGTATTATCTATACTATACCGTACTAACTATATTGTACTATACTATATACTATACTATACTATATTGTATTTAAATACTATACTATACCTTACTTACTAACTTGTACATACTATAGACTAGAACGATATTGTAGTATACTATACTATACAGTACTGTACTATATTGTACTATACTATATACTAACTAGATTGTATTTCTAACTATACAGTACTATACTAATAATTGTACTATACTATATACTATACTATACTATATTGTATTAATCGATACTAGCCAGTACTATTACTATATTGTACTATACTATATCTATACTATATTGTTTATACTATACTATACATTACTATACTATATTGTACTATACTATAACTATCCGCTATAACTATTTGTCTTATATATACTATCAGTACTATAATATCTTGTACTAGACTTTAATCCTATATCTATATTGTATTATACTATACTATACAGTACTAAACTATATGTACTATACTATATACTATACTATACTCATATGTACTATACCTTTTTAAAAAAAAAAATTAAATACTTACTATACTATATGTACTATACTAATACTATATACTATACTATACGATATTGTACTATACTATATACTATACTATATGTTTGTATTACTATACGATACAGTACTATACTATAATTGTACTATACTAATAATACATACTATACCTAATTGTATTATACTATACTATACAGTACTATACTAATGTATCTAGACGATATACTATACTATATGGTATTATACTATACTATACAGTACATACTATATTTGTACTATACTATATACTATACATGTTACAACTATGTAATTGCACAAAAGAAAGGACATCAAATTCATATAGGAATCCGTTCGCACTACTGCGTTTATTATGCGTTGCAATTTTAACACTCTCTTGCGGCATTTAGTGCGATAAACGTACCCATAAAAGTATGGGAAGAGGGATAAAAATTGCAGTTTTTAGGCTTTTTTTTCGCATTTCACCAAAAAAGACCTAAAAACTCAACTTTTTTGTTATGTATGTTGTGAATGAAGCATTACCAATATTGCCCATCTATTTTCTTTCACCCAGAAGACACCAGAATAGAACATTGTTTGGTGAAACTTTCCATTTTTTTTACAATAGACTGCATGAATACAAAATGTTGAAATTCACTTCTTCTTCATTGCTAAAGGTTCGTGAAGTCATAGTCATTTTAGTCTGGCCAATTCAGCAATAACCATCAAACTGTCTATATCCGCTAGAATTTTATCCTCGGCTTGATATCGAATGGTTTCATCTTGCTGAACTTTCCCTTGGTTCTTGAACTGTGCAGGCACTCTTTCTGGTTCCTTTCCCCCTTGTTTCTTTGTTGCTGTCTGTTTGGGTGCTGTATTGGTTACTTCCCCCTTTAATTGATGCTGTCCTGTGTGGGTCTGTATGTGTTACCTTTTTCCCTTGTTTGTTGATGCTGACTACTGTGTGGGGCTGTATTGTTTTAACCTTTCCCCTTGTTGTTGATGCTGTACTGTGTGGGTGCTGTATGTGTTACCTTTCCCCTGTTGTTTATGCGGTACTGTGTGGTGCTGTATGTGTTACACTTTCCCTTGCTTGCAGTGAGCGGTCTCCGTGTGGGGCCTGTAGATGTGTTACCTTTCCCCTTGTTCGTTGATGCGTGTTTAATGTGCTGAATGTTGTCTGTCTGTTACTTTTCCCTTGTTTTGTTGCTTGTTAGTACTGTGTGGTGCTGTATGTGGGTACCTTTCCCTTTGTTCTTGATGTGTACTTGGTGGGCGTGTGGAGGGTTACCTTTCCCCTTGTTCTTAAATTGTTGTACTGTGGGTGAGGTGCTGTATGGTTACCCTCCCCCTTTTATAAATGCCTGTACTGGTGTGAGTGCTGTATGGGTTCCCATCCCCCTTGTTTGAGGCTGTACTGTTGTGGGTGCTGTATGTGTTACCTTTCCCCTTGTTGTTGATGCTGTACTGTGTGGGTGCTGTATGTGTTACCTTTCCCCTTGTTGTTGATGCTGTACTGTGTGGGTGCTGTATGGGTTACCTTTCCCCTTGTTCTTGATGTGTACTGTGTGAGTGCTGTCATGGTTAACCTTCCCCCCTTTTAATAAATGCGTACTGTGTGAGTGCTGTTGTGCCACCCGCCTTGTTTCTTGTTGCTGTAACTGTTGAGTGCTGTAATGGCGTTTCCCCCCCTTGTTCTTGATGCTGTACTGTGTGGGTGCTGTATGTGTTACCTTTCCCCTTGTTTTGATGCTGTACTGTGTGGGTGCTGTATGGGTTACCTTTCCCCTTGTTCTTGATGTTGTCCTGGTGTGAGTGCTGTATGGGTTACCTTCCCCTTATTCTTGATGCTGTATTGTGTGGGTGCTGTATGGGTTCCTTTACCTTAATTCTTGATGCTGTACTGTGTGGGTGCTGTATGGGTTACCTTCCCCTTATTCTTGATGCTGTACTGTGTGGGCGCATTTTGGGTTACCTTCCCCCTTGTTCTTAAAATGCTGTACTATGCAGGCATTTTCTGTGTTACCATTCCCCCTTTTTTTTGTTGCTTTACTGTGTGGGTGCTGTATGGGTTACCTTCCCCCTTGTTCTTGATGCTGTACTGTGCAGGCATTTTCTGGGTTGCCTTTCCCCTTGTTCTTGTTGCTGTACTGTGTGGGTGCTGTATGTGTTACCTTCCCCCATGTTCTTGATGCTGTACTGTTGCAGGCATTTTCTGGGTACCTTCCCCTTGTTTCTTGTTTTGCTTGTAACTGTGTGGGTGCTGTATGTGTTACTCTTCCCTCAATGTTCGTGTGGCTGTCTGGTGGCAGGCATTTTCTGGGTTCCTTCCCCCCTCTCCACCTTCCTCCACCTTCTCCCCCTCCTTCCCTCCTCCTCCCCCTCCCCTTTCCCCTTCCCGCCCTTCCTCCCCTTCGCCTCTCCACCTTCCCCCTCACCCCCCCCCCCCCCTTCCTCCCTTCCTTCCCCACCTTCCTTCCCCCCTTCCCACCTTCCTCTCCCCTCCCCCCCCCCCCTCCTCCCCCCCTACCCACCTTCCCCTCCCTCCTCCGTCCCTTCCCCCCCGTCCTCCCCCCTCCTCCCCTACCTTCCCCCACCTTCCTCCTCCCACCTTCCACCTTCCTCCTCTCCACCTTCGCCCCCCCTTCCCCCTCCTCCCCCCCTCCTCCTCCCCACTTCCCCTCCTCCCCTCCTCCCTCCCCCCCCCTCCCCTCCTCCACCTTCCCTCCTCCCCTTCCCCCCCACTCCATCCCCTTCCTCTCCTCCTTCCTCCCCCCTTACCTCTTCCCCCCTCCATCCCCTCCCCTTCCCCCCCAACCTCCCCCCCTTCCCCCCCCCTTCCCTCCCTTTCTCCCTCCCTTCCCCCCGCCCTTCCCCTTCCCTCCCTTCCTCCCCTTCCTTTTCCTCCCCCCTCCTACCTTCCCTCCTCCTCCTCCTCCCCCTCCCCCCGCCCTCCCCCCCTCCCCCCCACCTTCCACTTCCTCCTCCCCCCCTCCCTCCCTTCTCCCTTCCTCCCTCCCTCCTCCCCTCCCCTTCCCTCCCACCTTCCCTCCCTCACTCCCACCTTGCCCCTCCTTCCTCCCTTCCCTCCCCTCTCCTCCCCCTCCCCCTTCACCCCCTTCTCCTCCTCCTCCCCTCCCCTCCCCCCCCCCTCCTCCCCCTCCTCCCCCCTTTCCCCCCCTCCCCTTCCTCCCCCCCTATCCCCCCACCTTCCCCCTCTCCTCCCCCTCCTCCCCTTCCTCCTCCCCCTCCCCCCTCCCTCTTCCCCTCCCTCTCCCTTCCTCCCTCCCCTTTCCCCTCCCCCCCCCCCCACCTTCCAACCTTCTCCCTCCCCCCCTCCCCCCCCTTCCAACCTTCCCTCCCCTTCCTGCCCCCTCCTCCCTTCCCCCTCCACCCCGCCTTCCCCCCCCCCTCCTCCCCTCTCCTTCCCCCCCCTCCCTTCCCTCCTCCTCCCCTCCTCCGCTCCTCCCCCTCCTTCCCCCCCTCCTCCCCCTTCCTCCCTTGGTCCCCTCTCCCCCCCCTCCTTCCCACCCGTCCCCCCACCTCCACTTCCCTCCCCCCTCCCTCTCCTCCTCCCTCTCTCCCCTCCTTCCACCTTCCCCCCTTCCTCCCCCCCCCCCCCCCCCCCTCTCCACCTTCCCCCCTCCCCACCTCCCCACCTTCCTTCCCTCCCCCCCCCTCCCCTTCCCCCTCCTCCCTCCTCCTCCCACCTTCCCACCTTCCTCCCTCTCCCCCCCCCCTCCCTCACCACCTTCCTCCCTTCCTCCCCCTTCCCCCCCGCACCTTCCCACCTTCCCCCTTCCCCCTCCCCCTGCCCCTTGCCCCCCCCCCCTTCACTCACCCTTCCCCTCCCCCCCTCCCCCCTTGTTTCTTGTTGCTGTACTGTGGGTGCTTGTATTGGTTACCTTCCCCCTTGTTCTTGATGCTGTACTGTGCGCCAGAAGTCTCCATTCCATGTAGCCATTTATTTACAAAGTCATTTAACCTATTGGGATAAAACATGGAAAATTATCCAGAGTCTCCATTCCTTATTGTGCATTATCTATTAGTACATTTACCTATTGGGATTATAAAACAGGAAATTAGCTCAGAGTCTCCATTCCTCTTTGCAATTATCTATCTAGTCATTTACTATCGGGCAATAAACCATGGAAATACCCAGAAGTCTCCACTTCCTATTAGCATTGTTAGTTTCTAGTCATTTACTACGGGGCTATAACAGCTCACCTCTTCCTCTTCCAGTAAAAATCGCCGAACGACTTTAATATGAATCGCATTGCCAATGTTGGGAATAAGAAATAATCCTGCCACCTGAAAAATAGAAATCACAAACAAACAACAACGATTATCAAAGGGCAGGGGTTTAAAATTAAAGTAAACCTTGTCACAGTTTTGCCAAAACACAAACCCTGCATTTATGGAGCCATAGGCTAGGCTCTCAGAGTACACAATGTAGGCAGGGTGTTTATGAGGTACCACGGTTGTGTAAATGCACGCATTCGACAATGTGAATGCTTGAAGCACAACTAAAGCCTGAGAACAACACTGAACCAGAAGAAGAAAACCTTGATTATAAAAGCAGTAATGTGTGTCTCACCCTCTCATTTTCATGTGGTCGTTGGGATATTTACCGTACTTAAATGGGGTTTGTTTTATTTCCCAGCATTTTAATATTACCAGAATTTGGTCATTGACCATTGTGTTCTTTGCACATGCTAGTCCTAAGCTACTGAACGAAAAGCGTTTAACAGCAGCCACACCCCTAGTAGTCTTTAGCCAATCCTGTTACAGTTCATATTAGGCAAGGGACCATCTGACTGAAGCCAAGAGGTGGGCCATTACACTACACTACACACAGTTCCCTTATCTGGTTTTCAGGGGATTATATTTAAAGGGAATGTCCACCCCTCTGGGCACAAATCTGTATCTGCTAGAACCCCCCCCCCCCAAAAGCTAGACATCGTTTTGTTTAAAATCAATAATTCAGCTCCCAGGCACCTCTTCGTGGCTCTGCACTTCCGGGTAAGGCAGTCAGTGTCGGCCATGACACTGACGTCACGGCCAATCACTAACTGCCATTCCCGGAACAGTCTCCACTGCATCTGCTCAAGAAAACAAAAAAAAAGCAGTTGCAGTGGAGACAGAGTGAGGAAACCGGAAGCGGCGGTGGATCGAGCGGTGGATTGAGGAGTATAAAATCCCAGTCTGGGGGCTGAATTACTGATTTTAAACAAAATGATGTCCTGCTTTTGGGGGGGGGGTTGTAGCAGATACAGATTTGCGTCCAGAGGGGTGGACATTCCCTTTAATGCCTTTTACTGGAGTGGTAATTTACAGTTTTATTGGGTGTTCTCAGTGGAGATGTTTTCAGATTATGAAGTATAACAATGTAGGTTTAGTTATCCAACAGTGTTTATGGGCAATTTGCTTAGTTCCATAGTGTGAAAAAAGCTTAGGCCCAGCCTTTAACCATCAGACTATAGATTAATAAACCAATCATACGTCTATGGCACCACCAATATTTCATCTCCACAGAATGCACAACCTATTGAAGAATGTGTGATCGCCCAAAATTTACAACATTGTCGGCCAAGTCCTACAGAGATGGTGGGGCGCAGCATCAATATTTCTAAATATCACAAGGTGATTGTGCCAAATATTCACCCGTCGTTGTACCAGCCCATAGATGCATCAACAAACTAAAGCTGGGGTACAAACATGGGTCAATTACAGACAAATTCCGTCTGTGAATGTTCAATGATACATTGTAGATACAATGTAGATGAAGGTTCCACTCTGTCAAAGCAAGAAACCTGCAACATTCTCTTGATGGTTCCAAGATGGTACGCTGAGGTTCTTGCATTTCAAATGACTATCCGGCGCCATCTATCCTTGGGCAGGACATTCTCTGCAGCAGCGAATGGGATTGTGGGAACTTTTGCTTAATAAACTACCTGATTTTCCTGACAGCAGTAAATCATAAAAAAGACCTTATTTTCTTACCGTATTATTCTTTATAACTGCATATTTCATTGTAAGTTTATTCTTACTTACTGAACTCGCAATATTCTGGAAGATCAAATTCAGTTTGGTGACATTGACTTAACCGGTGAATAATGTGTTTTATTTTACAGCCGAGGTCCTAATCTCCTGTCACGGGAATAAAAATTAATTGTTGTGAAGGGTTTCAGCCTTGCTTTGTACAGTGATTTGGAGCTTTGGTTGACATGACTCCACCTCGCATAATCTTTTATATAATTTCTGCCCTGTAGTTTTTAATTGCTGGTAAATGTGGCCTGCAGGGTCCTTCAAAAACAAAGGAATACAATATAAAGCATTGAGCTTATTTGCAAGCGAATCAAGTAAACCAATGTGTACTATGTGTACTGATTTGGTCTTAAAGTCAACAGAAACCTATGACAAAGATGCTGGCAGTCAACTGTAGATGATCACATACATTAGCATAGTATAGTATAGTATGTAGCATTGTATAGTATGTACAGTAGTATAGTCTAGTATAGTAATGTTGCAGGTCAATGGTATTAATACACGGAGTAGAGTTGATCCAGGGATATTTTGCCACTTGGATGGAGTAGGAAGGATTTGATTTTCCCCTTCATAAATTTGGTGGGTTTTTTTTTTTTGCCTTCTCTGGATCAACCGTTAGAGACAGGAAATGAGGGATATTGCTAGATGGTTGGACTGGAAGGACAATGTCTTTATTCAAACTCAAATACTAACATACTATACTATACGTACTAGTACTATACTGTTACTATGTACTATACTTACTGTACTATACTATACTGTACTATACTGTATTACTATACTGTACTACGTACAACGTCTATACTGTACTAATGACTATACTATATACTATACTATACTATATTGTACTATACTATATATTATACTATATTGTACTATACTATATACTATACTATATTGTATTATACTATACTATACAGTACTGTACTATATTGTACTAAACTATATACTATACTATACTATATTGTACTATACATAACTCTACTATATGGTATATATATACTAACAGACTATATACATATTGTACTATAATATATACTATACTATTACGTACTACTATACTATACAGTACGATACTATATTGTACTATACTATTACATATACTAACTGTACTATATACTAGTACTATATATATTGTACTACTATTACTATACTATATTGTATTATACTATACAGACAGTACTATGACTCATATTGTTGACATACTATATAGATATTATTATTGTATTATACTATACTATACAGTACTATACATAGGTACTATACATATACTATACTATCTGTGACTATACTATACTATACAGTACTATACAATACTGTTATGATTACTATACATATACTAGACTATATTATACTATACTATACAGTACTATTACTATATATATACTAATACGATACTTATTGATTTTATGACTATACTATACAGTCTATACTAATTGTCTATACCTATACTATACTATTTGTATTTATATATACTATCACTATATGTTATAGACTATTATACTATACTATATGTATTATATAATACTATACAGTTAACTATACTATATTGTACTATTACTATATACTATACTATGTACATACTATGTATTGCAAAAAAAGAAAGGAATCAAAATTCATATAGGAATGTCGTTCGCACTAATGCGTTATTATGCGTTGCATTAACACTGCTGGCGGCAGTTTAGTGCGATAAGTACCAATAAAAGTATGGGAAAGAGGGGAAAAATTGCAGTTTATGGCTTTTTTTTTAGCCATTTAACCCAAAAAAGAACTAAAACTCACTTTTGTTATGTAGTGTGAAGAAGCATTACCAGATATGCCATCTATTTTCTTTCACCAGAAAAAACACATGAATAAAACATTGTTTGTGAAACTTTCCATTTTTTTTACAATAGACTTTTGTCTGCAGAATAAAAATGTTGAAAATTCAATCTTCTTCATGACTAATAGGTTCTTGAAGATAGTCATTTAGTCTGGCCAATTTCGCAATATCAGAACTGTCTATAGCACTTAATTTATCCTCGGCTTGATATCTATGGTTTCATCTTGTGAACTTTCCCTGGTCTTGAAACTGTGCAGGCACTTTCGGGTACCTTCCCCTTGTTCTTGATGTTGTACTGTGTGAGTGCTGGTATGGGTTACTTCCCCCCTTTTAATAATGCTGTACTGTGTGAGTGCTGTATGGGTTGCCACCCCCTTGTTCTTGTTGCTGTTGTGGGGTGCTGTTGGGTTATCTCCCCCCCTTGTTCTTGATGCTGTACTGTGCAGGCGCTTTCTGGATTACCCTCCACTTGTTCTTGATGCTGTATGTGTGGGTGCTGTATGTGTTACCTTTCCCCTTGTTGTTGATGCTGTACTGTGTGGGTGCTGTATGTGTTACCTTTCCCTTGTGTTTGATGTTTGTACTGTGTGAGTGCTGTATGGGTTACCTTCCCCTTATTCTTGATGCTGTATTGTGTGGGTGCTGTATGGGTTCCTTTACCTTATTCTTGATGCTGTACTGTGTGGGTGCTGTATGGGTTACCTTCCCCTTATTCTTGATGCTGTACTGTGTGGGCGCATTTTGGGTTACCTTCCCCCTTGTTCTTAATGCTGTACTATGCAGGCAATTTCTGTGTTACCTTCCCCCTTTTTTTTGTTGCTGTACTGTGTGGGTGCTGTATGGGTTACCTTCCCCCTTGTTCTTGATGCTGTACTGTGCAGGCATTTTCTGGGTTGCCTTTCCCCTTGTTCTTGTTGCTGTACTGTGTGGGTGCTGTATGTGTTACCTTCCCCCATGTTCTTGATGCTGTACTGTGCAGGCATTTTCTGGGTTACCTTCCCCCTTGTTTGTTGCTGTACTGTGTGGGTGCTGTATGTGTTACCTTCCCTCATGTTCTTGATGCGTTACTGTGCAGGCATTTTCTGGGTTACCTTCCCCCTTGTTCTTGTTGCTGTACTGTGTGGGTGCTGTATGGGTTACCTTCCCCCTTGTTCTTGATGCTGTTACTGTGACAGCATTTTCTGGGTTACCTTCCCCCTTGTTCTTGTTGCTGTACTGTGTAGGTGCTGTATGGGTTACCTTCCCCTTTGTTCTTGATGTTGTACTGTGCAGACGCTTTGTGGGTTACCTTCCCCTTGTTCTTGATGCTGTACTGTGCGGGCGCTGTCTGAATTATTTTACCCCCTGTTCTTGTTGCTGTACATTGTGGGCACTTTCTAGGTTACCTTCCCCTTGTTCTTGATGCTGTACTGTGCGGGCGCTGTCTAAATTATTTTACCCCCTGTTCTTGTTGCTGTACTTTGTGGGCACTTTCTAGGTTACCTTCCCAGTTGTTCTTGATGCTGCACTGTGTGGGCTTTTTCTAGGTTACTTTCTCAGTTTTCCTGGAAGTTTTAAGGTTGGTGGAGGTATGCCTTGCATTGCAGTGGCAGAGATTTTGCTTGGTAATTTGAAAACTTACCAGTGAAATGTGTGCCCATCTTTAGTACATCATTATCTGCTACTTTTGTTCTGTAGGGATTTGCCACACGTGCACATTTATGGCCTCATGCCAAAACATTCAAACCTGTCAAATCAGCAAAATGACAGATATGTATGGAATAAGCCTTATCAGAGTCTATTCCTACTTTTATATAATCATACTTATCAATGTATGCCTGCCTTTAAGGACGTATGAAGGTCATCTAGTGGAGTTATGCTGGGCATAGACTTTGTATCATGCAAATATATTTTCAGATACGTCTAATCTGCCAGAGCAGCTTGTGGAATAGTTTATCCTAGAAAAGTTAGTTTCTAATCTCTCTGCCATGCTGATTTAAACACTTACCAGTCATTAAACTTACCATGATGACAGCAAATGCAAGAAATATACGTTGATCATGTCAGTTAACACAACTCTACTGTCTACTTGCCTTATTATCTGTATTGCCAAGGATGGAAGCAAAAAAAAACCTATGGTGTTGGATGCAATTTATTTGGCATAGACTTTGATATGCAAGTTTTAAAATTCTCTAAAACGTAATCATTTTTATCATAATAACCCTCCTTCTGGAGACAGAACACCTTTATCTCCGTCTGCCAAGATAAATACCAAAATTTAATTATTTTCCTGTTATTTCCTTAGCTTTAGATTTCTATTGAATGTATCCACACTGTGAAAGATGCTTTCGGAATACCAAGATTATTTTATTTTATTTTCTTAAATGTATCACTTACGGATTTTTCTCCCTTTTCTACTAAATATTTCCCCAGCCCTCCAGTGAACCCTACAAGTTTATTTTCAGGACATTAAATAATGTATTTTGTTCTGCCTGAAAGAGCAATGAACTTACGAAGATCTAAACACGGTATATTCAGCTGGGGAGTTATCCAACGGCGAGAAACCTATAGGGATGGCAGGCGTGTAGGTTCAATAATAAGGTCCAGTTTAAACTTGTACAAACAAATAAAAATAAATCAATTTCAAATAAATCCAAAAACCACATGATTTTCATTTTGCAAGTTTCTCTGCATCAGTGTTATTTTACTTTAAAGCAAAAGTATAGGGGAAAATAGCAGGGAGATGTAATAAAAGTTCTTATTGTAAAATTGGTGCTTTGTTTCCCCAACCAACATATGTTAGCTTTCAATGTGTAAATAGCATCCGATTGGTTGGGGCAAAATTAGCACCATTTTAATGATAAGAACTTTTATTCCTATTTATTAGTGCTGACCTGGACATGAGCTGCTACTTTTCCCATGAACACTCTGCTCCCTCTCCTCACTGCTGTCCCTCACATGTGCGTTTAGTGTAAAGTTGGGAGGGTTAAGTGTTGGACAGAAACGCAGATCCGAAACTGTTTCAAGGCAGACTTGCGAGATCCGTGGATTAATTTTCTTGGATTCCGCTTTTAGATTTTATGAACAAGTTTGGAAATTTTCAAAAATTATGGAATGTTTGAGGATTTTAAAATTTTCTGTTTTTCTCAATTTTTTTTAAAACGATCCAGCCACATGTTCCATATTCACCAATGCCAGCTATTTTTATCAGTTAGCCACGGCAATGAGAATTCTGGGGTTCCAAGGCTTAATAAGAATTTTGCTATTTTTTTTAAATTTCAAAACTGGAAGTGGCAAAACAGGAAGCGCATGAATTTTCCGGTACTGGACTTTTTGAATGATTTTGGGTGTTGTGTTCCTCTGCCATTTCCCAGGTCTATGAGCTATTAACTGTAAGTTACCATTGCTATTTGTACCATAAATGCTGTCTGAATTTTCGGATTTTTTAACTCCCATGACTTAGGGTGGTCACGGCTAAGATACAGCTCCCAGCACAGAAGTTGCTTTTTCTTGACACGAACATTAAGCCAAACTATAATGTGAGCTCCTTAGACCAGAAATAAATAAAACAATTTGTAGACTAGTAACTCAGTTTTGCGCAGTATGGGGAAGTTCAAATGCTGATGGTGTTAAAGCGAGGTGCCTCTACCATGAAGCAAACTGAAACATTTGCTCGAAACACTTAAAAGGCAGCAGATAAAAAAACTCCTTCCATCAATATTGCATTTCAGCACCAGTCCACCAATCAGTGTTAAGTCAGCCCTCCACTCTACAAGTTAGTGTTTAGGCATTCTGATAGCGATGTGGGAACATTGTAGTAAATTTCAACTAAAACAACATATCAACCCAATTCACAATATGGAATCCTAATTATAGATGGACCCAAACCAAAACCTGGTTAGGAAGCGGATTTCACAGATTTCACAGACTTTGCAGATTTTTTGGATTTTTCTGAAAGTAAAAAAAAAACTCCTGGAAATTTCTAAAATTTTCAATTTCATAAATTCGAAATTACTAGAAAATTTCTAGAAAATACTGTGCCAATGCCAAAACACGAAGCACCTGAACCGGTACTGGACAGTGTTTTTTTAAGATTTTGGGCATTTATACATGTTCCCCAGACCATTTGCCAGGTCCCTTAGCCATTTACAGTAGGTTACCATTGCTATTTATACCTTCATTTAGGCGGAATTTTCAGTTTTTTTTTGACTCCCATTGACTTCAATGGGTCTGCTTACAGAATTTTTTTCAAAAATCGGAATGAATTTCAGTGAATTCACCCATGATTCCCGGGGGTGGGGGAGTGTTGTGGTATCATATATACAGTACTATATACAAACAAAGTACTGTATACATATATAATATATAATAAGATGAATTGGACCCCGCTTGGTAACAGTCACACCTTAACTGGTATTTTCTCAATTATGAGAAAATGATGAACACGTATTTATTGATTGTTGTTTCTTTTCATGGTTCCATTGACTACATCTGGCCATTGACAGAAGAAGATAATCTCATTACCAACAACTGCAATACCAACTGGCAGACCCATTGTAAGGCACCACAACAGGGAATTATGGTCAGTGCACAGAAAATTATTATTAAAGGTTTACACTGAAACCTTATTTCTAAACTTGAACAATCATTAGAATTAATATTTATGGAAAGATTGATTACCTTTGGTCTTTCCATAACATAGACTTGCAGATTGACGTCCCATGCCCTGAATTGGGAGACCATGGCCAAGAGGTACCATATAATAATACATACCATATTCATAATAGTAAAGATGTAAGACTCCACATTATCACTGCCATGGTAATCAATCATCTTGGTGTCTGCGACGACCAGTGTTTCCACCCATCGCTCTTTGCTGACAGACCGTGGGGAGATTCTCCTGTCCTTCCAATGGCTTCTTTCCCATTTCTCTCTCTGACGTTCTTGCTGGAGAATAGAAGTAGAATTGTCTAAAATAGAAATAAAACACAAAATAAAACAAATGGTCCATGTTATCAGTAAATAAATAACTCTTCAATCCAAGAGCTGCTTATTGACCCAATATGAAAGGAGCACGTCCCATGGGAGATTCTGATATTCTAGCATATAAAATGGGTTGTAGAATGTACATTACTCTTCCCTTACCCCAATAAAAACTTCATATTTTCCCCCCCCATCTTTTTGGATACAGAAATCGGAGCCTTGATATCCCAATGAGCCTCCAACCAAACTAACTATACCTACAAGCCCAACCCACATGTTCTCAGAGCAGCAGGCTATGTGTAGTAATAGTGTAATGTATAGTAATTGTATAGTGTATAGTAATAGTATAGTATATTAATCGTATTATATAGTAAAAGTATAATGTGTAGTATAGTTATAGTATAGTGTATGGTACAGTGTACATCATATACGCAATGACGTGCTCTGATTTGTATGTGGGGGAGACCAAAAAGCAGGACTCAGCCTGCCTTGTACCTGCATCTTAAGGAAGAAGAACATATGTTTGAAGAGTGTCAATTCAACATCTTGGCAAAGGAACAGGATTGGTTCAAGAGAGGTGTCAAGGAGGCCATTTATGTGAAAATAAAGAATCCCAGCCTGGATAGAGGTGAGTGTCTGTGTGTGTGTGTGTGTGTGTGGGGGGGGGGGGGGTTCCGACACCAACTGTCCACAATGTACAATGCTGTTTTTTCAAAAAGGCATAATCAGAATGACTCTTCTACCAAGTGCAGCAAAACCCAAACTTTATTTCACAAGCAAGTGAGGGGAGAAAAACACACAAACTGAATGCCCTGACATGTTTTGTTACTCCTTGTCACTTGTAATGTATTAAAGTGGAAATACAATATAATACGTGATAGAAGCATAAAATCTGTGTTCAATGATACATGAGTTTAGAGTATTCATTATTATGTGTTAAACTGTCATGGGTAAAACCTCAAATAGATAAATAGTGAGTTAGAGTTTACAATATATATTTATAACTCACTATTATCTATTTGAGGTTTTACCCACCATAGTTTAACACACTTTATAGGAAAGACTGTAGGCTTTTTAAGACTATTAGCGATGGACCAGCCTTCTCCATACATGATACTTCTGAGCTATCCTCCTCTGCTTCATCATCCAAGACAGGAAATCTCCTCCCTTACAAAACAAACTCCCCCCTCAATCCTCCCTGCCCCATTTCCACCCCCACTACTTGCCCCAGCCCGTTCCTACTGTCCCCCCAGGATTCCCGAGCCCTGCAATGCTGAAATTGCCCTACTTAGATTCTCCCCCTCAGATTCCAAATGGGCAACCCACTTCACAGAAAGTTCCACTCAAGTTTATTCCACTCACAGGCATTTAAAAAGTTAGAAACGTAATAATACCTTCGAAACATGGTTTACCAGTCTACAGTCATGATTAAAATATTTAGGTTAGTTTATCCTGTATTTAATTAGGAAAAGAGCTTCTTGATTTGTATTCAGAACTAGACTCTGACACCCCTCGGATTTGATTGGAAATGATAATATAGGTTGTAAATCATCTATAAATCTCCCTAGGAACTTGGATGTATGAAAATCAAACACGAAATGATACCTGTCAGATTTGTTTTGAAACTAAATTATAATTAGAAAAGGCGCAAAACAAGGAACAGTTACTAAGTTTGCCGCGTGACTAGACATTCAACACAGATAATGTAACCTTGAAATTCAAATAAACTGGTGGATTTTCAGGATGAATCAGCTAATTGCATTTTAAACAAACACAAAAGCCGGCATTTTTAATATTGATGATCTTGTTATTTCATGGATATGTTTTTCTGATTTGTAAAAAAGAATCCTGTGTATAAATGTGCTTTTATTATATATTGAGCTTTCTTTTACCTCCATGGAGGTGTAATTAAATAAAGGTCTATTAGTCTTTAAGCAACACAATAATCTTTGGTGACTCACACTCTCAAAATAAAGTCATAAAACATAGAATTTAGCAACTTTAACATGACTAATCTGAGTATTCTGAAAGAGAAAATTCAAGCCTCCCTTTAAGGGTAACTGTAGTCTTCAAACAAGTAACAGTTGAGTAAAAAGCCTTTCACCGTACATTTAAAACGAACCCTAAATCCATCTCTAGGTATAATTTGTGAGAAGTTATTGTTGGAAAGGTTAAATGACAACTCTACCCTCATAAGAACATCTTTTAGAAAGAATGGACTCTTTATAATATGTTGCTATATCATAGTTTGTCCTATGAATTCATTACTGTATGCCTGCTATGCTTGGATGCCTCATGGAAACCTGTACTGAGCCTGTACTAAGCCTGGGCATGCTCAGAAGAGGCAGACAGGGGATTAACATTCAGTCATCGGTTGGGATGTCAACTGTAAAATCCATAACTGACAGTTGTAACTGGAAGAACAAGGAAGCAGAAACAGGGACAACAGGTTAGATTTATGCTTGTGAAGGTTCTCATTCATCCAGGTCATGGTATATCTGTTGTATTCAATTAGATCAACTGGACTTGAGGTTTAGTTCTTGAAGACGTTTCGCTAGTCATCTGTAGTGATTCTGAATTGAGAAAGCCAGTCGGATGACTAGCGAAATGTCTTCAAGAACTACATTTCAAGTCCAGTTGATCTAATTGAATACAACAGATATAGGTTAGACTTATACATTTCAGATTTCAAACTATTACTGTTTAGGGTTTTGGGGGGTGATTTACCTATATGTAAGTTTTAGTTTTGGGACTGGACTTGCCATTTAAGCAATATAACACTTCCTGTTGCTCATTGCACAGAGGTCCCGCCCATGAAAAACTCAAGGTGACTGGGAATCCTGTTACTGACTGTCTGTCTCTACTCCCACCGGGAGTAGGAGGGTCGGGAGGAGGGTAAGAGGGTCGGGACTGAGGAGCTATGCCAGGCCCTGAAGTGAATGATGTGTGACTCACCCCCTAAGTTGGTCCTTCACTTGGAGGAAATGCTGCACTAGGGTAGGGGCCCAATGTATAAGTACTTCTTGAACTTCTAATTAAAATAAGCCTTGCTTGAGCCCGGCACCAGCTAGGCCAGTGCACAGGCACACCTTAAAGGACAACTCCACCCTCATAATGACATCTTTTAGAAAGAATAGAATCTTTAAAATATGTTGATATATCATACTTTGTCGTATGAATTCATTACTGTATGCCTGCTATGCTTCTGGAGGCATCATGGAAACTGAGCAATTTAGAAACCTGTACTGAGCCTTTACTGAGCCCGGGCATGCTCAGAAGAGGCGGATAGGGGACTAACATTAGGTCATTGGCTTTGATGTCAACTGTCAAACCCATAACTGACAGTTCTAACTGGAAGAACCAGGAAGCAGAAACATTGTGCAGGATTTCAGGTTAGACTTATATATTTTAGATTTCATTTTTTTCAGGGCTGGACTTTCCCTTTAAGCATCTGTCCTGCACCATGCATATGATCCATCCAAAGGGGGGGAAGTCACTCAATGGGCAGCAAACCCCCATTATAGGCACCATCCATCCAAGGGGGGTTAGTGTCTGGGCAGCAAACCCCCCTAAACACCAGCCACCATCCATCAAGGGGAGGGGGTCAGTCATTGGCTGGGCAGCAAACACCCCTAAGCACCATCCATCCTTTGGGATGGAGGGGGAGTGGGCAATATTGGGCATCAAACCCCCCAACCTGCATTAGGGAGGGTTTGCTGTCCAACACTGTCCCTCCCTTGGATGGATGGTGCTTAGGGGGGTTTGCTGCTGTGCAGAGGGCCTGGCCCAAGCCCCAAGCAAGGCTTGTATATTAATTAGGCCTTATTATAAACTGGGCCTAGCAACTGCCAGCTTGATTGCCCCAAGTTGGGAGTTGGGTTAGGAGACAGGAGTTGACCTCACTAGTCACTAAATACGGCTTCCTTAGGCTGTTTTAAAGGGGAATTTCAGTGCAAAAAACAGCAGTATTTTTCCATCCTAATTCCCTTAACCTGCCCATTCAGCATTTTGTCTGTGTATGAATAAATGCTTCTGAATTTCTGACTTCCAGTTTACAGGACCCCTAATAGAGACTGTTGGACCAACAGTTGGATACATAACACCCAGTGGGTAGGAATTACTGTTGGGAACATTCTACGTCAGTGTGCATTCTGGGAAGAAGGACCAATACAGAACATTAAATGGCAGCACACTAATGTGACTGTCAACAGCAAGGTATAAATTCAACTGATTTTTCAAAATGTAAGAGAATATGTAGTATAACTATTGTAGGTATGTGTAATATATAAACGAATAAAGAATTTTAAAGATATTTTCCCCTGAACTTTCCCTTTAAGGCCTCAATCTGGTTAGTTCGCACAAGCAGGGCCAGCCTTAGCCACAAGAACCCATCTCACTAACCCCAATCTATGTGTAAAGCGTTAGGCTGTGTAAAGCCTCAGTCCCATACATAGAATGCCTAGTGTTGGGATCTCACTAGGCCCAAACCCAATATCCAAATTGAGTAAAACAGCAACACATTGTAATCAAGGACACTTTCAGTGAGCTGCTTAGAAGAGGAATTTTGGAAAATCCAGACAGATCATGAAACCAGCATATGAATTTATGCTATTTAATTGGGTGATAGGTTTGGGTTTTTTTGTGTGATCTATAAAGGCAGAAATAATCTGAATACTGTGGCAGGAATGGTATGTTTTGAGTTTTTACTGTATGTAGCCAGGAAATGCACTTTATCTAACCATGTAGTTCGATTCTATACTTAGTTAACTTACCGTTAAACTGTAAGTGGTGTAGCTGTTGCATACACCATACATTATACTGCCATAGATTATTGATATTTTTGTGCCCCATTCGTTGGTCTTTGTGTCCATGTTGTGCCCCACAAAAATCTGAGTCTGGAGCCGCCACTGCCAACTAGCACCACCAGCACACACCCCTGGCACCAACAGCATATCTCTCTGGCACCACCAGCACATCCCCAAATGACACCCCTAGCACACACACCCTGGCACCACCAGCACATCCCAAACTGGCACCAACAAGCACACACCCCTGGCACCACCAGCATATTTCCCTGGCACTACCAACACATCCCCAACTGGCACCACCAGCACACACCCCTGGCACCAACAGCATATCTCTCTAGCACCACCAGCACATCCCCAAATGACACCCCAACACACACACCCTGGCACCACCAGCACATCCCAAACTGGCACCACAAGCACACACCCCTGTCACCACCAGCACATCCCCAACTGGCACCAACAGCACACACCCCTGGCACCAACAGCATATCTCCCTGGCACCACTAGCACATCCCCAAATGACACCACCAGCACACACACCCTGGCACCACCAGCACACACCCCTGGCACCACTAGCATATCTCCCTGGCACCACCAGCACACATCCCCTGACACCACCAGCACACATCCCCTGGCACCACCAGCAGGGGAAGTGCTGGTGTGGTGGTGCCAGTGGGAGTGTGCTGCTGGTGCCAGCAGGATGTACTAGTGGTGCCAGGGAGATATGCTGGTGGTGCCAGGGGTGTGTGCTGCTGGTGCCAGCGAGATGCCCTGGTGGTGCCAGGGGGAGATGTGCTGGTGGTGCCAGAAGGAATGTGCTAGTGATGGTGCCAGAGGGGATGTGCAAGTGGTGGTTCCAGAGGGGGTGTGCAGGTGGTGCCAGGGGTGTGTGCTGGTGGTGCCAGGGGGGATGATCCTGGTGGTGTCAGGGGGGTTGATCCTGGTGGTGTGCTGATGGTGCCAGGGGTGTGTGCTGGTGGTGCTTGTGGGGATCATCCCCCTGGCACCACCAGCACACACACCCCTGGCACCACCAGCACATCCCCCTGGTGCCACCAGCACATCCCCTGGCACCACCAGCACACACCCCTGGTACTAGTGGTGCCAGGTAGATATGCTGGTTGTGCCAGGGGTGTGTGCTGGTGGTGCCAGTGTGATGTACTGGTGGTGCCAGGGGGAGATGTGCTTGTGGCGCCAGAGGGGATATGCTATTGGTGGTTCCAGAGGGGGTGGCGGTATGCAGGTGGTGCCAGGGGGTGTGCTGGTGGTGCCAGGGGGATCATCCACAAGCACACACCCCTGGCACCCCCAGCATATTTCCCTGGCACTATCAGCACATCCCCAACTGGCACCACCAGCACACACCCCTGGCACCAACAGCATATCTCCCTGGCACCACTAGCACATCCCCAAATGACACCACCAGCACACACCCCTGGCACCACCAGCACATTTCCCTGGCACTATCAGCACATCCCCTGGCACCACCAGCACACACCCCTGGTACTAGTGGTGCCAGGTAGATATGCTGGTTGTGCCAGGGGTGTGTGCTGGTGGTGCCAGTGTGATGTACTGGTGGTGCCAGGGGGAGATGTGCTTGTGGTGCCAGAGGGGATGTGCTAGTGGTGTTTCCAGAGGGGGTGGCGATATGCAGGTGGTGCCAGGGGGTGTGCTGGTGGTGCCAGGGGGATCATCCCCCCTGGCACCACCAGCACACACCCCTGGCACCACCAGCACATCCTGGGGGATGATCCTGGTGGTGTGCTGATGGTGCCAGGGGTGTGTGCTGATGGTGCTAGTGGGGATCATCCCCCCTGGCCCCACCAGCACACACACACCCCTGGCACCACCAGCACATCCCCCTGGTGCCACCAGCACATCCCCTGGCACCACCAGCACACATCCCTGGTACTAGTGGTGCCAGGTATATATGCTGGTTGTGCCAGGGGTGTGTGCTGGTGGTGACAGCATGATGTACTGGTGGTGCCAGGGGGAGATGTGCTTGTGGTGCCAGAGGGAATGTGCTAGTGATGGTGCCAGAGGGGATGTGCTAGTGGTGGTTCCAGAGGGGATGTGGTAGTGGTGGTTCCAGAGGGGGTGGGGTATGCAGGTGGTGCCAGGGGGTGTGCTGGTGGTGCCAGGGGGATCATCCCCCCTGGCACCACCAGGATTCTATACTTAGAACTTCCGTTAAACTGTAAGTGGTGTAGCTGTTGCTACACCATACATTATACTGCCATAGATTATGATATTTTTGTGCCCCATTCGTTGGTCTTTGTGTCCATGTTGTGCCCACAAAAATCTGAGTCTGGAGCCGCCACTGCCAACTAGCACCACCAGCACACACCCTGGCACCAACAGCATATCTCTTGGCACCACCAGCACATCCCCAAATGACACCCCTAGCACCCACACCCTGGCACCACCAGCACATCCCAAATGGCACCACAAGCACACACCCTGGCACCACCAGCATATTTCCCTGGCACTACCAACACATCCCCAACTGGCACCACCAGCACACACCCCTGGCACCAACAGCATATCTCTCTAGCACCACCAGCACATCCCCAAATGACACCCACACAACACACACCCTGGCACCACCAGCACATCCCAAACTGGCACCACAAGCACACCACCTGTCACCACCAGCACATCCCCAACTGGCACCAACAGCACACACCCCTGGCACCAACAGCAATATCTCCCTGGCACCACTAGCACATCCCCAAATGACACCACCACACCACCACCCTGGCACACCAGCACACACCCCTGGCACCACTAGCATATCTCCCTGGCACCACCAGCACACATCCCCTGACACCACCAGCACACATCCCCTGGCACCACCAGCAGGGGAAGTGGGTGGTGTTGTGCCAGTGGGTGTGCTGCTGGTGCCAGAGGATGTACTAGTGGTGCCAGGGAGATATGCTGGTGTGCCAGGGGTGTGTGCTGGTGGTGCAGCGAGATGCCCTGGTGGTGCCAGGGGGAGATGTGCTGTGGTGCCAGAAGGAATGTGCTAGTGATGGTGCCAGAGGGATGTGCAAGTGGTGGTTCCAGAGGGGGTGTGCATGGTGGTGCCAGGGGTGTGTGTGGTGGTGCCAGGGGGGATGATCCTGGTGGTGTCAGGGGGGTTGACCTGGTGGTGTGCTGATGGTGCCAGGGGTGTGTGCTGGTGGTGCTTGTGGGATCATCCCCCGGCACCACCAGCACACACACCCTGGCCACCCCAGCACATCCCTGTGCCACCAGCACTCCCTGGCACACCAGCACCACACCCCTGGTACTAGTGGTGCCAGGTAGATATGCTGGTGTGCCAGGGGTGTGTGCTGGTGGTGCCAGTGTGATGTACTGGTGGTGCCAGGGGAGATGTGCTTGTGGGCCAGAGGGGATATGCTATTGGTGGTTCCAGAGAGGGGGTGGCGGTATGCAGGTGGTGCCAGGGGGTGTGCTGGTGGGCCAGGGGATCATCCACAAGCACCAACACCTCGGCACCCCAGCATATTTCCCTGGCACTATCAGCACATCCCCAACTGGCACCACCAGCACACACCCCTGGCACCAACAGCATATCCCCTGGCACCACTAGCACATCCCCAAATGACACCACCAGCACACACCCCTGGCACCACCAGCACATTTCCCTGGCACATCAGCAATCCCCTGGCACCACCAGCACACACCCCTGGTACTAGTGGTGCCAGTAGATATGCTGGTTGTGCCAGGGGTGTGTGCTGGTGGTGCCAGTGTGATGTTGATGTACTGGTGGTGCCAGGGGGAGATGTGCTTGTGGTGCCAGAGGGGATGTGCTAGTGGTGTTTCCAGAGGGGGTGGCGATATGCAGGTGGTGCCAGGGGGTGTGCTGGTGGTGCCAGGGGGATCATCCCCCCTGGCACCACCAGCACACACCCCTGGCACCACCAGCACATCCTGGGGGATGATCCTGGTGGTGTGCTGATGGTGCCAGGGGTGTGTGCTGATGGTGCTAGTGGGGATCATCCCCCCTGGCCCCACCAGCACACACACACCCCTGGCACCACCAGCACATCCCCCTGGTGCCACCAGCACATCCCCTGGCACCACCAGCACACACCCCTGGTACTAGTGGTGCCAGGTATATATGCTGGTTGTGCCAGGGGTGTGTGCTGGTGGTGACAGCATGATGTACTGGTGGTGCCAGGGGGAGATGTGCTTGTGGTGCCAGAGGGAATGTGCTAGTGATGGTGCCAGAGGGGATGTGCTAGTGGTGGTTCCAGAGGGGATGTGGTAGTGGTGGTTCCAGAGGGGGTGGGGTATGCAGGTGGTGCCAGGGGGTGTGCTGGTGGTGCCAGGGGGATCATCCCCCCTGGCACCACCAGAACACACACACCCTGGCACAACCTGCACATCCTGGGGGATGATCCTGGTGGTGTGCTGATGGTGCCAGGGGTGTGTGCTTGTGGTGCTAGGGGGGATCATCCCCCCTGGCACCACCAGCACACACACACTGGCACCACCAGCACATCCCCCTGGTGCTACCAGCACATCCCCTGGCACCACCAGCACACACCCCTGTTACTAGTGATGTCAGGTAGATATGCTGGTTGTGCCAGGGGTGTGTGCTGGTGGTGACAGCATGATGTACTGGTGGTGCCAGGGAGAGATGTGCTTGTGGTGCCAGAGGGAATGTGCTAGTTATGGTGCCAGAGAGGATGTGCTACTGGTGGTTCCAGAGGGGGTGGTGGTATGCAGGTGGTGCCAGGGGGGTGTGCTGGTGGTGCCAGGGGGGATCATCCCCCCTGGCACCACCAGCACACACACACCCTGGCACCACCAGCACATCCTGGGGGATGATCCTGGTGGTGTGCTGATGGTGCCAGGGGTGTGTGCTGGTGGTGCTAGGGGGGATCCTCCCCCCTGGCACCACCAGCACACACACACTGGCACCACCAGCACATCCCCTGGCACCACCAGCACACATCCCTGGTACCACATTGATGGGGGCCCCAGAAATATGAATTGTGCCTTGGGCCCCATATGGTCTTAATCCGGCTCTGCTTATATGTTATGATAAGACCAATAATTTTGCAAACCTCATCACAAATAGAGATGGCTGAAACTGGTAATAGAAAAGGAAACAGATACCGCTGCACAGTGTAGTAAACCTCCATTAAGGTCAGTAACTCACCACTCCAATTGTCTTAAAAAATTTCATCTTTATTAAATCCAATTTAAAACCAATAAACATTATATAGATAATTTAAACATTATTTATACTTATAATTTAATCAATATTGGGCTTTCTGCCATAATCTTTATATGTAGACAGGAACACTGCTAAATAGCACTGTCCCTATAGGTTTGAAATGAGGGTTTGTAAGGGTTAAATTACTGGTTTGTTAATTAGCAGCTCGCTGCTCTTTTTAACTGTTTCTCTATTGGATCAATTTGTTTTAAGAAGGTGGGACGAACATTGATGAACCAGTCTATGATTAAAGCTAGGTACACACAGTACAGATTTCTGAAAGATGGCAGACAGGATCTTGCAGATCCTGTCTGTCATCTTTCAGAAAGATCTGCATCACACAGTCCCGGAGCGTTCTCCCTATAGGGAGAACGCTCGGGACTGTGTGTTTCCATCGGCCGCGCTAGACTCCTATAGGATTCTAGCGCGCCCGATGGAAATTTTCGGCCTTTCCCGAACGAGCGTACGGCCGACCCAATCGTTGCGGCGGCCGCGCGCTCGTTCGGGAAACGAACGTACACACAGTACGATAAAGCCCCGATACCGTCGGATCCGACGGTATCGGGGCTTTATCGTTACTGTTTGTACCCAGCTTAAGGTCTGTTGACCTGAAACACATCAGATGTTTCTCTACTATTCCCCACCTACAGCTCTTTGGATCTGAATATGGTTTTAAATTGGATTTAATAAAGATGAAGTTTTAAGACAACTGGAGTGGTGAGTTACTGACCTTAATGGGAGTTTACTACACTGTGCAGCGGTATCTGTTTCCTTTTCTATAGTCCCCCTCTATAGGAGACAACCCAGGACTGCTGGCACGTGTGCTAATCTGGAAGACCTTAGCGGGTGAGTGCGCCATTTTATAATTGCTCGCTGAAACTGGTAGTAAAGGACAATATACTCCCCTTTTCCCCGATCCACTGCAGCATAGTACCCCGGTGAGGACCTAAAATCGCTAAGTCCTCACCCTGGGTTCTTTCTCTAACTCCTGCACTACTTACCGCAATTCTGCTTCGGCGATCCGACTGTTCCAACCTCTCTTCTACTGTCAGTGACAGTCGCGAGGCAGCCAAATGGAAGACACGCCTCCTTGCAGAGCGTATCTTCCTATTGGCTGCCTCGCGATCTGTCACTGAAGCAGAAAGCGGAGGAATGGAGCGATCGGCGAAGCAGATTTGCGGTAATTAGTGCAGGAGTTAGGGACCCGGGTGAGGACTTAGCGATTTTAGGTCCTCACCCTGGGTACTATGCAGCTATGGATAAGAGGACGAGGGTGAGGTGAGTATAGTTGTCCTTTAATTCCGTTTTCGGATTTACGAATTGTTGGAAATTAAAAGTAGAGCCACACCAGTCTTGAAGTCATAGTAGAGATTTTATGGCATATGCATATAACACATGTGTTGTTCCTCAACTGGATGTGAGTGACCAAGAAGCTTATACGGACCCTTTTCTTATACTCAATCTGGACCATACGTCACAAGCCCATCCTATAGGAAAGGACTTGGCAGTCCCTTTTTACTTTTAGACATGTAACCTTATATGGCCATTTGTTACCTTACCAACTTTAACAAGAAACATATGTTATCTTTGTGACTAGAGATCCCAAGGTCCAAGTTACATATACATTCCATATGCATCCACGTCTACACAGTCATTGCCTAATGCATGTAGCCAATACAGTTTCTATACAATGATAACATTGATAAATTAATAATCTTTAACATTTCCCTCCCCTTTATTACTAGTAACTATAAATACATACCATAAATCATGGGATGGTACACAAAATACACAAAATTACATTTTACATTAAAACTCTACCGACATTAGAATCATACTAATTACGTTCAGTTAAAACACCTGTCAATCATACTATGCCTTTAATCTAATTGGAATTAAAAAAATAATTCCTTCTTAACAAATGTCAGATTTACTTTAGAAACAATAATAGGGAAATTTTATTTGGGTACAATGTAAAGAAAGTACTTATACTGGTGTCAATCGGATCTACTACATAAATGTAGAATTACTCTCATTAACATCATATGAATAAGTATGAATAAATTGGATATTAATTTACGCTTAGTGTCTAAAATTCTCTGGCATTCAACATTTTCCTATGTTTTACATTACAAGCTACAAGTAACTATAATTTTTCACTTTCCTGTAGATTTTTCATTATAACTAATTATAATCCAAATAAACCATCCTGGATCCTAGGGGTTAATAGGGTAGCTGGGCTATTTTCTTTGAAAACCCGAGGAAACCTCTCTCCTCAATTGGCAGTTTGGGATAGTTGGGTGCAGATTGAATTAGATGGTGCAAATTAAGTAAAGAATATTGTGGCTTCCCTATATGCACTTGCAGCAATATTATCCAATACAATGCAAAGATCCATTTGGACATCCTTCCACTTTCACAGCTGTTGCAGAAGTTGAAAATATCTAAAAAGACTCTTGTTACTTGAGCTGTAGATTTCAGGTCAGTAGGTCATAGAACATGATTTTTTTTGCTCAGATATATGGCATCTGATAAAGAATAACATTGGCAATGGGAATGATATCAGGACTTATGCAATAGCTTTAAGATAATGAGGAAAATATAGTCCCATCTTAGGTAGTTCCCAATATAATTGGTGCTTTTCTGATAGACATTGCTATTGGAGACCAGGCTTTCTGTAATTTGAGTCCATTTTATACACAATTTTGTATATCCCCAAATTTCATATTATCATTAACACATTACTTGTACCCTAATAACCATAATCTATATACAAATACAATCCTACATAGATATACTTAACCTCTAGAAAAGGTAGCAATGCCTTAGGTATTTTTTTCTATACTATGGTATTGTACCCTCACCATTATTTAAGACACATTAGAACCTCTTATTAGGCATTAAACCATTTAACCATTTTAGACATATTTAACAATTAAAATGTACAATCAGAGTGAACTTTCTTCCATTTTATATCTAGAAACATAATATACCATAGTAACATAATAAAGAGATTGTGATTTTAATTTTATCATTAAATAAGACCTTAAGTTTACAGATAATATTGTCCTAATAATAGAGCATATTCACAACACTGGTTTCCCCTACTAATTTATTTGTATACAAATCAAATGTAAGTCTTGCAGCAGTTTTCCTATTACATTTTTGAAGGAAAACATCCCATCCATATTGCCACATTTAGAAACATCATCTTTTTCTAGGTACAAAAAGTAACATAGAGCAACAGGGGGTGTCAATAGGTGCACATGCTCACAAGGCTTTTTGGAAATTCTATAGCTGTGAAGTTATACTGCCATCAACATGTAATTCCCTCCCAGACACAGAATATATTACTTGCATATACTAAATCCAACTCACTAGAAAGAACCTACAGTACATAGGAGTATCGAATGGAGGAATAAAATAACATCATATCTTAAAGGACATTAAAGCTACAGAACAACACTGAACCAAAGACAGACAACCTTTATATAAAACCAGTAATCTGTTCTTACCTCTCATTTTGATATGAGCGATGGAATTTACCTAAATAACATATGGTTTTGCTTTACCTTCTCAGCATTCTAGTATCACACGTTTGGTTAATGACCATTATGTTCTCGCATGCTCAGTCCTTCATCCAACTGGATACTTCATCCATTTCTTAACAGGCCATTTACTTAATAATACAATTTAATTAAGTGGGATTTTATAACTAATTGATGTTTTTAGGGGGCTGTTTTCATATCCTATAGTTTAAAAAATTGGATTGTTCACCTTTATAGATCCTATGTTTCTCTACTCAACACATCTTGATACTTAAAAAGTGAACAATTTCCAATTATCCTTCTCCACATAGTAACTATGTACCACATATTATTTACATTCAAGTAAATTGATCTTGTTAGGTTCTTATAAACTTTTAACACACTGACCATTTTAAGGTCATTATGAAAAATTAAAATATATGAAAATATTTTTTCCATAGACCCAGGAGATTTTTCATTACGTACTAATCTTTTCTCATTGTCAAAGAAAAAATTGTGTACTCTCTTAATTTACAGATCCACAGTCCATATTTTTCTTATTTTTATTTATGTGATGTATATTAAATTTCAATGAAAGAACTCTCATTTTACATCAAGAACTAAACATTGTAACTTCTGATTTACTCAGGAATTTAGGTACAATATTCCTCTACTACACAAAAATTCCTTAGCTACAGAATAGCTGTGACATCCACTTCTTTATTGACTATTTATCTAATTTCCAAATAGGTGTGACCCTTAACATAATTACCCTGACCCTTTAAAACTAAAGTAGACCACCCTAATTTGTCACTTCAAATAACCCCCCAATAGCTAAACCTTCCTTGATGAACATTCCTAGGAAAATACTATCACAATGAATTTACATTCTTTTTATCTGATAGCAAAGGAAACAATTGGTTTTCTAAGAAGTACATTATCATATTTTGTTGACTCAATCAAATATGCAACATTCATTCTACTTAGTGCCTTGTTTGGCAGTTTTATTTTTCACCTACCAGTTTCTAAAACACTCCCAAAATCTACTTGGCTAATATTTTCTTCTTTTTCAAACAAATACCATTAGTGGAGTAATTAAAAGGCTATATTCCTTTAAAACAAAATAGTAACACATTTCCAATTCATCTATTTCTACTATGGTCAGACTCTAAAGGTAACCTTATTTTACACCATATTCTATAATTTTAACTTTTAAAGCTTCTTAAATTCTAAAGAATAAGGTTGTATTATTCTGGGTTAAAACAACATGCCAATAACAATGTTTTTTTATAAGGGTCAAAATTGATAAGGGTCAAGAAAATCTTCAGCTGTCGGTAGTGTTTCATACTTGTCTATACACACACACACTCTGCAGACCTCTGCACACAGAAAATATATCTGCACTACAGCTGTTTTCAATTAAAGAGAATTTAGACTGTATGAGATTGCATAACATAAATTGTCTTAAAACATTACAAGACTGTTAATATCCATTCACACTCAATGAATTGCATTCACATCTTATCCTCAATATCACAATTAGTATTATTGAAAACAGTATAGGTAATACCAGTTTTCCAATCTCGTATAAACCTGAAAACAAAACAACCTACCCAATAAAAACATTAAATATTTTTTCAAATGAAGAACATCCGTATGTGCTGTAACGTGCAATTTTTTTACTTTCATCCAATAAACCTCTTAATCTAAAATTCTATTACAAATTATTTCCAAATTGTTATTGTTTGAAACATTGATCTTATTTTTATATAGAAATTGAGCTCATTTAATATCACGTGATTTTTCAGTATGCATACAAAGCAAAGTTCTTAAATTGTGATCACTTTTGTAAAACCCAGGTACCTGATTCTATACTTAGTTAACTTACGTGAAACTGTAAGTGGTGTTAGCGTGTTGCTACACCATACATTATACTGCCATAGATTATTATTTTTGTTGCCCCATTCGTGGTCTTTGTGTCCATGTTGTGCCCACAAAAATCTGAGTCTGGAGCCGCCACTGCCAACTAGCACCACAGCACACAGCCCTGGCACCAACAGCATATCTCTATGGCACCACCAGACTCCCCAAATGACACCCCTAGCACCCACACCCTGGCACCACCAGCACATCCCAAAATGGCACCACAAGCACACACCTGGCACCACCAGCATATTTCCCTGGCACTACCAACACATCCCCAAACTGGCACCACCAGCACACACCCTGGCACCAACAGCATATCTCTCTAGCACCACCAGCACATCCCCAAATGACACCCCAAACAACACACCCTGGCACCACAAGCACTCCCAAACTGGCACCACAAGCACACCCCTGTCACCACCAGCACATCCCCAACTGGCACCAACAGCACACACCCCTGGCACCAACAGCATATCTCCCTGGCCACCACTAGCACATCCCCAATGACACCACCAGCACACACACCCTGGCACAACCAGCACAACCCCTGGCACCACTAGCATATCTCCTGGCACCACCAGCACCACATCCCCTGACACCACCAGCACAATCCCCTGGCACCACCAGCAGGGGAGAGAGTGGTGTGGTGTTGTGCAGCTGGCGTGTGCTGCTGGTGCCAGCAAGGATGTACTAGTGGTGCCAGGGAGATATGATGGTGTGCCGGGGTGTGTGCTGGTGGTGCCAGCGAGATGCCCTGGTGGTGGCAGGGGGGATGTGCTGGTGGTGCCAGAAGGAAGTGTAGTGATGGTGCCAGAGGGGATGTGCAATGGTGGTTCCAGAGGGGGTGTGCAGGTGGTGCCAGGGGTGTGTGTTGGTGGTGCCAGGGGGGATGATCCTGGTGGTGTCAGGGGGTTGATCCTGGTGGTGTGATGATGGTGCCAGGGGTGTGTGATGGTGTGTTGTGGGATATCCCACTCGGCACCACAGCACACACACCCGGCACCCCAGCACATACCCTGTGCACCAGCAACCCCATGGCACACACCAGCACACACACACCTGGTATAGTGGTGGCCAGGTAGATATGCTGGTTGTTTGCCAGGGGTGTGTGTGGTGGTGCCCTGCCAGTGTGATGTACTGGTTGTGCAGGGGAGATGTGCTGTGGCGCCAGAGGGGAGGGGATATGCTATTGGTGGTTCCAGAGGGGGGTGGCGGTATGCAGGTGGTGCCAGGGGGTGTGCTGGTGGTGGCCAGGGGGATCATCACAAGCCACACCCCTGGAACCACCAGCATAGTTCCATGGCATCTATCAGCACATCCCCAACTGGCACCACCAGCACACACCCTGGCACCAACAGCATATCCCCTGGCACCACTACGCACATCCCCAAATGACACCACCAGCACACACCCTGGCACCACCAGCACATTTCCCTGGCACTATCAGCAAATCCCACTGGCACACCAGCACACACCCCTGGTACTAGTGGTTGCCAGGTAGATATGGATGGTTTTGCCAGGGGTGTGTGCTGGTGGTGCCAGTGTGATGTTGGTGGTGCCAGGGGGAGATGTGCGTTTAGTGCTCAGAGGGGATGTGCTAGTGGTTGTTCCAGAGGGGGTGGCGATATGCAGTGTGTGCCAGGGGGTGTCTGGTGGTGCCAGGGGGATCATCCCCCTGGCACCACCAGCACACACCCCTGGCACCACCAGCACATCCTGGGGGATGATCTGGTGGTGTGCGATGGTGCCAGGGGGTGTGTGCTGATGGTGTAGTGGGGATCTCCCCCCCTGGCCCCCCACACACACACCCCCTGGCACAACCAGCAATCCCCTGGTGCCACCAGCACATCCCCTGGTACCACCAGCACACACCCTGGTATAGTGGTGCCAGGTTATTATGGCTGGTTGTGCCAGGGGTGTGTGCTGGTGGTGACAGCATGATTGTACTGGTGGGTGCCAGGGGGAGATGTGCTTGTGGTGCCAGAGGAATGTGCTAGTGATGGTGCCAGAGGGGATGTGCTAGTGGTGGTTCAGAGGGATGTGGTAGTGGTGGTTCCAGAGGGGGGGGTGGGGTATGCAGGTGGTGCCCAGGGGGGGTGCTGGTGGTGCCAGGGGGATCATCCCCCCTGGCACACCAGAAACACACAACCTGGCACAACTGCACATCCTGGGGGATGATCCTGGTGGTGTGCTGATGGTGCCAGGGGGTGTGTGCTTGTGGTGCTAGGGGGGATATCCCCCTGGCACACAGCACACACACTGGCACCACCAGCACATCCCCCTGGTGCTACCAGCAACATCCCCTGGCACCACCAGCACACCCTGTTACTAGTTGATGTCAGGTAGATATGCTGGTTGTGCCAGGGGTGTGTGCTGGTGGGACAGCATGATGTACTGGTGGTGCCAGGGAGAGATGCTGTGTGGGTGCCAGAGGGAATGTGTAGTTATGGTGCAGAGAGGATGTGCTACTGGTGGTTCCAGAGGGGGTGGTGGTGATGCAGGTGGTGCCAGGGGGTGGCTGGTGGTGCCAGGGGGATCATCCCCCTGGCACCACCAGCACACACACACCTGGCACCACCAGCACATCCTGGGGGATGATCCTGGTGGTGTGTGATGGTGCCAGGGGTGTGGCTGGTGGTGCTAGGGGGGATACTCCCCCTGGCACCACCAGCACACACACACTGGCACCACCAGCAAATCCATGGCAACCACCAGCACACATCCCTGGTACCACATTGATGGGGGCCCCAGAAATCTGAATTGTGCCTTGGGCCCCATATGGTCTTAATCCGGCCTCGCTTATATGTTATGATAAGACCAATAATTTTGCAAACCCTCATAAAATAGAGATGGCTGAAACAATGGTAATAGAAACGGAAACAGATACGCGCGCACGTGTAGTAAACCTCCATTAAGGTCAGTAACTCACCACTCCAATTGTCTTAAAAAATTTCATCTTTATTAAATCCAATTTAAAACCAATAAACATTATATAGATAATTTTAAACATTATTTTTACTATAATTTAATCAATATTGGGCTTCTGCCATAATCTTATATGTAGACAGGAACACTGCTAAATAGCACTGTCCCTATAGGTTTGAAATGAGGGTTTGTAAGGGTTAAATTAGGTTGTTAATTAGCAGCTGCTGCTCTTTTAAATGTTTCTTATATGGATCCATTTGTTTTAAAACGTGGGACGAAACATTGATGAACCAGTCTATGATTAAAGGACACAGTACAGATTTCTGAAAGATGACAGACAGGATCTGACAAGATACCTGTCTGCCATCTTCAAGATCTGCATACACACAGTCCCGAGCATTCTCCCTATAGGGAGAACGCCGGGACTGTGTGTTTCCATCGCCGCGCTAGACTCCTATAGGAGTCTAGCGCGCCGCGATGAAATTTTCGGCCCTTTCCCGAACGAGCGTACGGCCGACCCAATCGTTCGGCGGCCGCGCGCTCGTTCGGGAAACGAACGTACACACGTAACGATAAAGCCCCGATACCGTCGGATCCGACGGTATCGGGGCTTATCGTTACTGTGTGTACCCAGCTTAAGGGTCTGTTGACCTGAAACACATCAGATGTTTCTCTACTATTCCCGCATAACAGCTCTTGGATCTGAATATGGTTTTAATTGATTTAATAAAGATGAAGTTTTTTAAGACAACTGGAGTGGTGAGTTACTGACCTTAATGGAGGTTTACTACACTGTGCAGCGGTATCTGTTTCCTTTCTATAGTCACCTCTATAGGAGACAACCCAGGACTGCTGGCACGTGTGCTAATCTAGGAAGACCTTAGCGGGTGAGTGCAGCCATTGTATAATTGCTCGCTGAAACTGGTAAGTTTAAAGGACAATATACTCACTCTTTTCCCCGATCCACTGCAGCATAGTACCCCAGGTGAGGACCTAAAATCGCTAAGTCCTCACCCTGGGTTCTTTCTCTAACTCCTGCACTACTTACCGCAAATCTGCTTCGGCGATCCAGACTGTTCCACCTCTCTTCTACTGTCAGTGACAGTCGCGAGGCAGCCAAATGGAAGACACGCCTCCTTGCAGAGCGTATCTTCCTATTGGCTGCCTCGCGATCTGTCACGTGAAGCAGGAAGGCGGAGGAATGGAGCGATGGCGAGCAGATTTGCGGTAAGTAGTGCAGGAGTTAGGGACCCAGGGTGAGGACTTAGCGATTTTAGGTCCTACCCTGGGTACTATGCAGCTATGGAGTAAGAGGAGCGAGGGTGAGGTGAGTATAGTTGTCCTTTAATTCCGTTTTCGGATTTACGAATTGTTAGGGAAATTAAAAGTAGAGCCACACCAGTCTTGAAGTCGATTAAGAGATTATGGCATATGCATATAAACACATGTGTTGTTCACTCAACTGGATGGAGTGACCAAGAAAGCTATACGGACCCTTTTCTTATACTCAATCTGGACCATACGTCACAAGCCCATCCTATAGGAAGGACTGGCAGTCCCTTTTTACTTTTAGACATGTAACCTTATATGGCCATTTGTTACCTTACACAACTTTAACAGAAACATATGTTATCCCTTTGTGACTAGAGATCCCAGAGGTCCAAGTTACATATACATTCCATATTCATGCCACGTCTACACAGTCATTGCCTAATGCATGTAGCTAATACAGTTTCTATACAATGATAACATTGATAAATTAATAATCTTTAACATTTCCCCCCTTTAGTTACTAAGTAACTATAAAATATACCATAAATCTTGGGATGGTACACAAAATACAACAAAATTACATTTTACATTTAAAACTCTACCCAGACATTAGAATCATACTAATTACGTCAGTTAAAACTACCCGTCAATCATACTATGCCTTTAATCTAATTGGAATTAAAAAAATAATTCCTTCTTAACAAATGTCAGATTTTACTTTAGAAACAATAATAGGGAAAATTTTACTTTGGGTACAATGTAAAAAAAGTACTTATACTGTGTGTCAATCGGATCGACTACATAAATGTAGAATTACTCTCTTAACATCATATGAACTAAGGTATGAATAAATTGGATATTAATTTACGCTTAGTGTATCTAAAAATTCTCTGGCATTCAACATTTCCTATGTTTTACATTACAAGCTACAAGTAACTATATTTTTCACTTTCCTGTAGATTTTCATTATAACTAATTATATCAATAAAAACCATCCTGGATCCTAGGGGGTTAATAGGGTAGCTGGGCTATTTTCTTTGAAAACCCGAAGGAAACCTCTCTCCTCAATATGGCAGTTTGGGATAGTTGGGTAGCAGATTGAATTAGATGGTGCAAATTAAGTAAAGAAATATTGTGGCTCCCTATATGCACTTGCAGCAATAGTATCCAATACAATGCAAAGATCCATTTGGACATCCTTCCACTTTCACAGCTGTTGCAGAAGTTGAAAATATCTAAAAAGACTCTTGTTACTTGAGCTGTAGATTTCAGGTCAGTAGGTCATAGAACATGATTTTTTTTGCTCAGATATATGGCATCTGATAAAGAATAACATTGGCAAGGAGATGATATAGCGATCTTATGCAATAGCTTTAAATAATGAGGAAAATATAGTCCCATCTTAGGTAGTTCTCCAATATAATTGGTGCTTTTCTGATAGACATTGCTATTGGAGACCAGGCTTTCTGTAATTTGAGTCCATTTTATACACAATTTGTATATCCCCAAATTTCATATTATCATTAACATTACTTGTACCTAATAACCATAAATCATATACAAATACAATCCTACATAGATATACTTTACCTCTAGAAAAGGTAGCAATGCTTAGGTATTTTTTTCTTATACTATGGTATTGTACCCTCACCATTATTTAAGACACATTAGAACCTCTTATTAGGCATTAAACCATTTAAACCATTTTAGACATATTTAACAATTAAAATGTACAATCAGAGTGAAACTTTCTTCCATTTATATCTAGGAAACAAATATACCATAGTAACATAATAAGGAGATTGTGTATTTTAATTTTATCATTAAATAAGAACTTAAGTTTACAGATAATATTGTCCTAATAGATAGAGCATATTCAAACTGTGTTTCCCCTACTAATTTATTTTATACAAATCAAATGTAAGTCTTGCAGCAGTTCCTATTACATTTTTGAAGGAAACATCCCATCCATAGCCACATTTAGAAACATCATCTTTTTCTAGGTACAAAAAGTAACAGTAGCAACAGGGGTGTGGGTCAATAGGTGCACATGCTCACAAGGCTTTTTGGAAATTCTATAGGCGTGAAGTTATACTGCCATAACATGTTAATTCCCTCCCAGACACAGAATATATTACTTGCATATACTAAATCCAACTCACTAGAGAAGAATCCTACAGTACATATGGAGTATCGAATGAGAGAATAAAATACGATCATATCTTAAAGGACATTAAAGCTACAGAACAACACTGAACCAGAAGACAGAACACCTTTATATAAACCAGTAATCTGTCTTACCTTATTTTGATATGAGCGATGGAAATTTACCTAAATAACTATGGTTTTGCTTTACTTCTCAGCATTCTAGTATCACACAGTTTTGGTTAATGACCATTATGTTTCTGCGGCATGCTCAGTTCCTTCATCCACTGGATACTTCATCCATCTTAACAGGCACTACATTTACTTAAATACAATTTAATTAAGTGGGATTTTATAACTAATTGATGTTTTTAGGGGGCTGTTTTCATATACTATAGTTTAAAAAATTGGATTAGTTCACCTTTACTAGATCCTATGGTTTCTCTACTCAAACAATCTTGATACTTAAAAAGTGAACAATTTCCCAATTATCCTTCTCCAACATAGTAACTATGTACCACATATTATTTACATTCAAGTAAATTGATCTTGTTAGGTTCTTATAAACTTTTAACACACTGACCATTTAAGGTCATTATGAAAAATTAAAATATATGAAAATATTTTTTCCATAGACCAGGAGATTTTTCATTACGTACTAATCTTTTCTCATTTGTCAAAGAAAAAAATTGTGTACTCTCTTAATTTACAGATCCACAGTCCATATTTTTCTCTTTTTATTTATGTGATGTATATTAAATTTCAAATGAAAGAACTCTCATTTTACATCAAGAACTAAACATTGTAACTTCTGAGTTACTCAGGAATTAGGTATACAATATTCCTCTACTGACACAAATTCCTTAGCTACAGAATAGCTGTGACATCCACTTCTTTATTGACTATTTATCTAATTTCCAAATAGGTGTGACCCTTAACATAATTACCCTGACCCTTTAAAACTAAAGTAGACCACCCTAATTTGTCACTTCAAATAACCCCAGCAATAGCTAAACCTTCCTTGATGAACATTCCTAGGAAAATACTATCACAATGAATTTACATTCTTTTTATCTGATAGCAAAGGAAACAATTGGTTTTCTAAAAGAAGTACATATCATATTTTGTTGACTCAATAGCAAATATGCAACATTCATTCTACTTAGTGCTCTGTGCAGTTTATATTTTCAACCTACCAGTTTCTAAAACTCCCAAATCTACTTGGCTAATATTTTTCTTCTTTTTCAAACAAATACCATAGTGGAGTAATTAAAAGGCTATATTCCTTTAAAACAAAATAGTACACATTTCCAATTCATCTATTTCTACTATGGTCAGACTCTAAAGGTAACCTTATTTTACACCATATTCTATAATTTTAACTTTTAAAGCTTCTTAAACTAAAGAATAAGGTTGTATTATTCGGGTTTTAAAACAACATGCCAATAACAGATGTTTTTTTATAAGGGTCAAAATGTATAAGGGTCATAAGAAAATCTTCAGCTGTCGGTAGTGTTTCATACTTGTCTATACACACACACAACTCTGCAGACCTCTGCACCAGAAAATATATCTGCACATACAGCTGTTTTCAATAAAGAGAATTTAGACTGTTGATGATTGCATAACATAAATTGTCTTAAAACATTACAAGACTGTTAATATCCATTCACACTCAATGAATTGCATTCACATCTTATCCTCAATATCAACAATTAGTATTATTGAGAAACAGTATAGGTAATACCAGTTTCCAATCTCGTATAAACTGAAAACAAAACAACCTAACCCAATAAAACATTAAATATTTTTTCAAATGAAGAACATCCGTAATGTGCTGTAACGTGCAATTTTTTACTTTCATCCAATAAACCTCTTAAATCTAAAATTCTATTACAATATTATTTCAAATTGTTATTGTTTGCAAAAATTGATCTTATTTTTATATAGAAATTGAGCTCATTTAATATCACGTGATTTTTCAGTATGCATACAAAGCAAAGTTCTTAAATTGTGATCACTTAACCCAGGTACCTTATAAATACAAAAAGAAAATGTATCTTATTCTCTTATTACCACTTTAAACTTGTTTATCTAGAAAACAGGAATTTACCTGTACAAAATGAAACAACATAATAAAGATGTTAATTGCAGATTCTGCTTTATTCTATAAGGTCCATTACAGTCTAACCACAAACCAAACCTAGAAAGCACTTTCCACTCCCTATGAGTAGAAAGAAAGGGAGGAGGAAAGAGGGAAAGAACACCCCCTCCACATAATCTATCACACACAAATCTTCTACTGTTCTATATACTGTACACAACATACTTTCTTTTCATGTTTTTTTCTTCTATATAAATTAGATACACATTACTTTCTGATGAAAACTTTTCATTTTCATACATTCCCAACTCTTACATTAATAACACAGATTCATCTAAAACCATTACATCCCATTCTAAAAGAAACTACAGACCATCTATGGCTCTGTGGTCACTTGATAGCAGTGACAACAGATCAGCTGCTTGCTAGCACTAACAATTTACTCTCTCTCTATACATCAAACATACCAACCATCTGGAACTCATCTGAGAATAACTCTTGTAATCCTACCGCACTTTCAACTATCTTTGATTTGTTACTACATTTGCAATCAAATCGATTATTCTTTTATTTCTATCCTGTCCTATGAAAATAGAACCCACAGATAAATCAAATACCTTCATCAGAAAATATATAATTTTACTCTGCTAACTTAACCCATATCTACTTTTTTCCACAAAGAGTTGATGCATATACTTAATAATTGTCATTCTTCCACCATTATATAATAGATACCTAATTTGAGGTCTTACACCTCACAAATACTTCAATTGAACTTAGTCAAAAATGTACCAATCAGGATTAACCCATTGGTTACACAAACAACCGGTGTCATTTCAACCGGACCAAAACTCTATGCTCTGATCACTATTCAGTGTCAGACTTCTTTTGACTCTTTTAATCAAAAGGTAAAGTTCCTCGTCAGGAACTACTAATATAGTTCTAAGTTCTCAAAACAATACAACTCTGTATTACTGCATAACTCCTAATTGGATAATCATTAACAAACACCAAACTAAGCATATCTCGTTACCGAAACTCTCTAGCGTTTGATTTTCTAAGTAGATACAGAGAAAAGAGCATTTGAAACAATTTTAAAAGTTGCAAATATGTTAAATCATTAATTAATCATTAATATGTTGGCAACCTATAAGATTAAACTTAAAAGTTATTCAATTCACAGAAGCAGAATAAAACAGTGTCAAAATATCAAAGATAAAAACCAACTCAGTACAATAACAAACAACATCAAGTCAGAACAATAATGAAAAATGTTAGTAGTACAAATAATTGAGCAGACAACATTCACACAACTTTCAAATCGGGATTTTAGTTAACAAACTCCAATGAGTTACTGCCCCCTAAATGATCCCATCCTGTTCTTTGGAACATTGAAAAGCTCATATAACTTTTCCTGTTCTGAAAGCTGCTTCAGACTTATAATCTATCCCTGTCCTTTTCAAATTCCAAAACTCATAAAACTAAAACAAATGAGTTGTGCTGCTTTCCTCCAAACATTAATAGGGTTTTACTCTAGAACTTAAATCCATGCTAACATACAATGCACAAACCATTCACAAAACATATGGCACATATCAGGAGTCTTAGAATAACATTAGTACAAAGTTACAAAGTTAACAGAAAAGCTAATACAACATTCAGACTGGGAAAGTACTCGTCAACAGCACATACCTGGTCCTGGCGATCAATTCCCAAAAGGGACAATATGGTAAGAAACAACTCACGCGGGCCTTGATTTTGTCCTCCTTTTGAAAGTTGACCCATCTGGACAGGTAGGTTTGCATCTTGAGTGCCCGCATTCTCCACCAAAACTGTTAGGGAAATTAAAAGTAGAGCCACACCAGTCTTGAAGTCGATAGTAGAGATTTATTGGCATATGCATATAAACACATGTGTTGTTCACTCAACTGGATGTGAGTGACCAAGAAAGCTTATACGGACCCTTTTCTTATACTCAATCTGGACCATACGTCACAAGCCCATCCTATAGGAAAGGACTTGGCAGTCCCTTTTTACTTTTAGACATGTAACCTTATATGGCCATTTGTTACCTTACACAACTTTAACAAGAAACATATGTTATCCCTTTGTGACTAGAGATCCCAGAGGTCCAAGTTACATATACATTCCATATTCATGCCACGTCTACACAGTCATTGCCTAATGCATGTAGCCAATACAGTTTCTATACAATGATAACATTGATAAATTAATAATCTTTAACAGAATCTCTGGAAAATTTGAAAACGGAATGTACTTTCGGTACTTCGGAGCGCATTTTCAATGATCGTAGAACGTTTGACAGTATTTTCGCTAATCCTCAAAAATAGCCTTTCGAGTTTCCTATCGTATTTTGAGGATTATCGAACATTCAAGGCTATTTTCGAGGATTAACATAAATAGCCTAAAACATTCGATAATCATCGAAAATGCAATCTGAAAATCACGAAATCTGAACAATCTGCCAGGTTTCGGACAGAAAATTCAGCTTTCGGGAACCAAGGGGTTCCGTGTTGGATCTTGGTCAGAGTTGGACTGGATCCCAGCTCTAATCACAAAGCATGGCCCACATTCTCTTAAATGTTTTATTCTTTAGTGGAGTCAACTTTTCCTTTAATATTATATTCCTGATCCGCTTCCAGGGGTACCAAGTAGCTGGGACATTAAAATGATAAATAAAAAAACATTCTATGCTTTGCAAATGTTCCTTCACATCAATATGAGCAATTGCCTTTTGTACGATAATGTCAGGTTGTCCTCTCCAAACCCACCGTGTAGGGAATATTATCAGATAGAAAAGTAAATTAGCCTTTTGACATCTTTATTTAAGGTGAAATAGCTTAAGAGAGCTCAAAACCATAATCTGTATAGGCTGTAAATGTTAATTGTATCATGAACATTGCACACAATTACTTTATTATAGTGTTTCTAAATGGCAAAGATGATTTCAGGTTACTAAATATTCACTGACTGTCTAAATAGGCTTGCAAAAGTTTATTTTCTTTTTAGTCATATAAAAGTAGATTTTCAACTAGTTCAGGAAAATAAAACAAAATTTTAATGTTTCAAAGATGCCGAACCGGGTGTAAAATAACTAACAATATTGTTAACTACACAGTGATTGTAAATTAACAATTAAAATAATCAAACTAATGATTGGTATAGTTAATTTACGAATGTTGCTTTCATCTTTATAATGGACAGATCTGGACAATAAAATAATGATTGTTACTGTTAAATAATGTCTCGTGTTACTGCGATCCCATGATGTAATACTGTACGTAAACGCAATTACATCCAGTATTGCATTGAGGAAAGGTAAGACGCTGCTGTTTGCTCTCCTCTAAAGGCCCCATACATTTTGTCCAGGTGTGGGTTGCAGTTGTTTTGCTAGTTATAGTATTTGGTAGCCAAAGACTAAGGCTGAGGCCACACTGCAACGCACAGGAATCGCACACAAAATCGCGAGCATTATCGCACGCGATTGTGTGCGCTTTTCTTGTGCGTTCGCGTTTTGCGCATGCTTTTTCGCGTTATGGAAACTCTGCGTTAACGCACCAAAAATGGTGAACGCATGCGTTACCAAAACGCAAACGGACGCGCAATCGCACGCGCATCGGAAATCACGGGAATTTTTGCGTTCCCGCGATTTCCATTTTAGCGAAAATCACGGGCGCAATCGCAAGCGCGAAACGCGTGCGCAAACGCGAGAAAAACGCGCTAGTGTGGCCTAGCCCTAAATCAGAAAAAAATCTGTCCTTTTGCATTGCGAATGTTACGGTGCATGATCGGTAGTTGATAACAGTGCAGCATACAGTATATGGCCTCCTCAATCCAAACAAATTCGTATTTGTATAACTTTTAGTTATAAGTGGTCAGAAATCATGATGTTTAAGGATTCTTTAAGCTTTCAGTGCTAAAAAATGAGCAAACTTAAAGCCCTAAATGCTAATAAATTTTTGGAATTCCCCCTTCCCTCCGTAACAGACACAATGGAATTATTACATAATCACATAACAACAATTAAAGGCAACTACTTGGTTGCACAATAAACTGATGGTTTATAATGATGGGTCAAATACAGTATTAAGCTGGGTACACACATGACAGATCCTGTCTGTCATTTTTTAAAGATCAGGATACACACAGTCCTGAGCGTTCTCCCTATACACAGCATATACACACCGATGGAAATTTTCGGCCTTTCCCGAACGAGCGTACGGCCGACCCTATCGTTCGGCGGCAGCGCGCTCGTTCGGGAAACGAACGTACACACAGTAACGATAAAGCCCCGATACCGTCGGATCCGACGGTATCGGGGCTTTATCGTTACTGTGTGTACCCAGCTTAAGGGTCTGTTGACCTGAAACACATCAGATGTTTCTCTACTATTCCCCAGCTAACAGCTCTTTGGATCTGAATATGGTTTTAAATTGGATTTAATAAAGATGAAGTTTTTTAAGACAATTGGAGTGGTGAGTTACTGACCTTAATGGAGGTTTACTACACTGTGCAGCGGTATCTGTTTCCTTTTCTATAGTCACCCTCTATAGGAGACAACCCAGGACTGCTGGCACGTGTGCTAATCTAGGAAGACCTTAGCGGGTGAGTGCAGCCATTGTATAATTGCTCGCTGAAACTGGTAAGTTTAAAGGACAATTATACTCACCTTTTCCCCGATCCCCTTGCAGCATAGTACCCGGTGAGGACCTAAAATCGCTAAGTCCTCACCCTGGGACTTTTCCCTAACTCCTGCCACTACTTACCGCAAATCTGCTTCGCCGATCCACACTGTTTCAACCTCTCTTCTACTGTCAGTGACAGTCGCGAGGCAGCCAAATGGAAGACAGCCTCCTTGCAGAGCGTATCTTCCTATTGGCTGCCTCGCGATCTGTCACTGAAGCAGGATAGGCGGAGGAATGGAGCGATGGCGAAGCAGATTTGCGGTAAGTAGTGCAGGAGTTAGGGACCCAGGGTGAGGACTTAGCGATTTTAGGTCCTCACCGGGTACTATGCAGCTATGGAGTAAGAGGAGCGAGGGTGAGGTGAGTATAGTTGTCCTTTAATTCCGTTTTCGGATTTACGAATCTCTGGAAATTTGAAAACGGAATGTACTTTCGGTACTTCGGAGCGCATTTTCAATGATGTAGAAACGTTTGACAGTATTTTCGCTAATCCTCAAAAATAGCCTTCGAGTTCCTATCGTATTTTGAGGATTATCGAACATTCAAGGCTATTTTCGAGGATTAACATAAATAGCCAAAACATTCGATAATCATCGAAAATGCAATCTGAAAATCACGAATCTGAACAATCTGCCAGGTTTCGGACAGAAAAATTCAGCTTTCGGGAACCAAGGGGTTCCGTTGTTGGATCTGGTCAGAGTTGGACTGGATCCCAGCTCTAATCCCAAAGCATGGCCCACATTCCTTAAATGTTTTATTCTTTAGTGGAGTCACTTTTCCTTTAATATCATATTCTGATCCGCTTCCAGGGGTACAAGTAGCTGGGACATTAAAAATGATATAAAAAAAACATTCTTGACTTTGCAAATGTTCCTTCACATCATATGAGCAATTGCCTTTTGTACGATAATGTCAGGTTGTCCTCTCCAAACCCACCCGTGTAGGGAATATATCAGGATAGAAAAGTAATTAGCCTTTGACATTTATTTAAGGTGAAATAGTTAAGAGAGCTCAAAACCATAATCTGTATAGGCTGTAAATGTAATTGTATCATGAACATGCACACAATACTTTAATAGTGTTTCTAAATGGCAAAGATGATTTCAGGTTTACTAATATTCACTGACTGTCTAAAAGGCTTGCAAAAGTTTATTTTCTTTTTAGTCATATAAAAGTAGATTTTTCAACTAGTTCAGGAAATAAAACGAAATTTTAATGTTTCAAAGATGCCGAACGGGTGTAAAAACTAACAATATTGTTAACTACACAGTGATTGTAATTAACAATTAAAATAATCAAACTATGATTGGTTAGTTAATTTACGAATGTTGCTTCATCTTTATAATGGACAGATCTGGACATAAAAATAATGATTGTTACTGTTAAATAAGTCTCGTGTTACTGCGATCCCATGATGTAATACTGTACGTAAACGCAATTACATCCAGTATTGCATTGAGGAAAGGTAAGACGCTGCTGTTTGCTCTCCTCTAAAGGCCCCATACATTTTGTCCAGGGTGGGTTGCAGTTGTTTTGCTAGTTTATAGTATTTGGTAGCCAAAGACTAAGGCTGAGCCACACTGCAACGCACAGAATCGCACACAAAATCGCGAGCATTATCGCACGCGATTGTGTGCGCTTTTCTTGTGCGTTCGCGTTTTGCGCATGCTTTTTCGCGTTATGGAAACTCTGGTCTGAACGCACCAAAAATGGTGAACGCATGCGTTACAAAACGCAAACGGACGCGCAATCGCACGCGCATCGGAAATCACGGGAATTTTTGCGTTCCGGCGATTTCCATTTTAGCGAAAATCACGTGGCGCAATCGCAAGCGCGAGAACGCGGTGCGCAAACGCGAGAAAAACGCGCTAGTGTGGCCTAGCCCTAAATCAGAAAAAAAATCTGTCCTTTTGCATTGCGAATGTTACGGTGCATGATCGTAGTTGAAACAGTGCGCATACAGTATATGGCCTCCTCAATCCAAACAATTCGTATTTGTATAACTTTTAGTTATAAGTGGTCAGAAAATCATGATGTTTAAGGATTATTAAGCTTTCCAGTGCTAAAAAATGAGCAAACTTAAAGCCCTAATGCTATAAATTTTTGGAATTCCCCCTTCCCTCCGTAAACAGACACAATGGATTATTACATAATCACATAACAACAATTAAAGGCAACTACTTGGTTGCACCATAAACTGATGGTTTATAATGATGGGTCAAATACGTATTAAGCTGGGTAACACATGACAGATCCTGTCTGATTTTTTAAAGATCAGGATACACACAGTCCTGAGCGTTCTCCCTATTACACACATATACACAGCATATACACAGCATATAACACACATATACACATCATTATACACAACATAAACACAGTATACACACATCATAACACACAGCATATACACAGCATATACAACAACATATATACATCATATACACAACATATACACAGATATTAACACAACATATACAAATCTATACACAGCATATACACCAGCATATACACAAATATAACAACATATAACAACACATATACACAGTATACACAATCATAACAGAATACAAGCATAACACAAACAATACATCATATACACAACATATACACAGTATATACCACATCATATACACAGCAATAACACAGCCATATACACAACATTATACATCATATACACAACATATACACAGCATTATACACAGCATCTCCAGCTATACACAACAGTACAAATCATATCAACATATACACATATTACACATCATATACCCGCATATACCACATATACCACAATATACACATATACAAACATAACAGTTATACACATCATATACCACAACATATACAATCATATACACAGCATACAACATATACAATCATATACACAACATATACACATCATATACACACAAACACACATAATACACAGTCATATACACAACATATACACATCATTACACATCATACACAGCATATACACTCATTACACAGTATATACACTAACATACACATCATATACACAGCTATAACAGCATATACAAATATACACAGCAAGAACATCATATAACACAGCCTATATACACATCATATACACAGATATAAGATCTACACACATATACACATCATATACACATCATATACACTACAGAACACACATATACCACAGCATATACACATCGAATACACAGCATATACACCATATACACAGTATAAAAATATATACACAGATATACACATCATATACACAGCATTACAAGCATATACACTCATTTATACACATCATTTACAAAAGCATTATACACATCATATACACATCATATACACAATAGCATATACACATCATATACACAGTATATACACATCTTATACACAGCATATACCCATCATATAACACCATATACACATCATTTACACAGCCTATACACATCATATACACATCATATACACAGCATATACACGCATATAGCATCATACACATCATATACGCACATATACACATCATATACACAGCATATACCATCATATACACAGCTATACACAGCATATACACAGCATATACAACATACATATACACAGCATATACAAACATATACACATCATATACACACAATACCATATTACAATCATATACACACATAACACATACAAAGTATACACATCATATACACACATATACCATCATATACACATCATCATACACAGATATACACATCATATACACAGCATCATACACATCAGTATACACATATATAGTAACAGCATATACACATACATATACACCATATACACACACATACAACATCATATACACATCATATACAAGCATATACACATCATATACACAGCAATAAACATCATATCATCATATACACATCATATACGCAGCATATACACATCATATACACAGTCATATACAGCATAATATACCAGCATATACACATCATATACACAGCATATACACATCATATACACAGCATATACACATCATATACACAGCATATACACATCATATACGCGCATATACACATCATCATATACACAACAGGCATATACCCATATACACACATATACACACATATACCACATACACATATACACAGCATAGGGGAATGCTCAGGACTGTGTTTTCTCTCGACCGTGGTCTAACTCCCCTATAGGGAGCTCACCACGGCCAAGGGAATTTACGGTCTTTTCCCGAACGTCTGCTCGGCTGATCAAACGTTCAGTGGCCGCATGCTCATTCAGGAAAGCCGCCACACATGTCGGATCCGATGGTATTGGGGCTTTATCGGTATTGTGTGTACCTCGCTTTACTGTTTCCCCAATATTGCTGTATGTACGATGGCCATTTACCAGCATTGTAAGTACATGGTATGTTAAGACCCGGTTATATTTTTGTGATTCTCATAATGTATGTTTGTTTGTTTTTAATTTCAATGGATGGTTTTCTTCTCACTTCAACTAAAACCAGCTTTTACCCACACTGCCTCTCTATTCTCAAATTCTATTGAATAAAGGCTTGACCTGTGTCATACCCTTATGTGAACCGTTCCTGTTACTGTACAATATTTTGGCAGACTTCAGAATACTTAAGGAAATGTTTTCTGTATCCCATTCACAGCATATCAAGTTTCTGGATCCGTACAGTGGAAGGAATGATCTATGGTAACAAAGCATCCACATGCGTTCTCTGTAGTAGCCGTGGGCCAATTGAAAAGAAAATGTGTGTTTTTCTGAGCCTTTTTCCTTTTACAATACAAGGAAAGGCAACAATTTCAAGGAATAGAAATGTAAAAGTTCGATCACAATGATGTAACTGCAAGTTTTACAGCACAGATGTTTTAATCCTAGTTTTTTCCCACTGGTGATACCTGCTTCCCACCATATTCACTGGACAAACCCATGGGGGGAATTAAACAATACGCTCCATCTACATCCCCGCTGTCCATTCCATAACGTTGGGAGGTACCGTATAGCAGTAGAATGGGTATACACTCTACCATTCATATTGGATATATTGGGGCCCTCACTCACAGAGTGTCGCTATTCTATGAGTATATTCATTATCACAATATTGGTTCTTGGTAAATATATGACCAGCCTAAGGCTGAATTGAATAAGGTTGCGGCAGCAATTTCAGCACCTCTGTATAAATGAGATCCTAGTGTTATAATCTTGTGCCCAATAAGTGGTGTTTCAAGGAGGCAAGAGGTCAGTGAAGGTTAATTTAAAGGGCAATTTCACTCTACCAAACTAACCTCTCTCCCCAGGTTATAGAACCTAAACCTCAAGATCGTCACCCGTGGTTTGCTTTTGTTTAATGATACAAGCTGGATTGTGTGCCAAGGGGGAGGCAACACACTGACACTACAAGCAATCACGTGGTTTAGGGTCTAACCCTGTTATTATTGGAGGAGAGGATGATCTGAGTATTATTGAGGAGAGAGAACTGAGTATTATTGGAGGAGAGGATGGTGTTGGTACCCGTACAGTCCTCCATCTATGGAACTTATCAACAAAAAACGTGGCGTTTTATCAACACATTTCCTTAACATGCAAACCTTACATAGAATACATTTTTTATTAGCTATTATAAAAAATGCAATGCATAAATACAATGTGCATGTCCTTTCTATATGTAAAGGGAAAAACATTAAAGTTCATGGGGAAAAATAGTTAGGCCAAATGATAAAAACATCCTTAAGGGAGCCAACATTGATTAGGTTTTGTAAGTGAAAAAAGATGGAATGGAAGTGAAAATGTGCGATACGCTGTAAATGACATATTATCAGCTCAAAGGAAAGTATTATAAGATACCGATATACTCGAGTATAAACCGAGGTTTTCAGGCTTAAAAAGCCTGAAATCTTACCTCGGTTATACTCGAGTCAGCCTATATCTTAACCTTGTCCGCCGGCCGCGCGATCGCATCCTCGCTCACAGCTTCTGCGCATCGATGATGTCACTACCCGGCGCCGCAAAGTGAGAGGCGCCGGGTAGTGACATCATCCGGATGCGCAGAGGCTGTTGTAGAAGGATGCGGATCGCGCGGCGGGCGGACAAGGTAGGAGATAGGCTGCTTTTTGCTTTACACAGGGAATGGCAAATACTTACAAATAAGTAAAAAACCTTCTTTATTTGTGCATACTGTATGCACAAATATAGGAGGATTGACCTATTGCAAGTATTTGCGACTTAAGTGTTTGATAACTACAAATCCCAGCATGCTTTATTGGTGGGAGTTGAGTTTTCAACATCTTAAGTGGCAAATACTTGCAAATAGGGGTAAATCCTCCTATATTTGTGCATACAGTATGCACAATCAAGAAGGTTTTACTCTTATTTGTAAGTATTTGCAACTTAAGATGTTTGAAAACTACAACTCCAGCAATAAAGCCATGCTGGAGTTGTGTTTCCAAACATCTTTAGTGGGCAAATCTACCCCCGGTTTATACTCGGGTCAGTGTGTGTTTCCTCACTGTTCCCCTAAAACTAGGTACGTCTTTTAGGATCTGGGTTGATTGGTGTTTTATACTCGAGTATATACGTACGTTAACTACTGGGCCAGCTATAGTCCTAAGTACTTTCAGTCATTTTCTGCAAATTACTGGTCCGTTATTGTCGGCCTAAAATGATAAGTACTACTCTGTTACTATAGTTACTCCACATTAACTGTATGCTTCCTGCATCGCATTTTATTTTTTATCTACCTTGTACTTAAGATGACGGCTGGGTTTCATTTCCAAACTTCTTGTTTTGAAAAACTGCAGATCCGGCGGAATTTTGGGAAATTCCGAAATAAAGACTAAAATTTGGTTAAGGCAGACAAAAAAAATTTCAAAATCAAGAAGTCAAAAATCCCACCGAAAATTGATAAATGTAGATGAAAGTGCGGAAATCAAGTTCCTAAAGTGAAAACAACGGGGGCTAGGCACACGCGCGGGTTTTTCTGCTTTTGCGCTTTGCGTTTTTTTCAGATCATTGGAAACGCGCGGCAACGCACGAAACCACGCTTTTCGGGTGCATGCGATTGTGCAATGCGATCGCAATCGCATACGTTTCCTATACCTAATGAAGCAAAATGCATGCGCAAACGCAACAAAATCGCACATGAATTGCATGCGATTCCATGTGCGATGCGTTTCGGCGCAGTGTGGCCGCGCCCTAACGGGGAAAAAAAGAAAAATGTTTACTTCAATTGGTTTGAATCGGATGTTTTTAGATTTTTGAAATTTGGCCAGTTTCTTTCATACTCTTACAGAGATAGTAGGGTTTGTAGGCAGAATAGTCATATAACGTTTGGTAGGGAGGCACACTCAGTACTGTAAGTTTTTCAATAGTACTCATTTATAAGTGCTGAAAGAAAGCCAAGTACATCTGTACACGGCTTCTTTCAGCATTTAATAAATGAGTATTATTTGAATACTTACCTGAGTGTGCCCCTACAAACGTTATGACTTATGATACTTACCTTATGTGGCACAGGTTAGGAAGGAGTGCACCTCCTATTCTACCTATCTGGGACACCACATAACTATTGAAATGTTGTCCCGCTATATATTTCAAGTAAATAATAGAATGAGATTATGAGGTTGGATGGTTCACAATGCTTCTTTTAAACACACACTCACATAAACGGTGGGAGAAAGTTGTGAAGCCAATTTATGAGCTTGGAGGAAGACAAGAAAACAAAATTTGCTGCATAACTGGTTAGTGCTACATCTGCAACTTTTCGAGTTTCTGTTTGATTTGGAAAAATCCCCAGGGTTGATCAATAAATTATAGGATTGTATAATTCAACATTAGAGATGCTCGAAACTATGAGTTTTGTTTTTCGAATTTTCAGTTAGAGTTTCAATTTTCGAAATCGGCTACTTTTGATTTTATAAAATCGTCTACTTTCGATTTCGAATAATCTACGTTCGATAATTATCTACTTTCGATTTTCGATAATTATCGCATTTTTCATAAAAATCAAACAACTCTGGAAAACTCAGGTTCGTAAATTCTGGGAGTTCTGAAAGTTAGTCGGGACTTTGATTGAACCTTCAGATTCTATTCGAAACTGGGTTTTATTAGAACCCACATTACACCATCTCTATCAACATTTAAAAAATGTTAAAATAATTAAAAAGAAATTAAAATAAAAAAATTTAGTTCCATGTTTTGAAATCTCTTGGCTTTTAAACTTAATACCGTACGTCTTTTCAATAGTCGTACCGCATCAAACCACCTGATATTTTTCTTAATGTTGTTAGAAGCGTTTAATCATCTGAAAAGGGGAATCTTTCAAACTAAAGGATAAGCTGTTGTCATTATATTTTAATATTGTTGGATATATAATTGATGTACAAGTAACATGAGAAAATGGGTAAATTGACATTAAACAAAGGTTGTTAAAAAAATGAGTGCTTCGGATCTAAGTTCAGTTCAGATCCATTTGGAACAGATCTGAACTTTCCGTATTTACGATAACCCTCAAAGTACGGAGCTACCGAATATATGAGGCTACTCAAAGTAGCCAAGTTTAGCGTTATCCCTTGAAATTATACTACTACTTGCTACTTTCGGGGTTACCAAAAATACCCAGCTACTTTTGAGGGTTACTGCATTTAATGCTACTTTCGAGGGTTACTGAAAATGCCACGAATATCAGGGGGAGATTCGTACAAATTCATGTGGTGATTTGTATGTGTTCCCCTAACTGTTCCCCCCAGTAGAGATGTCCGAACTTCGCAAATCCGGTCCGTCGAGAGATCCGCGAATTTTCGAAAAATTCGAAAATCTGCGAGCGGACGCGGTTAAAATGAAAAATATTCTCAAGATTACGATATTCTCGTATTTTCGAAAATTTTTCGAAATTACGAGTTCACGTTATTTTTAAAAATGTTGAAATTTTGAAAATTTTCAAAAATACGTATTTCAAAATAAGGACCATCCTCGTTAATTTCGAAAATTTTCGAACATACGAGAATACGCGGTTCGGAAGTTTGGAATGGAAGGCGGAAAATCCGGAAAATCTGCTGTTCCGACGCGGGATAAATCGCGGCGGATCCGGTTCGGATCCGCGAAACCGGCCATCCCTATTCCCAGAGGCCTGAGCCATCTACTGTAAGCTATGATGACTTTATTTACCCTTACTTTCTTTCCAATTTTTGGATTTTGAACATTTTTTTAGAATTCTGAAAATTATAAATCGTACTGAGAAACTTGCCAGATTTGACAGCTCTATTTTCCATGCTCTGCTGTGGTAGTGAACTGCCATTTAAGGTTTGCAATAGTCCTTCTTCCCGACCCTTCCAGGTCATGTCCACCCTTAAAGGGACTGTCACCCCTCTTTGAAAAAATCAATATCTTGAGCAAAAGTGCCAAAACCTGGACCTTTTTTTCTAACCTTTAATTCTGCTTCCAGAAGAGAGTATTACTTTCAAGCTCTGCGATCCACCACGCGTTCCGGCGTCTCCTCACTCCCTTGCCTGCAGGCTGCGTGTGTTCTTTTTTCTATTCCCGACACTGACTGCCTTACCCAGAAGAGCAGAGCCGCGGTGGTGGATCGAGGAGGAGCTTGTAAGTATTAATCTCTCGCTGGAGCAAATTAAAGGTTAGAAGTCCAGGTTTTGGTACTTTTGCACAAGCTACTGATTTTTGCAAAGAGGGGTGGACCGTCTCTTTTAAAGGGTTCTCCGATGCACAAAAGAAACATCCTTCGTCATTTTATTTGAAGAACAAGAGGTTTCAATAAATGCATCAGGAGCCAGAAATGTCGGTCTCCTCTGATGCTTCCCTGACAGTGCCACAATATCATCCATGCTCCCCTGCCATATGCATGCCGTTTACCTTCCATTCTTCATTAAAGTAAAAAAGATTTTTTTTATTTTTATTTTGGGCAGTGGAGATACCCTTTAAAACTAAAAAAAAAAAACCCCACACACTTGTCACTTATGTGCCCTTAACCCTAAGTGCTTGTATTCACCAGGATAGAAGATGCTTTACATGCCAAGATGTAGTCTTTCCCCCAGTCTTGCCAATAAAGTCCTGCCATGCTGTCAATTTGGGCAGTACTGCCAATGTGTTCCAATGATTAACCTCTTCTGTCTCCTCTACACGTTCTTGTGCTTGTAAAAGCTTGTAAGTGCAGGAGAAGGCAGCTACCCCTGAAGATCGGAGGAAGGCTTCACATTAACACCTGTCATGTGATTCATATTCTAACTGTTGGAATACAGCAGTTGGTGCTAATGGAAGATCATTTTGGTTTAAGGGTGGACATGACTTTTAAATACGATTGATATCCTAAGCTGCAGAGACTCATAGAAAATGGGATTTATTGTTTTTAAATTTTTAAATAGTTGTTCGGGTCCTTTTAACATAGAGAATTACAGACAATTATTTTACTATTAGACTCCTTAAATGAATTAGTCAGCAAGTAAAGGATGTATCTATTTGAGATAAAACAAATAGAACTCAATGAAATTTGAAATCCAATTCGATTCAAACCCAGTCAAAGTTCGAACCCGAGTTCGAGCCGAACTATTCGATTCGAACAAATTCCGACTTCTCGAACTATCCCGGAACCGGATTTTCGATATTTTCGGACTTTCGATAAAATCAAATGTTCAACTGTTCGAATCTACAAGTAAAAAAGTGTCCATTAAAACTATACGCGAGCATCGGAATCCACGAGTAAAAATCCATGTTATCTAGGCGCGAACGCGAACATCGAATCCGCGAGTAAAGTGTCCATAAAGCTATACACGAGCATCAATCCGCGAGTAAAATGTACATGGTACCTAGGCGCGAACGAGCTCGAAAGTAGCGCGAGTGAGAGTAAAATTGATTTTTATAATGTCCTGGTTATTCGAACATGTTTCCCCAGACATTTCCCAGGTCCACAGCCATTTACATTAGTTGCCATTGATATTTTAATTGTATTTCATAGAACTTTTCGAACTATTTGACTCCATTGACTTTCGAACTTTCAATATAGTTCGAAAGTTCGAAACGGACTGAATTTAAAAGTTTGGCCATCTATAGTCAAAGTAGAATTTTTTTATCGAGATTTTTTGTTTACCGTGAATTTGGCTTTTTGATCGGGTTTTTAAATTTTTAAACTGCGATTTTAACTTGACGATATTTCAAATTTGATAACTTCCGACTTTCGGAATTTCCCAAAATTCTGTTGGATTTCTGGATTTTCAATGCGGCAGTCCCGAAACAAAGCCAGGTTTATTTCGAGGACTTATCCATATATCTATACTAAAAATATTTATTTTAATTGGCTTTTACTGGAAGGTAAAATTATTCCCAACAACCACATATCTAATCTGAACTATCTTACATTTCTCTGTTATTCAGTGTTCTCTGGTAACACAAAATATATTCAAAGATAGAACATCTGACAAAGTATGGGTCATTATCAGGCTCAATAATCTGTACCTCGACTTTCAGTAAGCCTGCTGCAGCTTGGAGCTGTCTCCTGTGCAGCCACCACAAAGTACTGATACAAGGGTGGAGCAGTTTTTGCACAACGCAATGGGGTTAAAATTCCTTAAAGGACAACTAAAGCCTCAGAACAACACTCTTTCAGAAGAAGAGCACCATAATATAAGAGCTGTAATCTGTGTTTCAACCACTCATTTTGAAATGGTTGTTAAGATATTTACCTTTCTAGCAGGGGGTTGGGTGTTTATCACCCAGGTGGTCACTGACCATTGTTTTCTATACATGCTCAGTCCAAAGATGCTGCAGGAACTTTTTACAGTTGGTCAGTTGGTCACACCACTTGTAGCCTTTAGCCAATCCTTTGACAGGACAGATGAATTAGCAAGGGAGCATGTGATTGAGCTGAAGGGTGTGGCTGTCACTGTACATACCACAGTTATTCATCCAGTTTTTACTGTAGTGGGATTTTTCAGTTTAAATTGGGTTTGTTCTCCTTTCAGGATTTAATCCCAGTCACAAATACAGTTTAAAGGACAACTCACCCTCATAAAACATCTTTTAGAAAGAAGGCCTCTTTAAAATATGTTGATATATCATAGTTTGTCCTATGAATTCATTACTGTATGCCTGCTATTCTTCTGGAGGCCTCATGGAACATGAGCAATTTAGAAAAACCTGTACTGAGCCTGGGCATGCTCAGAAGGAGGAACAGGTGGATTAACATCGGTCATTGCTGTGATGTCAACTGTCAAATCCATAACTGAATTGACTCTTGGAAGAACAGGAAACAGAAACAGGGGCAACAGGACATAGTGCAGGATTCAGGTTAGACTTAGATATTCACATTTCAAACTATTACCATTTAGGGTTTGGTTTGGGGGAAGATTAACTGTATATAAGTTTTTATTTTAGAACTTGGACTTGTCCTTTAATAACCAGAACAGACATTTAGCCAGATTATTTGAACTAGAGATGGACTAAAAATCTAACTCGAGTTTGACCCGAACTTAATATTTTGAACCACCCCCACCTTTTTTTAAACTATTCCGATTTAGAACTATCGAACTTTCGAAGATTATCGAATATCAAATCGATAACCCTTGACTTTAGTGCTCCTAACCCTAGAATGCGGCATACGGTAACCCTCGAATTAGGCGATAACCCTCAACTTTAGCGCTCTATAACCCTCAAATGTGTCATTCGTAACACTTGAAATTGGCAATAACGCTAAATTTTGTGTTAAATTCCGGTAACTCTTGAGTTGGCGAAAACCTTTGATTTACTTAGCGCTCCATAACCCTCGAATGGGGCGTTCGATTTTGGTAACCCGCGAAAGTTAGTATTGAATTAAGTTTTGGTGATATGTACGTGTACCCCGAACATTTTCAGGTCCCAGACCCATTCACAGAAGTTACCATTGCTATTTTAACCGTTATGAATCCGAACTTTTCAAAACTATTTGTTCCCACGACTTTAATGTGTTTTTTTTTTTTTTACAATTCCAAACTTTTACTGAGGTTTAAAAACTAACCGCACTTAAGAAGTTTAGCCATCTCTATTTAGGATCCCACTATGGCTCATTTTATTTTTTTTTCCCTGTAAACCTGCTGGTCTATACATAGAGGTGGAATACCACCTCTATCCTTATCTATGGTGATTCCATTGTAATAATGATACACCACAATACTTTTACAAAACCATAAAAGGCCATGAACAGTATTTTCTGCGTGTCCTACGTGGTCCCTTACTAAAAGAAAAATCTAACTAAATCAAAACATTTTATTAAAACTAGATGATTTATATGCAGTGGTATTTTTCTACTGAATTCTGTACCTTTTATAAGGAATAAATATATACAGGGAGATTCAATAAAAGTTCTTATCGTTAAAAATGGTGCTAATTTTGCCCCAATCAATCAGATTTATTTAACAGTTGAAGCTAACATCTGATTGGTTGGGGCAAAATTAGCACCATTTTACACGATAAGAACTTTTATTGAATAACCCTGATATACATTAAAGTACAAACTTGATCCATGAATCTATCCTGTTGTTCTAGAATAAGAATATAATGTCTTGCTCTGGCCCAGTTTCTATGGCTTTTTCTACATCCATCTCAGTAAAAAATGATGTTTTCAATGGGAGAAAGTAATGAATTTAATGGACCATGTTTCAACATGGACTCTACAATATCTTTAAAAAGGGGATGAACTCAACGGTCTTATTTCCCACCATAACATTTTTATAAGTGTGTTTTTCTAGCTAAGATAACTTTGTATTTGAAGGTTCAAGGGCTCATTAAGGTGGAAATCAAATATGTGACTCAGGTTTCATCATGTTGACAAACATTAAACATACAATATAAACATCCCATTGAAGCTCTTACAAGATCAAATGCCCAAGGAAAATACTGTTTTCTCCTTCTTGGTAGATGGAAATAATAATTATATGGTAAACCTCAAGGTTTTCTTATTCTGTTTAATGGAAATGAATTTCAATAAAAACAGATCAAACTTCCGTATAGTCCAGTATTTTTCTTTGTCAAGGAGTGTCCTCTTTGGGCCCAGAACATAGGGGGAAATATTTTTTAATGGGGCCATCAAGAAGAAAATAAGAATGAATTGGGGTATGACTGGTGGGTGAAGACATAGAAAGTGGAACATGCAAAGAATAAATTGGTCTGAGGGGGTTTATGACCCTTCTGTTTACCTGCTGATACTGTACTAAATGGTTTAGGTCCAATTTATTCACTGTTATCTGCTTTCCTAGTACTGGCTAAATAACCTTCTGGTTTAAACTGTTTATAAAAGGATTTATATTGAATTACTGAACTATGACATTTTTAGATCATTTAAAACGCGTAGACAAACCTCTTGCCATTATTCTAGTTGTTTTCAGAGTGGAGAGAATGTAGTCAGAATAAGAGACTGGCTCCCCTACTTTACATTTATTTATTCCATTCACATCTGGCCTGTCCCGAAGAAGCTTCCAGCAAGAAGAAAGTCTATAAACACTTAGTTCAGTTGATTTCCCCGTGTATAGTCTAAACTATATTTAAACCATCAAAATGCTATCAGTTGATACGAGTTGTCATTGCTGCTGCTTTAATTCTTCCCAAGATCCTCTGCTTTGTTAACACCTCCCTGTGATCCAAACTCCTTAGTCCCATAACTTGAATGGGGCTTACGAGGACAACGGTAAACTGAATAAAGGAAGCATTGATGATTAAAGGGTATCTTTACTTGTAAAAATACAAGATACAGTTGTCTTTTTTTTAACTTCAACCTGATCCAGGTACACACGCCTACTGACCTACCCTTCCTTTTTATGGCAGCAATATTTAAGGGTAACACAATAGTAAAAAAAATAAATTTTGACTAATTGTCAACAAAGTTTGTTTTTTTTTTTAACCCCAACCCAACACAGGTAAGTACACGCACCTACTGTTCTACTTATCCATTACTGTGGCAGCCATACTTAAAGAGCAACTAAATAAAAACAAAATTTGATCAATAATCAAAAAAGTTTGCTTTTTTTAACTTCCAAACTAATGTAGGTACACACGCTACTGACCTACCCTTCCAGCAATATTAAAGGGTAACTAGAGTCCATCAATTTTAACTAATCATCAATAGTTTAACTAATCAACATTTTTTTCCAACCCCCAACCCTACACAGGTTACACACACCTACTGATCTACTTGTTCATTACTGTGGCAGCATACTTAAAGGGTAACTAAAGTTCAAAAAATTTTTGATTTTTTTGTTTTTTTTAACTCCCCAACCTGACACATACCTACTGACCTACCTCCATTTCTGTGGTAGCCCATACTTAAAGGATAACTAAAGTCAAAATACATTTTGATCAATCAAAAATATCAAAAAGTTTGTTCTTCCAACTTGATACAGATAAGGAAACAAGACTTCTGGGAATTTACCATGTTTCCATGGAGCTCTAGAAAGCTATATCTTTAAAAAAAAAAATTAACAGCATTCACAAGCTAAATGCAAAACCAGAGTGCAACTACAGACCGGGTTCAGCTTTTATTGAGCCATCATCAGTGTAGTGCAGGCCTCTGGTTTTGTAGTATGAAGCGCCTATAGACAGACATCACCAATAAATAAATAGGATAGGGCGAGAATAAAGGCTTGAACTCCCCTTTCAGCAAATGCAAATAAGGAACAAAGACTTCTGGGAATTAACCATGTTTCCATGGAAGCTCTTAGGAAAGCTAATCATAAAAAGACTTTACAGCTCTTCTACAAGCTAATGCAAACCAGAGCACCAACTACAGACCAGTTTCGGCTTTATTGAGCCATCACCAGTGCAGGACTCTGGTTTTGCAGTGTGAAGTACCTATAGACAAGACATTCACCAATCTACACAGATACACACACACCAACTGAGCTACCCATTCATTCATGTGGCAAACATTTTTAACAGTTTAGTAAAAAAACAAACACATTTTGAACCAATCTTTAAAAAACCTGACACGAGTCACACACCAACTGCCTACCTTTAATTCATGTGACAACCCATATTTAAAGGGCAAGTAAAAAACACAATGTCCTCATCATTGATTTAAAATCTGCGCACAAACACACATTCCCTTCCAAAATGTGACCTTTCAATCAAATTCAAAGTTTACTAAACTTTCCTTTCTTTTAATGTTTCAATTTTGTGCATTCCAGCACAAAATAAAAAAAAAATAAAAAGGTTCCGCGCACTCCTTCTTCACACGAAAGTTTAATTTAACGTTTCGGTGCTTTGCAGAGCACCTTCATCAGATTCCGATGAAGGTGCTCTGCAAAGCACTGAAACGTTAATAAAAACTTTTTAAAAAAACAACACATTTTGAACCAATCTTTAAAAAAACCTGACACGAGTACACCACACACAACTGGCCTACCTTTAATTCATGTGACACCCATAGTTTAAAGGGCAAGTAAAAAACAACAATGTCCTCATCCATTGAGTTTAAAATCTGCAGCAAAACACAATTCCCTTCAAAATGTGACCTTTCAATCAACAATTCAAGTATACTTTAAACCTTTCCCATTTTTCTTTTAATGTTTCAATTTTGTGCAATTCCAGCCACAATAATAAAAAAAATAAAGGTTCCGCCACCCTACACCTTCTTTCACACGAAGTTTTAATTTTAAACTTCGGTGCTTTGGCAGAGCAACCTTCATCAGCTTCGTATGAAGGTTGCTTCTGGCAAAGCACTGAAACGTTAATAAAACTTTCGTGGGAAGAAGGAGTTGCTCGGAACCTTTTTTATTTTTGGTTTACAGTCATTTACGATTTGAGGCATCTGTGTTCTAGAAGCCCCTGCCATAATTCATATATTAAAAATAGGAAAAAGAACTGAGTGCAGCATCGCACATATTTTGTCGAATAATATATATATATTTATATATCTATAATCTATATATATATATAATACTGGTTTTAAACAATATATATTGTTGTTATTGGTTTGGCTGTGTTTAATGTTGCGTATCATGATATATATATATATATTATATATATATATATTGTCGCAAATTGTTATCATGGGAGTCACTATTAAAATGCTATGAAAGAAAAAATATCTCTAAAATTAATGTTTGAAAAAATAAAGAAACTGGAGCGGGTAATAGGATTTGATTATTACAACTTCTTATACCATTTTGGTTGGAAACGGCCTCAATGTTTGTAGCGGACCGAAATTTATCTAGTTTTTTTTATCTGTCAGGTTAGGTCCTGGATGTTCCTGTATTAAAATAGTGACTGATGCACTAAGGAAGCCTGGTAGAAGCATGTTCTTCTTGCAGGAATTCTAGAGAAACAATATGGGAGGGTAAAATACAATACCTCCCTCCTGTGTACTTTTTTATTTTAAAAATACATATGCTATAAAAAAAAAAAAAAGCATAATTCTACCTCCCAATGACTTTAACCCTGCCCATTCGCATTGTGTTTTTGTGTATAAATAAATAAAGGGTTAGCACCCAAACAGTGTGTATACTGCACACCAAACTATTAACAAAACCAGACACACCTCTGGGTTCACTCCCATCTTGTAAGTGTAATAAATATCCTGCTGAAGAGGAATTCTAAAACCTGGCAGCACTACTGATATTAGATCTATAAATATGAACTATACATACAATGTGCTGGGCTACTGCCATGTGTCTTTTTCTAACTTTCTGTAGTATCTTTCCATGATGGTGATATACAATTTACACTTGTAGGTTTGATCAGAAGTTCCTGAGAGATTCCTTAACTGTGTAAACAGTGGAAGCATAGATTCAAGAGAGATTAAAAGTTAAGGCCAATTTGAAATAACACCGAATCCTGTACTAGAATTTACCTCCTCCCCAGTTACCCTACTTCAGAACGCTAATCAGCTGTCATTTTCCTCTCCCGAGTCATAATGTACATTGAACCCATTTTTCATTAACGCGAATCATAAAAAGAGAAAAATTCTGGTTGGCAGTGAACTTTTATAACTAGGAGTTTAAAAAAAAAACATAATGTTTGACATGTCAATCATGGACTTATCAAAATGGCCACAGCATACAATGGTAATCAGTCTTAATCAATGACCACAGGAGTATTGGCCAATCATGGGCTCATGAAAATGGCCCTAGCAGTACATGGTCATCATGGGCCAACTCAAATGGCCACACAGAAAAACTCTTTGGATTTGACAACGAAGTGGTCTCATGGCTTGAATCATGGGCTTCAAAATGGGCCACAGGCAGTACATGGTCATCATGGGCTCTTCTAATACCACAGCAAGAAAGTGCCTATGGCTTTAAAGTAAGGTGATTGCAACACTATTTTTATTTCAACTTTTCTTTATTTTATTTTTCCAAATTGCTCTCATGAAACTAATGGTGAGGAGACCATTTGCCAAGAAAAAGGCAACTAAGGAGGGATGTCATTCACGAAATGCTCTGAGGTAATATTAGGATCACATTATAACTGTGGGTGTTACCTTCCACGTGTTGAAGGCCTTTTTATTATATGGCCAGAAACACGTTAATGAGGTTTTATGTTTTTCTGTATGCACTAGCACACAACGATGATATATTATAAGGTACAGTATATGGTTACACAGAAGGATCCAAGGGGCTAATCTATGACGGATAAACCATAACCCCAGGTGACAGAATCCTAAAATTAATTTAATAATAAGTACCATTCAACCTGTGTAGGAAACGTATTTAATCTCAACACCCCTGCACCAAAGACAACATTTCCCACCCGAAACAGGAGGAGGTTTTCCCCGGAACCTTGTTGTTTGAGGGGTTTTTGTGTGAATTACCATTCTCATAGACTGGGGCCGGGATAAACTAATAAAAAAAATATAACTAATATTTTGTGACCAGAGCAGAGGACAATTTCCATATATATAATTGTAATTTATATACAACAACATTTTATGGTTCATCATTCAAACGACAAGTTATGCCAGGCAACTGGCTGTTTTTTTAATGATTGCAGTCCTCTTGATGTATCTTCCAACCGAAGAGCCAATAAAACAGACCCAAGACTTACATAGTAACAGTTTCTATAGAATTCCTCGTTTAATATACTATTGTCATACAAACAAAGCATATTTCGCTAACAATTTAAGAGTATTAGTTTAGCTTGTTAACAGCATGTATTGATCTAAAGAAACCTACGTATAGCTCGGGCATAAAATCAATGTATTTAATTTTCCAGAAGCACAAAGACACTTTGCAGGACATCCCCTGATAGTTTTTATGGGTTACCCCATTTTTAATGTGACTGACAAGGGACCATTAATCTTGTGTGCCTGGTCTTTTATACATTGGCACTTTTTATCCTTTGCTTGCCTTTAACTGTGTCTTTGCGAATTTCCTCAATCTTTTCTGCTTACAGGATAAAGTGAGAGACAAACCCGATGCCAGTTGGGCAGAACGTTGATGAGTTTTGAACGAACTCAACACTCGAATTCTAATCGGAACTAGTCTTGGGTTTGCAAACTCGCTGACTTATTTTTTATAATAACGAACAAATTCAATAATTTTTCGAATTCTTCCTCGATAGGTTACCCTCGATGTATTGTTTAAATATGGTAACCCTCAAAGTATCTCTTCGATTTCGGTACCCACGAATTTGCCTTCGATTTCGGATAACCCTTGAATGTCACTCGATTTCGGTAACATCCAATGTATCCTTCAATTATGGTAAACCTCGATGTTATCCTTTGATTTTCAGTGTGTCGCACAGTACACATTAATGTATTGTTCAGTAGCCCTCGAATGTAACATCGTTTTCCGTAACCCTCGAATATAGGCCTTCGATTTCAGTAACGTTGAATATATGTTATTCCCAAACGTAGCGCCGATTTCAGGTAACGCCCAAAATGTAGCGACCAATTTCGGTAACCCTTTGAAATTAGTGGCCAATTTCAGTAACCACTCGAATGTAGCAACTGATTTGGTAACCCTCATTTATATCAGCCATTTTCGGTAACCCCAGAGTGTACGTGGTTGGCAAAAGTATCGGCCCCACCTTGAAGTTTTCCACATTTGTTCACATTACTGCCACAAACAGATCATATTATAACATTTTTATTGAGGGGATAGCTAAATGTAGCCTTCGATTTCGATTCCATCAAAAAGTATCATTCACGTAACCCTTGCTGTAACAGTTCAATTTTTTAACCCTTGAATATATTGTTCGAGAACCTCAAATGTCATAGTCAATTTCGGTAACCCTTAAATGTACAGCGTTCAGTAACCCTCCGATGTATGGGTTGATTTGGTAACCCACAATGACGTTCATAACCCTCGAATGTACGGTCGAGTCGGTACCCTCCAACATGTATTGTTCTGTACCCTCTAATTATAGTCGGGAACCCTCAAATTGGCACATAACCCTCGAATGCAGTGTTCGGGTATTTGAAAACCCGATAATTTCCCAATAGTGGGGAAAAATGTTTTTTGTGAATATAGACATGTTCCCCAGCACCATCCCAGGTGCCACAGCCATTTACAGTAATTTACCATTGTTATTTTAAATGTAAGTTTTTCGAAGATCTTTCAACTATTTCCTCCCATGACTTTAATGGGTTTGTTTCCGACACTTCTGAACTTTACTGATGTTCGGAAACGAAACGAATTCAGAAGTTACGGCCATCTCTAGATAATAGATAATAGAGCAGTTTTATTTTTACCCGTATAACATGTATGAAACGAGTCATATTTTTTAAATACCGCAATTATCCAATTTTCAGCATGTCATTGTTCGAGAAAACGATTATTTTGGACATGAACAGTCTAGGGTGCATTCAGACCAGAACACCTTCCAGCCCTCTTAAAATACCAGTAAATAAATTTCAGTACTGGGCAGAAGCGTAATGCTTTCAAAATGTAAATTTTGATTGTTGTCTTCTTCGAAATTCACAGAATGCAACAGTGAGCTAACAGATGAAAAATCCTATTAATCACCATATTTGGGTCACTCCGTCTACACAACCCCAATCAGATTCTTCTAGTATACTAATCGCAATCAGGTGTATGATTAACCAATTGTATCTCACATAGTCCTAGGGTGGGGACACCCACATTCTGCTACATGAAAGCGCAGAAAGGCACGAACCAAGTACCAATGTACACCCATGGGGTAAATAACTGGGTGCTCGAAAAACTCATCAGGTTTCTGGACATACAATCAAAATGTTAATTATTTGGACTGTAGCAGAAGGTTTTCGGGGAAAATCTGTAGACGATACAGACCGGATCACACAGGAACTGCTCGGTTCCAAATTCTGAACGTTTTCTGTCGAAACCAAGTGGATATGTTTGATTGATGTATTTGAGAGTTACCAAATTTACCAGGGTTATTTTTGGTAAACCACGAAAATATAACCTCAATCACTCGGATAACCCCCTCGAAAATACAACGGAAATACTTCGAGTTCCCGTTTGTCTTTTCGAGGATTATTGATGTTACAAGGTATTTTTTGAGGGCTTATCCATGATGAAGTCCTATCAAGAGAGCGTCTGATTGGCCAAAATTAATTTCAACAACCAGGACACGATCCTTTCCCCTCAAAACTCGTGCTAAAGTGATGTATGGCCCTATTCCTCAGGGTTAGCAAGAGTTGTCAACTGAAAAGAATTGATCAAAAATAATAAAATTCTATTTTAAGCATCACAAGAAAGATATGGGGGAGCACACTAATCAGGCAAATCCAAAAATATTTATTATAAAAACGGGAGCACTGTCCCCTTCCTTAGATGTGGGCTCCCCCATTCTTTCTTGTTCTGGAAAACTTGTTTGGGCCCCTGGAGTAGAGGCTAGGGGGGGACGCACTACCACTAGAGAGGTCCCTGAACTTCGCAAAATCCAGTCCGCTTGAGCATCGCGAATTTTTGTAAAATTCGAAAATCTTGCGAGCGGTTCCCATTAAAAGTGGAAAAATCTCGAAATACAGGAAATCCTCGTAATTCGAGGAAATTTTTCGAAAATACTATAATTTCTCAGGCATTCTCGAAAATACCGATCATCCTCGTAATTTGAAAATTTTCGAAAACGCGATTCGGAAAAAGTTCGGAAGGCGGAAAAGCGAAAACAAAACGCGAGGGGGGGGGGGGGGGGTGGGAAACATCGCAGGCGTTCGCGAACGAGGTATAAGACCGCCGCGGATCATGGTTCGATCCGCGAACTGTGCATCACTATACTACCTGTCTTGCATACCAGCCAAACAGCGGTTGGGGAGTGTGCTCTAGATTTTATTGTAATTTTAAAAGCATCTACTTTTTGTTTTTTTAGATTAAGTCTCTTAAATGTTTAAAGACACTTAGACCTTTTTCAGTCCGGTACAGTTTTGTCACTTGGTTTACCCAGTGGCTTTTGCTTTTATCGATAACTTTGAGAACTGCAAACTGTTCTGCACTACAAAACTTATTCTCTGGAGTGAGTGTTTTTATTTACTTTTGCTAAGCATGAACTGTGCAAGATAAACTCACCATGGAGGTGTAATACCGGACGTGTTTCATTTGAGCAATACTTCATTGCGGGATACTGTACGTAGTCAGTTCAAACGAAAGCATTAGAGGAAGACAAAAAGAGACTTATGACAAAAGCAGACGGAACCTTTAGAATTCATTATGAATTAATTGTAATCATGATTGTTACTTACAAACATGCGTGTTGAATTTTGGGAAGTAAGGAAGACGTCTGTTCACAAATGTAAAGTATTACCTACTGGCAAATGCTGGAAGATATCATGTTCTATAGTTTTCTTCATTAAATCTATGTTGGAAATCGAAAGGTAAGTTTCCCACATACGTGTACTGTAGTAAGCACAAACTATCACTTTCTTTTTGTGTAGGGTGTCCGCGTAGTGATGACACTTAAACCAAATCGAACCCGAGTTCGATATGAAACGTTTATGAGTTCGGACGAACGCAAACTAATTCGAACTAGTTCGTTTTTCCAATCTCGCAGCTGCATTTTCGATATTATCGTTAATTCAATAATATCGAATAATACGGGCCGTGATACCCTTAGAATTGTATCGTTCGCTTACGCTCGAAAGTATAGCTCGTTTTCAATAATCCTCGAATGTACGGATCGTTTTCACAACCCGAATTGATTCGTTCGCTAACCCCAATGTGCTAAAATGCACCCCATAACAAATAATAGGGGGTCAAAATAAATCATATATATTATAGGGATTCACAGCAGTAATGGAGTTATAAACAATAACAGTTAATACTAGCGCGATACTAGCGGTATCGAAGACAACACAAACAGGCTCATGTACCCAGAGCCGTACCACTCTGGGTAAAAGTCACTTGTTTGCAGTTAATCATTGGAAGTGTTTGTCAATGTGGGTACAACATCCCGTAGTAGGGATTAAGGCTCTGCTGGCGTTAAAGAAATCCTGCGCCAAAACGAGCCCAAACACGATTAAATCGGCGAGTGTCGGATGCGCGAAGGTGATTTTTGCGTACAAATGCAAACCGGCTAGCGTGACTTTTATCCATACCTATTTGCCCAACGAGTCTGGGTAAAGAGGCCCAAATCTCAATACAAAATGGCGTTATTCAGATTTACCCAGAGTCTCAAAAACCAGTATTGAATCTCTGGCAAGCAATTACAATACTTATCGTTGTAGCCTTCCCTTTCTTGATCTTCTGGCACTTCCAATTATATATTCATGTCCTTTGCACACTAAAATAAAAATAAAACGTGACTTGAAATCTCACAAATCAGTAACCTCCTGTTGTAGTTCCCCAAGTGGTTACAAGAAACTGGCAGAGATTTTCTCCACTTAGAAGAAGTTTATATCCGGGTGAATGAGGATGCCATGGACCATTAACTGTCAAGAAATCGTTTTGTTTTTGTCATTTCAATCATGGTTTATAGATAAATCATTAGAAAGTTAAAAATTATTTTTTTTTTGATATAACTGTCACTTCACATGAGTAGTTTTAACCTGTGACAGGAAGTGAAATATACAAACGTGAAAAATATATTCGAAATTTCCAGTCAAGAACGACTACACATTAAATGTATGTCCACTGCCAAAATGAAAAAATCATTAACTGGTAATAGCACAAGAGATGGCCATAATGTTTTACATCAGTAACATCTGTATTGAGGTTAAATAAAGACATATTCCATCAAGTCAACCTATGTCACTTTTTTTTTTTTAAACCACTTCCTAACGGTTGATCAAGGAAGGCAAATCCCAGCAAACAAAAGGGGGGGGAGGGATTCCATTCCTGACTCAAAAGTAGCAATCGGAAAAATCCCTGGATATTTTCAATATTTTGTTAGTTGTAGAAACTTATCTAGCCCAATTTTTAAAGCTATTTAATGAACTTGCCATTACCACATCTGCTGGAAGAGCAGTTCCATAGTTAATCATCACGTTCTCACTGTAAAGAAACATTTTATAACCTGAAGATGAAACTTCTTTTTCTTCCAATCTTCCCATTAAAGGATGTCCACGTGTCTCCTCGATAGACCTATTAGTGAACAATGCACCAGAGTGTTATTCCATGGGCCACTATTAATATATTTGTATAAAGTGACTCATATCCTATACAAAACGTCGCTTCTCCATGTAAAACAGCCCTAACTTGTCCATATGCCTGCATATTCATGCCCCTCCATTCCCCTTATTAATTTAGTTGCCCCTTCTGAATGCTTCCATTTCCAAGATGTCCCTTTTGTTTCCTTTTTTTATATGGGATTCCAAAACGCACATGATATCCAAATGAGATCTACCAGTGCCCTTGTATAGAGGGAGTAATAATATTTTTTCTCTCTGAATTATTCCCCTCTTTACGACAGACAATATCTTCTAGTCTCTACCGTTGCTACCTGGCATTGGTTTGATACAGCTTTTCAAGTCGGTTAATCTACCATAACCCTCCACAATCTCTTTTCCTTACAGATGCACTTAACACAGAGGTGTAGGTGGCAGCGGAATTATTAAATGGCCCAAATGCCTACACCGACATTTATCAACAATTGAATTTCATCTTGCCCATTCTGCTGCCCATTTGATATCTATTAGGTTGCGTGAAGCACTTAGTGTCATCCCACAGCCCCTTTTGTATATATTGTAGAGAGTTCTTGCAGGAAAGATTTGACCACGCTTCCATGTGGTAGTAGCACCCTCAACACACATCCCTTTAATTGGAGGTCTAATGCTTTGAATACTAACATTGGATGACGAGCCTTCTTCCCTCTTGTTAAAAGCCAGTAGGCGGAGGAGTGAAGCCTGTAATACTAATCCAATCAAGGTCAGGGCAGAACACCTTCCTCAAGAAAATTTTCCAGGGATGTGTCAGCCCCAGATAAATGGACCAAGGGTAATTGGTAGGACCTTCCATACTGAGATTACCTTGACGTGGTTGGAAGGCTTTTCCTTTATTCCATAAAATTATATACTAAAACCCCCAGTCTTACTGTGTTGCACTAGTCATAGAATTCTGATATATAGGCCCAGGAATGGTTGATAATCCTCTTTTATTGTTGTTCTAAATGTTTTGGTCAGATCAGTACTTTACACTATTGTTTATAAGTAATTTGCCACAGGAGTGCTCCCACCCAAGCCCCCCTTGGTTGTATATATTGTAACAGAGCTTCCTGCCATAAGATGACAAGCTTCACCCTGTGGTAGTAAGCACCCCACAAACGTACTTAATTTGGAGTCTTATGCCTTGAATACTAAGCATGGATGAAAGGGCCTTTCCCTCCTTGTAAAAGCCAGTAGGCAGAGGGAAGTGATAGCCTGACCAAAGTGATATGAAAAGATGAGAAGGAAAATTGGTTTAGTATAGAACTGAATTAACGCTCTTTTAAAATCCGAGGATGCAATCGCCATTGGTCCTGAGGCTGTAGATATTGAACTTTGTACTAATTGTTTCCCGTACATACCATAATTCCTCTGTCAGCCAATGTGATCATCCTCATTTCTCCTGCTAATTATTTACAATCCCTGCCTTAAGGACTAGGATTCTCTAGGAGTGAAAACGATGTAAAAAAACGGGTTTGAAAGGATTAATAACTTTTTTTTCATCTGGTTATTAAAAGCGCGTTGTAAAGTAAAAACTGATATAAAAAGTATCCAAGTATAGAGAGCTTTGGACTGATGGTTTTGATGGAAACTATGAGTGTCAGCAAATAAATTGAGTTAGCAGAATAACCTCTCGTACCCCTATTGTGTGTTTTTTGCTACTTGAGTTTTGACGGAACTACATAAAATGAATTGTAACATTTCCATATCCATATATTCATGTATTCAAACACCATATTTAACTCTACGTTCCCTGCTTAATAGTTTTAAATCGAGAAGAAAGAAAAATAAAATCCCTCGAATGTCAACTGTACCAACCTTACTACAGTAATGTATTAATCCAGTAATTCTCAATATTATATAGTATCCCTGTACCAACCAAAATCAGTATATGTATTATTACCAGTAATTCTCAATATTTTTAATTAGAGTATCCCTGTAACCAAACAGAACTACAGTACTATGTATGAATCCAGTAATTCTCATAATATCCCCGTGTACCACACCAGAACTACAGTATTGTATTAATACCAGGTAATTCTCAATATTATATAGTATCCACCATACCAACAGCAGACTACAATATATGTTTTAATACCCAGTCATTCTAACATATTATATAGCTATCCCTGTACATAACCAGAACTACCCGTATATTGTATTAATACAGTAATTCCTCATATTAGAAGTATCCCCATACCACAGAAAACTGCAGTAATGTATTAATACCCAGTAATCTCAATATTATATAGTTATCCCTGTCCAACCAGAACTACCGATAGTATTAAGTACATAATTCCTCATATTTATATAATTCCCGTGTCCAACCAGAACTACAGTAGTATTAATACCAGTATTTCCATATTATATGTATCCCCCATAACACCAGAACTAACAATATATGTCTTAATACCCTCATTCTCAATCTTAATAGTATCCTGTACCAACAAGACTACAGTATATTGTATTAATACCATAATTCTCAATAGTTAGATAATATCCCGTACCACCAGAACTACAGTATATGTATTAATACAAGTAATTCTCAATATCTATAGTCTCACCAGACTACCAACCAGAACTACAATATAGTATGTATACCATTCATTCTCAATATTTATATAGTATCCCTGTACCAACCCAGAGTAACTACAGAATATTGTTAATACCAGTTCATTCTCAATAGTTATATAGTATCACTTACCAACCAGAACTCAGTAGATGTATAAGATCCAGTAATTCCTCAATATTAATAGTCATCCCGTACCAACCAGAACTCGTTCTTGTATTAATACCAGTAATTCTCAATATTATATAGTAACCGATGTACCAACACCAGAAGTACAGTATATGTATTATACCAGTATCTTCTCAGATTTTTATATAGTAGTTCCTGTACCAACCAGAACTACAGTATATGTATAATACCATAATTCTCAAGTATATATAGTATCCCCCGTACCAACCAGAAACACAGTTATATGTATAAATACCAGTAATCTCAATATAGTAGAGTATCCCCGTACCAACCAAGAACACTACAGTATATGGGCTTATTAATACCGTAATTCTCAATAGGATTTATAGTATCACTTTGCTTGGTACCAACCAGAATACCATGCCATACAAGCATAACACAAACATATACCAAACTATACACAACATATACACATCAACAATACACAACTATACATACATACACACATATAACACAGTAATGTGGGATCTCGTGTCTGTGTGTCACGATCCTTAAGAAAGAGACAGCAGACTTTGTAACCATAAACAGTTGCAGGCTCCTGCCTGTAGTGTTAATTAAACGGTAAACTAAAGAAACTGAACAGAAATCCCAGCTTCTTGAGCGTCAAGCACACAGTTTTCTTTACTGGTAAAATAACAGTTTTCCAGTATAAATCAGACAAGTCTTTGCATTACCAAAACAAAAAAAACCCTATTTGACTGTGTCTTAAATCAATAGAACCAGAGCCTGCTAGCAGAGCTGCACTCCCTCCAGGATTTTCTCCAGAGCAAAAAACACCACACACACCACACCCAGGCTGTCTGCTAAATAGTCCACCTGTGGACTTAAGTGGCATAAATCCCACCCACTCTTTTCCTAGCCAGAACTCCAGGGCCCTGCTAAATGGGTAAATTAAAACACTCACTACAGAACTCCATTTAAATTCCCTGGAGCCTCAGCGAAGCCATAATGCAGCCTGGGTGGTTATACACTCCATCTACCAACGACTCCTTTAGCAGACAGTGTTCCCTTGTCACATATCCCCCCTCTGTTCGGACCTTGGGACGAACATAACTTGCAGCCAGCAGTGGACGGACAAAAGCATCCACATTGCCTTGCCATCTTGCCCTGCAGAGGTTCCACTTGTAAAGCTCAAAGTTTTGGAGAGAGGAAACCAGCGTGTGACTCTGGCAGTCTTTTTTTGCTGTGTGGACATCAGGTGAGCGGCGCATGTCTGTGATGAGCACAAAGTGACGAGCCCAATAAATGTATCGTAGAGATTTCTAGCGCCCCTTTATGCCCGGGGCACTCCCTTCACAAGCTATAGTTCCTTTCAGAGGGTTACACTTTCCTATTAAATATGCAACTGGTGTTCCTCCTTATCCACAGTGTTGTGATTAAAACTGCCCAAGCCAATCCAGAAGATCTGTTGTACCACAAAGGTTTCTTAAATCAGGAGAATATACACAACATATACACATCATATACACAACATATACACAGTATATACACAACATATACACATCATATACACAGCATATACACAGCATATACCACAGCATATACCCAGCATATACACAGCTATACACATCATATACACATATATAAACAATAACACCATCATATACACCAGCATATACACACATATACACCAAAGCATATACACAAGCATATACACAGCATATACACAATATACCACATATACACTCATATACCACAGTCATATACAGCATCATATACCAGCATATACAATATCATATACACCCAGCATATAACATCATATACCACCATATACACATCATATACACATCATTATACACACATATACACATCATATACGCAGCATATACACATATACACATTCATATACACAGCGCATATAACATCATATCCCAGCATATCTACACACCTATATCACCATATACCACATTCATATACACATCATATACACATCATATACGCGCATATACCCACATCATTACACAAACATATACACATCATAACGCAGGCATATACAACAGCATATACACAGCAATACACCTATCTATACACATCATATACCACAGGATTATACACAGCATATACACATCATATACACATCATATACACATCATATACGCAGCATATACACATCATATACACAGCATATACACATCATTTACACAGCATATACACATCATATACACAGCATAGGGAGAATGCTCAGGACTGTGTGTTTCTCTCGACCGTGGTCTACTCCCCTATAGGGAGCTCACCACGGCCAAGGGAAATTTACGGTCTTTCCCGAACGTCTGCTCGGCTGATCAAACGTTCAGTGGCCGCATGCTCATTCAGGAAAGCCGCCACACATGTCGGATCCGATGGTATTGGGGCTTTATCGGTATTGTGTGTACCTCGCTTTACTGTTTTCCCAAATAGTTCTGTATGTACAATGGCCATTTACAGCATTGTTAAGTACATGGTAATGTTAAGACCCGGTTATATTTTTGTGACTTCTCATAATTATGTTTTTGTTTGTTTTTAATTTCAATGGATGGTTTTCTTCTCACTTCAACTAAAACCAGCTTTACCCACACTGCCTCTCTATTCTCAGAATTCTATTGAATAAAGGCTTGACCTGTGTCATACCCCTATGTGAACCTTCCTGTTACTGTACAATTATTTTGGCCAGACTTCAGAATACTTAAGGAAATGTTTTCTGTATCCCATTCACAGCATATCAAGTTTCTGGATCCGTACAGTGGAAGGAATGATCTATGGTAACAAAAGCATCACATGCCTGTTCTCTGTAGGTAGCCGTGGGCCAATTGAAAAGAAAAATGTGTGTTTCTGAGCCTTTCTTCCTTTTACAATACAAAGGAAAGGCAATAATTTCAAGGAAATAGAAAATGTAAAGAGTTCGATCACAATGATGTAACTGCAAGTTTTACAGCACAGATGTTTTAATCCTAGTTTTTCCCACTGGTGATACCTGCCTCCCACCATATTCACTGGGACAAACCCATGGGGGGAATTAATACAATACGCTCCATCTACATCCCCGCTGTCCATTCCATAACGTTGGGAGGTACCGTATAGCAGTAGAATGGGGTAATACATCTACCATTCATATTGGTATATATTGGGCCTCACTCACAGAGTGTCGCTATTTCTATGAGTATATTCATTATCACAATATTGGTTCTTGGTAAATCTATGACCAGCCTAAGGCTGACATTGAATAAGGTTGCGGCAGCAATTTCAGCACCTCTGTATAAATGAGATCCTAGTGTTATAATCTTGTGCTCCAATAAGTGTGTTTCAAGGAGGCAAGAGGTCAGTGAAGTTTAATTTAAAGGGCAATTTCACTCTACCAAACTAACCTCTCTCCCCAGGTATAGAACCTAAACCTCAAGATCGTCACCCCGTGGGTTTGCTTTTGTTTAATGATACAAAGCTGGATTGTAGTGCCAAGGTGGAGGCACAACACTGATACTACAAGCAATCACAGTGGTTTAGGTCCTAACCCTGTGTATTATTGGAGGAGAGGATGATCCTGAGTATTATTGGAGGAGAGGAAGACCCTGAGTATTATTGGAGGAGAGGATGGTTTGGTACCCGTACAGTCCTCCATCTATGGAACTTATCAACAAAAAACGTGGCGTTTTATCATACAACATTTCCTTAACATGCAACCTTACATAGAATACATTTTTTATTAGCTATTATAAAAAATGCAATGCATAAATACAATGTGCATGCCTTTCCTATATGTAAAGGGAAACATTACAGTTCATGGGGAAAAATATAGTTAGGCCAAATGATAAAAACATCCTTTAAGGGAGCCAACATTGATTAGGTTTTGTAAGTGAAAAAAAGATGGAATGGAAGTGAAAATGTGCGATACGCTGTAAATGACATATTATCAGGCTCAAAGGAAAGTTATTATAAGATACGTTAACTACTGGGCCAGCTATAGTCCTAAAGTACTTTCAGTCATTTTCTGCAAATATACTGGTCCCTGCTATTGTCGGCCTAAAATGATAAGTTACTCTGTTACTATAGTTACTCCATCATTAACTGTATGCTTCCTGCATCGCATTTTATTTTTTTATCTACCTTGTACTTAAGATGACGGCTGGTTTCATTTCCAAACTTCTTGTTTTGAAAAACTGCAGATCCGGCGGAATTTTGGGAAATTCCGAAAATAAAGATATCTAAAATTTGGTTAAGGCAGACAAAAAAAATTTCAAAATCAAGAAGTCAAAAATCCCACCGAAAATTGATAAATGTAGATGAAAGTGCGGAAATCAAGTTCCTAAAGTAGAAAACACGGGGGCTAGGCCACACTGCAGCGGGTTTTCTGCTTTTGCGCTTGCGTTTTTTTCAGATCATTGGAAACGCGGCAACGCACCGAAAACGCACGTTTTCGGGTGCATTGCGATTGTGCATATGCGATCGCAATCGCATACGTTTTCCTATACCTAATGAAGAAAATGCATGCGCAAACGCAACAAAATCGCACATGAAATTGCATGCGATTCCATGTGCGATTGCGTTTCTGGCGCAGTGTGGCCGCGCCCTAACGGGGAAAAAAAGAAAAATGTTTACTTCAATTCGGTTTGAATCGGATGTTTAGATTTTTGAAATTTGGCCAGTTTCGTTCATCTCTTTTACAGAAGATAGTAGGGTTTGTAGGCAGAATAAGTCATATAACGTTTGTAGGGAGGCACACTCAGGTACTGTAAGTATTCAAATAGTACTCATTTATTAAGTGCTGAAAGAAAGCCAAGTACATCTGTACACGGCTTTCTTTCAGCACTTAATAAATGAGTATTATTTGAATACTTACCTGAGTGTGCCTCCCTACAAACGTTATATGACTTATGATACTTACCTTATGTGGCACAGGTTAGAAGGAGTGCACCTCCTATTCTACCTATCTGGGACACCACATAACTATTGAAATGTTGTCCCGCTATATATTTCAAGTAAATAATAGATATGAGATTAATGAGGTTGGATGGTTAACGATGCTTCTTTTAAAACACACACTCACATAAACGGTGGAGAAAAGTTGTACCTGAGTGTGCCTCCCTACAAACGTTATATGACTTATGATACTTACCTTATGTGGCACAGGTTAGAAGGAGTGCACCTCCTATTCTACCTATCTGGGACACCACATAACTATTGAAATGTTGTCCCGCTATATATTTCAAGTAAATAATAGATATGAGATTAATGAGGTTGGATGGTTAACAATGCTTCTTTTAAAACACACACTCACATAAACGGTGGAGAAAAGTTGTGAAGCCCAAATTTATTGAGCTTGGAGGAAAGACAAGAACAAAATTTTGCTGCATAACTGGTTAGTGCTACATCTGTCAACTTTTCGAGTTTCTTGTTGATTTGTGAAAAATGCCCAGGGTTGCTCAATAAAATTCTAGGTTTGTTTATAATTCAACATTAGAGATGCTCAAAACTATTGAGTTTTGTTTTCGAAATTTCAGTTAGAGTTTCAATTTTCGAAATCGGCTTCTTTGATTTATAAATCGTTTTACTTTCGGATTTCGATAATCATCTACTTTCGATAATTATCTACTTTCGATTTCGATAATTATCGCATTTTTCGATAAAAATCAAAAACTCGGAAAACTCAGGTTTCGTAAATTCTGGGAGTTCTGAAAGTTTAGTCGGGACTTTGAAACCTTCAGATTCTATTCGAAACTGGGTTTTATTAGAACCCACATTACATCTCTAATCAACATTTAAAAAATGTTAAAATAATTAAAATAGAAAATTAAAATAAAAAATTTAGTTCCATGTTTTGAAATCTCTTGGCTTTTAAACTTTAATACCGTACGTCCTTTTCAATAGTCAGTAACCGCATCAACCACCTGATATTTTCTTAATGTTGTTAGAAGCGTTTAATCATCTGAAAAGGGGAATCTTTCAAAACTAAAGGATAACATGTTGTCAATTATATTTTAATTATTGTTGGATATATAATTGATGTTACAAGTAACATGAGAAAATGGGTAAAATTGACATTAAACAATGGTTTGTTACCAAAAATGATGTGCTTCGGATCTAAAGTTCAGTTCAGATCCATTTGGAACAGATCTGAACTTTCCGTATTTACGATAACCCTCAAAAGTACGGAGCTACTCGAATATGTGAGGCTACTCAAAAGTAGCCAAGTTTAGCGTTATCCCTTGAAATTATACTACTACTTGCTACTTTCGAGGGTTACCAAAAAATACCAGCTACTTTTGAGGGTTACTGCATATTTAATGCTACTTTCGAGGGTTACTGAAAATAGCCACGAATATACAGGGGGAGATTCGTACAAATTCATGTGGTGATTTGTATGTGTTCCCCTAACTGTTCCCCAGTAGAGATGTCCGAACTTCGCAAAATCCGGTCCGCTCGAGGATGCGTTAAAATGAAAAATACTCTCAAGATTAAAAATTTAGAAATTTTGAAAATTTTGAAAATTTTCGAAAAACGTAATTTTTCGAAAATACGAGTAATTTTCGTAATTTCGAAACTTTTCGAAAATACGTATTTACAAAAATAAGAGACATCCTCGTAATTTCGAAAATTTTCGAACATACGAGAAATACGCGGTTCGGAAGTTTGGAAGGCGGAAAATCCGGAAAAATCTGCTGTTCGCGAACGGGATAAATCCGCGGCGGATCCGGGTTCGGATCCGCGAACCGGCCATCCCTATTCCCCAGAGGCCTGAGCCATCTACTGTAAGCTATGATGCTTTATTTACCCTTACTTTCTTTTCCAATTTTTGGATTTGAACATTTTTTTAGAATTCTGAAAATTATAAATCGTACTGAAACTTGCCAGATTTGAACAGCTCTATTTTCCATGCTCTGCTGTGGTAGTGAGCTGCCATTTAAGGTTATGCAATAGTCCTTCTTCCCAACCCTTTCCAGGTCATGTCCACCCTTAAAGGGACTGTCCACCCCTCTTTGAAAAAAATCAATATCTTGAGCAAAAAGTGCCAAAACCTGGACTTTTATTTCTAACCTTTAATTCTGCTTCCAGCAAGAGATTATTTACTTTCAAGCTCTGCGATCCACCACCGCTTCCGGTCTCCTCACTCCCTCTGCACTGCAGCTGCTGTGTTCTTTTTCTATTCCCGACACTGACTGCCTTACCCAGAAGAGCAGAGCCGCGGTGGTGGATCGAGGAGGAGCTTGTAAGTATTAAATCTCTCGCTGGGAGCAGAATTAAAGGTTAGAAGTCCAGGTTTTGGTACTTTTGCACAAGCTACTGATTTTTGCAAAGAGGGGTGGACCGTCTCTTTAAAGGGTATCTCCGATGCACAAAATGAAACATCCTTCGTCATTTTATTTGAAGAACAAGAGGTTCTTCAATAAATGCATCAGGAGCCAGAAATGTCGGTCCTCTGATGCTTCCTCTGACAGGTGCCAATATCATCCATGCTCCCCTGCCATATGCATGCTCGTTTACCTTCCATTCTTCAATTAAAGTAAAAAAAGATTTTTTATTTTTATTTTGGGCAGTGGAGATACCCTTTAAAACTAAAAAAAACCCCACACACTTGTCACTTATGTGCCCTTAACCCTAAGTGCTGTATTCACCAGGATAGAAGATGCTTTACATGCCAGATGTAGTCTTTCCCCCAGTCTTGCCAATAAAGTCCTGCCATGCTGTCAATTTGGGCAGTGACTGCCAATGTTGTTCCAATGATTAACCCTCTTCTGTCTCCTCTACACGTTCTTGTGCTTGTAAAAAGCTTGTAGAGTGCAGGAGAAGGCAGCTACCCCTGAAAGATCGGAGGAAAGGCTTCACATTAAACACCTGGCATGTGATTCATCTTCTAACTTGTTGAATACAGCAGTTGGTGCTAATGGAAGATCATTTTTGGTTTTAAGGGTGGACATGACTTTTAAATACGATTGATATCCTAAGCTGCAGAGACTCATAGAAAATGGGATTTAATTGTTTTTTACATTTTTAATATAGTTGTTCAGGTCCTTTTAACATAGAGAATTACAGACAATTATTTTACTATTAGACTCCTTAAATGAATTAGTCAGCAAGTTAAAGGATGTATCTATTTGAGATAAACAAATAGAACTCAATGAAATTTTGAAAATCCAATTCCGATTCAAACCCAGTCAAAGTTCGAACCCGAGTTCGAGCCGAACTATTCGAATTCGAACAAATTCCGACTTCTCGAACTATCCCGGAACCGGATTTTCGATATTTTCGGACTTTCGATAAATATCAAATGTTCAACTGTTCGAATCTACAAGTAAAGTGTCCATTAAAACCTATACGCGAGCATCGAATCCACGAGTAAAATATCCATGTTATCTAGGCGCGAACGCGAACATCGAATCCGCGAGTAAAGTGTCCATTAAAGCCTATACACGAGCATCGAATCCGCGAGTAAAATGTACATGGTACCTAGGCGCGAACGAGCTCGAAAGTAGCGCGAGTGAGAGTAAAATTGATTTTTATAATGTCCTGGGTATTCGAACATGTTCCCCAGACCATTTCCCAGGTCCCACAGCCATTTACATTAAGTTGCCATTGATATTTTAATTGTATTTCATTAGAACTTTTCGAACTATTTGACTCCCATTGACTTTCGAACTTTCAATATAGTTCGAAAGTTCGAAAACGGACTGAATTTAAAAAGTTTGGCCATCTATAGTCAAAGTAGAATTTTTTATCGAGATTTTTTGTTTACCGTGAATTTGGCTTTTTGATCTGGGTTTTTAAATTTTTAACTGCGATTTTAACATTGACGATATTTCAAATTTTGATAACTTCCGACTTTCGGAATTTCCCAAAATTCTGTTGGATTTCTGGATTTTCAATGCCGGCAGTTCCGAAACAAAGCCAGGTTTATTTCGAGGACTTATCCATAGTATCTATACTAAAAAATATATTTATTTAATTGGCTTTTACTGGAAGGTAAAATTATTCCCAACAACCACATATCTAATCTGAACTATCTTACATTTCCTCTGTTATTCAGTGTTCTCTGGTAACACAAAAAAATATTCAAAGTATAGAACATCTGACAAAGTATGGGTCATTATCAGGCTCAATATCTGTTACCTCGACTTCAGTAAGCCTGCTGCAGCTTGGAGGCTGTCTCCTGTGCAGCCACCACAAAGTACTTGATACAAGGGTTGGAGCTAGTTTTTGCACAACTGCAATGGGGTTAAAATTCCTTAAAGGACAACTAAAGCCTCAGAACAACACTCTTTCAGAAGGAAGAGCACCATAATATAAGAGCTGTAATCTGTGTTTCAACACTCATTTTGAAATGGTTGTTAAGATATTTACCTTTCTAGCTTGGGGTTTGTGTTTTATCACCCAGTGTGGTCACTGACCATTGTTTCTACACATGCTCAGTCCAAAGATGCTGCAGGAACTTTTTACAGTTGGTACAGTTGGTCACACCCACTTGTAGCCTTTAGCCAATCCTTTTACAGGACAGATTAAGCAAGGGAGCATGTGATTGAGCTGAAGGGTGTGGCCTGTCACTGTACATACACACAGTTATTTCATCCAGTTTTTTACTGTAGTGGGATTTTTCAGTTTAAATTGGGTTTAGTTCTCCTTTCAGGATTTAATCCCAGTCACAAATACAGTATTAAAGGACAACTCCACCCTCATAAAAACATCTTTTAGAAAGAATGGCCTCTTTAAAATATGTTGATATATCATAGTTTGTCCTATGAATTCATTACTGTATGCCTGCTATTCTTCTGGAGGCCTCATGGAAACTGAGCAATTTAGAAACCTGTACTGAGCCTGTACTGAGCCTGGGCATGCTCAGAAGAGGCAGACAGGGGATTAACATTCGGTCATTGGCTGTGATGTCAACTGTCAAATTCATAACTGATAGTTGCTCATTGGAAGAACCAGGAAACAGAAACAGGGGCAACAGGACATAGTGCAGGATTTCAGGTTAGACTTATATATTTCAGATTTCAAACTATTACCATTTAGGGTTTTGGGGGAAGATTTAACTGTATATAAGTTTTTATTTTAGAACTGGACTTGCCCTTTAATAACCAGAACAGACATTTAGCCAGATTATTTGAACTAGAGATGGACTAAAAATCTAACTCGAGTTTGACCCGAACTTTAATATTTTGAACCACCCCCACCTTTTTAAACTATTCCAGATTTAGAACTATCCGAACTTTCGAAGATTATCGAATTATCAAATCGATAACCCTTGACTTTAGTGCTCCATAACCCTAGAATGCGGCATACGGTAACCCTCGAATTAGGCGATAACCCTCAACTTTAGCGCTCTATAACCCTCAAATGTGTCATTCGTTAACACTTGAAATTGGCAATAACGCTAAAATTTTGTGTTAAATTCGGTAACTCTTGAGTTTGGCGAAAACCTTTGACTTTAGCGCTCCATAACCCTCGAATGGGATGTTCGATTTTGGTAACCCGCAAAAGTTAGTATTTGAATTAAAGTTTTAGTGATACGTACGTGTACCCCAGAACATTTTCCAGGTCCCAGAACCATTCACAGTAAGTTACCATTGCTATTTTAACCGTATGAAATCCGAACTTTTCAAACTATTTGTTCCCACTGACTTTAATGTGTTTTTTTTTTTTTTAAATTCCAAACTTTTACTGAGGTTTAAAAACTAACCGAACTTAAGAAGTTTAGCCATCTCTATTTAGGATCCCCACTATTGGCTCATTTTTATTTTTTTTCCCTGTAAAACCTTGCTGGTCTATACATAGAGGTGGAATACCACCTCTATCCATTATCTATGGTGATTCCATTGTAATAATGATTCAACACAATACTTTTACAAACCATAAAAGGCCATGAACAGTATTTTCTGCTGTGCTCTACGTGGTCCGTTACTAAAAGAACAATATCTTAACTAAATCAAACATTTTATTAAAACTAGACTGATTTATATGCAGTGGATATTTTTCTACTGAATTCTGTAACCTTTTATAAGGAATTAATATATTTAATACATTAAGTACAAACTTGATCCATGAATCTATCCTGTTGTTCTAAGAATAAGAATATAATGTCTTGCTCTGGCCAGGTTTCTATGGCTTTTTCTACATCCATTCTAAGATAAAAATGATGTTTTCAATAGGAGAAAAGTAATGAATTTAATGGACCAATGTTTCAACATGACTCTACAATATTCTTAAAAAGGGGGATGAACTCAACGGTCTTATTTCCCACCATAACATTTTTATAAGTGTGTTTTTCTAGCTAAGATAACTTTGTATTTTCAGAAGGTTCAAGGGCTCATTAAGGTGATGAAATCAATATGTGACTCAGGTTTCATCATGTTGAAAACATTAAACATACAATATAAACATCCCATTGAAGCTCTTACAAGATCAAATGCCCAAGGAAAATACTGTTTTCTCCTTGGTAGATGGAAATAATAATTATAAGGGTAAACCTCAAGGTTTTCTATTTCTGTTTAATGGAAATGAATTTCAATAAAAACAGATCAAACTTCCGTATAGTCCAGTATTTTCATTTGTCAAAGGAGTGTCCTCTTTGGGCCCAGAACATAGGGGGAAAATATATTTAATGGGGCCCTATCAAGAAGAAAATAAGAATGAATGGGGTATGACTGGTGGGTGAAGACATAGAAAGTGGAACATGCAAAGAATTGTGTCTGAGGGGGTTTTATGACCCTTCTGTTTACCTGCTGATACTGTACTAAATGGTTTAGGTCCAATTTATTCCACTGTTATCTGCTTTCCTAGTACTGGCTAAAATAACCTTCTGGTTAAACTAGTTTATAAAAGGATTTATATATTGAATTACTGAACTATGACATTTTTAGATCATTTAAAACGCGTAAGACAAACTCTTGCCATTATTCTAGTTGTTTTCAGAGGTGGAGAGAATGTCAGAATAAGAGACTGGCTTCCCCTAGCTTTACATTTATTTATTCCATTCACATCTGGCCCTGTCCCGAAGAGCTTCCAGCAAGAAGAAAGTCTAATAATACACTTAGTTCAGTTGATTCCCCGTGTATAGTCTAAACTATATTTTAAACCATCAAAATGCTATCAGTTGATACGATTGTCATTGCTGCTGCTTTAATTCTTCCCAAGCTCCTCTGCTTTTGTTAACACCTCCCTGTGATCCAACTCCTTAGTCCCATAGACTTGAATGGGGCTTACAGAGGACAACGGTAAACTTGAATAAAGGAAGCATTGATGATTAAAGGGTATCTTTACTTGTAAAAATACAAGATACAGTTGTCTTTTTTTAACTTCCAACCTGATCCAGGTACACACGCCTACTGACCTACCCTTCCTTTTTTTATGGCAGCCATATTTAAAGGGTAACAATAGTAAAAAAAATAAATTTTGACTAATTGTCAACAAAGTTTTTTTTTTTTTTAACCCCCAACCCAACACAGGTACACGCACCTACTGTTCTACTTATCCATTACTGTGGCAGCCATACTTAAAGAGCAACTAAAGTAAAAACAAAATTTGATCAATAATCAAAAAAGTTTGCTTTTTTTAACTTCCAAACTAATGTAGGTACACACGCCTACTGACCTACCCTTCCAGCAATATTTAAAGGGTAACTAGAGTCCATCAATTTTAACTAATCATCAACAATTTTTTTTAACCCCCAACCCTACACAGGTACACACACCTACTGATCTACTTGTTCATTACTGTGGCAGCCATACTTAAAGGGTAACTAAAGTTCAAAAAAATTTTGATTTTTTTTGTTTTTTTTAACCCCCAACCTGACACAGGTACACATACCTACTGACCTACCCTTCCATTTCTGTGGTAGCCATACTTAAAGGATAACTAAAGTCAAAAATACATTTTGATCAATCAAAAAATCAAAAAAGTTTGTTCTTCCAACTTGATACAGATAAGGAACAAAGACTTCTGGGAATTTACCATGTTTCCATGGAAGCTCTTAGGCAAGCTATATCTTTAAAAAAAAATTAACAGCATTCCACAAGCTAAATGCAAAACCAGAGTGCCAACTACAGACCGGTTTCAGCTTTATTGAGCCATCATCAGTGTAGTGCAGGCCTCTGGTTTTGTAGTATGAAGCGCCTATAGACAGACATCACCAATAAATTAAATAGGATAGGGCGAGAATAAAGGCTTTGAAACTCCCCTTTCAGCAATATGCAAATAAGGAACAAAGACTTCTGGGAATTTACCATGTTTCCATGGAAGCTCTTAGGAAAGCTATATCTATAAAAAGACTTTTACAGCATTCTACAAGCTAAATGCAAAACCAGAGCACCAACTACAGACCAGTCTTAGGCTTTATTGAGCCATCACCAGTGTAGTGCAGGACTCTGGTTTTGCAGTGTGAAGTACCTATAGACAGACATCACCAATCTTACAACAGATACACACACCAACTGAGCTACCCATTCATTCATGTGGCAAACATTTTTAAACAGTTAGTAAAAAAACAAAACACATTTTGAACCAATCTTTAAAAAAACCTGACACGAGTACACACACCAACTGGCCTACCTTTAATTCATGTGACACCCATATTTAAAGGGCAAGTAAAAAACAACAATCTCCTCATCATTGAGTTTTAAAATCTGCAGCACAAACAACTTCCCTTCACAAATGGACCTTCAATCAAAATTCAAAGTTTATACTTAAACTTTCCCATTTTCTTTAATGTTTAATTTTGTGCATTCCAGCACAAAATAAAAAAAAAAATAAAAAGGTTCCGCGCACTCCTTTTCACACGAAAGTTTAATTTAACGTTTCGGTGCTTTGCAGAGCACCTTCATCGATTCCGATGAAGGTGCTCTGCAAAGCACTGAAACGTTAAATAAAATTTGTGTGAAGAAGGAGTGCTCGGAACCTTTTTATTTTTGGTTTACCGTATGTACAGTTTGAGGCATCTGTGTTCCTAGAAGCACCCTGCATAATTTATATATAAAAAGGAAAAGAAGACTGAGTGCAGGCATCGCCAAATGATTTTTTGTATATATATTTATATATATATATATATATATATATATATTATATAATATGGTTAAACAATATATATTGTTTGTTTATTGGTTTGGCTGTGTTTATATGTTGATATATATATATATATATATATATATATATATATATATATATATATTGTTATCATGGAAGTCACTAGTCTAAATGCCTATGAAGAAAAAATATACTCTAAAAATTATGTTTGAAAAATAAAGAATACCTTGGAGAGGGTCATAGGATTGATTATTACTACTTCCTTATACCATTTTGTTGGAAAGCGGCCATTTTGTTGGAAAGCGGCAATATATAGTTTTTTTTATCTGTCAGGTTAGTGTCCTGGATGTTCCTGTATTAAGATAGTGCTGATGCACTAAGGAAGCCTGGCAGAAGCAGTGTTCTTCTTGCAGGAATCCTCAGAGAAACAATATTGGGAGGTAGGAATACCAATACTCCCTCCCTGTGTACTTTTTATTTTAAAAAATACGCTAAAAAAAAAAAACATAATTCTCCCATCCCAATGACTTTACCCTGCCCATTCAGCATTGTGTTTGTATAAATAAATAAAAAGGGGTTGAGCACTAAAACATGTTGTGTAACTGCACCAAAACTTAGCACCAGACACCTCTGGGTCTTCACTCTCACTTGTAAGTGTAAATATTGCTGAAGAGGATTCTAAAACTGGCAGCCTCTGATATTAGATCTATAATAATGTAACTACACATACAATGTGCTGGGCTACTTGCCATGTGTCTTTTTCTATACTTCTGTATGGACTTTCCATGATTGGTGATATAAATTACACGTAGGATTGATCCAGAAGTTCCTGAGAGTTCCTTAGAACTTGTAAACAAGTGGAAGAATAAGATTAAGAGAGATTAAAAGTTAAGGCCAATTTGAAATAACACCGAATCCTGTACTAGAAATTAACTTCCCCAGCTTACCCTACTTCAGAACCGTAATCCAGCTGTCATCCTTTCCCGATCATAATGTTACATTGCAAACCATTCATTATCGCGAATATAAAAAGAGAAAAATTACTGGTTGGCAGTGAACTTTTAACTAGGAGTTAAAAAAAAAACAGTAAATGTTGACATGGTCAATCATGGACTTATCAAAATGGCCACAGCAGTACATGGTCAATCAAGGTCTTATCAGAATGACCACAGGAGTACTTGGCCAATCATGGGCTCATGAAAATGGCCATAGCAGTACATGGTCAATCATGGGCTACTCAAAATGGCCACAGCAGAAACAACTCTTTGGATTTGACAAAGAAAGTGGCTCATGGCTTGAAATCATGGGCTTATCAAAATGGCCACAGCAGTACATGGTCATCATGGGCTCTTCTAAGTAGCCACAGCAAAGAAAGTGCCCATGGCTTTAAAGTCAGGTGATTGGCCAACACTATTTTTATTTCAACTTTTCTTTATTTTATTTCTATCCAAATTGCTCTCATGAAACTTAATGGTGAGGGAGACACATTTGCCAAGAAAAGGCAACTAAGGAGTGGATGTCATCTCAGAAATGCTCTGAGGTAATTATTTAGGATCACATTATACTGGGGGTTACCTTCACGTGGTTGAAAGGCTTTTTATTATATGGCCATAAACACGTTAATGAGGTTTTATGTTTTTACTATGCACTAGCACACATACGATGATATATTATAATGGTACAGTATATGGTACACAGAATGAATCCAAGGGGGCTAATCTATGGATAAACATACCCCAAGGGTATCAGAATCCTAAATTAATTTAATAATAAGTACCAAATCAACCTGTGTAGAAACGTATTTATCTCACACACTGCATCAAACACAACATTTCACCACCCGAAGCAGGAGGAGGTTCCCCCTGGAACATTGTGTTTGATGTTGGTTGGAATTACCACTATTCTTCATAGATGGCCCGGGATAACTAATAAAAAAATATAACTAATATTTGACCAGAGCAGAAGGAACATTTCCACTATAATAATGTAATTATATACAACAAAATTTTATGGTTTCATTCAAACGACAAGTTATGCCAAGGCACTGGCTGTTTTTTTAATGATTGCAGTTCTTTATGTATCTTCCTAACCGAGAGCCAATAAAACATCCCAAGACTACATAGTAACAGTTTCTATAGAATTCCTCTCTTAATATACTATTGTCATACAAACCAGATATTCGCTAACAATTTAAGTATTAGTATTAGCTTGTTAACAGAATGTATTGATTAAAAGAAAACCTACAGTATAGCCTAGGAATAAAAATCAAATGTATTAGATTTCCCAAGAGCAACAAGACAATGCAGGAAATCTCCCTGATAGTTTTATGGGTTACCCATTAATGACTGACAAGGGCCATTTATATTGTGTGCCTGGCATTTTAATAATTGGCACTTTTTCTATTTGCTTGCCTTTAATCTGTGTCTTTGAGAATATTTCCTCCATTTTCTGGCTTACAGGATAATAGTGATAGACCCAAACCGAATGCCAGTTTGGGCAGAACTTTATGAGTTTGAACGAACCGAACTATCTGAATTCTATCGGAAACTAGTCTTGGGTTTTGCAACTGCTGACTTATTTTTATAATAAGCGAAAAATTCAATAATTTTCGAATTCTAATAGGTTACCCTCGACTGTATTGTTTAAATATGGTAACCCTCAAATGTAGCTTCGATTTCGGTACCACGAATGTTGCCTTCGATTTCGGTAACCCTTGAATGTTACATACGATTGGTAACCATCCAACGTATCCTTCAATTTGGTAACCCTCGATTGTATCCTTTGATTTCAGTGTCGACAGTAACATTAATGTATTGTTCAGTAGCCCTCGAATGTAACAGTCGATTTCCGTAACCCTCGAATATAGCTTCGATTTCAGTAAACGTTGAATTATCGTTTATTAACCCAAATGTAGCGGCCGATTTCAGTAACGCCCAAATGTAGCGACCAATTTCAGTAACCCTTTGAAATGTAGTGGCCATTTCAGTAACACTCGAATGTAGCAACTGATTGGTAACCCTCGATTATAGCAGCCATTTTCGGTAACCCTCAGATGTACAGTGGTTGGTAAAAGTATTCGGCCCCCTTGAAGTTTTCCACCTTTTGTCACATTACTGCCACAAACATGAATCAATTTATACATTTTTATTGAGGGGATAGCTAAATGTATCCTTCGATTTCGATTACCCTCAAAATGTATCATTCAGTAACCCTTGAATGTAACAGTCAATTTTCTTAACCCTTGAATATATTGTTCAGTAACCCTCAAATGTAATAGTCAATTTCGGTAACCCTCAAATGTATCGTTCAGTAACCCTCGAATGTAATGGTTGATTGGTAACCACGAATGTATCGTTCAGTACCCTCGAAGTAAGGTTGATTTGGAACACGAATGTATCGTTCAGTAACCCTCGAATGAACGGTCGATTTCGGTAACCCTCAAATGTATTGTTCTGTAACCCTCTAAATTATAGTTCGGTAACCCTCAAATTGGCCATAACCCTCGAATGCAGTGTTCGGAAACCCGATAATTTCCAATAGTGGGGAAAAGTGTTTTGGTGATATAGACATGTTCCCAGACCATTTCCCAGGTGCCACAGCCATTTACAGTAAGTTACCATTGTTATTTAAATGTAATTTTTCAGAACTTTTCAAACTATTTCCTCCCATGACTTTAATGGGTTTGTTTCGCACTTCTGAACTTTTACTGATGTTCGGAAACGAAACGAACTTCAGGAAGTCCGGCCATCTCTAGATAATAGATAATAGAGCATTTTATTTTTACCCGAGAAACATGTAGAAACGAGTCATATTTTTAAATACCGCAATTATCCAATTATCTAGCATTTCATTGTTCAGGAGAAAACGATTATTTTGCATGAACGTCTAGGGTTGCATTCAGACAGAAACCTTCCAGCCTTAAATACAGTAAATAAATTCAGTACTGGGCAGAAGCGGAATGCTCAAAAATGTAAATTTTGATTGTTATTTTAGAAATTCACAGAATGCAAGTGAGCTAACAGATGAAAAATCCTAATTAAATCCATATTTGGTCACTACGCTACAAACCCCAATCAGTATATTCTAGGTATATAATAGCAATCAGGTGTATGATTAACCAATTGTATCTCACATAGTCCAGGTGGGGGACAGCCACATTCTGCTACCCTGAAGCTCAGAAATGACAAGAACCAGAGGTACCAATGCACCCATGGTAAATACTGGGTGCGAAAAACATCATCAGGGTTGTTCGGACATACAAGTCAAAATGTTCATATTTTTGGCTGTAGCAGAAGGTTTCGGGGAAATCTGTAGAACGATACAGACCCGGATCAACAACGGAACTGCTCGGTTCCAAATTCTGAAAGTTCTGTCGAAACCAAGTGGATCGTTCGGATTTGGATGTAATTTTGAGAGTTACCAAATGTACCAGGTTATTTTTGGTAAACCACGAAAATAACCTCATACACTCGAAACCCTCGAAAATACAATCGGAAGATACTTTCGAGTTCCCGTTTGTATTTTCGAGGATTATGAATGTACAAGGTTATTTTTGAGGGCTTATCATGATGCAGTCCTATCAGAGAGGCGTCTGATGGCCCCAAATTAATTTCAACAGGACACGATCCCAAACTAGTGCTAAAAGTGATGATATGGCCCTAATCTCAGGGTACAGGAGTGTCAAACTGAAAAGAAATGATCAAATAAATAAAATTCTAATTTTAAGCATCACAAGAAAGATATGGGGGAGCACACTAATCAGGCAAATCCAAAAATATTTATTATAACAACGGGATGCACTGTCCCTTCTTAGTGTGCTCCCCATATCTTTCTTGTTCTGGAAAACTGTTTGGCCCCTGGAGTAGAGGGCTAGGGGGACTGCACCTACCTACTAGAGATGTCCGAACTTCGCAAAATCAGTCGCCTTGAGCATCCGCGAATTTTCGTAAAATTCGAAAATTGCGAGCGGTCCCATTAAAATGGAAAAAATCTCGAAATTACGAGAAATCCTCGTAATTTCGGAAATTTTCGAAAAGTACAATTTTCACGCATTCTCGAAAATACGATAAATCCTCGTAATTTTGAAAATTTTCGAAAACGCGATTCGGAAAAGTTCGGAAGGCGGAAAAGCGGAAAATCCGCGATATCCGGCGTTCGCGAACGAGGTAAATCCGCCGCGGATCCGGGTTCGGATCCGCGAACTGGGCCATCATACTACCTACCTGTCTTGCATACAGCCAACGCGCGCGTGTGCTGGAGTGTGCTCTAGATTTTATTGTAATTTTAAGCATCTACTTTTTTTTTTTAGATTAAGTCCTTAAATGTTTACGAACATAGACCTTTTCAGTCTGTACATGTTTTGTCACTTGGTTATACAGTGGCTTTTTGCTTTTATCATAAACTTTGAGAACTGCAACTGTTCTCTCACAAAACTTATTCCTTGGATTGATGTGTTTTTTACTTTTGCTAAGACATGACCTGCAAGATAAACTCCCATGGAGGTGTAATTACCGGACGTGTTTCATTTGAACAATGACTCATTGCAAACTGTACTTAGCAGTTCACACAAAGCCTTAGAGGGAAGACAAAAAAGAGACATTATGACAAAAAGAGAGAGACTTAGAATTCAGTATGAATTAATTGTAATCATGATTGTTACTTAAAAATGCGTGTTGAATTTTGGGAAGAAGGAAGTACGTATTGTCAAAATGTAAAGTATTACCATACTGCAAATGCTGGAAATATATATGTTATTTTTCTCATTAACATATACTGTTGGAAATCGGAAAGGTAAGTTCCCTACATACTGTACTGTAGTAGCACAAACTATCACTTCTTTTTGTGTAGGGTGTCCGGTAGTGATGGACACTAAACCAAACTCGAACCCGAGTTCGATATGAACTTTATGAGTTCGGACGAACTCAAACTATTCGAACTAGTTCGTTTTCAATCTCGCAGCTGCATTTTGATAATTATCGTAAATTCAATAATTATCGAATATACGGGCCGTGGATACCCTAGAATGTATCGTTCGCTTACGCTCGAAAGTATAGCTGTTTTCAATAATCCCCGAATGTACGGATCGTTTTCACTAACCCTAGAATGTATCGTTCGCTAACCCTCCAATTCGCAAATGCACCCCATACAAAATAATAGGGGGTCAGTAAATAAATCAATATATATATAGGAGATTCCACAAGTATTGGAGTTAAAACCAATAACCAGTTTAATACTAGGCGCGATACTAGCGGTATCGAAGACAACACAAACAGGCTCATTTACCCAGAGCCGCTACCACTCTGGGTAAAAGTCCTGTTTGCAATTTAATATTGTGTTTGCAAAGTGGGTACATCCCAGTAGGGATTAATTGCTGGCGTTAAAATCTGCGCCAAAACGAGCGCAAACACGATATTAAATCGCGAGTGTCGGATGCGCAGGTGATTTTTGCGTAACAAAGCAAACCGGCTAGCGTGACTTTAACTCCATATATTTGCCCAACGAGTCTGGGTAAATGAGGCCCAAAGTATTCAATACAAAATGGCGATTTAGGATTTACCCAAGTCTCAAACCAGTATTGAATCTCTGGCAAGCAATCTACCTATATCGTTGAGCCTTCACTTTCTTGTTTGGCAATTCCAATTATTATATTCCGTGTCCTTTGCACGACCTAAATAAAATAAAAACGTGACTTGAAATTCAACAAATCAGAAACCTCCTGTTGTAGTCTCCCCAAGTGTACAAGAAACTGCAGAGAGTTTATTCCACTTAGAAGAAGTTTATATCGGGAATGAGGATTGCCATGGAGCCATACGTCAAGAAATCTTTGTCTTTCATTCAACATGGTTTATAGATAAATCATAGAAATGATAAATAATTATTTTTTTTTGATATAACTGTCACTTCACATGATAGTTTTATAACCTGTGACAGGAATGAAAATACAAAACGTGAAAAATATATTCGAAATTTCAGTTTCAGAACAATACACATTATGTATGTCCACTGCCAAAATGAAAAAATCATTACTGGTAATAGACACAGATGGCCATAATGTTTTACATAGTAACATAGTAATTGAGGTTAAATAAAGACATACTTCCATCAAGTCCAACCTATTCACTTTTTTTTTTTTAACCCTTCCTAACAGTTGATCCAGAGGAAGGCAAAAATCCCAGCTAAAAAAAAGGGGGGGGGGGATTACCTCGACTCCAAAGAGCAATCGGAAAATATCCCTGGATATTTTCAATATTTTTTAGTTGTAGAAACTTATCTAGCCCATTTTTAAAGCTATAATGAACTTGCCATTACCAATCTGCTGGAAGACAGTTCCATAGTTTCACCGTTCTCACTGTAAAGAAACATTTTCTAACTGAAGATGAAACTCTTTTTCTTCCAACCTTAAAGGAGTCACGTGTCCTCTGAATGACCTATTAGTGAACAATGACCAGAGTGTTTATTCCATGGCCATTAATATATTTGTATAAAGTGATCATATCCCTATCAAACGTCGCTTCCAATGTAAACAGCCCAACTTGTCCAATATGCCTGCATATTCATGCCCTCCATTCCCTTATTAATTTAGTTGCCCTTCTCTGAACTGCTTCCCTTTCCAAGATGTCTTTTTTTATATGGGATTCAAAACTGCACTGCATATTCCAAATGAGATCTTACCAGTGCCTTGTATGAGGGAGAATAATATTTTTTTCTCTGAATCTATTCCCCTCTTTATACAAGACAATATCTTGCTACTCTAGCCGTTGCTACCTGGCATTGGTTGCTACAGCAAGTCGGTTATCTACCAGAACCCCCAAATCTTTTCCATACAGATGCACTTAACACAGAGGTGTAGGTGGCACAGGAATTATTAAATCCCAAATGCATCACCTTACATTTATCAACATTGAATCTCATCTGCCATTCTGTGCCCATTGATAATCTATCTAGGTTGCTTGAAGCACTTTAGTGTCATCCCACAGCCCCTTTTGTGTATATATTGTAGCAGAGTTTCTCTGCAGGAAGATTGACCAAGTTCCATGTGGTAGTGCACCCAAACACATCCCTTTAATTGGAGGTCTTATGCCTTGAATACTAAGCATTGGATGAAAGACCTCTTCCCTCCTTGTTAAAAGCCAGTAGGCGGAGGGAAGTGATAGCCGTAATACTAATCCAATGCAAGGTAGGGAGACAACCTTCCCAAGAAAATTCCAGGGAGTGTCAGCCCAGATAAATGACCCAAGGTAAATTGTTAGGACCTTCCATACTGGGGTACCTTGACGTGGTTGGAAGGCTTTTCCCTTTTATTCATAAAATTATAAATAAAAACCCCCATGTTTTTACTGTTTGCACTAGCATAGATATTATGATATATAGGGCCCAGGAATGTGCATTGATAATCTCTTTTCTTGGTTGTTCTAAGTTTTTGGTCAGATCAGTAGACCTTTCACATTTGTTATAAAGTAATTTTGCCACAGGAGTGCTCCCACAGCCCCTTTTGTGTATATATTGTACAGAGCTTCTCTGCAGAAAGATTGACAAGCTTCCATGTGGTAGTAGCACCCCCAACACGTCACTTTAATTGGAGGTCTTATGCCTTGAATACTAAGCATGGATGAAAGGCCTCTTCCCTCTTGTTAAAAGCCAGTAGGGGAGGGAAGTGATAGCCTGACCAAAGTGAATGAAAAGATGAGAAACAGTGGTCTAGATAGAACTGAATAAAACGTCTTTTAAAATCCGAGGATGCAATCCATGTCCTGAGGCTTTATTGATATTACTTTGTTAATTGTTTCCGTACCATATCCTCTGTCAGCCAATGTGAATACTCCTCATTTCTCCCCTGCCTATTATTACAATCCCTGCTGTGGAATAGGATTCTCTAGAGTGAAAACCGATGTAAAAAACGGGTTTGAAAGGATAAATAATTTTTTTTCCTGGATAAAAGGCGTAAAGTAAAACTATATAAAAAGTATCCAAGTACTAGAGAGACTTGGACTTGATGGTTTTGATGGAACTATGAGGTCAGCAAATAAATTGAGTAGCTAGAATAACCTCTCGTACCCCTAGTTGTGTGTTTTTTGCTACTTGAGTTTTGAGGAACTACATAAAATGAATTGTAACATTTCCATAATACATATGTCCATGTATTCAAACCATATACCTACTTTCCCTGCTTAATAGTTTAATCGAGAAGAAAGAAAAATAAAATCCCCATGTCCAACTGTACCAACCATTACTACAGTATATGTATTAATACCAGTAATTCTCAATATTATATAGTATCCCTGCTTACCAACCAGAACTACAGTATATGTATTAATACGTAATTCTCAATATTATATAGTATCCCTGTACCAACCGAACTACAGTATATGTATGAATACCAGTAATTCTCAATAATATCCCTGTACCACCAGAACTACAGTATAGTATTAATACCAGTAATTCTCAATATTATATAGATCCCCATACCAACAGCACTACAATATATGTATTAATACCAGTCATTCTCAATATTATATAGTATCCCTGTACCAACCAGAAACTACAGTATATGTATTAATAAGTGCAGGACTCTGGTTTTGCAGTGTGAAGTACCTATAGACAGACATCACCAATCTTACACAGATACACACACCAACTGAGCTACCCATTCATTCATGTGGCAAACATTTTTAAACAGTTAGTAAAAAAACAAAACACATTTTGAACCAATCTTTAAAAAAACCTGACACGAGTACACACACCAACTGGCCTACCTTTAATTCATGTGACACCCATATTTAAAGGGCAAGTAAAAAAACTAACAATCTCCTCATCATTGAGTTTTAAAATCTGCAGCACAAACACACATTCCCTTCCAAAATGTGACCTTTCAATCAAAATTCAAAGTTTATACTTAAACTTTCCCATTTTCTTTTAATGTTTCAATTTTGTGCATTCCAGCACAAAATAAAAAAAAAAATAAAAAGGTTCGCTCACAAGTGCTTCTTCACACGAAAGTTTAATTTAACGTTTCGGTGCTTTGCAGAGCACCTTCATCAATTCCGATGAAGGTGCTCTGCAAAGCACTGAAACGTTAAATAAACTTTTTAAAAAACAAAACACATTTTGAACCAATCTTTAAAAAAAACCTGACACGAGTACACACCAACTGGCCTACCTTATTCCTGTGACACCCATATTTAAAGGGCAAGTAAAAAACAACAATGTCCTCATCATTGAGTTTTAAAATCTGCAGCACAAACACACATTCCCTTCCAAAATGTGACCTTTCAATCAAAATTCAAAGTTTATACTTAAACTTTCCCATTTTCTTTTAATGTTTCAATTTTGTGCATTCCAGCACAAAATAAAAAAAAAAATAAAAAGGTTCCGCGCACTCCTTCTTCACACGAAAGTTTAATTTAACGTTTCGGTGCTTTGCAGAGCACCTTCATCAGATTCCGATGAAGGTGCTCTGCAAAGCACTGAAACGTTAAATAAAACTTTCGTGTGAAGAAGGAGTGCTCGGAACCTTTTTATTTTTGGTTTACGTATGTACAGATTTGAGGCATCTGTGTTCCTAGAAGCACCCTGCATAATTTATATATAAAAAAGGAAAAGAAGACTGAGTGCAGGCATCGCCACATGATTTTTGTATATATATATATATATATATATATATATATATATATATATATATATAATATGGTTAAACAATATATATTGTTTGTTTATTGGTTTGGCTGGTTTATATGTTGAATATATATATATATATATATATATATATATTGTTATCATGGAAGTCACTAGTCTAAATGCCTATGAAAGAAAAAATATACTCTAAAAATTAATGTTTGAAAAATAAAGAATACCTTGGAGAGGGTCATAGGATTGATTATTACTACTTCCTTATACCATTTTGTTGGAAAGCGGCCATTTTGTTGGAAAGCGGCAATTTATATAGTTTTTTTTATCTGTCAGGTTAGTGTCCTGGATGTTCCTGTATTAAAGATAGTGCTGATGCACTAAGGAAGCCTGGCAGAAGCAGTGTTCTTCTTGCAGGAATTCCTCAGAGAAACAATATTGGGAGGTAGGAATTACCAATACCTCCCTCCCTGTGTACTTTTTATTTTAAAAAATACATATGCTTAAAAAAAAAAAGCATAATTCTCCCATCCCAATGACTTTACCCTGCCCATTCAGCATTGTGTTTGTGTATAAATAAATAAAAAGGGGTTGAGCACTTAAAACATGTTGTGTATACTGCACCAAACTATTAGCAGCCAGACACCTCTGGGTCTTCACTCCCACTTGTAAGTGTATAAATATCTGCTGAAGAGGATTCTAAAACCTGGCAGCCTCTGATATTAGATCTATAAATAATGTAACTACACATACAATGTGCTGGGCTACTTGCCATGTGTCTTTTTCTATACTTTCTGTATGTACTTTCCATGATTGGTGATATAAATTACACTGTAGGATTGATCCAGAAGTTCCTGAGAGATTCCTTAGAACTTGTAAACAAGTGGAAGAATAAGATTAAGAGAGATTAAAAAAGTTAAGGCCAATTTGAAATAACACCGAATCCTGTACTAGAAATTAACTCTCCCCAGCTTACCCTACTTCAGAACCGTAATCCAGCTGTCATTCCTTCTCCCGATCATAATGTTACATTGCAACCCATTCATTATCGCGAATCATAAAAAGAGAAAAATTACTGGTTGGCAGTGAACTTTATAACTAGGAGTTAAAAAAAAAACAGTAAATGTTGACATGGTCAATCATGGACTTATCAAAATGGCCACAGCAGTACATGGTCAATCAAGGTCTTATCAGAATGACCACAGGAGTACTTGGCCAATCATGGGCTCATGAAAATGGCCATAGCAGTACATGGTCAATCATGGGCTACTCAAAATGGCCACAGCAGAAACAACTCTTTGGATTTGACAAAGAAAGTGGCTCATGGCTTGAAATCATGGGCTTATCAAAATGGCCACAGCAGTACATGGTCAATCATGGGCTCTTCTAAGTAGCCACAGCAAAGAAAGTGCCTCATGGCTTTAAAGTCAGGTGATTGGCCAACACTATTTTTATTTCAACTTTTCTTTATTTTTATTTCTATCCAAATTGCTCTCATGAAACTTAATGGTGAGGGAGACACATTTGCCAAGAAAAGGCAACTAAGGAGTGGATGTCATCTCAGAAATGCTCTGAGGTAATTATTTAGGATCACATTATACTGGGGGTTACCTTCACGTGGTTGAAAGGCTTTTTATTTATATGGCCATAAACACGTTAATGAGGTTTTATGTTTTTACTGTATGCACTAGCACACATACGATGATATATTATAATGGTACAGTATATGGTACACAGAATGAATCCAAGGGGGCTAATCTATGGACTAAACCATACCCCAAGGGTATCAGAATCCTAAAATTAATTTAATAATAAGTACCAAATCAACCTGTGTAGAAACGTATTTATCTCACACACTGCATCAAACACAACATTTCACCACCCGAAGCAGGAGGAGGTTCCCCCTGGAACATTGTGTTTGATGTTGTGTTTGGAATTACCACTATTCTTCATAGACTGGCCCGGGATAACTAATAAAAAAAATATAACTAATATTTTGACCAGAGCAGAAGGAACATTTCCACTATATATAATTGTAATTTATATACAACAACATTTTTATGGTTTCATTCAAACGACAAGTTATGCCAAGGCACTGGCTGTTTTTTTAATGATTGCAGTCTCTTTATGTATCTTCCTAACCGAAGAGCCAATAAAACATCCCAAGACTACATAGTAACAGTTTCTATAGAATTCCTCTCTTAATATACTATTGTCATACAAACAGCATATTTCGCTAACAATTTAAGTATTAGTATTAGCTTGTTAACAGAATGTATTGATCTAAAAGAAACCTACAGTATAGCCTAGGAATAAAAATCAAATGTATTAGATTTCCCAGAAGCAACAAAGACACTTGCAGGAAATCTCCCTGATAGTTTTATGGGTTACCCCATTAATTGACTGACAAGGGCCATTTTATCTTGTGTGCCTGGCATTTTAATAATTGGCACTTTTTCTATTTGCTTGCCTTTTAATCTGTGTCTTTGAGAATATTTCCTCCATCTTTTCTGGCTTACAGGATAATAGTGATAGACCCAAACCTGAATGCCAGTTTGGGCAGAACTTTATGAGTTTGAACGAACTCGAACTATCTGAATTCTATCGGAACTAGTCTTGGGTTTTGCAGACTCGCTGACTTATTTTTATAATAAGCGAAAAATTCAATAATTTTCGAATTCTCTAATAGGTTACCCTCGACTGTATTGTTTAAATATGGTAACCCTCAAATGTATGCTTCGATTTCGGTAACCCACGAATGTTGCCTTCGATTTCGGTAACCCTTGAATGTTACATACGATTTCGGTAACCATCCAACGTATCCTTCAATTATGGTAACCCTCGATTGTATCCTTTGATTTCAGTGTCGTACAGTAACATTAATGTATTGTTCAGTAGCCCTCGAATGTAACAGTCGATTTCCGTAACCCTCGAATATAGCCTTCGATTTCAGTAAACGTTGAATGTATCGTTTATTAACCCAAATGTAGCGGCCGATTTCAGTAACGCCCAAATGTAGCGACCAATTTCAGTAACCCTTTGAAATGTAGTGGCCAATTTCAGTAACACTCGAATGTAGCAACTGATTTTGGTAACCCTCGATTATAGCAGCCATTTTCGGTAACCCTCAGATGTACAGTGGTTGGTAAAAGTATTCGGCCCCCTTGAAGTTTTCCACATTTTGTCACATTACTGCCACAAACATGAATCAATTTTATACATTTTTATTGAGGGGATAGCCTTAAATGTATCCTTCGATTTCGATTACCCTCAAAATGTATCATTCAGTAACCCTTGAATGTAACAGTCAATTTTCTTAACCCTTGAATATATTGTTCAGTAACCCTCAAATGTAATAGTCAATTTCGGTAACCCTCAAATGTATCGTTCAGTAACCCTCGAATGTAATGGTTGATTTGGTAACCCACGAATGTATCGTTCAGTAACCCTCGAATGTAATGGTTGATTTGGTAACCCACGAATGTATCGTTCAGTAACCCTCGAATGTAACGGTCGATTTCGGTAACCCTCAAATGTATTGTTCTGTAACCCTCTAAATTATAGTTCGGTAACCCTCAAATTGGCCATAACCCTCGAATGCAGTGTTCGGAAAACCCGATAATTTCCCAATAGTGGGGAAAAGTGTTTTGGTGATATAGACATGTTCCCCAGACCATTTCCCAGGTGCCACAGCCATTTACAGTAAGTTACCATTGTTATTTTAAATGTAATTTTTCAGAACTTTTCAAACTATTTCCTCCCATTGACTTTAATGGGTTTGTTTCCGCACTTCTGAACTTTTACTGATGTTCGGAAACGAAACGAACTTCAGGAAGTCCGGCCATCTCTAGATAATAGATAATAGAGCATTTTTATTTTTACCCGAGAAACATGTTAGAAACGAGTCATATTTTTAAATACCGCAATTATCCAATTATCTAGCATTTCATTGTTCAGGAGAAAACGATTATTTTGCATGAACGGTCTAGGGTTGCATTCAGACCAGAACACCTTCCAGCCTTAAATACAGTAAATAAATTCAGTACTGGGCAGAAGCGTAATGCTTTCAAAAATGTAAATTTTGATTGTTTATTCTTAGAAATTCACAGAATGCAAAGTGAGCTAACAGATGAAAAATCCTAATTAAATCCATATTTGGTCACTACGCTACAAACCCCAATCAGTATTCTTCTAGGTATATAATAGCAATCAGGTGTATGATTAACCAATTGTATCTCACATAGTCCTAGGTGGGGGACAGCCACATTCTGCTACCATGAAGCTCAGAAATGACAAGAACCAGAGGTACCAATGTACACCCATGGTAAATACTGGGTGCGAAAAACATCATCAGGTGTTCTGGACATACAAGTCAAAATGTTCTATTATTTGGCTGTAGCAGAAGGTTTCGGGGAAATCTGTAGAACGATACAGACCCGGATCCAACACGGAACTGCTCGGTTCCAAATTCTGAACGTTCTGTCGAAACCAAGTGGATCGTTCGGATTTTGGAATGTAATTTTGAGAGTTACCAAATGTACCAGGTTATTTTTGGTAAACCACGAAAATAACCTCATACACTCGATAACCCTCGAAAATACAATCGGAAGATACTTTCGAGTTCCCGTTTGTATTTTCGAGGATTATTGAATGTACAAGGTTATTTTTGAGGGCTTATCCATGATGCAGTCCTATCAGAGAGAGGCGTCTGATTGGCCCCAAATTAATTTCAACAGGACACGATCCCAAACTAGTGCTAAAAGTGATGATATGGCCCTAATCTCAGGGTACAGGAGTGTCAAACTGAAAAGAAATGATCAAAATAAATAAAATTCTAATTTTAAGCATCACAAGAAAGATATGGGGGAGCACACTAATCAGGCAAATCCAAAAATATTTATTATAACAACGGGATGCACTGTCCCTTCCTTAGTGTGCTCCCCCATATCTTTCTTGTTCTGGAAAACTGTTTGGCCCCTGGAGTAGAGGGCTAGGGGGACTGCACCTACCTACTAGAGATGTCCGAACTTCGCAAAATCCAGTCCGCTTGAGCATCCGCGAATTTTCGTAAAAATTCGAAAATCTGCGAGCGGTCCCATTAAAATGGAAAAATCCTCGAAATTACGAGAAATCCTCGTAATTTCGGAAATTTTCGAAAAGTACATATTTTCACGCATTCTCGAAAATACGATAAATCCTCGTAATTTTGAAAATTTTCGAAAACGCGATTCGGAAAAGTTCGGAAGGCGGAAAAGCGGAAAATCCGCGATATCCGGCGTTCGCGAACGAGGTAAATCCGCCGCGGATCCGGGTTCGGATCCGCGAACTGGGCCATCACTACTACCTACCTGTCTTGCATACAGCCAACAGCGGTGTGCTGGAGTGTGCTCTAGATTTTATTGTAATTTTAAGCATCTACTTTTTTTTTTTTAGATTAAGTCTCTAAATGTTTAACGAACATTAGACCTTTTCAGTCCTGTACATGTTTTGTCACTTGGTTATCACAGTGGCTTTTTGCTTTTATCATAAACTTTGAGAACTGCAACTGTTCTCTCACAAAACTTATTCCTTGGATTGATGTGTTTTTTACTTTTGCTAAGACATGACCTTGCAAGATAAACTCCCATGGAGGTGTAATTACCGGACGTGTTTCATTTGAAGCAATGACTCATTGCGATACTGTACTTAGCAGTTCACACAAAGCATTAGAGGGAAGACAAAAAAGAGACATTATGACAAAAAGAGACGGAACTTAGAATTCAGTATGAATTAATTGTAATCATGATTGTTACTTAAAAATGCGCTGTTGAATTTTGGGAAGAAGGAAGTACGTATTGTCAAAATGTAAAGTATTACCATACTGCAAATGCTGGAAATATATATTGTCTATATTTTTCTTCATTAACATATACTGTTGGAAATCGGAAAGGTAAGTTCCCTACATACTGTACTGTAGTAGCACAAACTATCACTTTCTTTTTTGTGTAGGGTGTCCGGTAGTGATGGACACTAAACCAAACTCGAACCCGAGTTCGATATGAACTTTATGAGTTCGGACGAACTCAAACTATTCGAACTAGTTCGTTTTTCCAATCTCGCAGCTGCATTTTCGATAATTATCGTAAATTCAATAATTATCGAATATACGGGCCGTTGGATAACCCTAGAATGTATCGTTCGCTTACGCTCGAAAGTATAGCTCGTTTTCAATAATCCTCGAATGTACGGATCGTTTTCACTAACCCTAGAATGTATCGTTCGCTAACCCTCCAATTCGCTAAATGCACCCCATACAAATAATAGGGGGTCAGTAAATAAATCATATATATATATAGGAGATTCACAGCAAGTATTGGAGTTAAAACCAATAACCAGTTTAATACTAGCGCGATACTAGCGGTATCGAAGACAACACAAACAGGCTCATTTACCCAGAGCCGCTACCACTCTGGGTAAAAGTCCTGTTTGCAATTTAATATTGTGTTTGCAAATGTGGGTACATCCCAGTAGGGATTAATCTGCTGGCGTTAAAATCCTGCGCCAAAACGAGCGCAAACACGATATTAAATCGCGAGTGTCGGATGCGCAGGTGATTTTTGCGTAACAAAGCAAACCGGCTAGCGTGACTTTAACTCCATATATTTGCCCAACGAGTCTGGGTAAATGAGGCCCAAAGTATTCAATACAAAATGGCGTATTCAGGATTTACCCAGAGTCTCAAAACCAGTATTGAATCTCTGGCAAGCAATCTACCTATATCGTTGTAGCCTTCACTTTCTTGATTCTTGGCAATTCCAATTATTATATTCCATGTCCTTTGCACGACCTAAATAAAAATAAAAACGTGACTTGAAATTCAACAAATCAGAAACCTCCTGTTGTAGTCTCCCCAAGTGTACAAGAAACTGCAGAGAGTTTATTCCACTTAGAAGAAGTTTATATCCGGGAATGAGGATTGCCATGGAGCCATACTGTCAAGAAATCTTTGTCTTTCATTCAATCATGGTTTATAGATAAATCATTAGAAATGATAAATAATTATTTTTTTTTTGATATAACTGTCACTTCACATGATAGTTTTATAACCTGTGACAGGAATGAAAATACAAACGTGAAAAATATATTCGAAATTTCAGTTTCAGAACAATACACATTAAATGTATGTCCACTGCCAAAATGAAAAAATCATTACTGGTAATAGACACAAGATGGCCATAATGTTTTACATAGTAACATAGTAATTGAGGTTAAATAAAGACATACTTCCATCAAGTCCAACCTATTCACTTTTTTTTTTTTAAACCCTTCCTAACAGTTGATCCAGAGGAAGGCAAAAATCCCAGCTAAAAAAAAAGGGGGGGGGGGGATTCCATCCTGACTCCAAAGAGCAATCGGAAAATATCCCTGGATATTTTCAATATTTTTTAGTTGTAGAAACTTATCTAGCCCATTTTTAAAGCTATTCAATGAACTTGCCATTACCACATCTGCTGGAAGACAGTTCCATAGTTTCACCGTTCTCACTGTAAAGAAACATTTTCTAACCTGAAGATGAAACTTCTTTTCTTCCAACCTTAAAGGATGTCCACGTGTCCTCTGATATGACCTATTAGTGAACAATGCACCAGAGTGTTTATTCCATGGCCCATTAATATATTTGTATAAAGTGATCATATCCCTATGCAAACGTCGCTTCTCCAATGTAAACAGCCCTAACTTGTCCAATATGCCTGCATATTCATGCCCCTCCATTCCCCTTATTAATTTAGTTGCCCTTCTCTGAACTGCTTCCATTTCCAAGATGTCCTTTTTTTATATGGGATTCCAAAACTGCACTGCATATTCCAAATGAGATCTTACCAGTGCCTTGTATAGAGGGAGAATAATATTTTTCTCTCTTGAATCTATTCCCCTCTTTATACAAGACAATATCTTGCTAGCTCTAGCCGTTGCTACCTGGCATTGGTTGCTACAGCTAAGTCGGTTATCTACCAGAACCCCCAAATCTTTTTCCATTACAGATGCACTTAACACAGAGGTGTAGGTGGCACAGGAATTATTAAATCCCAAATGCATCACCTTACATTTATCAACATTGAATCTCATCTGCCATTCTGCTGCCCATTTTGATAATCTATCTAGGTCTGCTTGAAGCACTTTAGTGTCATCCCACAGCCCCCTTTTGTGTATATATTGTAGCAGAGTTTCTCTGCAGGAAGATTGACCAAGCTTCCATGTGGTAGTAGCATCCCAAACACATCCCTTTAATTGGAGGTCTTATGCCTTGAATACTAAGCATTGGATGAAAGACCTCTTCCCTCCTTGTTAAAAGCCAGTAGGCGGAGGGAAGTGATAGCCTGTAATACTAATCCAATGCAAGGTCAGGGAGACAACCTTCCCAAGAAAATTCCAGGGAGTGTCAGCCCAGATAAATGACCCAAGGTAAATTGTTAGGACCTTCCATACTGAGATTACCTTGACGTGGTTGGAAGGCTTTTCCCTTTTATTCATAAAATTATAACTAAAAACCCCCATGTCTTTACTGTTTGCACTAGCATAGATATTATGATATATAGGGCCCAGGAATGTGCATTGATCATCTCTTTTCTTGGTTGTTCTAATGTTTTGGTCAGATCAGTAGCACTTTCACCATTTGTTATAAAGTAATTTTGCCACAGGAGTGCTCCCACAGTCCCCCTTTTGTGTATATATTGTAGCAGAGTTTCTCTGCAGAAAGATTGACCAAGCTTCCATGTGGTAGTAGCACCCCCAACACGTCACTTTAATTGGAGGTCTTATGCCTTGAATACTAAGCATTGGATGAAAGGCCTCTTCCCTCCTTGTTAAAAGCCAGTAGGTGGAGGGAAGTGATAGCCTGACCAAAGTGAATCTGAAAAGATGAGAAACAGTGGTCTAGATAGAACTGAACTAAAGCTCTTTTAAAATCCGAGGATGCAATCCATCTGGTCCTGAGGCTTTATTGATATTTACTTTGTCTAATTGTTTCCGTACCATATCCTCTGTCAGCCAATGTGAATACTCCTCATTTCTCCCCTGCCTATTATTACAATCCCTGCTGTAAGGACTAGGATTCTCTAGAGTGAAAACCGATGTACAAAAACGGGTTTGAAAGGATAAATAATTTTTTTTCCTGGATAAAAGGCGTAAAGTAAAACTATATAAAAAGTATCCAAGTACTAGAGAGACTTGGACTTGATGGTTTTGATGGAACTATGAGGTCAGCAAATAAATTGAGTTAGCTAGAATAACCTCTCGTACCCCTAGTTGTGTGTTTTTTGCTACTTGAGTTTTGAGGAACTACATAAAATGAATTGTAACATTTCCATATATACATATATGTCCATGTATTCAAACCATATTACTCTACTTTCCCTGCTTAATAGTTTAATCGAGAAGAAAGAAAAATAAAATCCCCATGTCCAACTGTACCAACCATTACTACAGTATATGTATTAATACCAGTAATTCTCAATATTATATAGTATCCCTGTACCAACCAGAAATACAGTATATGTATTAATACCAGTAATTCTCAATATTATATAGTATCCCTGTACCAACCAGAACTACAGTATATGTATGAATACCAGTAATTCTCAATAATATCCCTGTACCAACCAGAACTACAGTATATGTATTAATACCAGTAATTCTCAATATTATATAGTATCCCCATACCAACCAGAACTACAATATATGTATTAATACCAGTCATTCTCAATATTATATAGTATCCCTGTACCAACCAGAACTACAGTATATGTATTAATACCAGTAATTCTCAATATTATATAGTATCCATTACCAACCAGAATACAATATAGTATTAATACCAGTATCTCAATATATATAGTATCCCTTGTACAAACCAGAAAATACAGTATAGTGATATACCGTAATCTAAATATAATATATCCTGTACCAACCAGAACTACAGTATATGGATTAATACAAGTAATTCTTCAATATTATTAGTATCCCCATACCAACCAGAACTACAATATATGTATAATACCAGTCATTCTAATATTATATAGTATCCCTGTACAACCAGAACTACAGAAGTACGTGTATTTAATACCAGTAATTCTCAATATTATATAATATCCCTGTACCAACCAGAACTACAGTATATGTATTAATACAAGTAATTCTCAATATTATATAGTATCCCCATACCAACCAGAACTACAATATATGTATTAATACCAGTCATTCTCAATATTATATAGTATCCCTGTACCAACCAGAACTACAGAATATGTATTAATACCAGTCATTCTCAATATTATATAGTATCACTTTACCAACCAGAACTACAGTATATGTATGAATACCAGTAATTCTCAATATTATATAGTATCCCCGTACCAACCAGAACTACAGTATATGTATTAATACCAGTAATTCTCAATAATTATATAGTCTCCCCTGTACCAACCAGAACTCCAGAATTTGTATAATACCATCTTCTCAATATTATATAGTATCCCCGTACCAACCAGAACTACAGTATATGTATAAATACCAGTAATTCTCAATATTATATAGTATCCCCGTACCAACCAGAACTACAGTATATGTATTAATACCAGTAATTCTCAATATTATATAGTATCCCCGTACCAACCAGAACTACAGTATATGTATTAATACCAGTAATTCTCAATATTATATAGCATCCCTGTACCAACCAGAACTACAGTATATGTAGTTAATCCAGTAATTCCCAATATTTTTGTTTTAGAAACTATCCGGAATTTTTTAAAGCTATTTAATGAACTTGCCATTACCACATCTGCTGGAAGACAGTTCCACAGTTTCACCTTTCTCACTGTAAAGACCTTTCCTAACCTGAAGATGAAACTCTTTTCTTCCAACCTTAAAGGATGTCCACGTGTCCTCTGATATGACCTATTAGTGAACAATGCACCAGAGAGTTCATTGTAGGCCCATTAATATATTTTATATAAGGTATCATATCCCCACACCAAACGTCGCTTCTCCAATGTAAACAGCCATAACTTGTCTAATTGCCTGCATGTTCAAGCCCCTCCATTCCCTATTAATTTAGTTGCCCTTCTCTGATACCACCTTTGTAGAAAGAAAGAAATACAAATATATAAAGTGTAAGGGTTTTTGTTGTAGAAACATTTCAAGGAGAAGTAAGCAGAAGTCCCAAAACCAACTCCCATTTTCATATACCCAGGGTGAGGAATATGTCCCTGGGTTACTTACCTTATATTGGCTCTGTTATATTGACTACCTTAAATTGAAGCTCTCTGTTACCCTGACCATCCTGGATCCATCACCAATGGGTGGGTGTGCAACTTGCAAGTGTTACCTTCCTCTATGTGTGCAGATGATTAAGTAAACCAGCAATGTGAACCTACGAGGAGATTCAATATTAATAAAAAAAACAGCAAAACTCCAAACAACCCAATGTGATATCGGGTTAACGTGGGTTTTACACTAATTTAAGGCACGGCCCCTTTCCAAAGTGTTTTTAGAAATAGAGCAACGCCTCTAATTAACCATTGTTAGGTTTTGCACTGAACAGGGATTCTATGGGGAATAAAGGAACCCAAAACGTCTTCCCTTTTCTCATCCGCATTGCAAATAGAAGTAATCGTGTTTACGTCCAGTGTCGCGTCACGGAAAGGTAAAAAGCACAGCTTTGCAATATTAAACTCCCTTGCTAGTGTTTTAGGCTCTCTGGGTATGTCAAAAGGGAGTGGTCTGGGTTGTTATTATGTGCCCCTGATTGAAGAATAGTACTGGAGGTCAGAGGTAATATTTTATACCTTCTATTTATTACTTCATCCTGGGTGGTTAGGTATAGAAGTTTCCCTCTGACCATTTGGAGAGCAATTCTGGGGCAAACATAGACCTTATTCTGGAGTATAATGGTCCCTTAATTACTGTTATACATATAGATACTCACAGAGTTATATTTGTAACTAAAACTTCTGTCTAAAGTCACTGCATGGAAATCCCTTAAAGAATATAATGTATGATAACGAACACGAATAAAATCTAATTGCATACATTAGATAATTAAATATGCTTTTAATGATTCAACATAATTAACTGTCAAAGCCTTCCACTCGGGACATTTCCAGATTATAAATATGAAGCAAAGAGATCCCTGGAAGGTTCAACACATACAGATGGTAATAATATTTTTATAAATAAATCTACATAATAAATGGAGCAACTCGCGCCACATCCTTTGGATCCCACGTATATCCATCAAGCCCATAATTCATTCATTAATTCCAACAATGTAGAAGAGGAACAATAGTTTAACGGATAATATAAGGTCTTCAGGTTCTAGCAAGTAGAATAACCGTTCAATAGCAAAGAACCACTTTGTCCTTGTGTCGACTAATCTATTGCCATCACACTGTATTGTACGGTATTAAAAGATTAAATAAACTGAACATTTTTTAAAAGGTTCCACCAATATTTATATACTCTATTATACTCTTAATAAATTATACTCTTGTAGAAACTGAGCTTTCTGGCTCCTCCCACAGTACTGTCACTGAAAAATCTCCATCACTGACACTGTGAGAACATGTGTTAATGAAGAAAGGAGGAGGAGGAACCAAGCAGTAATCTGCATGCCAGCCACCGCATAGGTGTGTGTGTGTCTGACCTGGGGAATGGCATCTCATTCCAGGACACGTTCTGGTTGGCTGGAGCCTTTGGGTCTCACGGCATCGCACGAATGGACGTCACTGTGCGGCACTGTGAGGTAGTGGCTCTCACGTGAGCTGCAATCCCAGGCATGTGACATCAATAGCTCGGCGTTCGCCAAGCCTTAATGCCCAACCCACCCAGTCACCAGCGCCATTTTGTGCTTTGCCGGTGACTGGGTAAGCAGTATTCCCATTGCTCCAGTTTATTTAGGGCAAAAACAAACGATTGAGGCAGCTAGGATGTCTGACAGCTTATGGAGCAGGTAAGGGAGAGGATCAGCCGCGAGGGGGCTGGTTGGGTGTAGGAGCTGATTAGGCTGGGCAGAGTGGTCCAACCAGGTGATCCTCTGGTTTAAGGCCCACGGTATGAGCTATAGATCGCACTACAACTCGCTTATACGTCGTTCCAGAGCCCCCTCAAGGGTAAGTCCCAGTCCCCCACGCTCTTCTCTCAAAAGGAAGGGTCCTCAGAAGGGACGGCAACAGCAGGCTCTAACCAGGGTGGTCACAGGGCGAGGGGTATTACGGAACCCTTGCTGCCCTCCACACCCAGACACAGCCTGGAGCTGCATTATCCCCAGCCCCTCAGAGGCAGGAAATAGGGACAGGGAGGAACAAGGCCCTAAATTTCGGGGATAGCTGGTCATGTTGGTAGAGGGTGGGGGCAGCATAGGGGAATGGCCCCAGGCAGCAGCTAGTGGGAAGACATCAGCAGCAGCGGCACCCCCAAACGTGCTGCCTGAGATGCCATAGCAGCTATAGAAGGACTGGATGCAAGATCCACTTTTCAATCCATACCCCAGGGTTGGTGATAGGGGGTATAGAGCAAGTGGGGCCAACGAGGCCAGCAGTCACCATAGGGGCCGATCACGGAGCAGAGATAGATCCCAGCGCAGGCACAGGAGCGCTGGAGTTCCTCTCGGACACCAGCAGCAGTGGGTCTCGCAGCGACACAGGAGGCATAGGGGGTGCAGAAGCAGATCCCGTAGCAGGTCTCAACATGGGAACAAGGGAACAGGCACAGGGTAAGCCCCCAACATAGGAGTCACTGGAAAAGCCATTCCCAATCAGTGAGTGACGGATCCCGATCGGTTTTCAGCAAGGCACGAGAGCAGGGGTTCCAACAGGAGCATGAGAGAGTAAGTAGAAGCACATCGCCGGCACGCCAGCCAGCATTGCCCCAGCAGCAGTGTCACCACAAGAACATATGAGTTATCCTGCGCGGGGGCATGGGGAGGTGTAGGGTCCGGTAAAAATGAATTGGTAACAGTTTTGAGAGCTTTATGGGCAAGATTGAGGAAGGGACAGAAAAGGCTCTGCAGGGAGTCCTTCCCCGGGGGGGCACCACAACCCAACCTGTGCAGCCGATCCCTGTTAGAGGTGATGAAAGAAACCTATTTTTGTGGAGTTAGGCCCATAGAGGTACACTTGACAGAGGAGGTTAAAGAAAAAATATGGAAAAACGTAATATGTGACATATGGACCCTGTTATCGACCGACATGGTCAAAGTCGACAAGGAAAAAGTAAGGTCAGTTAAAGTCCCGTTTTTCTAGCACACGGCGACAAGTCATTCTTAACATGTTTTCAGTTTGAGGCAACCTTGAATGCTGCTCTTAGTAGGTTAGGTTGAGGGCTTAGGAATTCTGTACGCATTCCTTTTGAATTGGCGCTGCATGGGGGCACATAGATTGGGTTTTTTCAGAGAAGGAAGTCAAGGGTTTGGGGCGGTTGAAATCGAAATGCGTGGCGCAATATATCCCGACCCTGATAATGTTATCATGATAACACTAACATGATAACGATAACATGATAACACTAAAACATTAACATGATAACGATAACATGATAATGATAACACGATAATGATAACGTGATAACACTAACACGATAACGATAACGATAACACGATAACATGAGAACACTAACATGATAACGATAACATGATAACGATAACATGATAACGATAACACGATAACGATAACACGATAACGATAACGATAACAACATATACTGTGTATAGTGGTGCGCACCTCCCCTGGATTTAATAGTGGGAATTCCATTCATGAAGAGCATATACTGTGTATAGGTGTGCGCACCTCCCCTGGATATTATATGGAATTCATTCTGAAGAGCATATCCTGTGTATAGGTGGACCAGTGCCCCTGATATTAATAGGGGAATTCATTCATGAGCCATATACTGTGTATAGGTGGACCAGTGCCCCTGGATATTAATAGTGGAATCTTCATGAAGCACATATACTGTGTATAGGTGGACGCGGTGCCCCTGTATTAATAGTGGAATCATTAATGAAGCACATATACTGTGTATAGGTGGATGCAATGCCCCTGGATATTAATAGCGGGTTACCAAAATCGATTGCCACATTGGAGGGTTATCGCTGAATTCAAAGCTTACCGACACCGCATTCGAGGGTTATGGCGATTCATAAAATCTGGTTCTAGCTCGGGTTTGGGTTCATGTCCATCCCTAATAAGACATGCTGTTATGTGTAAGTTAGGCTCTTTGGGGCAGGACCAGATGTGAATGTATCAATGTAATTTTAAAGCACTATGGACAATGACGAAATTATCATTAGATGATTGGGTCCAGCATTCTTTATCTATTAACCCTGTCATAAATCAGATACCTAAATTATGCTAATGGAAGCCTCCACACAGCTGATTGTTGTGCATTGTGGATGTTCCTCTTTAGCTGACACATATACAGTAACTTAACCTGTAGTTTATATACATTTCCATGAACAATACATTAAAAACAGTTGATTTTTTAACGCTTGCTGGATTTGCCACTGTTTCCTGCCACAATGTAACAATTACAACATGGATGGTGTAAAACCTGTCCATAAATTACCTCGATATTGGACATTTATATATCAAATTGTTTGTAATGTCAAGGCAGTTGTTGGACCATCGCTTAAACATTGAGAGATTTGTTTGTATTGTATGGCCACATTAAAGGGCAACTGTGTCTCCAAACAGTGATGGTTATTAAAGCCTGCAGTATTTCCTTTTAAATGAGCCGACAATTACATCTCTGGCTGCAGCCTGTAAGAATTATATTGGGGTGAATGTTCAAACTTCCTGCTTCCAGTAGGTTGAGTGACATCACCTGACCTTTCCACGCTCTCCTCCCCTGGCGAAGCATGCTCAGTAAAGACTTAAAGGGACACTATACAACATACTTTTCCTCATCTTAATTTATAATTGAATACATGTAGTAGCACTTACTCTGATTGTGTTGCTGCATGCTTTAGATCCAGCACACATTTGTTTAGGAGCAGTATCCCCCTCCCTCTTTTAACCACTCCCACTTTCATCTGACCTACTTTTTCCCACAAACCAACTGTCAAGCCTGCACACAGCATACAGCATTCCAACTGTCAAAACTATGTCACCATTCCAGCTACAGTAAAACTACTCACAGAAGAATATTTTTTGAGAGCAAGGAACTTGATTGACAGCTGAAATTTAAGAAGCTTAGTTTGGAAATCTAAAGAAATAGGGAGAATCAACAAAAAATGATATAGTGGTGGTTGAGCATTGTACTTCCATTATGGTCAATTTAAAATAACCTATTTTCGGTATAGATGCCCTTAATGCTGGGGGAAACAGGAAGTGCTAGGGGAAATGACAGTTGAAGAGGGGAGCCTATTAATGCAGACAGAGACTGTGTCACATGACTACAGCTGGTCACATGGCTGAAAACAGGAAGTGTTCAGCAGGAAGTATTTGCTGAACCTTTCCAGCAATAATTACTCACAAATTTATCTAGAGATGTGATTTAGGTTTTATTTTGTGTGATGGATGGGTTTTTTATATATTCTTACTAGTTTGGAAGAACCACAGTTACCCTTAAAGCCAATTTTTGAAGAAATCTAAGCAACTATTCTAAACCAACTTTTTTCTCGTTGAGTTATGCAAATCACTTGCAATGTTTACTGAATTTGTCTTTATAATTATATTCCCTGTTGACTAAGATTATAGCAGCTCAAGACATGACTTCAGAACTTGTGTTTCTACACAGAAAATCTTGGAAAACTGGGGACATATTGTGCACATTGTTGCATTGTCCCAAGTGTGTGGTGAGTTTTAATATATTGCAGTTTTAAGTAATAAAAAACATTTATGGACCGACGCACCTCAGCTGCGAGTTTGCTTACAGATAATTTGTTTTTTGTTGAAATGGCAACGTCCTTTTCTCTTCAATTCGCAACAATTCAACGATAAATTACCAGCACATTTGCATATATGTTCAGTAGGGAAGGCCAATAAATATCAGTGTATGTTTATGTTTTCTGTAAAAATATTCCCTATGTTTTTAATAATTCAGAATTCATTTGGATCACGCCTGATGCGTTTCGGACCCGCTAGTCCTTAAATACACACAGGGTTATTCAATAAAATCTTATTGTTAAAATGGTGCTTTTGCCCCAACCAATCAGATGTTAGCTTCAATGTTAATAGATCTGATTGGTTGGGGCAAAATTAGCGCCATTTTAAACGATAAGAACTTTTATTGAATCTCCTACTTATCTTTTAAAATGGTGCTAATTTGGCCCCAACCAATCAATGTTAGCTTTCAATGTTAATAAGATCTGATTGGTTGGGGCAAATTAGCACCTTTGAAACGATAAGAACTTTTATTGAATAACCCTGACAATCTCTTAACAGAGTTCCACCCATGTGATGAACATTCAGGTAGACCACTGTGACTCGGAGCGTCACGTCCGTTTTGCTACAAAGTTAACCCGCTTCAAAATTTAACCTATTGGGGAGTCTTCCATCAGATGTGGTAATGGCAAGTTCATTGACCAGCTTTAAAAGTAGGCTGGACAAAATGTTGAAAATCCTGGTATGGGAAGATTCAATATGGCTAAAAATAAGTGCAAAACCCAGCGCAATATCATGTTAACATGAGATTGGACATTTATTTTAGGGCACTGCACCATTTCCAGTGCTCGCAATACAAATCCCCTTTGGTTAATTTGAGCTACAGGTGCCCAATCTTACCAGGCTTTTTATTGGACATAACAGGAGCGCCTTACATTTCCCCCATTCCTCCCCGATGTCATTACCGGGTGTAATCATGTATTGAATTGCAGGATGGTGGAAAGGACACTAGAGTTAGTTTTTTCAGTGTTATCGTTATCATTGTTATCGTTATCGTGTTAGTGTTATCATGTTATCATATCATGTTATCGTATCATGTTATCGTCATCTGTTATCTTTATCATGTTAGTGTTATTATGTTATCGTTATCGTGTTATCGTTATCATGTTATCGTTATCATGTTATCGTTATCGTGTTAGTGTTATCGTGTTCGTGTTATCGTGTTATCGTTATCGTTATCGTTATCGTTATCGTGTTATCGTTATCGTGTTATCGTTATCATGTTATCGTTATCATGTTATCGTTATCATGTTAGTGTTGTCATGTTATCGTGTTATCGTTTCGTTATCGTGTAGTGTTATCACGTTATCATTATCGTGTTATCATTATCATGTTATCGTTATCATGTTAATGTTTTAGTGTTATCATGTTATCGTTATCATGTTAGTGTTATCATGTTATCGTTATCATGTTATCGTTATCATGTTATCGTTATCATGTTATCGTTATCATGTTAGTGTTGTCATGTTATCGTTATTCTTGTTATCATTATCATGTTAGTGTTGTCATGTTATCGTTATCATGTTATCGTTATCATGTTATCATTATTCTTGTTATCGTTATCATGTTATCGTTATTCTTGTTATAGTTATCATGGTATGTGGTAATGTTATCGTTATCATGTTAGTGTTATCATGTTATCGTTTCATGTTATCGTTATCGTGTTATCGTTATCGTGTTATCGTTATCGTGTTAGTGTTATCGTGTTATCGTTATCATGTTATAGTTACATTTTATCATTATCATGTTATTATTATCATGTTTCATGTTATCGTTATCATGTTAGTGTTTTCATGTTATCGTTATCATGTTATCGGTATCATGTTAGTGTTATCATGTTATCGGTATCATGTTATCGTTATCATGTTATCATTATCGTGTTATCGTTATCGTGTTATCGTTATTGTGTTAGTGTTATCATGTTATCGTTATCATGTTATCGTTATCATGTTAGTGTTGTCATGTCATCGTTATCATGTTATCGTTATCATGTTATCGTTATCATGTTAGTGTTGTCATGTTATCATTATCATGTTAGTGTTATCATGTTATTGTTATCATGTTATCGTTATCATGTTATCGTATTTTTATCGTATCATGTTAGTGTGTCATTTTATCATTATCATGTTAGTGTTATCATGTTATTGTTATCATGTTATCGTTATCATGTTATCGTTATCATGTTAGTGTTTCATGTTATCATTATCATGTTAGTGTTATCATGTTATTGTTATCATGTTATCGTTATCATTTTATCGTTATCATGTTAGTGTTGTCATGTTATCATTATCATGTTATTGTTTCATGTTATCGTTATCATGTTATCGTTATCATGTTATCGTTATCATGTTATCGTTATCATGTTATCGTTATCATGTGTGTTATCATGTTATCGTTATCATGTTATCGTTTCATGTTTATCGTTACATGATAACATGATCAGGTCGGATATATTGCGCCACGCATTTCGATTTCAACCGCCCCAAACCCTTGACTTCCTTCTCTGAAAAACCCAATCTATGTGCCCCCATGGCAGCGCCAATTCAAAAGGAATGCGTACAGAATTCCTAAGCCCTCAAACCTAACCTACTAGAGCAGCATTCAAGGTGTGCCTCAAACTGAAAACATGTTAAGAATGACTTGTCCCCGTGTGCTAGAACGGGACTTTAACTGACCTTACTTTTTCCTTGTCGACTTTGACCATGTCGTCGATAACAGGGTCCTATGTCAACATATTCGTTTTTCCATTTTTTTCTTTAAACCTCCTCTGTCATATGTACCTCTATGGGCCTAACTCCACAAAAAGGTTTCTTTCATCACCTCTAACATGGGATCGGCTGGCACAGGTTGGGGTGTGGATGCCCCCCCGGGGAAGGACTCTCGGCAGAGCCTTTCTGTCCCTTCCTCAATCTTGCCCAGTAAAGCTCTCAAACTGTTACCAATTCATTTTTACCGGACCCTACACCTCCCCATCCCCCGCGCAGGATAACTTCACTATGTTCTTGTGGTCACTGCTGCTGGGGCAATGCTGGGCTGGCGTGCCGCGCTGTGGCTTCTACTTACTCTCTCATGCTCCTGTTGGAACCCCTGCTCTCGTGCCTTCCTGAAACCGATCGTGATCCGTCACTCACTGATTGGGATGGCTTTTCCAGTGACTCCTATGTGGGGGCTTACCCTGTGCCTGTTCCCTTGTTCCCATTGTTGAGACCTGCTACGGGATCTGCTTCTGCACCCCCTATGCCTCCTGTGTCGCAGACCCACTGCTCTGGTGTCCGAAGAGGAACTCCGCGTCTCCTGTGCTGCGCTGGGATCTATCTCTGCTCCGTGATCGCCCTATGGTGACTGCTGGCCTCGTTGGCCCCACTTGCTCTATAACCCCCTATCACCAACCCTGGGGTATTGGATTGAAAAGTGATCTTGCATCCAGTCTCTATATGGCTATGGCATCTCAGGCAGCTACGTTTGGGGTGCCGCTGCTGCTACTGGTCTTCCCACTAGCTGCTGCCTGGGGCCTATTCCCTATTGCTGCCCCACCCTCTACCAACATGACCAGCTATCCCCGAAATTATGGGCCTTGTTCCTCCCCTGTCCTATTTCCTGCCTCTGAGGCTGGGGATAATGCAGCTCCGGCTGTGTCTGGGTGTGGAGGGCAGCAAGGGTTCCTGTAATACCCTCGCCCGGTGACCCCTGGTTAGAGCCTGCTGTTGCGCGTCCTTCTGAGGACCCTTCCTTTTGAAGAAGAGCGTGGGGGACTGGGACTTACCCTTGAGGGGGCTCTGGAACGACGTGATAAGCGAGTTGTAGTGCGATCTATAGCTCATACCGTGGGCCTAAACCAGAGGGATCACCTGGTTGGACCACTCTGCCCAGCCTAATCAGCTCTCTACACCCACCCAGCCCCCTCGCGGCTGATCCTCTCCCTTACCTGCTCCAAAGCGGTCAGACATCCTAGCTGCCTCAATGCCGTTTGTTTTTTGCCCTAAATAAACTGGAGCAATGGGAATACTGCTTACCCAGTCACCGGCAAAGCACAATGGCGCTGGTGACTGGGTGGTTGGCATTAAGCTTGGCGAACGCCGAGCATATTGATGTCACATGCCTGGGATTGCAGCTCACGTGAGAGCCACTACCTCCACAGTGCCGCACAGTGACGTCCATTCGTGCATGCCGTGAGACCCAAAGGCTCCAGCCAACCAGAAACTTTCCTGGAAATGAGACCATTCCCCAAGGTCAGACACAACCGACACCTATGCGGGCTGGTGCTATGCAGATTACTGCTTTCTGGTTCCTCCCCCCTTTCTTCATAACACATGTTCTACAGTGTCGTATGATGGGAGATTTTTCAGTGACAGTGACTGTGGGAGGAGCCAGAAAGCAGTCAGTTTCTACAAGAGTATAATTTATTAGAGTATACTAAGAGTATAATAAATATTGGTGGAACCTTTTAAAAAATGTTCAGTTTATTTAATCTTTTAATACCGTACAATACAGTGTGATGGCAATAGATAGTCAGCACAAGGACAAAGTGGTTCTTTGCTATTAACGGTTTTCTACTTGCTAGAACCTGAAGACCTTATATTTCCGTTAAACTATTGTTCCTCTTCTACATTGTTGGAATTATGAAAATTATGGGCTTGATGGAATAACGTGGATCCAAAGGATGTGGCGCAGTTTGCTCCATTTTATTTATGTAGATTTATTTTATAAAATAATTATTACCATCTGTATGTGTTGAACCTTCCAGGGATCTCTTGCTTCATATTATTAATCTGGAATGTCTCCGAGTGGAAGGCTTTAGACAGTTAATTAATGTTGATCATTAAAAGCATTTTAATTATCTAATGTATGCAATTAGTATTTTATTCGTGTTCGTTATCATACATTATATTCTTTAGGATTTCCATGCAGTGACTTTAGACAGAAGTTTTTAGTTACAAATATAACTCTGTGAGTATCTATATGTATAACAGTAATTAAGGCCATTATACTCCAGAATAAGGTCTATTGTTTGCCCCAGATTGCTCTCCAAAATGGTCAGGAGGAACTTCTAACCTAACCACCCAGGTAAGTAATAATAGAAGGTATAATATTACCTCTGACCTCCAGTACTATTCTTCAATCAGGGGCACATAAATAACAACCCAGACCACTCCCTTTTGACATACCCAGAGAGCCTAAAACACTAGCAAGGGAGTTTAATATTGCAAAGCTGTGCTTTTTACCTTTCCGTGACGCGCCACTGGACGTAAACACATTATTCTAATTTTGCAATGCGGGATGAGGAAAAGGGAAGACGTTTTGGGTTCCTTATTCCCCATAGAATCCCTGGTTCAGTGCAAAACCTAACAAATGGTTAATTAGATGCGTTGCTCTATTTCTAAAACACTTTGGAAAAGGGGCCGTGCCTTAAAATTAGTGATAACCCACGTTAACCCGATATCCTTGGTTGTTTGGAGTTTTTGCTGTTTTTTTTTATAATATTGAATCTCCCGTAGGTTCACATGCTGGGTTTTACTTAGATCATCTGCAACACATAGAGGAAGGGTCACATTGCAAGTTGCACACCCACCCATTGGTGTGATCCAGGATGTCAGGAGTAAACAGAGCTTCAATGTTAAGGTAGTCAATATAACAGAGCCATAAGGGTAAGGTTACCCAGGGACATAGTCCTCACCCTGGGTATATGAAAATGGAGATTGGTTTTGGGACTTCTGCTTACTTCTCCTTGAATGTTTCTACAACAGAAACCCTTACACTTATATATTTGTATTTCTTTCTGTTCTACAAGTGGATCAGAGAAGGGCAACTAAATAATAGGGAAATGAGGGGCTTGAACAGCAGGCAGAGAGACAAGTTTGGCTGTTACATTGGAGAAGCGACGTTTGTGTGGGGATATGATAACCTTATATAAAATATTAATGGGCCATACAATGAACCTCTGTGCTTGTTCACTATAGGTCATATCAGAGGACACGTGGACATCCTTTAAGGTTGAAGAAAAGAAGTTTCATCTTCAGTGGAAGGTTTCTTTACAGTGGAAAGGTGAAACTGTGGACTGTCTTCCAGCAGATGTGGTAATGGCCAGTTCATTAAATAGCTTTAAAAAAAAGTCCTGGATAATTTTCTAAAAAAAAAAAAATTGGGAATTACTGTATTAATACATATACTGTAGTTTCTGGTTGGTACAGGGATCTATATAATATTGAGAATTACTGGTATTACATACTTATTCGTTCTGGTTGGTACGGATCTATATAATATATTGAGAATACTGGTATTAATACATTGACTGTAGTTCTGGTTGGTACAGGGATACTATATAATATTGAGATTACTGTTATTAATACATATACTGTAGTTCTGGTTGGTACGGGGATACTAATAATATTGAAATTACTGGTATTTATACATATACTGTAGTTCTGGTTGGTACGGGGATACATATAATATGAGAATTAGGGTATTAATACATATACTGTAGTTCTGGTTGGTACAGGAATACTATATAATATTGAGAATTACTGGTATTAATACATATACTTGTACTTCTGGTTGGTACAGGATACTATATAATATTGAGAATTACTGTATTAATACATATACTGTAGTTCTGGTTGGTACGGATCTATATAATATTGAGAATTACTGGTATTCATACATATACTGTATTCGGTTGGTAAAGTTAATACTATATATATTGAGAATGACTGGTATTAATACATATTCGTAGTTTCTGGTTGGTACAGGGATACTATTAATATTGAGAATGACTGGTATTAATACTATATTGTATGTTCTGGTTGTATGGGATCTATATAATATTGAGAATTACTTGTATTAATACATATACTGTAGTTCTGGTTGGTAATGGATATATATATATTTGAGAATTACGGTAGTATATACATATCTGTAGTTTCTGGTTGGTACAGGGTACTATATAATATTAGAATGACTGGTATTAATACATATATGTAGTTCTGTTTGTATGGGGATACTATATAATTTGGAATTACGGTATTAATAACATATACTGTTAGTTCTGGTTGTACAGGGAATTATATATAATATTGAGAATTACTGGTATTAATCCATATACTGTAGTTCTGGTTTGGTACAGGGATTATATAATATAGAGAATTACTGGTATAATACATATACTGAGTCTGGTTGGTATGGGGATACATATAATATTGAGAATTAACTGGTATTAATACATATACTGTAGTTCTGGTGGGTAGGGATACTATATAATATTGAGATGACTGGTTTAATACATATTGTAGTTCTGTTTGGTATGGGGATACTTAATAATATTGAGAATTACTGGTATTAATACATATACGTGGTTCTGGTTGTACGGGATCTTATTGAGAATTCTGGTATTCATACATATACTGTAGTTCTGGTTGGTACAGGATACTATATAATTTGAGAATTACTGGTATTAATACATTACTGTATTTCTGGTTGGTACAGGATACTATATAATATGAGAATTACTGGTATAATACATACTACTGTAGTAATGGTTGGTTACAGTTGGACATGGGATTTTATTTTCTTTCTTCTCGTAAAACTAAGCAGGAAGTAGAGTAATATGGTTTAATAATGGACATATATGTATATATGGAAATGTTACAATTCTTTTATGTAGTTCCTCAAACTCAAGTAGCAAAAAACACACAACTATGGTTACGAGAGGTTATTCTACTAACTCAATTTATTTGCTGACCTCATAGTTCCATCAAAACCACAAGTCCAGTCTCTCTAGTACTTGATACTTTTTATATAGTTTTAACTTTACGCCTTTTATCCAGGAAAAAAATTATTTATCCTTTCAAACCCGTTTTGTACATCGTTTTCACTCTAGAGAATCCTAGTCCTACACAGGAATGTAATAATAGGCAGGGAGAAATGAGGAGTATTCACATTGGCTGACAAGGATATGGTACGGAAACAATTAGACAAAGTAATATCAATAAAGCCTCAAGGACAGATGGATTGCATCCCGGATTTAAAAGAGCTTAATTCAGTTCTATCTAGTACCACTGTTTTCATCTTTTCAGATTCACTTTGTCAGGCTATCACTTCCTCTGCCTACTGGCTTTTAACAAGGAGGGAAGAGGCCTTTCATCCATGCTTGTATTCAAGGCATAAGACCTCCAATTAAAGTGACGTGTTGGGGGTGCTACTACCACATGGAAGCTTGGTCAATCTTCATGCAGAGAGCTCGTTACAATTATACACAACAAGGGGGGGCTGTGGGAGCACTCCTGTGGCAAATTACTTATATAAACAATAGTGAAAGTGCTACTGATCTGACCAAAAATTAGAACAACAAGAAAAGAATTATCAATGCACATTCCTGGGCCCCTATATATCATAATAATCTATGCTAGTGCAAACAGTAAGACCTGGGTGTTTTTGTTAATTTTATGATAAAGGGAAAGCCTTCCAACCACGTCAAGGTAACTCAGATGGAAGGTCCTAACATTTACCTTGGGTCATTTATCTGGGCTGACACTCCCTGGATTTTTCTTGGGAAGGTTGTCTCCCTGACCTTGCTTGGATTAGTATTACAGCTATCACCTTCCCTCCGCCTACTGGCTTTTAACAAGGAGGGAAGGGCCTCTCATCCAATTCTATTATTCAGGCATAAGACCTCCAATTAAAGGATGTGTTGGGGTGCTACTACCACATGGAAGCTTGGTCAATCTTCCTGCAAGAAACTCTGCTACAATATACACAAAAGGGGGCTTTGGGATGACACTAAAGTGCTTCAAGCAGACCTAGATAGATTATCAAAATGGGCAGCAGAATGGCAGATGAGATTCAATGTTGATAAATGTAAGGTGATGCATTTGGAGTTAATAATTCCTGTGCCACCATACACCTCTGTTTTAATGCTCTGTAATGAAAAAGATTTGGGGTGCTGGTATATACCGACTTAGCTGTAGCAACCAATGCCAGGTAGCAACGGCTAAGCTAGCAAGATATTGTCTTGTATCAGAGGGGAATAGATTCAAGAAGAAAAATATTATTCTCCCCTCTATACAAGGCACTGGTAAGATCTCTTTGGAATATGCAGTGCAGTTTTGGAATCCATATAAAAAAGGACATCTTGGAAATGAAAGCATTTCAGATAAGGGCATAAATTAATAGGGGAATGTAGGTCATGAATATGCAGGCATATTGGCCAAGTGTAGGGCTGTTTACATTGGAGAAGCGACGTTTGTATAGGGATAATGATCACTTTATACAATATATTAATGGGCCATGGAATAAACACTCTGGTGCATTGTTCCCTATAGGTCATATCAGAGACACGTGGACATCCTTTAAGTTGGAAGAAAAAGTTTCATCTTCAGGTTAGAAATGTTTTCTTTACAGTGAGAACGGTGAAACTATGGAACCTGTCTTCCAGCAGATGTGGTAATGGCAAGTTCATTAAATAGCTTAAAAATGGGCTAGATAAGTTTCTACAACTAAAAAATTGAAATATCCAGGGATATTTTCCGATTGCTCTTGGATCAGGATGGAATCCCCCCCCCCCTTTTTTTAGCTGGGATTTTTGCCTTCCTCTGGATCAACTGTTAGGAAGGGTTCAAAAAAAAAAGTGAATAGGTTGGACTTGATGGAAGTAATGTCTTTATTTAACCTCAATTACTATGTTACTATGTAAAACATTATGGCCCATCTTGTGTCTATTACCAGTAATGATTTTTTCATTTTGGCAGTGGACATACATTTAATGTGTATTGTTCTGAAACTGAAATTTCGAATATATTTTTTCACGTTTGTATTTTCATTCCTGTCACGGTTATAAATATCATGTGAATGAAGTATTCAAAAAAAAAATAATTATTTATCATTTTCTAATGATGTATCTATAAACCATGATTGAATGAAAGCAAAGATTTCTTGACAGTAGGCTCCATGGCAATCCTCATTCCCGATATAAACATTCTCTAAGTGGAATAAACTCTCTGCAGTTTCTTGTACACTTGGGGAGACCTACACAGGAGGTTTTCTGATTTGTTGAATTCCAGTCACGTTTTTATTTTTATTTAGGTCGTGCAAGGACATGGAATATAATAATTGGAATTGCCAGAATCAAGAAAGTAGGCTACAACGATATAGGTAGATTTGCTTGCCAGAGATTCATACTGGTTTTGAGAACTCTGGGTAAATCCGAATACGCCATTTTTGTATTGAATACTTTGGCCTCATTTACCCAGACTCGTTGGGCAAATCATATGGAGTTAAAGTCACGCTAGCCGGTTTGCTTTGTTACGCAAAACATCCACCTGCGCATTCCGACACTCGCGATTTAATATCGTGTTTGCGCTCGTTTTGGCTGCAGGATTTTAACGCCAGCAGATTATCCCTACTGGGATGTACCCACATTTGCAAAACAATATTAAATTGCAAACGACTTTTCCCAGAGTGGTAGCGGCTCTGGTGTAAATGAGCCGTTGTGTTGTCTTCGTACCCGCTAGTATCTAGCGCTAGTATTAAACTGGTTATTGGTTTTAACTCCAATACTTGCGGTGAATCCCTATATAAGATAGTTATTTACTGATACCCCCTATTATTTGTATGGGGTGCATTAAGCGATTGGAGGGTTATGCGAACGATACATTCTAGGGTTAGTGAAAACGATCCGTACATTCGAGGATTATTGAAAACGAGCTATACTTTCGAGCGTAAGCGAACGATACATTCTAGGGTTATCCAACGGCCGTATATTTCGATAATTATTGAATTTACGATAATTATCGAAATGCAGCTGCGAGATTGAAAAACGAACTAGTTCGAATAGTTTGAGTTCGTCCGAACTCATAAGTTCATATCGAACTCGGTTCAGGTTTGGTTTAGTGTCCATCACTACCGGACACCCTACAAAAAAGAAAGTGATAGTTGTGCTCTACAGTACAGTATGTAGGGAACTTACCTTTCCGATTTCCACAGTATTATTTTAATGAAGAAAAATATAGACATATATATTTCCATCATTTGCAGTATGGTAATACTTTACATTTTGACAATACTACTTCCTTCTTCCCAAATTCAACAGAGCGCATTTTTAAAGTAACATCATGATTACAATTATTCATACTGAATTCTAAGTTCCGTCTCTTTTTGTCATAATGGTCTCTTTTTTGTCTTCCCTCTAAGCTTTGGGTGAACTGCTACAGTACAGTATCGCAATGAGTCATTGCTTCACAAATGAAACCGTCCGTAATTACACCTCCATGAGTTTATCTTGCAAGGTCATGTCTTAAAAAGTAAAAACACATCAATCCAGGAATAGTTTTGTGAGAGAACGTTGCAGTTCTCAAAGTTTATGATAAAGCAAAAAGCCACTGTGATAACCAAGTGACAAACATGTACAGGACTGAAAGGTCTAATGTTCGTTAAACATTTAGAGACTTAATCTAAAAAAAAAAGTAGATGCTTAAAATTACAATAAAATCTAGAGCACACTCCCCACACAGCTGTTGCTGTATGCAAGACAGGTAGGTATGTAGTGTGGCCCCAGTTCGCGGATCCGAACCCGATCGCGCGGATTTTACCTGCGTTCGCGACGCCGGATATCGCGGATTTTCCGCTTTTCCGCCTTCCAACTTGTTGCCGAATCGCGTTTTCGAAATTTTTCAAAATTACGAGGATTTATCGTATTTTCGAGAATGCGTGAAAATATGTACTTTTCGAAAATTTCCGAAATTACGAGGATTTCTCGTAATTTCGAGGATTTTTCCATTTAATTGGACCGCTCGCAGATTTTCCGAATTTTTACGAAAATTCGCGGATGCTCAAGCGGACTGGATTTTGCGAAGTTCGGACATCTCTAGTAGGTAGGTGCAGTCCCCCTAGCCCTCTACTCCAGGGCCCAAAACAGTTTTTCCAGAACAGAAAGATATGGGGAGCACACTAAGGAAGGGACAGTGCATCCCGTTGTTATAATAATATTTTTTGATTTGCCTGATAGTGTGCTCCCCCATATCTTTCTTGGTGATGCTTAAATTAGAATTTTATTTATTGTTGATCATTTCTTTTCAGTTTGAACACTCCGGTACCCTGAGATTAGGGCCATATCATCACTTTGTACACTAGTTGGGATCGTGTCTGTTTGAAATATTTGGGGCCAATCAGACGCCTTCTGATAGGACTGCATCATGGATAACCCTCAAAATAACCTGTACATTCAATAATCCTCGAAAATACAAACGGGAACTCGAAAGTATCTTCCGATTGTATTTTTCGAGGGTTTCGATGTATGAGGTTATTTTTCGTGGTTTACCAAAATAACCTGGTACATTTGGTACTTCTCAAATTACCTTCCAAAATCCGAACGATCCACTTGGTTTCGACAGAACGTTCAAATTTGGAACCGAGCAGTTCCGTGTTGGATCCGGTCTGTATCGTTCTACAGATTTCCCCGAACCTTCTGCTACACGCCAAATAATAGAACATTTTGACTTTATGTCAGAAACACCTGATGATGTTTTTGCGCACCCAGTATTTACCATGGGTGTACATTGGTACCGTCTGGTTCTTGTCATTTCTGAGCTTCATGGTACAGAATGGTGGCTGTCCCCCACCTAGGACTATGTGAGATACAATTGGTTAATCATACACCTGATTGCTATTATATACCGAAAATACTGATTGGGGTTTGTAGCGAGTGACCAAATATGGATTTAATTAGGATTTTTCATCTGTTCGCTCACTTTGCTTCTGTGATTTCTAAAATAACAATCAAAATTGACTTTTTTGAAAGCATTAACGCTTCTGCCATTACTAATTTATTTACTGTATTTAGGCCTGAAGGTGTTCTGGTCTGAATGCAACCCTAGACTGTTCATGCAATAATCGTTTTCTCCTGAACAATGAAATGCTAGATAATTGGATAATTGCGGTATTTAAAAATATGACTCGTTTCTACATGTTTTTCTCGGGTAAAAATAAAAAGCTCTATTATCTATTATCTAGAGATGGCCGGACTTCCTGAAGTTCGTTTCGTTTCCGAACATCATTAAAGTTCAGAAGTGCGGAAACAAACCCATTAAGTCAATGGGGAAATAGTTTTGAAAGTTCTGAAAATTACATTTAAAATAACAATGGTAACTTACTGTAATGCTGTGGCCCTGGAATGGTCTGGGGAACATGTCTATATCACCAAAACACTTTTTTCCCCACTATTGGTAAATTCGGTTTTCCGAACACTGCCATTCGAGGGTTATGGCCAATTTGAGGTTTACCGAACTATATTTTAGAGGGTTACAGAACATACATTTGAGGTTACCGAAATCGACCGTTACATTCGATGGTTTACTGACGATACATTCGTGGTTACCAATCAACCATTACATTCGATGGTTACTGAAACGATACATTTAAGGGTTACCGAAATTGATATTACATTTGAGGGTTACTGAACAATACTATTCAAGGGTTAAGAAAATTGACTGTTACTTCAAGGGTTACTGAATGATACATTTTGAGGTAATCGAAATCGAAGGATACATTTAAGGCTATCCCCTCAATAAAATGTATAAACTTGATTCATGTTTGTGCAGTAATGTGACAAATGTGGAAAACTTCAAGGGTCCGAATACTTGCAACCACTGTACATCTGAGGGTTACCGAAAATGGCTGCTATAATCGAGGGTTACCAAAATCAGTTGCTACATTCGAGTGTTACTGAAATGGCCACTACATTTCAAAGGGTTACCGCAAATTGGTCGCTTACATTTGGGCGTTACTGAAATCGAGCCGCTACTTTGGTTATAAAAAACGTATATCAACGTTTACTAACTCGAAGGCTATATTCGAGGGTTACGGAAATCGACTGTTACATTCGGGGCTACTGAACCATACTTCATGTTACTGTGCGACACTGAAATCAAAGGATACAATCGAGGTTACCATAATTGAAGGTACATTGGATGGTTACCGAAATCGTATGTACATCAAGGGTTACCCGAAATCGCAAGGCAACATTCGTGGTTACCGAACTCGAAGCATACATTTGAGTTACCATATTTAAAACAATACAGTCGAGGGTAACCTATTCGAGAATTCGAAAATTATTGAATTTTTCGCTTATTATAAAAATAAGTCAGCGAGTTTGGCAAAACCCAAGACAGTTCCGATAGAATTCAGATAGTTCGAGTTCTGTCAAACTCATAAAGTTCTGCCCAAACTGGCATTCGGGTTTGGTCTATCACTATTATCCTGTAAGCCAGAAAAGATGGAGGAAATATTCTCAAAGAACACAGATTAAAAGCAAGCAATAGAAAAGTGCCAATTATTAAAATGCCAGGCACACAAGATAAATGGCCCTTGTCAGTCAATTAATGTGGGGTAACCCATAAACATCAGGGAGATTTCCTGCAAGTGTCTTTGTTGCTTCTGGGAAACTCTCATACTGTGATTTTTATTCCTAGGCTATACTGTAGGTTTCTTTTAGATCAATACATTCTGTTAACAGCTAATACTAATACTAAATTGTTAGCGAAATATGCTGTTTGTATGACCTAGTAATATTAGAGAGGATTCTATGAAACTGTTACTATGTAGTCTTGGGATGTTTTAATTGGCTCTCGGTTAGGAAGATACATAAAGAGACTGCAATCATTAAAAAAACAGCCAGTGCCTTGGCATAACTTGTCGTTTGGAATGAAACCATAAAATGTTTGTTGTATATAAATTACAATTATATAGAGTGGAAATTCTTCTGCTCTGGTCAAATATTATTATATTTTTTTTATTAGTATCCCGGGCCAGTCTATGAGAATAGTGGTAATTCCAACACAAACATCAACACAATGTTCCAGGGGAACCTCCTCCTGCTTCGGGTGGTGAAATTTTGTCTTTGATGCAGTGTGTGAGATAAATACGTTTCTACCAGGTTGATTTGGTACTTATTATTAAATTAATTTTAGGATTCTGATACCCTTGGGGTATGGTTAGTCCATAGATTAGCCCCCTTGGATTCATTCTGTGTACCATATACTGTACCATTATAATATATCATCGTATGTGTGCTATGCATACAGTAAAACATAAACCTCATTACGTGTTTTTATGGCCATATAAAATAAAAGCCTTTCAACCACGTGAAGGTACCCCCCAGTATAAGTGATCCTAATAATTACCTCAGAGCATTTCTGAGATGACATCCACTCCTTAGTTGCCTTTTCGTGGCAAATGTGTCTCCCTCACCATTAAGTTTCATGAGAGCAATTTGGATGAAAATAAATAAAAAGTTGAAATAAAAATAAGTGTTGGCCAATCACCTGACTTTAAAGCCATCTAGCCTTTCTGCTGTGGCTACTTAGAAGAGCCATGAGTGACCATGTACTGCTGTGGCCATTTTGATAAGCCCATGATTTCAAGCCATGAGCCACTTTCTTTGTCCAATCCAAAGAGTTGTTTCTGCTGTGGCCATTTTGAGTACCCATGATTGACCATGTCCTGCTCTGGCCTTTTCATGAGCCATGATTGGCCCCAAGTACTCCCTGTGGTCCTCTGATAAGACCTTGATGACCATGTACTGCTGTGGCCATTTTTGATAAGTCCATGATTGACCATGTCAACATTTACTGTTTTTTTTTTAACTCCTAGTTATAAAGTTCACTGCCAACCAGTATTTTTCCTCTTTTTATGATTCGCGATAATGAATGGGTTGCAATGTAACATTATGATCGGAAGAAGGAATACGCTGGATTACGGTTCTGAAGTAGGGTAAGCTGGGAGAGTTAATTTCTAGTACAGGATTCGGTGTTATTTCAATTGGCCTTATCTTTTTTATCTCTCTATCTTATTCTTCCACTTGTTTACAATTGCTAAGGAATCTCTCAGGAACTCTGGATCAATCCGACAGTGTAATTTATATCACCATCATGGAAAGTACATACCGAAGTATAGAAAAAGACACATGGCAAGTAGCCCAGCACATTGTATGTATAGTTACATTATTTATAGATCTAATATCAGAGGCTGCCAGGTTTTAGAATCCTCTTCAGCAGATATTTATACACTTACAAGTGGGGTGAAGACCCAGAGGTGTCTGGTTGCTAATAGTTTGGTGCAGTATACACAAATGTTTTGGTGCTCAACCCCTTTTTATTTATTTATACACAACACAATTCTGAATGGCAGGGTAAAGTCATTGGGATGGGAGAATTATGCTTTTTTTTGTTTAAAGCTATGTTTTTTTCAAAAAAACGTACACAGGGAGGGAGGTATTGGTATTCTACCTCCCATGTAATTGTTTCTCTTAGCGAATTCGCAAGAAGAACAACTGCTTACGCCAGGCCTTCCTTAGTGCATCCAGCACTATCTTTTAATACAGGAACATCCAGGACACTACCTCAGATAAAAAAAACTATATAATTGCCGCTTTCCAACACAATGGCCGCTTTCCACAAAATGGGTATAAGAAGTAGTATAATCAATCCTATGACCCTCTCCAAGGTATCTCTTTATTTTTTCAAACTTAATTTTTAGAGTATATTTTTTCTTTCATAGCATTTAGCCTAGTGACTTACCATGATAACAATGCATAAAAATATAATATATATATATATATATATATATATCTATATAATAATCAACATTAAACACAGCCAACCAATAACAAACATATATATTGTTTACATTATTATTATATATATATTATATATTATATATATATATATATATATCTAACAAAAAATCATGTGGCGATCCTGCACCTCATCTTCTTTTCCTTTTTATTATAATATATAGCAGGTGCTCTAGGAACACAGATGCCTTCAAATCTGTACATCGGTTAACCAAAAATAAAAGGTTCCGGCGACCCTTCTTCACCGAAAGTTTTATTTAACGTTTCAGTGCTTTGCAGAGCACCTTTCATTCGAATCTGATGAAGGTGCTCTGCCAAGCACCGAAACTGTAATTAAACTGTCGTGTGAAGAGGAGGCGGGACCTTTTAATTTTTTTTTATTTGTGCTGGAATGTCACAAAATTGAAAACTTAAAGCAAATGGGAAAGTTTAAGTATAAACTTTGTATTTTGCATTGAAAGGTCATTTTGGGAAGGGAATGTGTTTTTGTGCTGCGATTTTAAAAACTCAATGATAGGAGATTGTTGTTTTTTACTTGCCTTTAAATATGGGTGTCCTCATGAAGTTAAGTAGGCCATTGGTGTGTGTTACTCGTGTCCTAGGCTTTTTCTTAAAGATTGGTTTCAAAATGTGTTTTGTTTTTTTAAAGTTTTATTTCACGTTTCAGTGCTTTGCAGAGCACCTCATCGGAATCTGATGAAGGTGCTCTGCAAGCACCGAACGTTAAATTAAAACTTCTCTTGTGAATAAGTAGTGCGGCGAACCTTTTTATTTTTTTTTTTAATTTTGTGCTGGAATGCACAAAATTGAAACATTAAAAAAAGGGAAATTGTAAAGTATAAACTTTTGAATTTTGATTGAAAGTCAACATTTTTGGAAGGGAATGTGTGTTTGTGCTGCAGATTTTTAAACTCAATGATGAGGACATTGTTGTTTTTTACTTGCCCTTTAAATTTGTGTGTCACATACTTAAAGGTAGGCCAGTTGGGTGTGTGTACTCGTGTCAGGTTTTTTAAAGATTGGTTCAAATTGTTTTTGTTTTTTTTTTACTACTGTTTAAAAATGTTTGCCACATGAATGAATGGTAGCCCGTTTGGTGTTGTATCCGTGTAGATTGGTGATGTCTGTCTATATGTACTTCACGGACGTGCAAAACCCGAGGTCCCTGCACTGGTGGTATGGCTCAATAAAGCCCGACTGGTCTGTAGTTGGTGCTCTGGTTTTCTTAGCTGTAGAATGCTGTAAAAGTCTTTTTAAGATATAGCTTTCCTAAGAGCTTTTTTCCATGGAAACATGTTATTCCAGAGTCTTTGTTCCTTATTTTCATATTGCATGAAAGGTGAGTTTCAAAGCCTTTTATTCCTCGCCTAATCCTATTAATTTTTGGTGAGTCTGTCTATATGCGCTTCAATACTACCAACAAGGCCTGCACTACACTGGATGATGGCTCAATAAAGCTGAAACCGGTCTGTAGTTGGCCTCTGGTTTTGCATTTAGCTTGTGGAATGCTGTTAATTTTTTTTTTTAAAGATTAGCTTGCCTATAGCTTCCATGGGAAACATGGTACATTCCCAGAAGGTCTTTGTTCCTTATCTTATCAGTTGGAAGACCAAACTTTTTTGATTTTTTGATTGATCAATTGTATTTTGACTTTAGTTAATCCTTAAGTCTGGCTACCACACAGAAATGGAAGGGGTAGGTTCGTAGTATGTGTCAGGTTTGGGGGTTAAAAAAAACAAAAAATCAAATTTTTTGAACTTTAGTTACCCTTTAAGTATGGCTTGCCACATAATGAACCAGTAGATCAGTAGGTGGTGTAACCTGTGGTAGGGTTGGGGGTTAAAAAAATTGTTGATTAGTTTAACTATTTATGATTAGTTAAAATTGGCTCTAGTTACCCTAAATATTGCTGGAAGGGTAGGTCATATTAGGCGACGTTGTACCTACATTAGTTTTGAGAAGTTAAAAAAATCAAACCTTTTTTTGATTATTGAATCAAATTTTGTTTTACTTTTAGTTGCATCTTTACGATGGCTGCCACATAATTGATAAGTAGAACAGTCAAGGTGCGTGTACTGTGTTGGGTTGGGGGTTTAAAAAAAAAACTTGTGACATAGTCAAAATTTTTTTTTTTTACTATTGTTACTCCTTTAATATTGCTGCCATCAAAAAAGGACGGGTAGTTCCGTAGGCGTGTGTACTGGATCCAGGTGGAAGTTAAAAAAAAAAAAAGACAACTGTATCTTGTATTTTTACAAGTAAGATAACCCTTTAATCATCAATGCTTCCTTTTAGTCAAGTTTACCGTTGTCCTCTGTAAGCCCCATCAAGTCTATGGGACTAATCGAGTTGTATCAAGGGAGTGTTAACAAAAGCAGAGCCCCTTGGGAAGAATTAAGCAGCAGCAAGAACAATCGTATCAACTGATAGCATTTTGATGGTTTAAAATATAGTTTAACTAGACACGGGGAATCAACTTGAACTAAGTGTATTATTAGCTTTCTTCTTCTGGAAGCTCTTCGGGAAGGGCCAGCCATGTGAATGGATAACTGAATTTAAAGCTATGAGCCAGTCCTCTGATTCTTGCTTCTCTCCACCTCTGAAAACAACTCGAATAATGCAGAGTTTTGTCTTACGCTTTTTAAATGATCTAAAACTGGTCATAGTTCAGTAATTCATATATAATCCTTTTATAAACTATTTAAAAAAAACCAAAGTTATTTTAGCCAGTACTAGGAACGCAGATACAGTGGGGAATAAATTGGGACCTAAACCATTAGTCACAGTATCCTCAGGTAACCTAAGGGCATAAAACCCCTCAAGGACACAATTCTTGGCATGTTCCACTTTCTATGTCTTCAGTCCCACCCAGTCATATCCCCATTCATTCTTATTTTCTTCTGATAGTGCCCCCTAAAAAAATATGTTCCCCCCTATGTTTCGGGGCCCAACGAGGACACTCCTTTGACAAAGAAAAATACTGGACTTACGGAAGTTTGGATTGATCTGTTTTTATTGAAATTCATTTCCATTAAACAAAATAGAAAACTTGAGGTTTACCATTATATTATTTCTTTCCCATCTACCAAGAGGAAAACATTATTTTTCCTTGGCATTTGATCTTGTAAGAGCTTCATGGATGTTTATATTGTATGTTTAATGTTTTCAAGAAACATGATGAACCTGAGTCAACCATATTGATTTCATCACCTTAGAGCCCTTGAACCTTCTGAAAATACAAAGTTTCTTAGCTAGAAAAACACACTTATCAAAATGTTATGGTGGAATAGACCTGTTTGAGTTCATCCCCCTTTTTAAGAATAGTGTACGTCCATGTGAACATTGGTCATTAAATTCATTACTTTTCTCCTATTGAACTCATTTTTATCTTAGAATGGTGTAGACCAGCATAGAAACCTGGCCAGAGAAGACATTTATATTCTTATTCTTAAACCACAGGTAATTCATGGATCAAGTTTGTACGTATTAGTAGTATCAGGGTATTCAATACAGTTCTTATCTTTAAAATGGTGCTCAATTGTTGCCCCAACCAATCGATGTTAGATTCAATGTTATAAACTCTGATTGGTTGGGCAAAACTTAGCACCATTTTTTTAAGTGAACTTTTATTGAATCTCCCTTATATCTAGTAAATTCCTATAAAAGGTTTACAGATTCAGATAGAAAAATATCCACTGCATATAACGAATCTAGTTTTTAATAATATGTTTGATTTAGTAAGATATTGGGTTCTTTTAGTAGTAATGGACCCCTCAGAGCACAGCAAATACTGTTCATGGCCTTTTATGGTTTGTAAAAGTATTGTGTTGAATCATATTATTACAATGAATCACCATAGATATGGCTAGAGGTGGTATTCCACCTCTATGTATATACCAGCAAGTTTTACAGGAAAAAAATAAAAATGAGTCCATCGTGTGGATCAACTAGAGATGGCTAAAACCCCCCCTTTTTTTTTTCTAGTTCGGTTAGTTTTAAACTCAGTAAAAGTTTGGAAATTTAAAACAAAAACACATTAAAGTCATGGAGACAAATAGTTTGAAAAGTTCGGATTTCATACGGTTAAATAGCATTGTACCTTACTGTGATGGTCTGGGACCTGGAAAATGTTTCTGGGGTCACCGTACATATCACCAACACTTTCATTCAATACTAACTTTCTCGGGTTAAACCAAAATGAAACGCCCCATTCTAGGTTATGGGAGCGCTAAATCAAGGTTTTTCGCACAACTCAAAGAGTTTACCGATTTACACAAATTTTAGCGTTATTGCAAATTTCAAGTGTTAACGAATGACACATTTGAGGTTATAGAACGCTAAAGTTGAGGGTCTCGCCTAATTCGAGGGTTACCGGATGCCGCAAAAAATTCTTATTCATAGGGTTTATGGAGCACCTAAGTCCACGTGTTATCGATTGGATAATTCTATAATCTTCGAAAAGTTTCGGATAGTTCTAAATCTGGAATAGTTTAAATAAAGGTGGGGGGGTGTCAAAATATTAAAGTTCGGGTCAAACTCTGTTAGATTTTTAGTCCATCTCTAGTTTCCAATAATCTGGCTAAATGTCCCTGTTCTGGTTATTAAGGGCAAGTCCAGTTCCTAAAATAAAAACTTATATAACAGTTAAATCTTCCCCCAAAACCCCTAAATGGGTAATAGTTTAAAGTTGAAATATATAAGTCTAACCTGAAATCCTGCACTATGTCCTGTTGCCCCTGTTTCTAGTTTCCTGGTTCTTTCTTTCCAATGAGCAATCTATCAGTTATGGATTTTGACAGTTGACAATCACAGCCAATGACCGATGTTAATCCCTGTCTGCCTCTTCTGAGCATGCCCAGGCTCAGTACAGGTTTTCTAAATGCTCAGTTTCCATGAGGCCCTCCGAAGAATACAGGCAATACATTATGAATTCATAGGCAAACTATGATTAATCAACATAATTTTACAGAGGGCCATTCCTTGTCTAAAAGATGTTTTATGAGGGTGGAGTTGTCCTTTAATACTGTATTTTGACTGGGGATTAAATCCTGAAAGGAGAACTAAACCCAATTTGAAACTGAAAAATCCACTACAAGTAAAAAAACGGATGAAAATAACTGTGTGGTATGTACAGTGACAGGCCACCAACACCTTCAGCTCATCCAATGCTCCCATTCTTATCTGTCCTGTAAAGGATTGGCTAAAGGCTACAAGTGGGTGTGACCAACTGTACCAACTGTAAAAAGTTCCTGCCTGCATCTTTGGACTGAGCCCATGTATAAGAAACAATGGTCCAGTACCACCACTGGGTATAAACACAAACCCCCATGCTAGTAGGTAAATATCCCTGAACAACACATTTCAAAATGAGTGGTTTAACACAGAATTTACAGCTCTTATTTATGTGCTCTTCCTCTGAAAGAGTGTTTTTTCGGAGGCTTTAGTGTGTCCTTTCAGAATTTTAACCCATTGCAGTTGTGCCAAAACTAGCTCACCCTTGTAATAGTAACTTTGTGGTTGGCGCCCGGATACAGCCTCCAAGCTGCGTCAGGCTTACGGAGTCGAGGTAACATATATTGACCTGATATGACCCTACTTTGTCAGATGTTCTAAACTTTGAATATATTTGGTGTTACCAGAGAACCTGATACAGAGGAAATGTAAGATAGTTCAGATTAGATATGTGGTTGTTGGGCAATAATTTTCCTTCCAGAAAAGCCAATACTAATATATTTTTTAGTCCTGATCCTATGATAAGTCCTCGAAATAACTTGGGCTTTTGTTCGGCCTGCCGGCATGAAAATCCAGAATACTCCAACAAATTTTGGAAATTCAGAAAGTCGGAAGTTATCAAATTCTGAAATACGTCAATGTCTAAAATCTCAGTTAAAAATTTTAAAAACCCAGCATCAAAAAGCCAAATTCCGTAAACAACAAATCATCGATAACAAATTCTACTTTGACTATAGATGCAAACTTTTTAAATTCAGTCCCGTTTTCGAACTTGAACTATATTGAAAGTTCGAAATTCATGGAGTCAAATATTTCGAACAGTTCGAAAAATGAATACAATTAAAATATCAATGGCACAACTTATGTAAATTGCTGTGGGACTGGAAATGGTCTGGGGAACCTGTTCGAATACCCAGGACATTATAAAAATCATTTTACCTCTCACTCGCGCTACTTCGGCTCGTTCGCGCTAGGTACCATGTACATTTTACTCGCGGATTCGATGCGTCGTGTATAGGCTTTAATGGACCTTTACCTCGCGGATTCGATGTTCGCGTTCAGCGCCTAGATAACATGGATATTTTACTCGTGGATTCGATGCTCGCGTATAGGTTTTAATTGACTTTACTTGTAGATCGAACAGTTAACATTTGCTATTATCGAAAGTCCGAAAATATCGAATCCGGTCCGGGATCGTTCGAGAAGTCGTAATTTGTTCGAATTCGACTAGTTCGGCTCGAACTCCACGGGTCGAACTTTGACTGGGTTTGAATCGAATTGGATTTTCAAATTCAATTGAGTTCTATTTGTTTTATCTCAATAGATACATCCTTTACCTTCTGACTAATTCATTTAAGGAGTCTAATAGTAAAAATTGTCTGTAATTCTCTATTTTTAAAAGGACCCGACACTAGTTTAAAAATTTAAAACACAATTAACTTCCCATTTTCCTATGAGTCTCTGCAGCTTAGGAATCCATCGTATTTAAAGTCATGTCCATCCCTTAAAAACCCAAATGATCTTCCATTAGCCGAACTGCTGTATTCAACAAGTAGAAGATGATCACATGCCAGGTGTTTAATGTGGCCTTTCCGCCGATCTTTTTCAGGGGTAGCGCCTTCTCCTGCACTCTACAAGCTTCTTCATGAATGAATTCCACTATTAATATCCAGGGGAGGTGCGCACACTTATACACAGTATATGTGCTTCATTATTGAATTCCGCTATTAATATCCAGGGGCACTGCGTCCACTTATACACAGTATATGCTCTTCATGAATGAATTCTGCTACTAATATCCAGGGGCACTGCGTCCACTTATACACAGTATATGCTCTTCATGAATGAATTCCACTATTAATATCCAGGGGCACTGCGTTTACCTATACACAGTATATGTTCTTCATGGATGAATTTCGCTATTAATATCCAGGGGCACTGCATCCACCTATACACAGTATATGTTCTTCATGGATGAATTCTGCTATTAATATCCAGGGGCACTGCATCCACCTATACACAGTATATGTGCTTTATTAATGAATTCCACTATTAATATCCAGGGGCACTGCGTCCACCTATACACAGTATATGTGCTTTATTAATGAATTCCACTATTACTATCCAGGGGCACTGCATCCACCTATACACAGTATATGTTCTTCATGAATGAATTCCACTATTAATATCCAGGGGCACTGCGTCCACCTATACACAGTATATGTTCTTCATGAATGAATTCCACTATCCACTATCCAGAATTTCACTATCCAGTAGTAGTACTGTATAGAGTTTTGAAAATGACGGAAAATCCTTTGGATCTACAGTTTTTCAAAACAGCAGTTCCGGACCGAAACCAGGATTCCTGATTATTCTTTAAAGGGTATCTTTACTCTAAAAAATCTACAAAAATACAGCAAGATTCCACTTCTCCAAAACTTTTTTTCAGATTTTATATCTGAGCAGTAGATTCTGAAAAATCATAATTTTAATGACAGCATTTACAGGGAAAAACCACCCCAGAAGCAGAAATTATAATATGTGACCCATGCATGACCTCTTTGCCTGCCTGCCAGCACACTTTTTGCAACATTTAAGAGAATTAGCAGAGAAAAGAAGGCAGGGGGAGATGTGTAAGCAGAGCAGTGTCTGTGGTGAGGCTCTGCAGAGCTTATAAGTGTTGCAGACACTACAAGAAGGCAGTGAGAAAGGGAGGGTGGGGGCAATTAGGCGTACTTACTAAACATTAATAATTTAATGACAATGCAAGTACAGATAAATATGTAAGTACCACAATTTTACTTCTCTCAAATTGTAGTTTCAGATAATGTAAAGTTGTTTGAGTGAGTATAGTGACCCTTTAATAATAGTGCAGATTGTTAAGTGCAGATAATTGACCCAAGGTAAATTGTTAGGACCTTCCATACTGGGGTTACCTTGATGTGGTTGGATGGCTTTTCACTTTTATGCATAAAATTGTAACTTAAACCCCCATGTTTTTACTGTTTGCACTAGCATAGATATTATGATATATGGGGCCCAGGAATGTGCATTGATCATCTCTTTTCTTGTTTGTTCTAATGTTTTGGTCAGATCAGTAGCACTTCCACTATTTGTTATAAAGTAATTTTGCCACAGGAGTGCTCCCACAGCCCCCCTTTTGTGTATATACTGTAACAGAGTTTCTCTGCAGGAAGATTGACCAAGCTTCCATGTGGTAGTAGCACCCCCAACACGTCCCTTTAATTGGAGGTCTTATGCCATGAATACTAAGCATTGGATGAGAGGCCTCTTCCCTCCTTGTTAAAAGCCAGTAGGCAGGGAGAAGTGATAGCCTGTAATACTAATCCAATGCAAGGTCAGGGAGACAACCTTCCCAAGAAAATGCAACCAAGCAGGGAGTGTCAGAGCCCAGAAAAATGACCCAAGGTAAATTGTTAGGACCTTCCATACTGGGGTTACCTTGACGTGGTTGGAAGGCTTTTCATTTTATGCATAAAATTGTAACTAAAACCCCCCATGTCTTTACTGTTTGCACTAGCATAGATATTATGATATATGGGGCCCAGGAATGTGCATTGATCATCTCTTTTCTTGTTTGTTCTAATGTTTTGGTCAGATCAGTAGCACTTCCACTATTTGTTATAAAGTATTTTTGCCACAGAAGTGCTCCCACAGCGCCCCTTTTGTGTATATAGTACAGATTGTTTAAAGGGTATGTAAAATGTCCGAACACACACACACACACACACACACACACACACACACACACACACACCACCACACACACACACACACACACACACACACACACACACACACACACACACACACACACACACACACACACACACACCTCTCCAAGCTACTGAGTTCACTGCTAAATGGAGGAATAATCACATGACCATCACAGCAGCTTGCTGACCTCACTAATTAATGGAGGAGTAATCAGGTACTTCCTTTTTCTCTCTCCCACTCCCTCCCATACCAGATTGCCTCATACAGTAGTGTGGGAAGAGGGTTTAACTTTTCCTCCCGTCTCTCTCTGCATAATCAGCTGGAAAAATGAACTTAGAGAGTCAGGGAAGGAAAGGATTTCTTACTGCAGCCAAGTGGGTGTGTCTGCTACCATGATGATGCACATTGAGTGACAGCACTCCCAGCACAGGGGAAGACACACCCCCAGGAACCTGCACAACTTTCCCATGCTGCTGCAATCAAACGAAAAGGAATTCTGGGGAAAAAAAGGTAGGGGGAGGGTTGGGGGATGGTGTACTTTAAAATAAACCAAAAAAAAAAAAAAATGCTTTTTCCTCAGTGGAGATACCCTTTAAAGCTTGAGATCCTGCAGCTCCACATAAGACGAGCTATTTCCTAATAGATAATTCAAGTCTATAATACATTCTTCCTGAAACTGAAAGTTCTCAGAAAAACTGTTGGCCACTTGGCTCTATAAAAATTTCTAACCAAAGATATACCTTTGCGATGTGAGTAAAATCCTTCACTACTCTTCCACTTTCACCTTTTCTTCACTTTAGTACAGAGTAGAGATGGCCGAAATTGCTAGGTTTCGTTCCGTTTTTGGGTTTTCGGATCTAGGGAAAATCCCGAAGATCCAAAAATGGAACTTACAACCAGGACTTCGCAGAGCATTTTTGATTTTTATTGAACGTTCGAGGCTATTTGTGAAAACAGCCTCAAACATTCGATAACTATTTTCGAGTTTCTGATCATATTTTCAGAATCTAGAAAATATCATACGTTCGAGGCTATTCGAAAATAGCCTCGAACTTTCAATAAAAACCCAAAACACACTCCAAAGTCCCAAAATCTGAACGTTCTGTCCAGTTTCGGACGACACATTCGGATTTTGGTTCTGTGTCGGATCCAGGTACGAGTAGGACCCGGATCCCATATCTAGTACAGAGATACAAAGTAGCTAAATGGCTGGTTCTTTTTTTACCCTTGTATAAACAATGAGCATGTCTGTCTCCTTGGGAAAGAAAAGTGGGTAAGGAAGTATTTTTGTCTGGAAATCTAAATTTTTTTTAATCATTGCCAACTGCCCCAGGACTGCCCTGATCCCTGGATCTAATAGTTTTGCATATGATGGGTGAGATATTGGTTTTACCCCCATTTTGCCCATGCATAATATCTAGGTGCTGATAGCAGGTATAGGACAATCTATGGCTGGATTAGGTTAGATGTATGTACCTGTAATTGCCTCACAACCTTCCTGTTGGATTTAATGTATTACACCATGTGTAGACCCAGACTAGAGACTCCAAGATCCACCCACAAAACGAAATGTGTTTCCTCTTCCACCTGTTTTTGACTTAATAATACTTCACTCAATAAGTGAACTATTCCTTTAATGTATTGACTGAAGACTGGGAGGTTAAGGAGCTGTGTCTTACCTCCCGTTCTTCAATCAATTCCCCAGGAGCTACAGAAGAAGAAAGAAGAAACTTACACGGGATCCGCAGATGCAGTGACAGGTCCTGACCGCTTCCTGGTTCAGAGTAACTGTAGCGCACATACACGATAATGCGCACGATAGTTACTATGAACAGGAAGTGGTCAGGAATTTTCACTGCTGCGGAGGATGATCGCATGTAAGGTAAGTTTCTTCTTTCTTTTTATGAAAATCAGACAGTCAGTCTAGGTGCCACACTGTGTGCCACATTAGCAAATAAATCCCACACCTAAATATATTGGATTGTACAGAGTCCTGTCTGCCAACTGATTTTCTTCATAATAAGTGTCCACCCATACTTAAGTGAGTGTCCTTAAGCAACATTACAGATGTTATGAATAAACTAATCAAGGATGTGAATGTAAAAGTTTTAAAAATATATTAAAAACATATTCCTAGGCAGACATGTAATAAATGATTCCCTAGAAAACATTAATGGAAAAATCAATTCTTATTAATTCATTGTATTGGACACAAAGTAAATATGATAACTTTGTAAAATCAAAAAGTCCATTAAAAAAGTCACACTTTACATCTCCCTGCCTCTCACTTTATCTTATTTCTTTCATTCAACGCACACAATAATACAGAATCAAGCAATCAAGGACTTAAAAGGAATGTCTACCCATAAAAATACCAAAACTGGTCACTTGTTATTTATTTGGCCCTATCCCCATTTGCAATTATAAGCACTTTATTACCTGCATTTCTAGCCAGATATTTAACAAAAAGCCTTTCCCTCATTCTCTCCCTTTTTGGCACAGGTTGCTGCCTTCTCCTGCTCAGTGAGCTTGTAGGAACATGAGCATGAGTAGAGAAGTAAGCAGAGGAAAGAAGAGTCAGTCATTGTCTGTGATGTCATAGTAACATAGTAATTAAGGTTGAATAAAGACATACGTCCATCAAGTCCAACCTATTCACCCTCTTTTTTTTTATTTTTTATTAACCCTTCCTAACAGTTGATCAGAATGTCAGCATTCCCAGCATTGCATTACTGCATGGAGGGAAAGGGCCAGCTTACTAGTGGATGCACTAATTATCCTATGGTTGATATTTGGGGCAGGTACAAGGGTGGACATTCCTTTTAAACCAGATAAAAATAGACTCTGATCTGTTCTCCCCATAGATAAACAAATGAATGCAATACTACTTGAAAAATTTGAATTGTTAGTGGATCCAAATTGCAATTTATTTAGTTTGGGTAAACTTACCCTTAACCCCACCCCCATGCTAATTACATAGAATATTTAGCAATTTATATTGAGAAGTCTCTGCAATCCAGATCTTGTCCTAGGATGTTCACTATTCCGTGTGCTTGTTTTTGGGCCTATTCATTGCTTTAAAAGAAACTCAGTTTAATTTTAATTGCTGCAGACTCCGTTGTATTACTGGCACACTGAAATATGTCTTTGTGTAAATATAATGAGGCTCTAATCAAAGCAGAGATTCGGGATTAAAGTTGCTTTCATGATGGAAGAGTTCATTAGTATATTAGCATTAAAGAGGTCCACGCAAAGTAAATCATATCTGTTAGGATTTTCTGTGCCTAATTGTCAGTGAACATTAACTTAGACGGGAATTAATGAACACGGGCTCATTGGGTGATGTCTCTTGTCCGATCTTTGGATTCTTTTTATCTTGTTCTTCTTTTCACAATGACAATTTAAGAACAAAGTTATTTGCGGAAAAGTTTTGCAAAGGAAAATTATCAATAAACTATGTCCCTCTGCATCTTTGATGGATTGTCTGAAACCCTTTTAAAGTAGAATTTATGATACAGTATCAGGGGATAAAGTATCTGGGACATGGACTGTTATAAATTCCTCACGCATTTCCAAGTGACTTTCTTTTAACTGTTTCTCAAATTGTCCAACAACATTGGTTGTTAGAGGGGTAATGTCTAGTCTCCTAAACCATGTTGACTTTCCTATTACATATTCACAAGTTTGATGGAATATATGTGGGTGTGTAGCCCTGAGAAAAGTAGCAGGGCCATCTTTAGACTTTTTTGGCACCTGAAACAAAATTCCAAAATCGTGAAGTCATGTCAAGTGGGACTGGGACCTGATCGCTGGTTTAAGTAGATGCTCGGCTGCCTATGTGTGTTTAGTGGTTTAGTGACCGAGAGAGTCACTCACTGCCTGTCTTCTGCCTTGTATTGATCGGAATCGGATAGGGGAAATGGAAAGCTGAGCTCGCTGAAGGAAGCCTGCAAGTTGAAGTGCAATGCAATTGTTTTTCCTGCCATCAAAATGGCTGCCTCCCTACAAGGTGCCGCTCTGTAATGTGCTTCACCCTGCCTTATTAGGGAGGCGGCCCTGAAAAGTAGAGATACATATTGTAAATGACTGGCCATGATGTAACAAATCCATTAAAGATCTGTAATTTATGACCCTGATAAAGGAGTGGTGTCATAATGTAGCAATATAAAATATTATAGCAATATGAAATTTTATATTAGCGTTGCCTTTTAAAAAGCAGGAAGTGTCATGTTCGCAATTGTTATGTTACTAATATGTGACAGTTGGATACAGACTACCATACTCAATACATTGTACAGGGTGGCAATAAACACCATAACTTTAAATAGTGAGAGTGTGTGAAGCGTACTCGGCTGTATCTTTTACATCACTTTCAACTAGTACCTGATGCAGAGTCCTCCGACCATTGAGTTATGACAGTAGACTGGGTGACAAAAACAGATGGATAAGTAACATTTATACATAGAGATAGTTTGACTAATGATATCCATTCATTGTCTGTTTCTAGCCATTTTAGTACCCTAGGCGCCCTCCCTCCTACGTGCGCCACGGTCTTCCTCAGAGTATTGCCATTACCAATTTTAGTGCCAGCAGAACATACCATTAACTCTTTAGTGCCAGTAGACTTTACTATTAACACTTTCAGTGCCAGCACTTTTCCAGAGTATTGCTATTAACACTTTCAGTGCCAGCACAGAATTATCTTTAACTCTTGCCAGAATGGACATGATATACAGTATGTACCAGCATTGACATGATATACAGTATGTCCCAGCATTGACATGATATACAGTATGTACCAGCATTGACACGAAACAGGATGTACCAGCACTTGACACGATATACAGTATGTCCCAGCATTGACATGATATACAGTATGTTACCAGCATGACACGATACACCAGTATGTACCAGCATTGACAGATATACAGTATGTCCCAGCATTGACATGTATACATGTATGGTACCAGCATTGACATGATATACAGTATGTACCAGCATTGACGATATACATGTACCAGCATTGAACCGATACACAGATGTACCAGCATTGACACGCTATACAGTATGTACCCGCATGACACGATATACAGTAGTACCTGCATTGACATGATTTACAGTATGTACCAGCATTGACATGATATACAGTATGTACCAGTATTGACATGATATTACAGTATGTACCAAGCATTGACATGAATTACAGTATTGTACCAGCATTGACATGATATACAGTATGTACCAGCATTGACATGATATACAGATGTACCGCATTGACATGATACAGTATGTACCAGCCTTGACTGATATACAGTATGTACCAGCATGGCATGATATACAGTATGTTACCAGCATTGACATGATATACAGATGTACCAGCATTGACATGATATTTACAGTAGTACCAGCATTGACATGATATACAGTATGTACCAGCATTGACATGATATACAGTATGTACCCGCATTGACATGATATACAGTATGTACCAGCATTGACATGTATTACAGTATGTACCGCATTGGCATGATATACAGTAGTACCAGCATTGACACTGATATACAGTATGTACCCATGAAGATCCAGTAGTACCAGCATTGACAGAACAATGTACCAGCATTGACATGATATACAGTATGTACCAGCATGACATGATATACAGTATGTACCAGGCCTTGACATGATATGTAGTGACGTAGTACCAGCAATGTCATGATATACAGTATGGACAGCATTGACATGATATACAGTATGTACCAGCATTGACACGATACACAGTATGTACCAGCATTGACATGATATACAGTATGTACCAGCATTGACATGTATACATGTATGGACCCAGCATTGCACATGATATACAGTATGTACCAGCATTGACAGATATACCGTATGTCCAGCATTGAACGATTAACAGTATGTACCAGCATTGACACGCTACACAGTATGTACCCGCATGACACGATATACAGTATGTCCGCATTGACATGATTTACAGTATGTACCAGCATTGACATGTATACAGTATGTACCAGTATTGACATGATATATACAGTATGTACCAAGCATTGACATGAATACAGTATGTACCAGCATTGACATGATATACAGTATGTACCAGCATTGACATGATATACAGGATGTACCGCATTGACATGATAACAGTATGTACCAGCTTGACTGATATACAGTATGTACCAGCATGGCATGATATACAGTATGTACCAGCATTGACATGATATACAGATGTACCAGCATTGACATGATATTACAGTATGTACCAGCATTGACATGATATACAGTATGTACCAGCATTGACATGATATACAGTATGTACCCGCATTGACATGATATACAGTATGTACCAGCATTGACATGAATATTACAGTATGTACCGCATTGACATGATATACAGTAGTACCAGCATTGACATGATATACAGTATGTACCGCATTGACAGTGTATACCAGTATGTACCAGCATTGACATGAACAGTATGTACCAGCATTGACATGATATACAGTATATACCAGCATTGACATGATATACAGTATGTACCAGCCTTGACATGATATACAGTATGTACCAGCAATGCATGATATACAGTATGGACAGCATTGACATGATATAACAGTATGTACCAGCATTGGACTGATATACAGTATGTACCAGACAATGTCATGATATACAGTTACCAGCATTGACATGAATATTACAGTATGTACCAGCATGAGCATGATATACAGTATGTACCAGCATGACATGATATACGTATGTACCAGCATTGACATGATATCAGTATGTACCAGCATTGACATGATAGACAGTAGTCCCAGTATGGGCATGAATACAGTATGTACCAGCATTGACATGATATACAGTAATACCAGCATTGACTTGATATACAGTATGTACCAGGACATTGACATGATATACAGTATGTACCAGATTGACATGATATACAGTAGTACCAGCATGACATGGTATACATAGGTACCATATGACATGATATACAGTATGTACCAGCATTGACATGATATACAGTATGTACCAGCATTGACATGATATACAGTATGTACCAGCATTGACACGATACACAGTATGTACCAGCATTGACGCTGTCACTCCAGGAGCAAGAAATTAAATATGTGACCCATCCTGACCTCTTTGCCGCCTGCCTGCCAGCAAACTTTCTGCAATGTTTAAGAGAATCAGCAGAGGAAAGAAGGCAGGGGAGGGAGGGGGAGATGTGTAAGCAGAGCAGTGTCAATGCTGAGGCTGTGCAGAACCTATAAGTGTCGCAGACACTACAAGAAGGCAGTAATTAAGGGAGGGTGGGGGGAATTAGGAGCACTCACTAAACATTAATAATTTAATGACAATGCAAGTACAGATAAATATGTAAGTACCACAATTTTACTTCTCTCAAATTGTAGTTTCAGATAATGAAAGTTGTTTGAGTGAGTATAGTGGACCTTTAATAATAGTGCAGATTGTTAAGTGCAGATAATTGGACCCAAGGTAAATTGTAGGACCTTCCATACTGGGTTACCTTGATGTGGTTGGATGGCTTTTAACTTTTATGCAAAAATTGTAACTTAAACCCCCATGTTTTTACTGTTTGCATAGCATAGATATTATGATATATGGGGCCCAGGAATGTGCATTGTCATCTCTTTTCTTGTTTGTTCTAAATGTTTGGTCAAATCAGTAGCACTTCACTATTTGTTATAAAGTAATTTTGCCACGGAGTGCTCCCACAGCCCTTTTGTGTATTATACTGTAAACCGAGTTTCTCTGCAGGAAGATTGACCAAGCTTCCTGTGGTGTAGCACACCAACACGTCCCTTAATTGGAGGTCTTATGCATGAATACTAAGCATTGGATGAGAGGCTCTCCCTCCTTGTTAAAAGCCAGTAGGCAGGGAGAAGTGATAGCCTGTATACTAATCCAAGCAAGGTCAGGGAGACAAACTTCCCAAGAAATGCAAAACCCAAGCCGGGAGTGTCGAGCCCAGAAAAAGACCCAAGGTAAATTGTTAGGACCTTCCAGACTGGGGGTACCTTGACGTGGTTGGAAGGCTTTTCATTTATGCATAAAATTGTAACTAAAACCCCCCATGTCTGTACTGTTTGCAATAGCATAGATATTATGATATATGGGGCCCAGGAATGGCATTGATCATCTCTTTCTGTTTGTTCTAATGTTTGGTCAGATCAGTAGCACTTCCAATATTGTTTATAAAGTATTTTGCCACAGAAGTGCTCCCACAGAGCCCATTTGGTATATTATACAGATGGTTAAAAGGGTATGGTAAAATGTCCGAACACACACACACACACACACACACACACACACACACACAAACACACACACACACACACAAACACACACACACACACAACCCACACACCACACACACCACACACCACACACACACACACCACACACACACACACACACAACACACACACACACACACCACACAACACACACACACACCACACACACACACACACACACCACACACACACACCACACACACACACACACACCACACACACACACACACACACCTCTCCAACTACTGAGTTCACTGCTAAATGGGAAAAAACACATGCCATCACAGCAGCTTGCTGACCTCACTAATTAATGGAGGGAGTATCAGGTACTTCCTTTTCTCTCTCCAACTCCCTCCCAACCAGATTGCCTCATCAGTAGTGTGGAGAGAGGGTTTAACTTTTCCTCCCGTCTCTCTCTGCATAATCAGCTGGAAAAATTGAACTAGAGAGTCAGGGAGGAAAGGATTTCTTACTGCAGCCAGTGGGTGGTCTGTCTACCATGATGATGCACATGAGTGACAGCACTCCAGCACAGGGGAAGACCACACCCCCCAGGAACCTGCACACAACTTCCATGCTGCTGCAATCAACGAAAAGGAATTTGGGGAAAAAAAGGTAGGGGAGGGTTGGGGGATGGTGTACTTTAAAATAAACCAAAAAAAAAAAAATGCTTTTCCTCAGTGGAGATACCCTTTAAGCTTGAGATCCTGAGCTCAACATAAGACGAGCTATTCCTAAAGATAATTCAAGCTTATAATACATTCCTGAAACTGAAGTTCTCAGAAAAACTGTTGGCCCACTTGGCTCATAAAATTCTCACAAGATATACCTTTGCGATGTGAGTAAAATCCTTTCACTACTCTTCCACTTCACCTTTTCTTCACTTTAGTACAGAGTAGAGATGGCCGAAACTGCTTAGGTTTCGTTCCGTTTTTTGGGTTTTGGATCTAGGGAAAATCCGAAGATCCAAAAAAGGAAATTACAACCAGGACTTCGCAGAGCATTTTGATTTTATATGAACGTTCGAGGCTATATTGTGAAAACAGCCTCAAACATTCGAAACTATTTTTCGAGTTTTGATCAATTTTCAGATCTAGCAAAATACATACGTTCGAGGCTATTCGAAAATAGCCCGAACTTTCAATAAAACCCAAAAACACATCCAAAGTCCCAAAAATCTGAACGTTCTGTCCAGTTTCGGACGACACATTCGGATTTTGGTTCTGGTGGATCCAGGTACGAGTTGGACCCGGATCCCATATCTAGTACAGAGATACAAAGTAGCTAAATGGCTGGTTCTTTTTTACCCTGTATAAACAATGAGCATGTCTGTCTCCTGGGAAAGAAAAGGGGTAAGGAAGTATTTTGTCTGGAAATCTAATTTTTTTAATCATTGCCAACTGCCCCAGGACTGCCCTGATCCCTGGATCTAATAGTTTTGCATATGATGGGTGAGATATTGTTTTTACCCCCATTTTGCCCATGCATAATATTAGTGTGCTGATAGCAGTATAGGACAATCTATGGCTGGATTAGGTTAGATGTTGTACCTGTAATTGCCTCACACCTTCCTGTTGGATTTAATGTATTACACCATGTGTAGACCCAGACTAGAGACTCCAAGATCCACCCACAAACGAAATGTGTGTTCCTCTTCCACCTGTTTTTGACTTAATAATACTTCACTCAATAAGTGAACTATTCCTTTAATGTATTGACTGAAGACTGGGAGGTTAAGGGCTGTGTCTACCTCCCGTTCTTCAATCAATTCCCAGGAGCTACAGAAGAAGAAAGAAGAAACTTACACGGGATCCGCAGATGCAGTGACAGGTCCTGACCGCTTCCTGGTTCAGAGTAACTGTAGCGCACATACACGATAATGCGCACGATAGTTACTATGAACAGGAAGTGGTCAGGAATTTTCACTGGCTGCGAGGATGATCGCATGTAAGGTAGTTTCTTCTTCTTTTATGAAAATCAGACAGTCAGTCTAGGTGCCACACTGTTGTGCCACATTAAGCAAATAAATCCCACACCTAATATATTGGATGTACAGAGTCCTGCTGCCAAACTGATTTTCTTCATAAATAAGTGTCCACCCATACTTAAGTGAGTGTCCTTAAGCAACATTACAGATGTTATGAATAAACTAATCAAGGATTAATGTAAAAGTTTTAAAATATATATTAAAAAACATATCCTAGGCAGACATGTAATAAATGATTCCCTAGAAACATTAATGGAAAAATCAATCTTATCAATTCATTGTATGGACACCAAGTAAATATGATAACTTTGTAAAATCAAAAAGTCCATTAAAAGTCACACTTACATCTCCCTGCCTCTCACTTTATCTTATTCTTTCATTCAACGCACACAATAATACAGAATCAAGCAATCAAGGAATTAAAAGGAATGTCTACCCATAAAAATACCAAAAAATGGTCACTTGTTATTTATTTGGCCCTATCCCCATTTGCAATTATGCACTTTATTACCTGCATTTCTAGCCAGATATTTAAACAAAAAGCCTTTCCCCATTCTCTCCCTTTTTGGCACAGGTTGCTGCCTTCTCCTGCTCAGTGAGCTTGTAGGAACATGAGCATGGTAGAGAAGTAAGCAGAGGAAAGAAGAGTCAGTCATTGTCTGTGAGTCATAGTAACATAGTAAGGTGTGAATAAAGACATACGTCCATCAAGTCCACAACTATTCACCCTCTTTTTTTATTTTTTTATTAACCCTTCCTAACAGTTGATCAGAATGTCAGCATTCCAGATTGCATTATGCGATGGAGGGAAAGGGCCCGCTTACTAGTGGATGCACTAATTATCCTATGGTTGATATTTGGGGCAGTACAAGGGGCATTCCTTTTAAACAGATAAAAATAGACTCTGATCTGTTCTCCCCATAGATAAACAAATGGATGCAAACTACTTGAAAATTTGAATTGTTAGTGGATCCAAATTGCAATTTATTTAGTTGGGTAAACTTACCCTTAACCCCACCCCCATGCTAATACATAGAATATTTAGCAATTATATTGAGAAGTCTCTGCAATCCAGATCTTGTCCTAGGATGTCAATATTCCGTGTGCTTGTTTTTGGCCTATCATTGCTTTAAAAGAAAACTCAGTTTAATTTTAATTGCTGCAGACTCGTTGTATTGGCACACTGAAATATTCTTTGGTAAATATACTGAGGCTCTAATCAAAGCAGAGATTCGGGATTAAAGTTGCTTTCATGATGGAAGAGTTCATTAGTATATTAGCATTAAAGAGGTCCACGCAAAGTAAATCATATCTGTTAGGATTTTCTGTGCCTAATTGTCAGTGACATTAACTTAGACGGGAATAATGAACACGGGCTCATTGGGTTGATGTCTCTTGTCTCGATCTTGGGATTCTTTTTATTTGTTCTTCTTTTCACAATGACAATTTAAGAACAAAGGTTATTGCGGAAAAGTTTGCAAAGGAAAATTATCATAAATACTATGTCCCTCTGCATCTTTGATGGATTGTCTGAAACCCTTTAAAGTAGAATTTAGATTACAGTATACGGGGATAAAGATCTGGGACATGGACTGTTATAAATTCCTCACGCATTTCCAAGGGACTTTCTTTTAAATGTTCTCAAATTGTCCAACAACATTGGTTGTTAGAGGGGTAATGTCTAGTTCCTAAACCATGTTGACTTCCTATTACATATTCACAGTTTGATGGAATATATGTGGGTGTGTAGCCCTGAGAAAGTAGCAGGGCCATCTTTAGACTTTTTTGGCACCTGAAAAAAAAATTCAAAAATCGTGAAGTCATGTCAAGTGGGACTGGGACCTGATCGCTGGTTTAAGTAGATGCTCGGCTGCCTAGTGTTTAGTGGTTTTAGTGACCGAGAGAGTCACTCACTGCCTGTCTTCTGCCTTGTATTGATCGGAATCGGATAGGGGAAATGGAAAGCTGAGCTCGCTGAAGGAAGCCTGCAAGTTGAAGTGCAAGCAATTGTTTTCCTGCCATCAAAATGGCTGCCTCCCTACAAGGTGCCGCTCTGTAATGTGCTTCACCCTGCCTATTAGGGAGGCGGCACCTGAAAAGTAGAGGATACATATTGTAAATGACTGGCCATGATGTAACAAATCCATTAAAGATCTGTAATTTATGACCCTGAAGAGTGGTGTGTCATAATGTAGCAATATAAAATATTATAGCAAATGAAATTTTATATTAGCGTTGCCTTTTAAAAAGCAGGAAGTGTCTGTTCGCAATTTTTATGTTACTAATATGTGACAGTTGGATACAGACTACCATACTCAATACATGTACAGGGTGGCAATAAACACCATAAACTTTAAATGTGAGAGTGTGTGAAGCGTAATCGGCTGTATCTTTTACAATCACTTTCACCTGGATGCTGAGTCCTCCGACATATGAGTTATGACAGTAGACTGGGGTGACAAAAACCGATGGATAAGTAACATTTAACATAGAGAAGTTTGACTAATGATATCCATTCTTGTGTTTCTAGCCATTTTAGTACCCTAGCGCCCTCCCTCCCTACGTGCGCCAGTCTTCTCAGAGTATTGCCATTACCAATTTTAGTGCCAGCAGAACATACCATTAACTCTTTAGTGCCAGTAGACTTTACTATAACACTTCGTGCCAGCACTTTCCAGAGTATTGCCTATTAACACTTTCAGTGCCGCACAGAATTATCTTTAACTCTGCCAGAATGACATGATATACAGTATGTACGCTTGACATGATATACAGTATGTCCAGCATTGACATGATATACAGTATGTACCAGCATTGACACGAACAGATGTACCGCATTGCACGATATACAGTATGTCCCAGCATTGACATGATATACAGTATGTTACCAGCATTGACACGATACACGTATGTACCAGCATTGAAGATATACAGTATGTCCCAGCATTGACATGTATACAGTATGGACCAGCATTGACATGATATACAGTATGTACCAGCATTGACAGATATACATGTACCAGCATTGAACCGATTACACAGTATGTACCAGCATTGACACGCTATACAGTATGTACCCGCATGACACGATATACAGTAGGTACCTGCATTGACATGATTTTACAGTATGTACCAGCATTGACATGATATACAGTATGTACCAGTATTGACATGATATTACAGTATGTACCAGCATTGACATGATTTACAGTATGTACCAGCATTGACATGATATACAGTATGTACCAGCATTGACATGATATACAGATGTACCGCATTGACATGATAACAGTATACCAGCTTGACTGATATACAGTATGTACCAGCATGGCATGATATACAGATGTACCAGCATTGACATGATATACAGGATGTACCAGCATTGACATGATATTACAGTAGTACCAGCATTGACATGATATACAGTATGTACCAGCATTGACATGATATACAGTATGTACCCGCATTGACATGATATACAGTATGTACCAGCATTGACATGAATATTACAGTATGTACCGCATTGCATGATATACAGTATGTACCAGCATTGACATGATATACAGTATGTACCCATGAAGTTCCATAGTACCAGCATTGACATGAGAGCAGATGTACCAGCATTGACATGATATACAGTATGTACCAGCATTGACATGATATACAGTATGTACCAGCATTGACATGATATACGTAGTACCAGCAATGTCATGATATACAGTATGGCAGCATTGACATGATATAACAGTATGTACCAGCATTGGATGATATACAGTATGTACCAGCAATGTCATGATATACAGTATGTTACCAGCATTGACATGAATATTACAGTATGTACCAGCATTGGCATGATATACCAGTATGTACCAGCATGACATGATATACGTATGTACCAGCAATGACATGATATACAGTATGTACCAGCATTGACATGATATACAGTATGTCCAGTATGGGATGATACAGTATGTACCAGCATTGACTTGATATACAGTATATACCAGCATTGACTTGATATACAGTATGTACCAGCATTGACATGATATACAGTATGTACCAGATTGACATGATATACAGTATGTACCAGCATTGACACGATATACATATGGTACCATATTGACATGATATACAGTATGTACCAGCATTGAATTGATATACAGTATATACCAGCATTGACATGATATACAGTATGTACCAGCATTGACTTTGATATTACAGTATGTACCAGCATTTGACATTGGTAC
>CM033469.1:389776820-389982730 GCA_019447015.1 Hymenochirus boettgeri | reverse complement strand
TATACAGTATGCACCAGCATTGACATGATATACAGTATGTACCAGCATTGACATGATATACAGTATGTACCAGCATTGACGTGATATACAGTATTTACCAGCTTTCCATGTCTCCTCCATTGAATTGTTCACTCCTCACCCACTCTAAGTTCTAATTGGAGAGTTGGGTGGAAGGATGAAAGAGGCAGGGATAGGGATCTCATGGCTGCTAGTCACAGGGTCACTGTTATAAAGTCAGCAGCAGCTTTTACCTGGCATTTTAGATCTGTTCTCCTCAGTACTATTAGCTGATCCCATCCTCCCACTCCTTCCTTCACCTTCAGATTATTTGTAACTTCAGGGGTGTCTTCAGTAAGGAGTGGGAGATGGATCAGCTAATAGTACTGAGGAAAACAGATCTAAAATGCCAGGTAAAAGCTGCTGCGACTTTTATAACAGTGACCCTGTGCCTAGCAGCCATGAGATCCCTATCCCTGCCTCTTCACATCCTTCCACCCAACTCTCAATTAGAACTTAGAGTTGGGTGAGGAGTGAACAATTCAATGGAGAACATGGAAAGCTGGTAAATACTGTATATCACGTCATGCTGGTACAATACTGTATATCATTCAATGCTGGTACATACTGTTATCATGTCAATACTGGTACATATGTATTCATGTCAATGCGGTGCATGTATACCATGTCATGCGGTACATACTGTATATCAAGTCAATGCTGTACATACTGATATCATCAATGCTGGTATATACTGTATACAATCAATGCTGGTAATACTGTATATCATTCATACTGGTACTACTATACGTGTCATGCTGGTACATATGTAATATCATGTCAATGCTGGTACATTACTGTATATCATGTCAATGCTGGTACTAACTGTATATCAAGTCAATTTGCTGGTAATACTGTCATATCAAGTCAATGCTGGTACATACTGTAATCATGCCAATCTGGTACATACTGTATATCATGTCAATGCTGGTACATACTGTATATCATGTCATTGCTGGTACATACTGTATACATGTCAATGTGGTACATACTGTATATCATGCCAATGCTGGTAATACTGTATATCATGTCAATGCTGGACATACTGTATATCATGAATTGCGGGTACATACTGTATAATCATTCCAATTCCTGGTACATACTTATATTCATGTCAGCTGGCACATACTGTCTATCATGACATTGCTGGTACTACTTATATCATGTCCAATGCATTGTCACACTGTATAATCATGCAATGCTGGTACATACTGTATATCATGTCAATAATGCTGGTACATACTGTTACAATGTCAATGCTGGTACATACTGGATATCATGTCAATGCTGGTACATACTGTATATCATGTCAATTCATGTGGTACATACTGTATATCATGCAATGCTGGTACATCCTGTATATAGTCAATGCTGTAACTTGTTACATGTCCATGCTGGTACATACTGTATATCATGTCAATGCTGGTCCACATACTGTATATCATGTCAATGCTGGTACATACTGTATATCATGTCACTGCTGACATACTGTATATCATGTCAATGCTGGTACTACTGTATATCATGCAATGCTGTACATACTGTATATCATGTCCAATGCTGGTACATCTGTATATCTTCAATGCTTGTACATACTGTATATCATGTCAATGCTGGGTACATACTGTATATCATGTCAATGCTGGTACATACTGTATATCATGTCATGTCTGGTACATACTGTATATCATGTCAATGCTGGTACATACTGTATCATGTCAATGCTGGTACATACTGTATATCATGTCAATGCGGTACATACTGTATATCGTGTCAATGCTGGTACTACTGTTATCGTGTCAATGCTGGTACATACTGTGTATCGTGTCAATGCTGGTCCATACTGTATATCATGTCATGCTGGGTACAATACTGTATACTGCATGTCAATGCTGGTACATACTGTATACATGTCAATGCTGGGACATACTGTATATCTGTCAATGCTGGTACATACTGTGTACGTGTCAATGACTGTACATACTGTATACTGTCAATGCTGGGACATACTGTATATCGTGTCATGCTGGTACATACTGTGTATCGTGTCAATGCTGGTACATACTGTTATTCTGTCAATGCTGGGACATACGGTATATCATGTCAATGCGGTACATACTGTATATCTGTCCATCTGGCAAGAGTTAAAGATAATTCTGTGCTGGCACTGAAATGGTTATAGCAATACTCTGGAAAAGTGCTGGCACTGAAGTGTTAATAGTAAGTCTACTGGCACTAAGAGTTAATGGTATGTCTCTGCTGGCACTAAAATTGGTAATGGCAATACTCTGAGGAAGACCGTGGCGCACGTAGGGAGGGGAGGCCTAGGGTACTAAAATGGCTAGAAACAGACATGAATGGATATCATTAGTCAAACTCTCTATGTATAAATGTTACTTAAATGCGCTCCTTCCTTCACCTTCAGATTATTTGTAACTTCAGGGGTGTCTTCACTTCAGGGGTGTCTTTGGCATGTATGAATAATGCGAAACCTGGGTTTGGGTGTGTTTGTGTGTCTACATTTCTATGAAAAGTTTATTTTTGGCTGGACATGCCCTTTAAATCATTGTTAGGTACAGGAACACTGCACTGAAATCTCTGCTATGTCTCAAAGGAAAGGATTATCTAAAAACTGTAATATGACTGGCTAACAGCTTCTCAGACGCAGTGTACCAGAGGTGTAAATTAAAGCTGGCCATATACTAGCCAGACATTAGATAGATTTCAGATATCTATCTAATCCATTCATTTTGTGATCTCAAATTGATTGCATGAAAGAACGGGCTAGGCGGTTCAAAATGTGTGCCATGCACTACGTAAGACATTAGACAGATGGCCAATCTCTTATAAGGCAAATGTCCAATCTATCTAGAACATTTGTCTTATGAGAGATTGGACATCTGTCTAATTATGGGCACCGCTGTGTGATTATGGGAGCTGAACCCTGGTACCCACAGGTTAATTTCATAAATCACCCAGCAGTCACAGCAAAGGGAGAGGTCGTGAGACACATCATTTATATCTTTTGAATGTGTTCTGTCCATTAGGACAATGTTGTCTGGAGACTTAAGTTTCCAATTAACGGCTTCTTTCCACCTTGGCTAAACTCTAGTATTGGACATTCATGATTATTCAATAAAAGTTCTTAACATTAAAAATGGTGCTAATTTTGCCCCAACCAATCAGATGCTAGCTTTCAAATGTTAATGCCATCTCATTGGTTGGGACAAAATGAGCACAATTTTTAACAATAAGAACCTTTAATTGAATTGCCCTGATTGTGTTATAATTAAACAAATACAGATACAAATTGGCCAATGAACTGCACCGTTATATTATTATATTATTGTTACAAGCCATAACCTACTTTTACTGATCTCCATTGATCTGTAAGTTTCAGCTCTTATCTTCTCTCTCCCTCCTTGGAATCCTTGAATAGTCAGTATTCTACAGTAGAGGCAAGTAGACACTAGTAGGTTAATTATTCACTTGCACATACTCCATTCATCCCCATATTGTATTAATTAGTCAGAATATTCTGGTGCCGTCCTAAATCCTATAAAACCGCAGGACCCTTGGGGTAACGTTATCATTATGAATGCAGAAAATGTTGTGTATCAAGAAGTTTGCTAATAGTTTGTTTATTCTAGGCTTTAACAGAATTACCACTAATTCAATGAAACTGTTCACTGTTTTCCATTTTGAAATAAACATTAACATAGTTATATGGAGTAAGCTAATTTGTTTTACTTTAATTTACTAATTAAATTTTAATTTTTTTTAAATTTTACTTTCCTTGCAAACTGCTGAAATAGCAAACTGCTAAAATGGTAAATTAATTCTACATTAGGATTCAGCATCTTTAATTAGTAAAATTAAAGGACAACTGTATGGTTGTTTTGGCCCAGGGCCTAACCAATGGGAAGACACTGCAAGAAGCAACTCCTCCCATTGGATAGATTCCAGACTATGGTGGAGTCAAACATTAAAAAGCCGATCTGCATTGTAGTTAATATGCAACATTTTGTTTCTAATTTTAATAGATTATGGTATAAAAAAAATTAGCAACAGTGTAACATGTACATGGAGAAACTCTTAAAGGGCATGTTCACCCCCAAAACTATAATTCCCATCACTACTGGCCCCACTCTACTGTAGTAAATAAAAATCCTTACCTCACTTAAGGATTTAAGTGAGGTAAGGTCTCCCTCCCCCTAGCTCAAAATCCCTTTAATATACTGTAGAGCTTCGTCCCCCAGCCCCAACAGCTATATTTTTATTTCCGGAAACTTCCCCAAACATTACTTTCCTTCCCTCTTTCCTCCGCCGTTCAGAACTACCGGCAGACGCGCCTGTGATTGGCTGCCTCTCAGTTGTCCTCCCACCCTGTTATAAAGTTTTTTCTTACATAAAGTTTATATTTTTATGTATAAAAGGTTTTTAAAAAAAAAAAAAAAAAAAGAGAGAGAAAGACATTGGTTTTTATGGATGTTGGAGTCACGGCTGGCAGGTACATCCTTGCTGGATATGTTTTTCCATGTCTCCTCCATTGAATTGTTCACTCCTCACCTACTCTAAGTTCTAATTGGAGAGTTGGGTGGAAGGAAGAAACAGGCAGGGATAGGGATCTCATGGCTGCTAGTCACAGGGTCACTGTTATAGTCTGCAGCAGCTTTTACCTGGCATTTTAGAACTGTTCTCCTCAGTACTATTAGCTGAGCTCATCCTCCCCCCTCCTTCCTTCACCTTCAGTTCATTTGCAAATTGCAACATTTGTTGCTATGTAGAGTGTGTGGAGTTCAGGCTCTGTACTAGATACAATGTTGCAGGTTACAGTTGAACAAGGAGAGTAGATCTAACACAGCAAGTAACAGCTGACGGGAGATGGTAGGGAGATGAATAGGCGCCCTGGATCAACATAGGTGCCCTAGTTCTTTGCCTAGGTGGCCTATGCCTAAAAACGTCCCTGCTTTAATCAATACGTAAAATTTCGTTTTATGGATGGAAATGCCCTTTAATCACCCGATCTTATGCAAGAATACGTGAATACTCCATTTGGAGTAAAGCTAGCCATACACTGTCCAATGGTTTTCCGATTGGCCAAAACTAACAAGAATCCGATTGGAAGAATCTATTGCAATACATCACCTTGCACAGCTGATCTTGCAACCATGGAAGATAGTTTCTGGAAGATGGGATTGGTGGAAAATTTTCTGCCTTGCCCGATCATGTTTTTGTCTGATAGACTGATCGATCTTGCCGATCTAAAATACAGAAAAATGTCCTTGATATTCCGATCAATTTGATTTAATTTGCCAAATTGATCAGAATATTGATGTCATTTATGGGGTCCCTAAGAATTGTTCTTTCTGTAAATACATTTGCCAAACCTTTTGTCTTTGATATTTATTTCTCTGTGGTGAAAAGCTCTGAGACTTCTTTTATTGCCAGGCAGGGAAGGTTTCTAATCACAGATGATGAAAGAAATATGGACTGGATCATGTACAAATCACTGGTACAATATCTTCCATATGAGGTTGTGCAGAACAATTGCACAGAAGAATCATTCGGTAATTGTATCAATCCCATGCTATTCGTAGGCCTTTTTATTTATTGTATGCCCGAAACTATGGTGGCACAGAGAGGAAAAAAGATGCCTGGCAAAATGTATCTTTCCTTTTTTTTACAGAACCCAAATCTCTGTAACGTGTATAAAAACGGAACACTCAAAGTGTCATATTCACATGTCTCTTTTCTTATGTGGGACCCGCAATCATTGTATGGTTTCAACTTGACTTATACTTATGTATGGGTAAACATAAGTATATTTCGATAATAATCATAAAAATACATACTAGCGGTCCGTTTGAAAACAATTACATATACCAGAGCCAGTAATGTAAATCGTAAGTCCAGGGCTCCCTGATGGTTTTTCTAGGCTCGTGTCACTGATACAGTAATAAAGATATTAAGTGTATAATCAACTGAACCTTGATTGGTCAGGTTGGAACATTTCATTCAATTGAACAAATACTGGAAAGTTGTGTAAGACTTTCAATTGATTACTGGTAATTTGAATTACCAAGGATGTACACTAGCTAGATAAGAAGTATACAGTAGATGAAATTTCTTTGTGACATTGACTTCACGGTGAACATTGAGTTTGGGTTAGTCTTTGAAATAACACAGTAACAAAATAATTGAGGTTGAATAAAGACATATGTCCATCAAGTCCAACCCTTTCACCCTCCTTTTTAACCCTTCCTAACAGTTGATCCAGAGGAAGGGAAAAAAAACAGCTTAAAATTGGGGAGAAATTCCTTCCTGACACCAAAATGGCAATCGGAAAGTATTCCAGGATCACAACTACAGTATATGTATTAATACCAGTAATTCTCAAAATTATATAGTATCCCTGTACCAACCAGAATTACAGTATATGTATTAATACCAGTAATTCTCAATATTATATAGTATCCCTGTACCAACCAGTACTACAGTATATGTATTAATACCAGTAATTCTCAATATTATATAGTATCCCTGTACCAACCAGAACTACAGTATATGTATAAATACCAGTAATTCTCAATATTATATAGTATCCCTGTATCCCCCAGAACTACTGTATATGTATTAATACCAGTTATTCTCAATATTTTATAGTATCCCTGTACCAACCAGAACTACAGTATATGTATTAATACCAGTAATTCTCAAAATTATATAATATCCCTGTACCAACCAGAATTACAGTATATGTATTAATACCAGTAATTCTCAATATTATATAGTATCCCTGTACCAACCAGAACTACAGTATATGTATTAATACCCGTAATTCTCAATATTATATAGTATCCCTGTACCAACCAGAACTACAGTATATGTATAAATACCAGTAATTCTCAATATTATATAGTATCCCTGTACCAACCAGTACTACAGTATATGTATTAATACCAGTAATTCTCAATATTATATAGTATCCCTGTACCAACCAGAACTACAGTATATGTATTAATACCAGTAATTCTCAAAATTATATAATATCCCTGTACCAACCAGAATTACAGTATATGTATTAATACCAGTAATTCTCAAAATTATATAATATCCCTGTACCAACCAGAAGTACAGTATATGTATTAATACCAGTAATTCTCAATATTATATAGTATTCCTGTACCAACCAGAACTACAGTATATGTATTAATACCCGTAATTCTCAATATTATATAGTATCCCCGTACCAACCAGAACTACAGTATATGTATAAATACCAGTAATTCTCAATATTATATAGTATCCCCGTACCAACCAGAACTACAGTATATGTATTAATACCAGTAATTCTCAATATTTTTTAGAAACTTATCCAGGACATTTTTAAAGCTATTTAATGAACTTGCCATTACCACATCTGCTGGAAGACAGTTCCACAGTTTCACCTTTCTCACTGTAAAGAAACCTTTCCTAACCTGAAGATGAAACTTCTTTTCTTCCAACCTTAAAGGATGTCCACGTGTCCTCTGATATGACCTATTAGTGAACAATGCACCAGAGAGTTCATTGTATGGCCCATTAATATATTTATATAAGGTTATCATATCCCCACACAAACGTCGCTTCTCCAATGTAAACAGCCATAACTTGTCTAATCTGCCTGCATGTTCAAGCCCCTCCATTTCCCTATTAATTTAGTTGCCCTTCTCTGATACCACCTTTGTAGAACAGAAAGAAATACAAATATATAAAGTGTAAGGGTTTCTGTTGTAGAAACATTTCAAGGAGAAGTAAGCAGAAGTCCCAAAACCAACTCTCCATTTTCATATACCCAGGGTGAGGACTATGTCCCTGGGTTAACCTTACCTTATATTGGCTCTGTTATATTGACTACCTTAACATTGAAGCTCTCTGTTTACTCCTGACCATCCTGGATCCATCACCAATGGGTGGGTGTGCAACTTGCAATGTGTACCTTCCTCTATGTGTTGCAGATGATCTAAGTAAACCCAGCAATGTGAACCTACGAGGAGATTCAATATTAATAAAAAAAACAGCAAAACTCCAAACAACCCAATGTGATATCGGGTTAACGTGGGTTTTACACTAATTTTAAGGCACGGCCCCTTTTCCAAAGTGTTTTTAGAAATAGAGCAACGCATCTAATTAACCATTTGTTAGGTTTTGCACTGAACCAGGGATTGTATGGGGAATTAAAGGAACCCAAAACGTCTTCCCTTTTCCTCATCCCGCATTGCAAAACTAGAAGTAATCGTGTTTACGTCCAGTGTCGCGTCACGGAAAGGTAAAAAGCACAGCTTTGCAATATTAAACTCCCTTGCTAGTGTTTTAGGCTCTCTGGGTATGTCAAAAGGGAGTGGTCTGGGTTGTTATTTATGTGCCCCTGATTGAAGAATAGTACTGGAGGTCAGAGGTAATATTTATACCTTCTATTTATTACTTCATCCTGGGTGGTTAGGTATAGAAGTTTCCTCCTGACCATTTTGGAGAGCAATTCTGGGGCAAACATAGACCTTATTCTGGAGTATAATGGTCCCTTAATTACTGTTATACATATAGATACTCACAGAGTTATATTTGTAACTAAAACTTCTGTCTAAAGTCACTGCATGGAAATCCCTTAAAGAATATAATGTATGATAACGAACACGAAAAAATCTAATTGCATACATTAGATAATTAAATATGCTTTTAATGATTCAACATTAATTAACTGTCTAAAGCCTTCCACTCGGAGACATTTCCAGATTAATAAATATGAAGCAAAGAGATCCCTGGAAGGTTCAACACATACAGATGGTAATAATTATTTTATAAAATAAATCTACATAAATAAATGGAGCAAACTGCGCCACATCCTTTGGATCCCACGTTATTCCATCAAGCCCATAATTCATTCATTAATTCCAACAATGTAGAAGAGGAACAATAGTTTAACGGATAATATAAGGTCTTCAGGTTCTAGCAAGTAGAATAACCGTTCAATAGCAAAGAACCACTTTGTCCTTGTGCTGACTAATCTATTGCCATCACACTGTATTGTACGGTATTAAAAGATTAAATAAACTGAACATTTTTTAAAAGGTTCCACCAATATTTATTATACTCTTATTATACTCTTAATAAATTATACTCTTGTAGAAACTGACTGCTTTCTGGCTCCTCCCACAGTCACTGTCACTGAAAAATCTCCCATCACTGACACTGTAGAACATGTGTTAATGAAGAAAGGGGGGAGGAACCAGAAAGCAGTAATCTGCATAGCACCAGCCCGCATAGGTGTCGGTGTGTCTGACCTTGGGGAATGGCATCTCATTTCCAGGACACGTTCTGGTTGGCTGGAGCCTTTGGGTCTCACGGCATCGCACGAATGGACGTCACTGTGCGGCACTGTGAGGTAGTGGCTCTCACGTGAGCTGCAATCCCAGGCATGTGACATCAATATGCTCGGCGTTCGCCAAGCCTTAAATGCCCAACCCACCCAGTCACCAGCGCCATTTTGTGCTTTGCCGGTGACTGGGTAAGCAGTATTCCCATTGCTCCAGTTTATTTAGGGCAAAAAACAAACGGATTGAGGCAGCTAGGATGTCTGACAGCTTTATGGAGCAGGTAAGGGAGAGGATCAGCCGCGAGGGGGCTGGTTGGGTGTAGGAGCTGATTAGGCTGGGCAGAGTGGTCCAACCAGGTGATCCCTCTGGTTTAAGGCCCACGGTATGAGCTATAGATCGCACTACAACTCGCTTATCACGTCGTTCCAGAGCCCCCTCAAGGGTAAGTCCCAGTCCCCCACGCTCTTCTCTCAAAAGGAAGGGTCCTCAGAAGGGACGCGCAACAGCAGGCTCTAACCAGGGGTCACAGGGCGAGGGTATTACAGGAACCCTTGCTGCCCTCCACACCCAGACACAGCCTGGAGCTGCATTATCCCCAGCCCCTCAGAGGCAGGAAATAGGGACAGGGGAGGAACAAGGCCCATAAATTTCGGGGATAGCTGGTCATGTTGGTAGAGGGTGGGGCAGCAATAGGGGAATAGGCCCCAGGCAGCAGCTAGTGGGAAGACCAGTAGCAGCAGCGGCACCCCCAAACGTAGCTGCCTGAGATGCCATAGCAGCATATAGAGACTGGATGCAAGATCCACTTTTCAATCCAATACCCCAGGGTTGGTGATAGGGGGTTATAGAGCAAGTGGGGGCCAACGAGGCCAGCAGTCACCATAGGGGCCGATCACGGAGCAGAGATAGATCCCAGCGCAGGCACAGGAGACGCTGGAGTTCCTCTTCGGACACCAGCAGCAGTGGGTCTCGCAGACACAGGAGGCATAGGGGGTGCAGAAGCAGATCCCGTAGCAGGTCTCAACAATGGGAACAAGGGAACAGGCACAGGGTAAGCCCCCAACATAGGAGTCACTGGAAAAGCCATTCCCAATCAGTGAGTGACGGATCACGATCGGTTTCAGCAAGGCACGAGAGCAGGGGTTCCAACAGGAGCATGAGAGAGTAAGTAGAAGCACATCGCCGGCACGCCAGCCCAGCATTGCCCCAGCAGCAGTGTCACCACAAGAACATAGTGAGTTATCCTGCGCGGGGGCATGGGGAGGTGTAGGGTCCGGTAAAAATGAATTGGTAACAGTTTTGAGAGCTTTACTGGGCAAGATTGAGGAAGGGACAGAAAAAGGCTCTGCAGGGAGTCCTTCCCCGGGGGGGCATCCACACCCCAACCTGTGCCAGCCGATCCCATGTTAGAGGTGATGAAAGAAACCTATTTTTGTGGAGTTAGGCCCATAGAGGTACACTTGACAGAGGAGGTTAAAGAAAAAATATGGAAAAACGAATATGTTGACATATGGACCCTGTTATCGACCGACATGGTCAAAGTCGACAAGGAAAAAGTAAGGTCAGTTAAAGTCCCGTTTTTCTAGCACACGGCGACAAGTCATTCTTAACATGTTTTCAGTTTGAGGCAACCTTGAATGCTGCTCTTAGTAGGTTAGGTTTGAGGGCTTAGGAATTCTGTACGCATTCCTTTTGAATTGGCGCTGCCATGGGGGCACATAGATTGGGTTTTTCAGAGAAGGAAGTCAAGGGTTTGGGGCGGTTGAAATCGAAATGCGTGGCGCAATATATCCGACCTGATCATGTTATCATGATAACGATAACATGATAACGATAACATGATAACGATAACATGATAACACTAACATGATAACGATAACATGATAACGATAACATGATAACGATAACATGATAACGATAACATGATAACACTAACATGATAACGATAACATGATAACGATAACATGATAACGATAACACGATAACGATAACATAATAACACTAACATGATAACGATAACATGATGACGATAACATGATAACGATAACATGATAATGATAACATGATAACACTAACACGATAACGATAACATGATAACGATAACATGAAAAAACTAACTCTAGTGTCCTTTCCACCATCCTGCAATTCAATACATGATTACACCCGGTAATGCATCGCGGGAATGGGGGAAATGTAAGGCGCTCCTGTTATGTCCAATAAAAAGCCCTGGTAAGTTTCGTGCACCTGTAGCTCAAAACTTAACCAAAGGGGATTTGTATTGCGAGCACTGGAAATGGTGCAGTGCCCTAAAATAAATGTCCAATCTCATGTTAACATGATATTGCGCTGGGTTTTGCACTTATTTTTAGCCATATTGAATCTTCCCATACCAGTGATTTTCAACATTTTTGTCCAGCCTACTTTTAAAGCTGGTCAATGAACTTGCCATTACCACATCTGATGGAAGACTCCCCAATAGGTTAAATTTTGAAGCGGGTTAACTTTGTAGCAAAACGGACGTGATGCTCCGAGCTCACAGTGGTCTTACCTGAATGTTCATCACATGGGTGGAACTCTGTTAAGAGATTGTCAGGGTTATTCAATAAAAGTTCTTATCGTTTCAAAAGGTGCTAATTTGCCCCAACCAATCAGATCTTATTTAACATTTGAAAGCTAACATCTGATTGGTTGGGGCCAAATTAGCACCATTTTAAAAGATAAGTAGGAGATTCAATAAAAGTTCTTATCGTTTAAAATGGTGCTAATTTTGCCCCAACCAATCAGATCTTATTTAACATTGAAAGCTAACATCTGATTGGTTGGGGCAAAATTAGCACCATTTTTAACAATAAGAACTTTTATTGAATAACCCTGTGTGTATTTAAGGACTAGCGGGTCCGAAACGCATCAGGCGTGATCCAAATGAATTCTGAAATTATTAAAAACATAGGGAATATTTTTACAGAAAACATAAACATACACTGATATTTATTGGCCTTCCATACTGAACATAAATATGCAAATGTGCTGGTAATTTATCGTTGAATTGTTGCGAATTGAAGAGAAAAAGGACGTTGCCATTTTCAAACAAAACAAATTATCTCCTGTAAGCAAACTCGCAGCTGAGGTGCCGTCGGTCCATAAATGTTTATTATCTTATAAAACTGCAATATATTAAAACTCACCACACACTTGGGAGACAATGCAAACAATGTGCACAATATGTCCCCAGTTTTCCAAGATTTTCTGTGTAGACACAAGTTCTGAAGCCATGTCTGGAGCTGCTATAATCTTAGTCAACAGGGAATATAATTATAAAGACAAATTCAGTAAACATTGCAAGTGATTTGCATAACTCCAACGAGAAAAAAGTTGGTTTAGAATAGTTGCTTCAGATTCTTTCAAAAATTGGCTTTAAGGGTAACTGTGGTTCTTCCAAACTAGTAAGAATTATATAAAAAACCCATCCATCACACAAAATAAAACCTAAATCACATCTCTAGATAAATTTGTGAGTAATTATTGCTGGAAAGGTTCAGCAATATTACTTCCTGCTTGAACACTTCCTGTTTTCAGCCATGTGACCAGCTTGTAGTCATGTGACCAGTCTCTGTCTGCATTAATAGGCTCCTCTTCTCAACTGTCATTTTTCCCCCTAGCACTTCCTGTTTCCCCCAGCATTAAAGGGCATCTATACCGAAAATAGGTTATTTTAAATTGACCATAACTGGAAAGTACAATGCTTCCCAACCACCACTATATCATTTTTTTGTTGATCTGCCCCCTATTTCTTTAGATTTCCAAACTAAGCTTCTTAAATTTCAGCTGTCAATCAAGTTCCTTGCTCTCAAAAAATATTCTTCTGTGAGTAGTTTTACTGTAGCTGGAATGGTGACATAGTTTTGACAGTTGGAATGCTGTATGCTGTGTGCAGGCTTGACAGCTGGTTTGTGGGGAAAAAGTCAGGTCAGATGAAAGTGGGAGTGGTTAAAAGAGGGAGGGGGATACTGCTCCTAAACAAAATGTGTGCTGGATCTAAAGCATGCAGCAACACAATCAGAGTAAGTGCTACTTACATGTATTCAATTATAAATTAAGATGAGGAAAAGTCATTTGTTCAGTATAGTGTCCCTTTAAGTCTTTACTGAGCATGCTTCGCCCCAGGGGAGGAGAGCGTGGCAAAGGTCAGGTGATGTCACTCAACCTACTGGAAGCAGGAAGTTTGAACATTCACCCCAATATAATTTCTTACAGGCTGCAGCCAGAGATGTAATTGTCGGCTCATTTAAAACTGCCTTGACATTACAAACAATTTGATATATAAATGTCCAATATCGAGGTAATTTATGGACAGGTTTTACACCATCCATGTTGTAATTGTTACATTGTGGCAGGAAACAGTGGCAAATCCAGCAAGCGTTAAAAAATCAACTGTTTTTAAATGTATTGTTCATGGAAATGTTATATAACTACAGGTTAAGTTACTGTATATGTGTCAGCTAAAGAGGAACATCCACAATGCACAACAATCTAGCTTGAGTGGAGGCTCCCATTAGCATAATTTAGTTATCTGATTTATGACAGGGTTAATAGATAAAGAATGCTGGCCCAATCATCTAATGATAATTATCGTCATCGTCCATAGTGCTTTAAAATTACATTGATACATTCACATCTGGTCCTGCCCCAAAGAGCCTTAACTTACACATAACAGCATGTCTTTATTAGGGATGGACATGAACCCAAACCCGAGCTAGAACCAGATTTTATGAATTCGCCTATAACCCTCGAATGCGGTGTTCGGTAAGCTTTGAATTCAGCGATAACCCTACAATGCGGCAATCGATTTTGGTAACCCGCTATTAATATCCAGGGGCATTGCATCCACCTATACACAGTATATGTGCTTCATTAATGAATTCCACTATTAATATCCAGGGGCACCGCGTCCACCTATACACAGTATATGTGCTTCATGATGAATTCCACATAATATCAGGGGCACTGCGTCCACCTATACACAGTATAGTGCTTATTGAATGAATTCCCCTATTAATATCAGGGCACTGTGTCCACCTATACACAGTATAGTCTTCATGAATGAATTCCCCTATTAATATCCAGGGGCACTGTGTCCACCTATACACAGTATATGCTCTTCATGAATGAATTCCACTATTAATATCCAGGGGAGGTGCGCACACCTATACACAGTATATGTTCTTCATGAATGAATTCCACTATTAATATCCAGGGGAGTGCGCACACTTATACACAGTATTGTGCTTCATTATTGAATTCCGCTATTAATATCCAGGGGCACTGCGTCCATTATACACAGTATATGCTCTTCATGAATGAATTCTGCTACTAATATCCAGGGGCACTGGTCCACTTATACACAGTATATGCTCTTCATGAATGAATTCCACTATTAATATCCAGGGGCACTGCGTTACTATCACAGTATATGTTCTTCATGGATGAATTCGCTATTAATATCCAGGGGCACTGCATCCACCTATACACAGTATATGTTCTTCATGGATGAATTCTGCTATAATATCCAGGGGCACTGCATCCACCTATACACACGTATATGTGCTTTTTATTAATGATTCCACTATTAAATCCAGGGGCAACTGCGTCCACCTATACACAGTATATGTGCTTATTAATGAATTCCACTATTACTACAGGGCACTGGATCACCCTATACACAGTATATGTTCTCATTGAATGAATTCCACTATTAATATCCAGGGGCACTGCGTCCACCTATACACAGTAATGTTCTTCATGAATGAATTCCACAATCCACTATCCAGAATTTCACTATCCAGTAGTAGTACTGTATAGAGTTTTGAAAATGACGGAAAATCCTTTGGATCTACAGTTTTTCAAAACAGCAGTTCCGGACCGAAACCAGGATTCCTGATTATTCTTTAAGGGTATCTTTACTCTAAAAAATCTACAAAAATACAGCAAGATTCCACTTCTCAAAACTTTTTTCAGATTTTATATCTGAGCAGTAGATTCTGAAAAAATCATAATTTTAATGACAGCATTTACAGGGAAAAACCACCCAAAGCAGAAATTATAATATGTGACCCATGCATGACCTCTTTGCCTGCCTGCCAGCACACTTTTTGCAATTTAAGAGAAAGCAGAGAAAGAAGAGGGGGAGGGAGATGTGTAAGCAAGCAGTGTCTGTGGTGAGGCTCTGCAGAGCTTATAATGTTGCAGACACTACAAGAAGCAGTAATGGGAAGGGGGTGGGGGCAATTAGGCGTACTTACTAAACATTAATAATTAATGACAATGCAAGCACAGATAATATGTGAGTCACCACCATTTTACTTCTCTCAATTGTAGTTTCAGATAATGTAAAGTTGTTTGAGTGAGTATAGTGACTCTTTAATAATAGTGCAGATTGTTAAGTGCGATAATTGACCCAGGTAAATTGTTAGGACCTTCCATACTGGGGTTACCTTGACGTGGTTGGAAGGCTTTTCCTTTTATGCTAAAATTGTAACTAAAACCCCCCATGTCTTTACTGTTTGCACTAGCATAGATATTATGATATATGGGGCCAGGAATGTGCATTGATCATCTCTTTTTGTTTGTTCTAATGTTTTGGTCAGATCAGTAGCACTTCCACTATTTGTTATAAAGTAATTTTGCCACAGGAGTGCTCCCACAGCCCCCCTTTTGGGTATATTGTAACAGAGCTTCTTGCATGAAGATTGACCAAGCTTCCATGTGTTAGTAGCACCCCAACACGTCCCTTTAATTGGAGGTCTTATGCCATGAATACTAAGCATGGATGAGAGGCCTTCCCTCCTTGTTAAAAGCCAGTAGGCGGAGGGAAGTGATAGCCTTAATACTAATCCAATGAAAGGGCAGGGAGACACCTTCCCAAGAAAATGCAACCAAGCAGGGATGTCAGCGCCAGAAAATGACCCAGGTAAATTGTAGGACCTTCCATATGGGTTACCTTGACGTGGTTGGAAGGTTTTCCTTTATTCATAAAATTAACTAAAACCCCCATGTCTTTACTGTTTGCACTAGCATAGATTTATGATATATGGGGCACAGGATGTTGCATTGATCATCTCTTTTCTTGTTGTTAATTTTGTTTTGGTCAGATCAGTAGCACACTTCCACTATTTGTTATAAAGTATTTTGCCACAGAAGTGCTCCCACAGCGCCCCTTTTTAATATACAGATGTTTAGGGTATCTCCACTGCTAAAAGTCACCGGGTTGTAAAGAAGATATGGGATGGTGGAAATGTACCTGCCGTATCCTGTGTCTTTGAGCAGTAGTTAGAAGAAATCCAATGATGTCCCAGACGTGCGAGGAGGCCGCCCACTTCATGACGCCGTAGAAAACACACACACACAAACACACACAACACACACACAACACACAAACACCACCACACACACACACCACAAACACACCACACACACACACACACACCACACACACCACACCACACACACACACACACACAACACACACACACACACACACACACACAAACACACCACACACACAACACACCACACACACACACACACACACACACACACACACACACACACACACACACACACACACACACACCACACACACACACACACACCACCACACACACACCAACACCACACACACACACACACACACACACACACACACACACACCCCTCCAAGCTACTGAGTTCACTGCCTAATGGAGGAATAATCACATGACATCACGCAGCTTGCTGACCTACTAATTAATGGAGGAGTTAATCAGGTACTTCCTTTTTCTCTCTCCCACTCCCTCCCATAACAGATTGCTAATTCCCAGATCCCCTTGAAACAATCAGAGTTAGACACAAACAAATCTTATAAAAACAACACAAGTCCCCTGTATTGTTAGTAGTGAGGGAAGAGGTGTTTAACTTTTCCTCCCCTGTCTCTCTCTGCATAATCAGCTGGAAAAATGAACTTAGAGAGTCAAGGGAGGAAAGGATTTTTACTGCAGCCAAGTGGGTTGTGTCTGCTACCATGATGATGCACATTGAGTGACAGCACTCCCAGCACAGGGGAAGACACACCCCCAGGAACCTGCACAAATTTCCCATGCTGCTGCAATCAAACGAAAAGGTTCTGGGGAAAAAAAGGTTAGGGGGAGGGTTGGGGGATGGTTGTACTTTAAAATAAACCAAACAAAAAAAAAAAATGCTTTTCCTCAGTGGAGATACACTTTAAAGCTTGAGATCCTGCAGCTCCACATAAGACGAGCTATTTCCTAAAGATAATTCAAGTCTATAATACATTCTCTCCTGAAACTGAAAGTTCTCAGAAAAACTGTTTGGCCACTTGGCTCTATAAAAATTTCTAACCAAAGATATACCTTTGCGATGTGAGTAAAATCCTCAACTACTTTTCCACTTTCCACTTTTCTTCACTTTAGTACAGAGTAGAGAGATGGCCGAAATTGCTAGGTTTCGTTCGCGTTGTGGGTTTTTTTTCGGATCTAGGGAAAATCCGAAGATCCAAAAATGGAACTTACAACCAGGACCTTCGCAGAGCATTTTTTGATTTTTTATTGAACGTTCGAGGCTATTTGTGAAAACAGCCTCAAACATTCGATAACTATTTTAAAAATAGCCTCGAACTTTCAATAAAATCCAAAACACGCTCCATAGTCCCAAATCTGAACGTTCTGTCATTGTCGGACGACACATTCGGATTTTGGTTCTGGTGGATCCAGGTACGAGTAGGACCGGATCCCATATCTAGACAGAGATACAAAGTAGCTAAATGGCTGGTTTTTTTTTTACCCTTGTATAAACAATGAGCATGTCTGTCTCTTGGGAAAGAAAAGTGGGTAAGGAAGTATTTTTATCTGGAAATCTAAATTTTTTTTAATCATTGCCAACATGCCCCAGGACTGCCGCTGATCCCTGGATCTAATAGTTTTGCATATGATGGGTGAGATATTGGTTTTTACCCCATTTGCCCATGCATAAATCTAGGTGCTGATAGCAGGTTATAGGACAATCTATGGCTGGATTAGGTTAGAGTATGTACCTGTAATTGCCTCACAACCTTCCTGTTGGATTTATGTATTAACACATGTGTAGACCCAGACTAGAGACTCCAAGAATCCACCCACAAAACGAAATGTGTTTCCTCTTCCACCTGTTTTTGACTTAATAATACTTCACTCAATAAGTGAACTATTCCTTTAATGTATTGACTGAAGACTGGGAGGTTAAGGAGCTGTGTCTTACCTCCCGTTCTTAAACAATTCCCCAGGAGGCTACAGAAGAAGAAAGAAGAAACTACAGGGATCCGCAGATGCAGTGACAGGTCCTGACCGCTTCCTGTTCAGAGTAACTGTAGCCGCACTACACGATAATGCGCACGATAGTTACTATGAACAGGAAGTGGTCAGGAATTTTCACGCTGCGGAGGATGATCGCATGTAAGGTAAGTTTCTTCTTTCTTTTTATGAAAATCGAAAGTCGTCTAGGTGCCACCACTGTGTGCCACATTAGCAAATAAATCCCACACCTAAATATATTGGATTGTACAGAGTCCTGTTGCCAAATGATTTTTTCATAATAAGTGTCCACCCATACTTAAGTGAGTGTCCTTAAGACAAATTACAGATGTTATGAATAAACTAATCAGGATGTGAATGTAAAAGTTTTAAAAATATATTAAAAAACATATTCCTAGGCAGACATGTAATAAATGATTCCCTAGAAAAGAAAATAATGGAAAAATCAATTCTTATTATTCATTGTATTGGACACAAAGTAAATATGATAACTTTGTAAAATCAAAAGTGCCATTAAAAAAGTCACACTTTCATCTCCCTGCCTCTCACTTTATCTATTTCTTTCATTCAACGCACACAATAATACAGAATCAAGCAATCAAGGAACTTAAAAGGAATGTCTACCCCTAAAAATACCAAAACTGGTCACTTGTTATTTATTTGGCCCTATCCCCATTTGCAATTATTAGCACTTTTTACCTGCGTTTCTAGCCAGATATTTAACAAAAAGCCTTTCCCTCATTCCTCCCTTTTTTGGCACAGGTTGCTGCCTTTCTCTCAGGAGCTTGTAGGAACATGAGCATGAGTAGAGAAGTAAGCAGAGGAAAGAAGGTCAGTTCATGTCTGTGATGTCATAGTAACATAGTAATCAAGGTTGAATAAAGACAACGTCCATCAAGTCCAACCTATCACCCTCTTTTTTTTTTTTTTTATAACCCTTCAACAGTTGATCAGAATGTCAGCATTCCCCGCATTCATTACTGCATGGAGGGAAAGGGCCAGCTTACTAGTGTGGATGCAGTAATTATCCTATGGTTGATGATTTGGGGCAGGTACAAGGGTGGACATTCCTTTTAAACCAGATAGAAATAGCTCTGAGCTGTTCCCCCATAGATAAACAATGAATGCAATACTACTTGAAAAATTTGAATGTTAGTGGATCCAAATTGCAATTTATTAGTTGGGTAAACTTACCCTTAAACCCCACCCCCATGCTAATTAACATAGATATTTAGCAATTTATATGAGAAGTCTCTGCAATCCAGATCTGTCCTAGGATGTTCACTATTCCTGTGTGCTTGTTTTTGGGCCTATCATTGCTTTAAAAGAAACTCAGTTTAATTTTAATTTCACTGCAGACTCCGTTGTATTACTGGCACACTGAAATTGTCTTTGGTAAATATAATGAGGCTCTAATCAAAGCAGAGATTCGGGATTAAAGTTGCTTTATGATGAAGAGTTCATAGTATATTAGCATTAAAGAGGTCCACGCAAAGTAAATCATATCTGTAGGATTTTCTGTGCCTAATTGTCAGTGAACATTAACTTAGACGGGATTAATGAACACGGGGTCATTGGGTGATATTCTTGTCCGATCTTGGATTCTTTTTATCTTGTTCTTCTTTTCACAATGACAATTTAAGAACAAAGTATTTGCGGAAAAAAGTTTTGCAAAGGAAAATTATCAATAAAAAGATCCCTCTGCATCTTGATGGATGTTCTAAACCTTTTAAAGTAGGATTTATGATACAGTATCAGGGGAAAAGTATCTGGGACATGGACTGTAGAAATTCCTCACGCATTTTCAAGTGACTTTCTTTTAACTGTTTCTCAAATTGTCCAAACAACATTGGTTTTGAGGAGGTGTAATGTCTAGTCTCCTAAACCATGTTGACTTGTCATACATATCACAAGTTTTGATGGAATATAGTGGGTGTGTAGCGCCTGAGAAAAGTAGCAGGGCCATCTTAGACTTTTTGGCACCTGAAACAAAATTCCAAATCGTGAAGTCATGTCAATGGGGACTGGGACATGATGCTGGTTTAAGTGAATGCTCGGCTGCAGTGTGTGTTTAGTGGTTTAGTGACGAGAGAGTCACTCACTGCCTGTCTTCTGCCTTGTATTGATCGGAATGGATAGGGGAAGGAATGGAAGCTGAGCTCGCTAGGAAAGCCTGCAAGTTGAAGCAAATGCATTGTTTCCTGCCATCAAAATGGTGCTCCCTACAAGGTGCCGCTCTGTATGTGCTTCACCCTGCTATTAGGGTGGCGGCCCTGAAAAGTAGAGAACACATATTGTAAATGATGGCCATATGTAACAAATCCATTAAAGATCTGTTAATTTATGACCTGATAAAAGAGAGTGGTGTCATAATGTAGCAATAAAATATTATAGCAATATGAAATTTTATATTAGCGTTGCCTTTAAAAAGCAGGAAGTGTCATGTTCGCAATTGTTTATGTTACTAATATGTGACAGTTGGATACAGACTACCATACTCAATAACATTGTACAGGGGGGGCATAAAAACACCATAACTAAATAGGAGAGTGTGTGAAGCGTACTCGGCTGTATCTTTACATCACTTTCAACTAGTACCTGATGCAGAGTCCTCGACCCATTGAGTTATGACAGTAGATGGTGACAAAAAAGATGGTAAGTAAACATTTTATACTAGAGATAGTTTGACTAATGATATCCATTCATTGTCTGTTTTAGCCATTTTGTACCCTAGGCGCCCCTCCTCACTACGGTGCCACGGTCTTCCTCAGAGATTGCCTTACCATTTTAGTGCCAGAAAAATACCAAACTCTTTAGTGCCAGTAGACTTTACTATTAACACTTCAGTGCCAGCACAGAATATCTTAACTCTTGCCAGAATGGACATGATATTACAGTATGTACCCAGCATTGACATTGATTACAGTATGTACCAGCATTGACATGATATACAGTTACCAGCATTGACTGATAACAGTATGTACCAGCATTGACACGATATACAGGTATGTCCCAGCATTGACCGATATACAGTATGTACCAAGCATTGAACGATTACAGTATGTACCGCATTGACATGATATACAGTATGTACAGTATGCATGATATCAGTATGTACCAGCATGACATGCATATACAGATGTACCAGTATTGACATGATATACAGTATGTACCAGTATTGACATGATATACAGTATGTACCAGCATTGACATTGATATACAGTATGTACCAGATTGAACAGATATACAGGATGTACCAGTATTGACATGATATACAGTATGTCCCAGCATTGACACGTATACAGATTTACAGCAATGACACGATATACCGTATGTACAGCTATTGACAGTTTACAGTATGTACCAGTATTTGACATGATATACAGTATGTACCAGATTGACATGATATACAGTATGTCCAGCATTGGACATGATACATACAGTATGCTACCAGCATTGACACGATATACAGTATGCCAGCATTGACAGATATACAGATGTACCAGCATTGACACGATTACAGTATGTACCAGCATGACACGATATACAGTATGTACCAGCATTGACATGATATACACAGTATGTACCAGCATTGAACGATATACAGTATGTCCAGCATTGACACGATATAGTATGTACCAGCATTGCCCACGATATACAGTATGTACAGCATTGACACGATATACAGTATGTTACCAGCATTGACACGATATACAGTATGTACCAGCATGCAATGATATACAGTATGTGCCCAGCATTGACATGATATACAGTATGTCCCAGCATGATTCATGATATACAGTATGTACAGCATTGACATGATATAAGTATGTACCAGCATTGGCATGATATACAGATGTACCAGCATTGGCATGATAACAGTATGTACCAGCATTGACATGATATACAGTATGTACAGCATTGACATGTTACAGTATGTACCAGCATGACATGATATACAGTATGTCCCAGCATTGACATGATATACAGTATGGCCAGCATTGACATGATATACAGTATGTCCCAGCATTGACATGATATACAGTATGTCCAGCATTGAATGATTACAGAGCCCAGATTGACATGATATACAGTATGTACCAGCATTGACATGATATACATATGTACCAGCATTGACATGATATACAGTATGTCCCAGCATTGGCAGATATACAGTACCAGTTGACATGATATACAGTATTGTACCACAGCATTGACATGAATATACAGTATGTCCCAGCATTGACAATGATATACAGTATGTACCAGCATTGACATGATATACAGTATGTACCAGCATTGACATGATATACAGTATGTACCAGCATTGGCATGATATACAGTATGTACCAGCATTGGCATGATATACAGTATGTACCAGCATTGGCATGATATACAGTATGTACCAGCATTGGATGATATCAGTATGTCCAGCATTGGCATGATATACAGTATGTACCAGCATTGGCATGATATACAGTATGTACCAGCATTGGCATGAATACAGTATGTACCAGCATTGACATGATATACAGTATACCAGTATGACATGATATACAGTAGTGTACCAGCATTGGCATGATAACAGTGTGTACCAGCATTGACATGATATACAGTATGTCCCATCATTGGCATCATGATATACAGTATGTACCAGCATTGAATGATATACGTATGTCCCATCATTGACATGATATACAGTATGTCCGCATTGACATGATATACAGTATGTCCCAGCATTGACATGATATACAGTATGTACCAGCATTGACATGATATACAGTATGTCCCATCATTGACATGATATACAGTATGTACCAGCATTGACATGATATACAGTATGTCCCATCATTGGCATGATATACAGTATGTACCAGCATTGACATGATATACAGTATGTACCAGCATTGACATGATATACAGTATGTCCCATCATGGCATGATATTACAGTATGTACAGTATTGACATGATATACAGTATGTCCCACATTGGCATGATATACAGTATGTACCAGCATTGAATGATATAACGTATGTACCAGCATTGACATGATATACAGTATGTACCAGCATGAAATGATCACGTAGTACCAGGCTGACATGATATACAGTATGTACCAGCATTGACATGATATACAGATGTACCAGCATTGGACATTGATATACAGTATGTACCAGCAATGTCATGATATACAGTATGTACCAGCATTGGACATGATATACAGTAGTACCAGCATGGCATGATATACATATGTACCAGCAATGTCAGTATACAGTATGTACACAGCATTGGACATTGATATACAGTATGTACCAGCATTGGCATGATATACAGTATGTACCAGCATTGCATGATATACCAGTATACCAGCATTGAATGATATACAGTATGTACCAGTATTGACATGATATCAGTAGTACCAGCATTGACATGATATACAGTATGTACCAGCATTGACGTGATATACAGTATTTACCTGCTTTCCATGTCTCCTCCATTGAATTGTTCACTCCTCACCTACTCTAAGTTTAATTGGAGAGGTGGAGGAAGAAGAAAACAGGCAGGGGATAGGGATTCATGGCTGCTAGTCACAGGGTCACTGTTATAAAGTCGCAGCAGCTTTTACCTGGCATTTTAGACTGTTCTCCTCAGTACTATTATCTGATCCCATCCTCCCCCCTCTTCTTCACCTCAGATTATTTGTAACTTCAGGGGTGTCTTCACTTCAGGGTGTCTTTGGCATGTATGAATAATGCGAAACTGGGTTTGGGGTGTGTGTTTGTGTGTCTACATTTCTATGAAAAGTTTATTTTTGGCTGGACATGCCCTTAAATCATTGTTAGGTACAGGAACACTGCACTGAAATCTCTGCTATGTCTCAAAGGAAAGATTATCAAAAAACTGTAATATGACTGGCTAACAGCTTCTCAGACGCAGTGTACCAGAGGTGTAAATTAAAGCTGGCCATATACTAGCCAGACATTAGATAGATTTCAGATATCTATTAATCCATTATTTTGTGATCTCAAATTGATTGCATGAAAGAAACAGGCTAGGCGGTTCAAAAAGGTGTGCCATGCACTAAAGACATTAGACAGATGGCCAATCTCTTATAAGGCAAATGTCCAATCTATCTAGAACATTTGTTTTATGAGAGATTGGACATCTGTCTAATTATGGGCACCGCTGTGTGATTATGGGAGCTGAAACCTGGTACCCACAGGTTAATTTCATAAATCACCCAGCAGTCACAGCAAAGGGAGAGGTCGTGAGACACATCATTATAATTTTGAATGTGTTCTGTCCATTAGGACAATGTTGTCTGGAGACTTAAGTTTCCAATTAACGGCTTTTTCCACCTTGGCTAAACTCTAGTATTGGACATCATGATTATTCAATAAAGTTCTTAACATTAAAAATGGTGCTAATTTTGCCCCAACCAATCAGATGCTAGCTTTCAAATGTTAATGCCATCATTGGTTGGGACAAAATGAGCACAATTTTTAACAATAAGAACCTTTAATTGAATTGCCCTGATTGTGTTATAATAACAAATACAGATACAAATTGGCCAATGAATGCACCGTTATAATTATTATTTATTGTTACAAGCCATAACCTACTTTTACTGATCTCCATTGATCTGTAAGTTTCAGCTCTTATCTTCTCTCTCCCTCCTTGGAATCCTTGAATAGTCAGTATTCTACAGTAGAGGCAAGTAGGACCTAGTAGGTTAATTATTCACTTGCACATACTCCATTCATCCCCATATTGTATTAATTAGTCAGAATATTCTGGTGCCGTCCTAAATCCTATAAAACCGCAGGACCTTGGGGTAACGTTATCATTATGAATGCAGAAAATGTGTGTGTATCAAGAAGTTTGCTAATAGTTTGTTTATTCTAGGCTTTTAACAGAATACCACTAATTCAATGAAACTGTTCACTGTTTTCCATTTTGAAATAAACATTAACATAGTTATTGGAGTAAGCTAATTTGTTTTACTTTAATTTTACTAATTAAATTTTAATTTTTTTAAAATTTTACTTTCCTTGCAAACTGCTGAAATAGCAAACTGCTAAAATGGTAAATTAATTCTACATTAGGATTCAGCATCTTTAATTAGTAAAATTAAAGGACAAACTGTATGGTTGTTTTGGCCCAGGGCCTAACCAATGGGAAGACACTGCAAGAAGCAACTCCTCCCATTGGATAGATTCCAGACTATGGTGGAGTCAAACATTAAAAAGCCGATCTGCATTGTAGTTATATGCAAACATTTGTTTCTAATTTTAATAGATTATGGTTATAAAAAAAATTAGCAACAGTGTAACATGTACATGGAGAAACTCTCTTAAAGGGCATGTCCACCCCCAAAACTATAATTCCCATCACTACTGGCCCCACTCTACTGTAGTAAATAAAAATCCTTACCTCACTTAAGGATTTAAGTGAGGTAAGGTCTCCTCCCCCTAGCTCAAAATCCCTTTAATATACTGTAGAGCTTCGTCCCCCAGCCCCAACAGCTATATTTTTATTTCCGGAAACTTCCCCAAACATTACTTTCTTCCCTCTTTCCTCCGCCGTTCAGAAACTCCGGCAGAGCGCCTGTGATTGGCTGCTCTCAGTTGTCCTCACCCTGTTATAAAGTTTTTTCTACATAAAGTTTATATTTTTATGATAAAAGGTTTTTTAAAAAAAAAAAAAAAAAAAGAGAGAGAAAGACATTGGTTTTTATGGATGTGGAGTCACGGCTGGCAGGTACATCCTTGCTGGATATGTTTTTCCATGTCTCCTCCATTGAATTGTTCACTCCTCACTACTCTAAGTTCTAATTGGAGAGTGGGTGGAAGGAAGAAAACAGGCAGGGATAGGGATCTCATGGCTGCTAGTCACAGGGTCACTGTTATAGTCTGCAGCAGCTTTTACCTGGCATTTTAGAACTGTTCTCCTCAGTACTATTAGCTGAGCTCATCCTCCCCCCTCCTTCCTTCACCTTCAGTTTATTTGCAAATTGCAACATTTGTTGCTATGTAGAGTGTGTGGAGTTCAGGCTCTGTACTAGATACAATGTTGCAGGTTACAGTTGAACAAGGAGAGTAGATCTAACACAGCAAGTAACAGCTGACGGGAGATGGTAGGGAGATGAATAGGCGCCCTGGATCAACATAGGTGCCCTAGTTCTTTGCCTAGGTGGCCTATGCCTAAAAACGTCCCTGCTTTAATCAATACGTAAAATTCGGTTTATGGATGGAAATGCCCTTTAATCACCCGATCTTATGCAAGAATACGTGACTACCATTTGGAGTAAAGCTAGCCATACACTGTCCAATGGTTTTCCGATTGGCCAAAACTAACAAGAATCCGATTGGAAGAATCTATTGCAATACATCACCTTGCACAGCTGATCTTGCAACCATGGAAGATAGTTTCTGGAAGATGGGATTGGTGGAAAATTTTCTGCCTTGCCCGATCATGTTTTTGTCTGATAGACTGATCGATCTTGCCGATCTAAAATACAGAAAAATGTCCTTGATATTCCGATCAATTTGATTTAATTTGCCAAATTGATCAGAATATTGATGTCATTTATGGGGTCCCTAAGAATTGTTCTTTCTGTAAATACATTGCCAAACCTTTTGTCTTTGATATTATTTTCTGTGGTTGGAAAAGCTTCTGAGACTTCTTTTATTGCCAGGCAGGGAAGGTTTCTAATCACAGATGATGAAAGAAATATGGACTGGATCATGTACAAATCACTGGTACAATATCTTCCATATGAGGTTGTGCAGAACAATTGCACGAAGAATCATTCGGTAATTGTATCAATCCCATGCTATTCGTAGGCCTTTTATTTATTGTATGCCCGAAACTATGGTGGCACAGAGAGGAAAAAAGATGCCTGGCAAAATGTATCTTTCCTTTTTTTTACAGAAACCAAATATTCTGTAACGTGTATAAAAACGGAAACACTCAAAGTGGTCATATTACATGTCTCTTTTCTTATGTGGGCCGCCAATCATTGTATGGTTTCAACTTGACTTATACTTATGTATGGGTAAACATAAGTATTTCGATAATAATCATAAAAATACATACTAGCGGTCCGTTTGAAAACAATTACATATACCAGAGCCGTAAGTAATGTAATCGTAAGTCCAGGGCTCCCTGATGGTTTCTAGGCTCGTGTCATGATACAGTAATAATAAAGATATTAAGTGTATAATCAACTGAACCTTGATTGGTCAGGTTGGAAATTTCATTCAATTGAACAAATACTGGAAAGTTGTGTAAGACTTTCAATTGATTACTGGTAATTGAATACCAAGGATGTACACTAGCTAGATAAGAAAGTATACAGTAGATGAAAATTCTTTCTTGTGACTTGACTTCACGGTGAACATTGAGTTTGGGTTAGTCTTTGAAAAACACAGTTAACAAAATAATTGAGGTTGAATAAAGAAAGCATACGTCCATCAAGTCCAACCCTTTCACCCTCCTTTTACCCTTCCTACAGTTGATCCGAGGAAGGGAAAAAAAACAGCTTTTAAAATGGGGAGACGAGAAATTCCTTCCTGACACCAAAATGGGCAATCGGAAAGTATGTCCAGGATCACAACTACAGTATATGTATTAATACCAGTAATTCTCAAAAAATTATATAGTATCCCTGTACCAAACAGAATTACAGTATATGTATTAATACCAGTAATTCTCAATATTATATTGTATCCCTGTACCAACCAGTACTACAGTATATGTATTAATACCAGTAATTCTCAATATTATATAGTATCCCTGTACCAAACAGAACTACAGTATATGTATAAATACCAGTAATTCTCAATATTATATAGATCCCTGTATCCCCAGAACTACTGATAGTATTAAACCAGTATTCTCAATATTTATAGTATCACCTGTACCAACCAGAACATACAGTATATGTATTAATACCAGTAATTCTCAAATTATATAATACCCTGTACCAACCAGAATACAGTATATGTATTAATACCAGTAATTCTCAATATTATATAGTATCCTGTACAACCAGAACTACAGTATATGTATTAATACCCGTATTCTCAATATTATATAGTATCCCTGTACCAACCAGAACTACAGTATAGTATAAATACCAGTAATTCTCAATATTATATAGTATCCCCTGTACCAACCAGATACTACAGTATATGTATTAATACCAGTAATTCTCAATATTATATAGTATCCCTGTAACAACCAGAACTACAGTATAGTTATAATACCAGTAATTTCTCAATATTATATAGTATCCCTGTACCAACCAGAACTACAGTATATGTATTAATACCAGTAATTCTCAATATTATATAGTATCCCTGTACCAACCAGAACTACAGTATATGTATTAATACCAGTAATTCTCAAATTATATAATATCCCTGTACCAACCAGAATACAGTATATGTATTATACCAGTAATTCTCAATATTATATAATATCCCTTACCAACCAGAATACATGTATATGTATAATACCAGTAATTTCATATTATATAGTATTCCTGTACCAACCAGAATACAATATGTATTAATACCAGTAATTCTCAATATTATATAGTATCCCTGTACCAACCAGAACTACAGTATAGTATTAATACCAGTAATTCTCATATATATTATAGTATCCATGTACCAACCAAGACCTACAGTATATGTATTAATACCAGTTAATCAATATTATATGTATCCCTGTACCAACCAGAACTACAGTATATGTATTATACCAGTAATTCTCAATATTATATAGTATCCCGTACCAACCAGAACTACAGTATATGTATTAATACCAGTAATTCTCAATATTTATAGTATCCGTACCAACCAGAACACAGTATATGTATTAATACCAGTAATTCTCAATATTATATAGTATCCCTGTACCAACCAGAAACTACAGTATATGTATTATACCAGTAATTCTCAATATTATATAGTTCCCTGTACCAACCAGAACTACAGTATATGTATTAATACCAGTAATTCTCAATATTTATAGTATCCCTGTACAAACAGAACTACAGTATATGTATTAATACCGTAATTCTCAATATTATATAGTATCCCCGTACCAACCAGAACTACAGTATATGTATTAATACCAGTATATTCTCAATATTATATAGTATCCCTGTACCAACCAACCAGAACTACAGTATATGTAAATATAATAATATAATCTCAATATTATAAGTATCCCTGTACCAACAGAACTAAGTATATGTATTAATACCGTAATTCTCAATATTATATAGTATCCCCCCGTACCAACCAGAACTACAGTATATGTATTATACCAGTAATTCTCAATATTATATAGTATCCCTGTACCAACCATAACTACAGTATATGTATTAATACCAGTAATTCTCGATATTATTTCGTATCCCTGCACCAACCAGAACTACAGTATATGTATTAATACCAGTAATTCTCAATATTATATAGTATCCCCATACCAACCAGAAACTACAATAATGATTAATACCAGTAATTCTCAATATATATAGTATCCCTGTACCAACCACGAACTACAGTATTATGTATAATACCAGTAATTCTCAATATTATATAGTATCCATGTACCAACCAGAACACAGTATATGTATTAATACCAGTAATTCTCAATATTATATAGTATCCTGTACCAACCAGAACTACAGTAAATTGTATTATACCAGTAATTCTCAATATTTTATAGTATCCCTGTACCAACCAGAACTACAGTATATGATTTAATACCAGTAATTCTCAATATTATATAGTATCCATGTACCAACCAGACTACGTATATGTATTAATACCAGTAATTATCCATATATATAGTATCCCTGTACCAACAGAACTACAGTATATGTATAAATACCAGTAATCTCAATAATATAGTATCCCTGTACCCCAGAACTAGTATATGTATAATACAGTAATTCTCAATATTTTATAGTATCCCTGTACCAACCAGAACTACAGTATAGTATTAATACCAGTAATTCTCAATTTATATAGTATCCCGTACCAACCAGAACTACAGTATATGTATTAATACCAGTAATTCTCAATATTATATAGTATCCCGTACCAACCAGAACTACAGTATATGTAATAAACTATAATTCTCAATTTATTAGTATCCCTGTACCAACCAGAACTACAGTATATGTAATACTACTGTAATTCTCAATATTATATAGTATCCCCGTACCAACCAGAAACTACAGTATATGTATTAATACCAGTAATTCTCAATATTATATAGTATCCCCGTACACAACCAGAACTACAGTATATGTATTAATACCGTAATTCTCAATATTATATAGTATCCCTGTACCAACCAGAACTACAGTTATGTATTAATACCCGTAATTCTCAATATATATAGTATCCCTGTACCAACCAATAAACTACGTATATGTATTAATACCAGTAATTCTCGATATTATTCGATCACTGTAAACCAGAACCGAACTACAGTATATGTATTAATACCAGTAATTCTCAATATTATATAGTATCCCTGTACCAACCAGATCTACAGTATATGTATTAATACCAGTAATTCTCAATATTATATAGTATCCCTATACCAACCAGAACTACAGTATATGTATTAATACCAGTAATTCTCATTATTATTTAGTTTAGAAACTTATCTAGGCCACTTTTAAAGCTATTCAATGAACTTGCCATTACCACATCTGCTGGAAGACAATTCCAGTTTCAGGAAGAGAGATGAAACTTCTTCCAAAGGATGTCCACGTGTCCTCTGATATGACCTATTAGTGAACAATGCACCAGAGAGTTTATTGTATGCTCCATTAATATATTTGTATAAAGTGATCATATCCCCACGCAAACGTCGCTTCTCTAATGTAAACAGCCCTAACTTGTCTATTCTGCCTGCATAATCAAGCCCCCCATTCCCCTTTTTTTTTTCCCCCTTTTCTGAGCTGCTTCCATTTCCCAGATTTCCCTTTTGTATTTGGAATCCTAAAATGAGGCCTTACCAGTGCCTTGTAAAGAGGGAGAATAATATTTTTCTCTCTTTATACAAGACAATATCTTGTTAAGTCTGTTATCTACTAGAACCCCCAAATATCTTTCCAACAGAGATTCACTTAGCACATAGTTATTTATGGTGTAGGTGACACAGGGATTATTAAATCCCAATTGCATCACCTTACATTTATCAACATTGAATCCCATCTGCCATTCTGCTGCCCATTTTGATAATCTATCTAGGTCTGCTTGCAGGACTTGCACATCATTTGAAGTTTCCAAAGCCCTGCATAGTTTAGTGTCATCAGCAAACACAGAGACCTTGCTCTCAATGCCCCTTCTAAGTCTTTTCTAAACAGATTAAACAGAAGCGGCCCCAGTACAGAACCCTGAGGCACACTTAGAACTTTATATAAGAGAAGGAAGATGCACAGCTTCGGACCCTGCAGTGGATCACTATATTAAAGTGGTGCTGGGGAGGGTAAAGAATGAATACCAATCAAAAGAACAGGGACAGAGGAGAGACCATCCCCAAAATACCCCTACAAAACGGCACTACAACATGCAGATAATGAAATACTAATGCGGTTTATTAGGATCCAACCACCGCACTGAAAGTATGATACTTTTAGTGCGGTGGTTGGATTCTTTGTTTGGAGGTCTGTGATTTTGAAACCCTTCGTTGGATAACGGATCTGGATGTCTTTCCCTTCGGTCGGGTGAAGAGTGTGGTCCATCCGTGAAGAGAAGCAGGTTGGGGTAGTCGGACATGGCTTCTCACAGTAAGTCCCGACAAGAGATGTGACTGTTGTCTCTACCACTGGGGGATAGCGAGAATCTACTAGGGAGTCTTTTTACTTGCTTTTTTACTGGGGACACCCGGAGGTTTCTGAGTGTTTTTAGGGAATTTTGTGTATATGGGGTGTGTTTTTCTTATGTGTCTCTAATAAACCGCGTGAGTATTTCGTTATCTGCTGGTGGTAGTTAGGGATGGCCGGTTCGCGTATCCGAACCCAGATCCGCCGCGGATTCATCCCGTTCGCGAATGGCGGATTTTCTGGATTTTCCGCCTTCCGAACTTCCGAACCGCGGATTCCTCGTATTTTTGAAAATTTTCGAAATTACGAGATTTCTCGTAATTTCGAAAATCGGTCGCGAATGGCGGATTTTTCCGGATTTTCTGGATTTTCCGCCTTCCGAACTTCCTCGTATTTTTGAGGATTTCTCGGATTTTCGAGGATTTTTTTCATTTCAACAGGTCCGCTCGTGGATCAAATTTTCGAATTTTTTCGAAAATTCGCGGATCCTCGAGCGGACCAGATTTTGCGAAGTTCGGACATCTCTAGTGGTAGTGCCGTTTTGTGGGGGTCTTTTGGGGACAGGGGTCTCTCCTCTGTCCCTGTTCTTTTGATTGGTACACTTTAGCCCACATAGATATATCCCCATTGACACCCACTCTCTGTTTGCGATCCAATAACTAATTCTCCATCCATGTACTAATTTTTTTTTTCTAGGCCAACACAAGATTTTCTTTCTGATCTAATGCGTTACATCACACAGCAGACTCTTATTTAGGCAGCACATTAGTCAATATACCTTCTGACATTCTTAAAACCTTTTAGGACAATCATTTTGCAATATACATTATGCTGTAATGTCTATAGCAAACGAGTGGTCTATAGAGATGAAAAAATTGTTCTTGAGTTAGTTATTACATTAACAGTTTGAAAATAAGGGCAGTTTAAGGGGAATTGTGTAACCCTTAGGTAAACTGGAGGTCCACATTCAGTCTAGTTTTATTTGCATTAAAGGGACAATAGAAATAAAAAGAGAGCAGCTGTTGTGTGGAATGTGCTATTGACCTCAATTTGTTGACGGTGATTTGTTCTATCTATCTATCTATTTGCTTATCGTCGATGTTAAGAAATACAATATCTAAACCCAATGTAATATATTCTTTTCATGGAGAGTACCGTACAGTGTGCTACAGGTATTTCTAAAGATAATTCATGAATCTTCCATAATTCTTTCTTTTCTCCGAATCAATAAGCCATTGTCAGGCATTCCTACTGCGTGGGGCTTTGTTGAAAAGAAACTGACTGCTGCGTTTAGCTGCCTACTATACTGTTAGGCGATGCCCCTAGCTATTGTGCTGAATAGCATGCTGGTAAAGGTAACACATGACTGAAAGCAAAAACCTGTAAAAAACAGCAAAGGGATTATTATTGGAAGCATAAGAAGAATATAAGCAACTTGTCACTACTTCTATTTGTCTGGGTTTAGTATAGCAATAGGCAAAATTCCTGGCTCACCTGCTAGTTCTGAAAGAGATAATGGCCCATACATCTTTCTATGCTCTATGGGAGTTGATATATAGCAGGTATAAAACCTGAGAAAGGGAGTTTAAAACCCGCTGGCCCCGAGGTATTCCCACACAGTAAATGTAACTATAAAGGCTTAATTGCTGTGTATTTAGCATGTGCGTTGGAATTTAACTGTCTTCATTTGTGAGCAATCCTTGAAATAGAAGCAAGACATGAAATAAGCTGAAATCTCTGCAGGCATTATATATATATTATTATATATATTATATATATTATTATACGGACACTAATGATTTAGGGTACTCTGTATTCTTCAATAAAACCTGCAGGAGCGAAAGCATAGAGCACATTGCACTTGCGCATGCGTATAGAATAGTCCATCTGAACCTGTCAGACTACGCGGCAGAGGAGCGATTGGGTAAGTACCTTAACTTCTCTCCTATCTCCTGCAGGTGTTATTAAAGAAAAGGAGGTATGACACAGCTCATTTACCTCCCTTAGCAGTGGAGATGCCCTTTAGCACAAAGTTACCCTCAAATAGGACTGGGGGTTATTTAGCATTTTGAAATGTCCATGCAGTATGGCTAATTCTGTTACGTACTACGGTATTTTTGTTGTGTACTAGTTGTTATCATTGTGAGATTACCATATCTAGACAGAAAGCCTACTAGGAGATTTGTAAGCTAATAGTGGTACAGAATACAGATGCATAAAAATATTTTTGAGTCTTGTATTGTACGAGTTTACCCGACACACGACTGCCCAACAAACACCGTTATGGCTGACAATTTGTGTATGGGCATTCTGGTGGGTGTCGATGATTTGGGGGGTCGGGCAGTTGTGGCAGCAATCACACATCTGTATCTAACTTTCATTTTTGAAAAGTCTAGGAAAACCTGAGATTTACTACAACTTTATCAGTTTATCAAAAGATACTAGTCTTAACATTATCGAAAACCTGACAAGAGTATCATGAATGTATTTAAAGTTATCTGAATATTATATATTGGTATCCTGCTGTGTAGTAAGTAGTAGAGCGATATATTGTATGCTTAATTAAATTAGACCGAGAATTATTGATACACAATCAGGGTTATTCAATAAAAGTTCTTATCCTTAAAATTAGGCTAATTTTACCCCAACCAATCAGATGTTAGCTTTCAAATGTTATATAATATCTGATTGGTTGGGCAAAATTAGCACCATTTTTAATGATAAGAACTTTTATTGAAGGTGTTGAAATGTTGCTCTTTGAACATTTTGCACTTGAATAAATAAAGCATTTTGATGACGCAGAGAGCATGACTATGTTATACAGAACACTATAAATTTTGAATACAATTAGTAGAACAGGTGTGTAATAAATATTTATAATATTAAGTATATATAAAATAGTAGATAATGTACCCCTACTGTAAATTATAAGAATATTATATGTTACCAAGGAGTTCCGTGAACATATAGAAACACGAGGCTTACAGTAGGGGGAACCTTATCTTTTATAATGTACCCCTTGTCCCCATTCAGAGGAGATTTAAACCTGACTATATCTGTGTCCCAAATGTCACTATGCTGATCTTTAATCCCCTCTGGTCCTGGACTCACAATCATTTCCCCCACCCCCTCCCCCCCACCCACACACACACAGATAGAAACTGTCCTACCCCACATACCCTCGACAAAAATAGTGTTACTGACCTTTTCTGCAACCAACCCCCCGATTCGCTGGTAACTCTCTGTGTAACTCTCCCCTCCCGGTACTGCACTTTGGCTCACCTCTCACATGATCCCCTACTCTTCTAATACAAGAAATCAGCAGCCAGCAGATACCGCGCCACCAGCAAAGTCAATGTACAGTAAGTACACAGTCAAACTGCTCTATCCATACTTACATTGACATTGCTGGTCATGCGACATCTGCTGTCTGCTGATTTCTTGTATTAGAAGAGTAGGGGATGGCGTGAGAGGTTAGCTAAGATGGCGTGAGAGGTTAGCTAAGATGGCGTGAGAGGTTAGCTAAGATGGCGTGAGAGGTTAGCTAAGATGGCGTGAGAGGTTAGCTAAAGTGCACTGCCTGGAGGGGAGAGTTACCAGCGAATTGGGGATTTGGTTGCAGAAAAAGTCAGTAACACTATGTAGTAGCGCACCAATTATAAGCATATTATTGTACAGTTATTTTTGTATTAGAAATATTACACTATCTATGTCAAAGCATTAACACATGCACCATGTAAGAAGCTCTGTTAGAAGTCAACATACTTAATAAAGCTTTTACACTATGCAGATAAACGTGATAAAAACAGTCATCTATGATTAAACTGGAGAACACAGAGGATGAATAAATTTACTTTCAACACCGATCCTGTGTCATTTTGTTGTTTTATTTTCTTAACAATGATTAAACCAGTCCGGGGCCGTTAAACCCGTGTTTGGAATATTTCAGCACATTTTGATGGTGAAATTGCAATGTCACAAACAAAATAAATTGTCTCTGAATTTTAGATTTGAAGCCAGAATTTCAGTAGTTTATTGACATAATAATAATAATAATAATAATATTCACATGGTCGGTGTGTTGATTAATCATTTATAATCCATATTTATCAGTTTATACTACGTTAGGAGTGGGATAACGCACCCCCTATTGTAAATTAAAGGGATATTCAAACCTCCCTTGGAGTTCCATGACCTGTTTATATGGTCACAGAACTTTATGGTGACTTCTAATATGCTTATAATTTACTGTAGGGGGTGCATTATTCTCTATATATACATTTTTTTATTTGAGTGCAGTTTAAATGGATAAAATGCAAATGGATACCTAAACTAAAATACAGTTTCTGCTGTTTGTATAATTCAGCATAATAAAATACAACCTTACAAATCCTGCATTTTTATTCTCTACGCATTGCTATTAAAACGTAACACTTGTTTTTACCTCTAACATTTATTATTTGTTCCAGTGATTGTTAACGGAATGTTGAGAACAGGACACCTACAGAGCTAATTTACTTCTTCATCTGGAACTGTATTTGAATTAACAGTACAACCAATATCTTTATTATGTATGCTCCACAATTTTCAAACTCCAGTTACCACTTTGTATAATCCTAAACTACTGATGACTCTAATTTATGTGAAGCGTACACACTGTAAGGCATTAGAAGACTTGAATGTGATTGCGATAATTATTTTAAGTGCCTTATAGAAGTAAATGATCAATATGAATTTTAGATCCTTATGGACTAGTCAATAAATCTTCTGTGAAATGTTTACTAAAATCGTTGGGAAGGAGAACATAAAAAATTCACAGGCATTACCTCTTATATTAATACATCCTGCTAATGAATTCTTAGATTCAGTAACAATTGGGTACAAGGCTAAATTATATTACAGATATTAAAAAAGATGGCAGCTAGGAATATTAGTGATGAATCCGATTCAATTCGGAAATGCCAGTTTCAAATATCCATGGATCCAATGGATTTTTGGAAATTTTCTAAACTGTGAACCTTCAGAAATCTAACATTCAAAATTTTCATTCGAAAATCAAAAATTTATACAGAAAAATGAGAAATGTGTATCAAAAATATGAAAAATTACGATTCAATCAGAATTCCAACTTCCATAGTTTCCGCAGAACCGCTATCGGAACTAAGTCGCCAGTTTCATTCATTCGTTAAGAACATGAGCCCTTTGACCCCTTTTGGTTTTCTGTTTGTTTCTACAACTAATCAACTGTTTTTTCCTGGTTTACACAAGACAATTTCAAATTAACATCAATAAAGCCCCAATAGAAAACAACCACTAGTTTTTAGAATTTTCTCGGTCGTAATCCCAGAACAGCGTTACATCCTGCTAATAGGTTTAACTCTGACGCGTGTGATAAAAATTATAAATATAAAGTATGTTATGTGATTATATGAAGGATTATGATTTTTGGAGGATTATCTTATAAGTAGACTTCATGATGGACAGGTCATGTCGAACACATTTGCTTAGTCTTATGAGATGAAGAAGAATTTAGATATCGTGCCACATAAATAAATATTGTACTGTATAAGTTAAGCCCTGCATCTATGTAGATGCATGCATAAGAAATCTTTCTCTATAATCAGGCACAGTGAGTAGATGCCATGGGGGAACATGCAGTTGGTGATAAATTGTATGTAAGTTAAAGATCAACTATACTGTAATCCCCCTCCCTCCCAAAAAATACTTCCCAAGTTACAGGTAGTCTTCCTCTAAACTGGACTTGAAGTTTAGCTTTTGAAGACGTTTCACTAGTCATCCGACTGGCTTTCTCAATTCAGAATGACTTGTACAAGAATCTGTGGCAATTATGTACCCTGGAAAATCCCAAATAGCATATCACAGCCAGGTGTTAAGGGTGTGATTAGATAGTGGCTAAGAGGTGTTATAGGAACGCCCAGAGTAAGGTGTTAAAACAGCATTGTACATGGCAGACAGTTGGTGTCAAACCCCCCCACCTCTATTTAGGCTTGGTTTCTTTATTTTCACATAAATGGCCTCCTTAACACCTCTCTTGAACCAGTCACGTTCCTTTGCCAATATGTTAAAATTACAATCTTCAAAGGTATGTCCTTTATCCTTAAGATGCAGGTACACGGCTGAGTCCTGACCCAAGGAATTGGTTCTTCTGTGCTGGGCCATACGTTGATGCAGTTGCTGTTTGGTCTCCCCCACATACAAATCAGAGCATTCTTCACTGCACTGCACTGCATATATGATGTCGCTTTTCTTGTGTTTTGGTATTGGGTCTTTTGGACGTACCAATTGCTGCCTCAGTGGTGTTGTTCGGTTTAAGCAGACGGGATACGGTGTTTCTTGAAAATTCTTCTTAATTTCTCGGGGACCCCTGCTACATATGTGACCATGTTTCTTCTCCTGTCTTGCTTTTCCCTTCACTGTTGGTATTCATGTTCTTTTTTTTCCTTCTACTTCTTTTGACAAAGGCCCAGTCTGGATATCCACAAGTTTTAAGGGCTCCTCTGAGATGTTTCATTTCTATAGCCTTCGCCTCTGTGCTAGTGGGGATGTTCTCAGCTCTGTGTTACAGGGTTCTGATGATACCCAGCTTGTGATCTATAGGGTGGTGGGAGTCAAACATCAAATACTGATCTGTGTGTGTTGGTTTTCTGTAAACCTCTACTTCCAGTTTACCATTTTCCTTAACTTCTACCAAGCAGTTCAAGAAAGCCAGTTTGTTGTTTTGTATCTTCCCTTGTAAATTTGATGTTTTGGTTTACCGCATTAATGTGTTCTGTGAAAGCTTGGACTTCCTTCTGGTGGATTTTAACCCAGGTGTCCTCCATATCTGAACCAGTGGCTGGGTGCTATGCCCTTAAAGGTATTAAGAGCCTGTTTTTCCACCTCCTCCATGTAAAGGTTGGCCACAATGGGTGAAATTGGAGATCCCATAGCACATCCATGTTTTTGCTTATAGAACTTATCCCGGTATTTGAAATAGGTGGTATTCAGGCACAAGTCCAGTAAGGCACACACCTGTTCTGGGTTGAGATCAGTTCTGCTGGTAAGAGTGCTGTCTTGGCCTAGCCATTTTCTCACCATGTCAACAGTCTCCTTTGTGGGTATACAGGTGAAGAGAGATGTCACATCATAGGACACCATAGTTTCTTCTGCACGAGTACTATATCTTCAATCTTGTTGGTGAAATCCTGAGAGTTCTGGATGTGATGCTTAGAACTTCCCACCAATGGTCCTAAGATGTTGGCTAGGTGTTTTGCCACCTTGTATGTTACAGAGTTGATGCTGCTGACTATAGGTCTTAGTGGTGCCCCTTCCTTATGTATCTTTGGGAGTCCATATATGCATGGATGTGCCTCACCTGGGTAGAGGCGATGATATATTGCTCGATCAATGGCTTTATACAAAATGGCTTTTGTACAATGCTGTTTTGACACCTTACTCTGGGCGTTCCTATAACACCTCTTAGCCACTTAACACCTAATCACGCCCTTAACACCTGGCGGTGATATGCTAATTGGGATTTTTCAGGGTACATAATTGCCACAGATTCTTGTACAAGTCATTCTGAATTGAGAGAGCCAGTCGGATGACTAGCGAAACGTCTTTAAGAACTAAACTTCAAGTCCAGTTGCTGTAATTGAATACTACAGATATACCATGACCTGGATGAATGAGAACCTTTACAAGCATATTTCAAATCATTTTGGGGAGAAAACCCTTAAACTTGTACGGCAATATGACAAGACAGCAAGGAAATTGGCAGACTACAGAAACCACCTGTGATTTAACCTCCGATGCAAACAAAGGCTAGTACCATGCAGCATACGTCTGGATTCCACAGTTAAACGCATCAGAGCCAAACAGACACTGCAAAAGGCTCAAACACAGCTCCTAAATGAATGGGTACGACAGACACATTTTACAGTTGATGCTTTAATGCACAACATTAGTCAACTATAACAGAACCTGGCCTCACAGCTACCTGTGGTCATCTGGGAAAGAGTGATGGAGTTCACCAAACAAGCACAGCTTTCTCAGCACTGTAAGGGCAAACAAAGGCAACAGAACAAGTCTTAACATTATCGAAAACCGACAAGAGTATCATGAGGTATTAAAGTTATCGCATATAATATTGGTATCCTGCTGTGTAGTAAGTAGTAGAGCGATATATTGTATGCTTAATTAAATTAGACCGAGAATTATTGATACACAATCAGGTGTATTCAATAAAAGTTCTTATCCTTAAAATTAGGCTAATTTTACCCCAACCAATCAGATGTTGCTTTCAAATGTTATATATAGCGATTGGTTGGGCAAAATTAGCACCATTTTTAATGATAAGAACTTTTATTGAGGTGTTGAAATGTTGCTCTTTGAACATTTTGCACTTGAATAAATAAAGCATTTGTGACGCAGAGAGCATGACTATGTTATACAGAACACTATAATTTTGAATACAATTAGTAAAACATTGTTGTTAATAATATTTAATTTAAGTATATAAAATGTAGATAATGTACCCCTACTGTAAATTATAAGAATATTATATGTTACCAAGAGTTCCGTGAACATAGAAACCACGAGGCTTACAGTAGGGGGAACCTTTCTTTTTAATGTACCCCTTGTCCCCATTCAGGAGATTTAAACCTGACTATATCTGTGTCCCAAATGTCACTATGCTGATCTTTAATCCCCTCTGGTCCTGGACTAACAATCATTTCCCCCACCCCCTCCCCCCCACCCCCACACACACAATAAAACTGTCCTACCCCACATACCCTCGACAAAAATAGTGTTACTGACCTTTTCTGCAACCAACCCCCCGATTCGCTGGTAACTCTCTGTGTAACTCTCCCCTCCCGTACTGCACTTTGGCTCACCTCTCACATGATCCCCTACTCTTCTAATACAAGAAATCAGCAGCCAGCAATACCGCGCCACCAGCAAGTCAATGTACAGTAAGTACACAGTCAAACTGCTCTATCCATACTTACATTGACATTGCTGGTCATGCGACATCTCCTGTCTGCTGATTCTTGTATTAGAAGATGAGGATGGCGTGAGAGGTTAGCTAAGATGGCGTGAGAGGTTAGCTAAGATGGCGTGAGAGGTTAGCTAGATGGCGTGAAGAGTTACTAAGATGGCTAGGGGTTAGCTAATGCACTGCCTGGAGGGAGAGTTACCAGCGAATTGGGGATTTGGTTGCAGAAAAAGTCAGTAACACTATGTAGTAGCGCACCAATTATAAGCATATTATTGTACAGTTATTTTTGTATTAGAAATATTACACTATCTATTCAAAGCATTAACACATGCACCATGTAAGGCTCTGTTAGAAGTCAACATACTTAATAAAGCTTTTACACTATCAGATAAACGTGATAAAAACAGTCATCTATGATTAAACTGGAGAACACAGAGGATGAATAAATTTACTTTCAACACCGATCCTGTGTCATTTTGTTGTTATTTTCTTACAAATGATTAAACCAGTCCGGGGCCGTTAAACACCGTGTTTGGAATATTTCAGCACATTTTGATGGTGAAATTGCAATGTCACAAACAAAATAATTGTCTCTGAATTTTAGATTTGAAGCCAGAATTTCAGTGTATTTATTGACATAATAATATAATAATATAATATTCACATGGTCGGTGTGTTGATTAATCATTTATAATCCAATTTTATCAGTTTATACTACGTTAGGATGTGGGATAAACGCACCCCCTATTGTAATTAAAGGGAATTCAAACCTCCCTTGGATGCCATGACCTGTTTATATGGTCACAGAACTTTATGGTGACTTCTAATATGCTTATAATTTACTGTAGGTGGCATTATCTCTATATATACATTTTTTATTTGAGTGCAGTTTTAAATGGATAAAATGCAAATGGATACCTAAACTAAAATACAGTTTCTGCTGTTTGTATAATCAGCCATAATAAAATACAACCTTACAAATCCTGCATTTTTATTCTCTACGCATTGCTATTAAAACGTAACACTTGTTTTTACCTCTAACATTTATATTTGTTCCAGTGATTGTTAACGGAATGTTGGAACAGGACACCTACAGAGCTAATTTACTTCTTCATCTGGAACTGTATTTGAATTAACTAACAAACCAATATCTTTATTATGACTCCACAATTTTCAAACTCCATACCACTTGTATAATCCTAAACTATCTGATGACTCTAATTTATGTGAAGCGTACACACTGTAAGCATTAGAAACTTGAATGTGATTGCGATAATTATTTAGTGCCTTATAGAAGTAAATGATCAATATGAATTTTAGATCCTTATGGACTAGTCAATAAATCTTCTGTGAAATGTTTACTAAAATCGTTGGGAAGGAGAACATAAAAAATTCAAAGGCATTACCTCTTATATTAATACATCCTGCTAATGAATTCTTAGATTCAGTACATTGGGTACAAGGCTAATTATATTACAATATTAAAAGATGGCAACTAGGAATATTAGTGATAATCCGTTCAATTCGGAAATGCCAGTTTCAAATATCCATGGATCCAATGGATTTTTGGAAATTTTCTAAACTCTGAACCTTCAGAAATCTAACATTCAAATTTTCATTCGAAAATCAAAAATTATACAGAAAAAATGAGAAATGTGTATCAAAAATATGAAATTACGATTCAATACAATATTCCAACTTCCATAGTTTCCGCAAACCGCTACGGAACTAAGTCGCCAGTTTCATTCATTTCGTTAAGACATGGCCCTTTGACCCCTTTTGGTTTCTGTTTGTTTCACAACTAATCACTGTTTTTTTTTCCTGGTTTACCAAGACAATTTCAAATTAACATCAATAAAGCCCCAATAGAAACAACCACGTTTTAGAATTTTTCGGTCGTAATCCCAGAACAGCGTTAATCCTGCTAATAGGTTTAACTCTGACGCGTGTGATAAATTATAAATAAAAGTATGTTATGTGATTATATGAAGGATTATGATTTTTGGAGGATTACTTATAAGTAGACTTCATGATGGACAGGTCATGTCGAACACACTTTGCTTAGTCTTATGAGATGAAGAAGAATTTAGATATCGTGCCACATAAATAAATATTGTACTGTATAGTTAAGCCCTGCATCTATGTAATGCATGCATAGAAATCTTTCTCATAATCAGGCACAGTGAGTAGATGCCATGGGGGAACATGCAGTTGGTGATAATTGTATGTAAGTTAAAGATCAACTATACTGTAATCCCCTCCCTCCCAAAAATACTTCCCAAGTTACAGGTAGTCTTCCTCTAAACTGGACTTGAAGTTTAGCTTTTGAAGACGTTTCATCTAGTCATCCACTGGCTTTCTCAATTCAGAATGACTTGTACAAGAATCTGTGGCAATTATGTACCCTGGAAAATCCCAAATAGCATCACAGCCAGGTGTTAAGGTGTGATTAGATAGTGCTAAGAGGTTTATAGGAACGCCCAGATTAAGGTGTTAAAACAGCATTGTACATGGCAGCCAGTTGGTGTCAAACCCCCCCACCTCTATTTAGGCTTGGTTCTTTTATTTTCACATAAATGGCCTCCTTACACTCTCTTGAACCAGCACGTTTCCTTTGCCAATATGTTAAAATTACAATCTCAAAGGTATGTTCCTTTATCCTAAGATGCAGGACACCGGCTGATGTCCTGACCCAAGGAATTGGCTCTTCTGTGCTGGGCCTACGTTGCAGTTGCTGTTGGGTCTCCCCCACATACAAATCAAGCATCTTCACTCACTGCACTGCATATATGAGTCGCTTCTTTTGTTTTGGTATTGGGTCTTTTGGACGTACCAATTGCTGCCTCAGTGTGTTGTTCGGTTTAAAGCAGCAGGGATACAGTGTTTTCTTGAAAATTCTTTCTAATTTCTCGGAGACCCCTGCTACATATGGGATGACCATGTTCTTCTTCTCCTGTCTTGCTTTTCCCTTCCCTTACTGGATTCGTGTTCTTTTTCTTTTCCTTCTACTTCTTTTGACAAAGGCCCAGTCGGATATCCACAAGTTTTAAGGCTCCTCTGAGTATTTTCATTTCATAGACCTTCGCCTCTGTGCTAGTGGGGATGTTCTCAGCTCTGTGTTACAGGGTTCTGATGATACCCAGCTTGTGATCTATAGGGTGGTGGGAGTCAAACATCAAATACTGATCTGTGTGTGTTGGTTTTCTGTAACCTCTACTTCCAGTTTACCATTTCCTTAACTTCTACCAGCAGTTCAAGAAAGCCTTTTGTTGTTTTGTATCTTCCCTTGTAAATTTGATGTTTTGGTTTACCGCATTAATGTTCTGTGAAACTTGGACTTCCTTCTGGTGATTTTACCCATGTCCTCCATATCTGAACCAGTGGCTGGGTGCTATGCCCTTAAAGGTATTAAGAGCCTGTTTTTCCACCTCCTCCATGTAAAGGTTGGCCACAATGGGTGAAATTGGAGTCCCATAGCACTCCATGTTTTTGCTTATAGAACTTATCCCGGTATTTGAAATAGGTGGTATTCAGGCACAAGTCCAGTAGGCACACACTTTTCTGGGTTGAGATCAGTTCTGCTGGTAAGAGTGCTGTCTTGGCCTAGCCATTTTCTCACCATGTCAACAGTCTCCTTTTGGGTATACAGGTGAAGAGAGATGTCACATCATAGCCACCATAGTTTCTTCTGCACGAGTACTATATCTTCAATCTTGTTGGTGAAATCCTGAAGTTCTGGATGTGATGCTTAGAACTTCCCACCAATGGTCCTAGATGTTGGCTAGGTGTTTGCCACCTTGTATGTTACAGAGTTGATGCTGCTGACTATAGTCTTAGTGGTGCCCCTTCCTATTTATCTTTGGGAGTCCATATATGCATGGATGTGCCTCACCTGGGTAGAGGCGATGATTAATTGCTCGATCAATGGCTTTTACAAATGGCTTTTGTACAATTGCGTTTGACACCTTACTCTGGGCGTTCCTATAACACCTCTTAGCCACTTAACACCTAATCAGCCCTTAACACCTGGCGGTGATATGCTAATTGGGATTTTTCAGGTACATATTGCCACAGATTCTTGTACAAGTCATTCTGAATTGAGAGACCAGTCGGATGACAGCGAAACGTCTTTAAGAACTAAACTTCAAGTCCATTTGCTGTAATTGAATACTACAGATATCCTGACCGGGATGAATGAGAACCTTTACAAGCATATTTCAAATCATTTTGGGGAGAAACCCTTAAACTTGTCGGCAATATGACAAGACAGCAAGGAATTGGCAGACTACAGAAACCACCTGTGTTTAACCTCCGATGCAAACAAAGGCTAGTACCTGCACAACGTCTGGATTCCACAGTTAACCATCAGAGCCAAACAGACACTGCAAAAGGCTCAAAACACAGCTCCTAAATGAACGGGTACGAAAGACACATTTTACAGTTGATGCTTTAATGCACAACATTAGTCAACTATAACAGAACCTGGCCTCACAGCTACCTGTGGTCATCTGGGAAAGAGTGATGGAGTTCACCAAACAAGCACAGCTTTCTCAGCACTGTAAGGGCAAACAAAGGCAACAGAACAAGTTTTCTATTTTGTCATGCCAGAACACCCCCAAAGGAGAACAACTACCTTGGATACAAAAGGAGGGAAGTGTCACTTCATTAAACATAGAGGAATGAGTGAGAAACTTGTCTAACAGGACCCTGACCCAGCCAGAAATGGAAGTCCTTGCTAAGGGCTTAAGTTTTGCCATCACTCCTAAAGCCATCCCTGTGGTGGATATTATAGCAGCCACAGAAGCCTCAATCCACAATAATAAGGTACCACAGAGTGAGGCAGAACAACTTCACCTTAAGGTATCTGCAGCCTTAGCCAGTGCTAAAACTCCTTCATCTAACCTGACCACACAGGAAAGAAAAGCCTTAACATCCCTCAAGAAAGATTCTAGTATCACCATTCTACCGGCAGACAAGGGAAGATGCACAGTGGTACTCAACACCTCAGACTACCATGACAAGGTGACCGCACTCCTGGCTGATAACAACACATATGAGGCTTTAACAAGGGATCCCACCAGCCGTTACAAGAAAAGGGTCATAGACTTACTACAACAGCTTCAAAAGGATAAAGCCATTGATGTACAATGCTGTTTTTGAACCTTACTCTGGGCGTTCCTATAACATCTCTTAGCCCCACTATCCAATCATGCCCTTAACACTGGCTGTGATATGCTAATTGGGATTTTCAGGGTATAATGCCACAGATTCTTGTACAAGTCATTCTGAATTGACAAAGCCAGTCGAATGACTAGCGAAATGCTTCAAGAACTACACTTCAAACAAGTCCAGTTGATCTAATTAAATAACAACAGATATACCATACCTGGATGAATGGACCTACAAGCATCTTCCTCTAAAGTTCTGATCATGGAGTGGTTATAACCCCCCCCCGCACCACACACAACACACACATGGGTCAGATTCCAGACATATTGTAGACTAGCGGTCTGAAGACCAGAAAATCTAAGGTAAGACCAAGGGTGAGAATTAGTGGTCCTACCCAGAGGAGAGGAGCTTCACATATTCGAAAAATTGTAAATTTATTAATCCTTTGCTGAAGTTTTGATAATGTTGTTTTATAACTAGGACTCATGCCTCCCAATATAAATAATCCTATTTAATAATAAAAGCCTAAGTGCTGTGTCCATGCTGCGGTCCATGTGTGTGTAGAACTGCAGATCCTATGGACTCACCACTATAGGGAGATAGTAAGATTGTCTCTGCAGTTCCTTTCAACACATCACTAGAGGGAGAACACAAGAACCCACATGAACAGAACACCAGCGATTACCACAGACCGCAGTTAAAGTTGCTTGGGACAAAGGGGAGACCTGAATTTGGGACAGATGGGGGGTCTGTATTTGGGACTGCGGGCCCTGTATTTGGGATAGAGTGGTGACCATGGAGTGAGACAGGTGGGGCTGATTTGGGACAGGGAGGGACCTCTGAGAGGGGGCTGGGTTGGGACAGAGGGGGGTCTGTATTGGGACAGGGGGGGGTCTGGATTTGGGACAGAGGGAGGCGGCTGGATTTGGGACAGAGGGGGCCGCTGGATTTGGGATAGAGGGCAGCTATATTTGGAACAGAGGGGGCCCCTAGACTTGGGACAGATGGGGCCCCTGATTTGGGACAGAGGGGGCCCCTGATTTGGATATAGGGGGGCTGATTTGGGACAGAGGGGGGGCTGAATTTGGGACAGAAGGGGCAGGATTTGGGACAGAGGGGGGGCTGGATTTGGGACAGAGGGGGGGGCGGATTTGGGACAGAGGAGGGACCCTGATTTGGGAAGAGGGGGGGGGGGCTGGATTTGGGGACAGAAGGGCAGATCTTGGATTTGGGAGAGAGGGGACCCTGGATTTGGAAAGAGGAGGGGGGCTGGATTGGGACAGAAGGGCAGATCTTGGTTTTGGAGAAAGGGACCCTGGATTGTGGACAAGGAGGGACCCTTGTTTGGCCATATGGAGACCCTGGAATTGAGGACAGGTGGGGCTGGATTGGGACAGAGGGGGCTGGATTTGACAAGGGGAGGGACCTCTGAGGGGGGGCTGGGTTTGGGACAGAGGGGGGGTTCTGGATTTGGGACAGAGGGGAGGTCTGGATTTGGGACAGTGGGGCGGCTTGGATTTTGGGACAGAGGGGGCCGCTGGATTTTGGGATAGAGGGGCAGGCTATATTTGGAACAGAGGGGCCCCTGACTTGGGACAATGGGGCCCCTGGATTTGGGACAAGAGGGGCCCCTGGATTTGGGATAGAGGGGGCATGGAATTTGGGACAGAGGGGGGGCTGAATTTGGGAACAAAGGCAGGATTTTGACAGAGGGGGCGGGATTTGGGACAGAGTGGGGGGCTGGATTTGGGACAGAGAGGACCCTGGTTTTGGAAAGAGGAGGGGGGCTTGATTTGGGGACAGAAGGGCAGATCTTGGATTTGGGAGAGAGGGGACCCGGATTTGGGAAAGAGGAGGGGGGGCTGGATTTGGGACAAAGGGCAGATCTTGGATTGTGAGAGAGGGGACCCTGTATTGGTACAGAGGAGGGACCTTGTTTGGGGGGCCATATGAGAACCCTGGATTTGGACAAGAGGGGGACTCTGGATTGGGAACAGATGGGGACTCTGATTTTGGACATTGGGAGGGTCTAGATTTGATGACAGAAGGGGACAAAACTCCTAAAGCCATCCCTGTGGTGGATATTATAGCAGCCACAGAAGCCTCAATCCACAATAATAAGGTACCACAGAGTGAGGCAGAACAACTTCACCTTAAGGTATCTGCAGCCTTAGCCAGTGCTAAAACTCCTTCATCTAACCTGACCACACAGGAAAGAAAAGCCTTAACATCCCTCAAGAAAGATTCTAGTATCACCATTCTACCGGCAGACAAGGGAAGATGCACAGTGGTACTCAACACCTCAGACTACCATGACAAGGTGACCGCACTCCTGGCTGATAAAAACACATATGAGGCTTTAACAAGGGATCCCACCAGCCGTTACAAGAAAAGGGTCATAGACTTACTACAACAGCTTCAAAAGGATAAAGTCATTGATGTACAATGCTGTTTTGACACCTTACTCTGGGTGTTCCTATAACATCTCTTAGCCACTATCCAATCACGCCCTTAACACCTGGCTGTGATATGCTAATTGGGATTTTCAGGGAACATAATTGCCACAGATTCTTGTACAAGTCATTCTGAATTGACAAAGCCAGTCGAATGACTAGCGAAATGTCTTCAAGAACTAAACTTCAAGTCCAGTTGATCTAATTAAATACAACAGATATACCATGACCTGGATGAATGAGAACCTTCAAAAGCATCTTCCTCTAAAGTTCTGATCAATGGAGTGGTTATAACCCCCCCCCCCCCACACACACACACACATTGGTCAGATTCCAGACATATTGTAGACTAGCGGTCTGAAGACCAGAAATCTAAGGTAAGACCAAGGGTGAGAAATTAGTGGTCCTACCCAGGGAGAGGAGCTTCACATATTCGAAAAATTGTAAATTTATTAATCCTTTGCTGAAGTTTTGATAATGTTGTTTTATAACTAGGACTCATGCCTCCCAATATAAAATAATCCTATTTAATAAAAGCCTAAGTGCTGTGTCCATGCTGCGGTCCATGTATGTGTGTAACTGCAGATCCTATGGACTCACCACTATAGGGAGATAGTAAGATTGTCTCTGCAGTTCCTTTCAACACATCACTAGAGGGAGAAACACAAGAAACACACATGAAGACAGAACACAGCGATTACACAGACCGCAGTTAAAGTTGCTTGGGACAGAGGGGAGACCCTGAATTTGGGACAGATGGGGGGTCTGTATTTGGGACATGCGGGCCCTGTATTTGGGATAGAGTGGGTGACCATGGATTGAGGACAGGTGGGGCTGGATTTGGGACAGAGGGAGGGACCTCTGAGGGGGGGCTGGGGGGGGCTGGATTTGGGTCAGAAGGGCAGTTCTTGGATTTGGAGGAGAGGGACGGATTTGGGACAGAGGAGGGACCTTGTTTGGGCCATATGGAGGACCCTGGATTTGGACGAGGGGGGACTCTGGATTTGGGACAGATGGGGACTCTGGATTTGGACATGGGGGGTCTAGATTGGAGACAGAAGGGGACCATGATTGTCACTGCAGTTCCTATGGACTTACACTAGGGACGATGTCAAGATTTCCTCTGCAGTCCTATGGCTCTCCATAGGGAGGGAAGAAAAAAACACAAAGAAACACAAATAAAAGCAATTACACAGACCACAACTTGCTTAAAGGGACAGAGGTGGGGGGACCCTGTCTTTGGACAGGGGTGTGGCGTACTGTATTTGGGACAAGGGTGGGGCTGTATTTGGACGAGGGGGGCGGATGTTTTGAGACAGAGGGGGCACCCTGGATTTCGGATAGGCGGGGGGAGAACTGAGAGTTGGACAGAGGGGGGGACCCTGGATTTTGGCACAGAGGGGTGGAAGTGGGTTTGGACAGGAGATGGGTTTGGGACAGAGGGGGGGTCGGTGTATTGGGACAGAGGGGGAGGTCTGGATTTGGGACAGAGGGGGGGCTGGATTTGGGACAGAGGGGGCCGCTGGATTGGGATAGAGGGGCAGCATATTTGGAACAAGAGGGGGCCCCTAGACTTGGGACAGATGGGGCCCCTGGATTTGGGACAGAGGGGGCCCCTGGATTTGGGATAGAGGGGGGGCTGGATTTGGGACAGAGGGGGGGCTGAATTTGGGACAGAAGGGCAGGATTAGGTTTGGGACAGAGGGGGGTGGATTGGGACAGAGGGGGGGTCTGGATTTGGGACAGAGGAGGGACCCTGGATTTGGGGAAAGAGGGGGGGGGGTGGATTTGGGACAAAGGGCAGATCTTGGATTTGGGAAGAGGGGACCCTGGATTTGGAAAGAGGAGGGGGGGGCTGGATTGGGACAGAAGGCAGATCTTGGATTGGGGTCTGGAGAGAAGGGACCCTGGATTGGGACAGAGGAGGGACCTTGTTTGGCCATATGGAGGACCCTGGAATTGAGGACAGGTGGGGCTGGATTGGGACAGAGGGGGCTGGATTTGGGACGAGGGAGGGACCTCTGAGGGGGGGATGGGTTTGGGACAGAGGGGGGGGGGTTGGATTGGGGAAGGAGGGGGAGGTCTGGATTGGGACGAGTGGGGCGGCTTATTTTGGGACAGAGGGGGCCGCGTGGATTTGGGAATAGAGTGGGCAGGCTATAGTTGGAACAGAGGGGGCCCCTGACTTGTGGACAGTGGGCCCCTGGATTTGGGCAAGAGGGGGCCCCGATTGGGATAGATGGTGGATGGACAGAGGGGGGCTGAATTTGGGACCCCCCCCCCCCAAAATGGACAGGATTTGACAGAGGGGGGCCGGGATTTTTGGGACAGATGGGGGGACTGCTGATTTGGGACAGAGGGGGACCCGGATTTGGAGGAAGAGGAAGGGGGGGCTGATTTGGGGACAGAAGGGCAGATTCTTGATTCTGGGAGAGAGGGGACCGGATTGGAAAGGGGAGGGGGGGCTGGATTTGGGTCAGAAGGGAGATCTTGGATGGGAGAGAGGGGACCTGGATTTGGGACAGAGGAGGGACCTTGTTTGGGGCCATAGGAGGACCCTGGATTTGGACGAGAGGGGGGACTCTGGATTGGGAACAGATGGGGACTCTGGATTTTGGACATTGGGGGTCTAGATTTGGGACAGAAGGGGACATGGATTGTCCACTGCAGTCCTATGGGAACTTACACTAGAGGAACGATGTAGAGTTTCCTCTGAGTCCTATGGACTTCTCCATAGAGAGATGGAGGAAAAAACACAAGAAACACAAATAAATAGCAATACACAGTACCCACAACTTGCTTAAGGACAGAGGCGGAGGGGACCCTGATTTGGACAGGGGGGGCTTGTATTTGGGACAAGGGTGGGGCTGTATTTGGACGAGGGGGGCAGTTGAGACAGGTGATGATATGGGAATGGATGACAGAGGGGGGCCCTGGATTTTGGGGAAGAGGGGGGTGGGTTGGAGGGAGACTGAGAGTTTGGGACAGAGGGTGGGGATCCTGGATTTGGACAGAGGGGGTGGAAGTGGTTTGGGACAGAGAGGGCTGGATTTGGGACAGAGGGGGGACTCTGGATTTGGGACAGAGGGGGTACCCTGGATTTGGTACAGAGGGGGCTGGATTTAGGTCAGAGGGGTGACCCTGGATTTGGAATAGAGGGGGTGTGGTCTGGATTTGGAACAGAAGGGGGACTCTGGACTTGGGACACTAAGAGGGAACTCTGGCCATGGGACATGGAGGAGGGGGGCTATGGCCTTGGGACATGGAGGAGGGGGGCTATGGCCTTGGGACACTAAGGGGGCACTCTGGCTTTCTAGCACCCATTCTTGTAACAGGCTTAATATCTAGTAGAAAATATTTCCTCCAAACATTCAATAATAGAAAGTATTGCCTCCCAACATACAATAATAGAAAGTATTGCTTCCCAGCATACAATAATAGAAAGTATTGCCTCCCAGCATATAATAATAGAAAGTATTGTCTCCCAACATACAATAATAGAAAGTATTGCCTCCCATTATACAATAATAGAAAGTATTGCCTCCCCTTATACAATAATAGAAAGTATTGCCTCTCAGCATACAATAATAGAAAGTATGCCTCCCCTGCATACAATAATAGAAAGTATGCCTCCATCATACAATAATAGAAAGTATTGCCTCCCAGCATACAATAATAGAAAGTATTGCTCCCAACATACAATATAGAAAGTCCTTACTCCATCATACAATAATAGAAAGTATTGCCTCCCTGCATACAATAATAGAAAGTATTGCCTGCCAGCATACAATAATAGAAAGTATTGCCTCCCATCATACAATAATAGAAAGTATTGCCTCCCTGCATACAATAATAGAAAGTATTGCCTCCCATGCATACAATAATAGAAAGTATTGCTCCATCCTACAATAATAGAAAGTATTGCCTCCCAATCATAAAAATAGAAAGGATTGCTCCCACATACAATAATAGAAAGTATTGCCTCCCATCATACAATAATAGAAAGTATTGCCTCCATCATTACAATAATAGAAAGTATTGCTCCCACATACAATAATAGAAAGTATTGCCTCCCATTACAATAATAGAAAGTATTGCCTCCACATACAATAAAAAAGTAGATAGATACAATAAGAAATATTGCCTCCCATCATACATAAAAAAGTATTGCCTCCCGCATACAATAATAGAAAGTATTGCCTCCAGCATACAATAATAGAAAGTATTGCCTCCACATACAATAATAGAAAAGTATTGCCTCCCATCATACAATAATAGAAAGTATTGTCTCCCAAATACAATAATAGAAAGTATTGCCTCCCATCAACTAATAGAAAGTATTGCCTCCCTATACAATAATAGAAAGTATGCCTCCCATCATACAATAATAGAAAGTATTGCCTCCACATACATAATAAAGTATTGCCTTCACATACAATAATAGAAAGTATTGCTCCCACATACAATAATAGAAAGTATTGCCTCCCATCATACAATAATAGAAAGTATTGCCTCCCATCATACAATAATAGAAAGTATTGCCTCCAGCATACAATAATAGAAAGTATTGCCTCCCTGCATACAATAATAGAAAGTATTGCCTCCCAGCATACAATAATAGAAAGTATTGCCTCCCATCATACAATAATAGAAAGTATTGCCTCAAACATACATAATAGAAAGTATTGCCTCCCATCATACAATAATAGAAAGTATTGCCTGCCCATATAAAATAATCGAAGTATTGCCTCCCATTACAATAATAGAAAGTATGCCTCCATCATACAATAATAGAAAGTATTGCCTCCCATTATACAATAATAGAAAGTATTGCCTCCCATTATACAATAATAGAAAGTATTGCCTCCCATCATACAATAATAGAAAGTATTGCCTCCCATCATACAATAATAGAAAGTATTGCCTCCCAGCATATTACTGATTTGTTTAGTGTTTCTTAAAAGTAAAATGTTTTTTTGTTTGTTTCCTTAAAGAGCTGGCAGATTCTTTTAAACTGCCACAGCCATAAATACAAGCGTAACTGCTGTAATTAAAGTGCCAAAAGAAAATGTATGACATTACACAAAAGTACATGCATGGTTGGAATACCTATACATGTATTACAGCAGTTTAAATAATTATATCTTCCCAGAATCCCTTCATCTTCCCCATTCAGACAACCTGTTAACCTGAAAAATGAGCAAATTAGGCAGCAACTACTTTCCAACTAGAAGAACAAAGACAGAAAAATAAACCACGAAAGGCGACTATACAGTCAATATCTCACATCATCCATTATTACATTAGCTTCATTTCATGGCCCTACATGTTTTCTCTTCTCAGTCCTGCTATGATTGGCATTTTGATTGTAACTTCAATTAGTACAATTAATGTCACCATTCCATTGGGCTTTGTGAATTAGCACTGCTGATACCTGCTAAAAGGAAAGGAGCTCTCAAAAGCTTTTCCTTGTTAGTCTAGAATGGTATCCTGGCAGGGGGGGGGTATGTAGTGGATTTACTCCCCCACAGTTCTATTGTCTGATCATGGAGCTTGTCCTGTAGTCTAGAATTGGTCATCATGGTCATGGGGGGGGTGATAGATGGTTTGGGGATGTTGTTACCTCACCACCCAGCAGTAATCCATATGTCTGATATGGAGCTTGTCCTTGTTAGTCTAGAATTGGTTCATGGTCATGGGGGGGTGATAGATGGTTTAGTGGGAATTGTTGTTACCTCACCCACAGCAGTAATCCATATTGTCTGATAATGGAGCTTGTCCTTGGTAGTTAGAATGGTATCATGTCATGGGGGGGGTGATAGATGGTTTAGTGGGATTGTTGTTACCTCACCACCCAGCAGAATCCATATGTCTGATCATGGAGGTGTCCTTGTTAGTCTAGAATTGGTCATCATGGTCATGGGGGGGGTGATAGATGGTTTAGTGGGATTGTTGTACCTCACCCACCCAGCAGTAATCCATATTGTCTGATCGGAGCTTGTCCTTGTAGTCTAGAATTGGTCATATGGTCATGGGGGGGGTGATAGATGGTTTAGTGGGATTGTTGTTACCTCACCCACCCAGCAGTAATCCATATTGTCTGATCATGGAGCTTGTCCTTGTTAGTCTAGAATTGGTCATCATGGTCATGGGGGGGGGGGTGATAGATGGTTTAGTGGGATTGTTGTTACCTCACCCACCAGCAGTAATCCAATTGTCTGATCAGGAGCTTGTCCTTGTTAGTCTAGATTGGTCATCATGGTCATGGGGGGGGGGTGATAGAGGTTAGTGGGATTGTTGTTACCTCACCCACCCAGCAGTAATCCATATTGTCTGATCATGGAGCTTGTCCTTGTTAGTCTAGAATTGGTCATCATGGTCATGGGGGGGGTGATAGATGGTTTAGTGGGATTGTTGTTACCTCACCCACCCAGCAGTAATCCATATTGTCTGATAATGGAGCTTGTCCTTGTTAGTCTAGAATTGGTCACAGGGATGTCAGACCCTCACACTGACTACACATTTTGAAAAATAAATACATCATTTATGTTTTATATTCTGGCAAACTCCATTTCCATTTACAATACTTTTAAATGGAAAAGAAATGCAAATTATTCATTTTGGGTAAAATAAGACAGCAATGCTGTACCTATATGTTTTATGTTACTGTTCTTCCTCCTGGTTAGTAATCATGTCACAAGCACTAGTGCTCCTGTGGCAGGTGGGTCCACCATGTGCAAGACCAACTTCTTCCTTCTGGTTGGTGGGACCAATGCTAGAGGACGGAGGGCAGGACTTTTGGTGATGTCAGTTTTAGCTCCTTTATTTCCCATTTCCAGCATCACAGGCACAAAGGTAAATAAGGTTATCTTCCAAAATATTAACCTATTGAAAATTTAAAGGACAACTTCACCCTTAAAACAAAACAAATGAATGGTCACTTGTCAGTTACCTACTAGGGATGGACCAAAACCCGTACCCGAGTTTGAGACGGATTTTTAAACTTTGTACGACTTTTTAAAACTCTCCGAACTACGAACTTTTGCGTTTTTTGAACTCATGGACAATTTATAAATAATTAGAGAAAATTAGATTCTTGAATTTTCAAATCGATAATCCTTGACTTTAGCGCTCCATAACCCTAAAATGTGGTGTTCGGTACATTCGAGGGTTATCGCTGAATTTGAGGGTAAGCGAACAACGCATTCGAGGGTTATGGCCAAATTCAAGGGTAAATGAACGCTACATTCAATGGTTTTTGCCATTCGCTAACCCTTGAATTCGGCCATAACCCTCGAATGCCGCTTTCGGTAACCCTTGAATTCGGTGATAATCCTTGAATGTATCGTTCGCTAACCCTCAAATTCGGCGATAACTAAAAATTTCTTTCATATCCTTTGAATGCGCCATTCGGTAACCCTCAAATTCGGCGATAACCCTCCAATGTGTAGTGTTTAAACAAGTTTTGGTGATAGTGACATGTTCCCCAGACCATTTCCCAGGTCCCAGAGCCATTTACAATAAGTTACCTTTGATATTTTAACTGTATTTTATCAAACTATTTTTCCTCATTGACTTTAATGGGTCAGTTTTTGAACTATAGAACTTTTACTGAAGTTAAACAGTTATAAAACAAACTGAACTGAACTGCCATTACCTCTATTACATCTATTACCTACACCTAATGTGTTGAATATATTCAACACATTATTTAATGTATTATTACCAAGATATTTAAAGATAAATATTCATTATTCAGGAAACAGGCTCCTCCCTCCATGCACTGACTACTAACATCTACTAACAAGATTGACTGCTGTTTCCCCTGCTGCTTCCTCTGCACATGCTCCAGTTCCTAAAATCTCATTGAGCAGAAGGGGGGGGGGGGTCAGCAACCTCTGCCACAAAATAGGGAGGGAATAGGGACAATACTTTTTCATTAAATCATTAAAAATGTGCTTAAAAATGCAAGCACATTAAGGAAGCAGCCCCATGCTTTTGGCTGCTGACATACCTTACCCAAAAATTACTATTTTTTTTCACTTTAGTACCGTATATACTCGAGTATAAGCCGACCCGAGTATAAGCCGAGGTACCTATTTTGCCTCCAAAATCAGAAAAACAGATTGACTCGAGTATAAGCCGACTTTCTTATGACTTTCTATATTGTTTTAGGGCATTAGTTGCCATTTGAATGTACAGTAATCCCATACAGTAACCCCAATACCTTTCCACTGCAAATGTTTGGAAACTACAACTCCCAGCATGCTTTAGTCACTGGGAGTTGTAATTTCCACACACCTATAGTGAAAAGGTATGGGGGGTAACTGTATGTCACACTGTCCCCCACACTAGAGCCCCCCACTTCAGTGTTCACTTACCAGTCTTCACTCTTCACCTCTCTGCATGCTGCCGCTACCTCTCTGCATGCTGCCGCTACCTCTGTGCAGAGCCGGCAGTTCCCAGTGCAGCTTCACGGCTGCGCGATGACATCATCGCACACCCGTGAAGTACTACTGGGAACTGCCGGCTTTCCTTCCCGACTCGTGGCTGCTTCTGGAATTAAGTTAAGTTTACTATTGACTCGAGTATAAGCCGAGGCAAGGTTTTTAGGTTGATTTTTAAACCTAAAAACTTCGGCTTATACTCGAGTATATACGGTAAATAGTGAAACCTAAACAAAACATCAGAAAGACCATTCCAGTTTTAGAGCAAAATAGATGCTAGCTATTTTGATGTATACGTTTGTTATTGAATTAGATCTATTAAGGATAAACACCACTAATACATTAAATAAGATAGGGAGAAAATTAGGCTTTGCAGCTCCCCTTCGTACTGTACATTCGGTATCCCTTGAAAATACACTCCGAAGTCCCGAAATCTGAATGATCCTCCCATTTTTGGAAGGAATGTTCAGATTTCGGAATGGAGGGGTTCCGTGTCGGATCTCTAGTCCCCAAGTGGCGCTATAGAAACGAACTATACATACATACAAGTAATGTCAAACTATCAGAGAGATTTAATAACTTTTAAAATGGTGCTAATTTTGCCCCAACCAATCAGATCTTATTTAAAATGTGAAAGCTATCATCTGATTGGTTGGGGCAAAAATTAGCACCATTTTTAACGATAAGAACTTTTATTGAATAACCCTGTATATCTTTTATATAACTTTTTTCAAACTACACACATAGGAGACAAATAAATAAAACATACATATATACTTTATAGCTTTCTACCATATTCATTATATGAGAATGGACAGAATATTATAGTTTGTTTCTTAAGAAAACCACAATGCTTTGTAATGTGTAGGAAATAGCGAGATTATTTCTAATGGGCTGTATGTGATCTTATTGTCCATGAGTTTGATACCAGATAGTATCGTATAGTATAGTATAGTATTTGAGGTTAAGTAAAGACATACGTCCATCCAGTCCAACCCATCTAGCAATAATGTTAATGTTAATGTTGATTAAAGATGTTTGGCATGAAGATCACAAGGTGTTTTAATAAAAAAAAAAAATCCAGATAAAAGCAAGTCCGACATCTAAAGTTGTTAAGTCCTTTGAAAGGGAAATGAAAAGATTTACATGAAGGGTTATATGTTTATGAATAAAACATCAGTCAGCAATGCATTATGAAACGTATTATATTAACGTCTAATAAGTTAATAAGAATTTGGTCCCGTGTTATGTCATTGAACTATTATATTTTCACCTTTTGAAGTGCCAGAGTGACGCCGAACAGACTGGTTGATCCAAGTTGCCCACAGTGACTGGTATGTATAATGGTTGCTCACATAGACTGGTACATACAGTGGTGTAACAGTGGCCCGGGAGGTAAGAGGGCCCTCAATCATCTCCCCAAACCTCTGCGATCAGCTGTTTTTAAAGTAAAGATATGTGCGATCAGCTATTTCAAAGTTCTTTTAAATGGCTGATCATGCATATCTTTACTGCATACACACAATTAACTGTTTAAAAACAGCTGACCGTGGACCTCTGGGAAGGGGGGATGTTTCACTGTTGGCAACTTGCACGTACCAGTCACTGTGGGCAACTTGTATGTACCATGGGGCATACAATTGCCTCCCACAAGGTAGGAGGCCGGGCCCCTGCAGTTATGCCCCTGGGTACTTTCAGTTGCCCACAGTGACTGGTACGTGCAAGTTGCCCACAGTGACTGGTACATACAAGTTGCCCACAGTGACTGGTACGTGCAAGTTGCCCACAGTGACTGGTATGTGCAAGTTACCCTCATTGACTGGTACATACAAGTTGCCCACAGTGACTGGTACATATAAGTTGCCCACAGTGACTAGTACATATAGGTTGCCCACAGTGACTGGTATTTTGGACACCTACTCTGGGCGTTCATTAACACCTCTAGCCACTTACCCTAATCACGCCCTTAAACACTGGCGTGATATGCTATTGGATTTTTCAGGGTACATAATTGCCAAAGATTCTTGTACAAGTCATTCTGAATTGAGAGAGCCAGTCGGATTGACTAGCGAAACGTCTTTAAGAACTAAACTTCAGTTCCAGTGCTGTAATGAATACTACAGATATACCATGACCTGGTATGAATGAGAACCTTTACAAGCATATTTCAAATCAATTTTGGGAGAAGAAAACCCTTAAACTGTACGGCAATTATGACAAGACAGCAAGGAAATTGGCCAGACTACAGGAAACCACTGTGATTTAACCTCCGATGCAAACAAAGGCCTAGAGTACCATGCAGCATACGTCTGGATTCACAGTTAAAACGCATCAGAGCCAAACAGGACACTGCAAAAGGGCTCGAAACACAGCTCCTAAATGAATGGTACGACAGACACATTTTACAGTGATGCTTTAATGCACAAACATAGTCAACTAAAACAGAACCTGGCCTCACAGCTACCGTGGTCATCTGGGAAAAGAGTGATGGAGTTCACCAAACAAGCACAGCTTTCTCAGCCTGTAAGGGCAAACAAAGGCAAACAGAACAAGTTTCTATTTTGTCATGCCAGAACACCCCAAGGAGAACAAACTTACCTTGGATACAAAAGGAGGGAAGTGTCATTCAGTAAACATAGAGGAATGAGTGAGGAAACTTGCTTAACAGGACCCTGAACCCAGCCAGAAATGGAAGTCCTTGCTAAGGGCTTAAGTTTTGCCATCACTCTAAAGCCATCCCTGTGGTGGATATTATAGCAGCCACCAGAAGCCTCAATCCACAATAATAAGGTACCACAGATGTGAGCGCAGAACAACTTCACCTTAAGGTATCTGCAGCCTTAGCCAGTGCTCTAAAAACCATTCATCTAACCGACCACACAGGAAAGAAAAGCCTTAACATCCCTCAAGAGATTCTAGTATCACCATTCTACCGGCAGACAAAGGGAAGATGCACAGTGGTATCAACACCTCAGACTACCATGACAAGGTGACCGCACTCCTGGTGATAACAACACATATGAGGCACTCTTGAACAAGGGATCCCACCAGCCGTTACAAGAAAAAGGGTCATAGATCTACTACAACAGCTTCAAAAGGATAAAGCATTGATGTACAATGCTGTTTTTGACACCTTACTCTGGGCGTTCTATAAATCTCTTAGCCACTATCCAATCATGCCCTTAACCTGGCTGTGGATATGCAATTGGGATTTCCAGGGTATAGATAATTGCCACAGATTCTTGTACAAGTCATTCTGAATTGACAAAGCCAGTCGAATGACTAGCGAAATGTCTTCAAGAACTAAACTTCAAGTCCAGTTGATCTAATTAAATACAACAGATATACCATGACCTGGGATGAATGAGAACCTTCAAAAGCATCTTCCTCTAAAGTTCTGATCAATGGAGTGGTTATAACCCCCCCCCAACACACACACACAACACATTGGTCAGATTCCAGACATATTGTAGACTAGCGGTCTGAAGACCAGAAATCTAAGGTAAGACCAAGGTTGAGAAATTAGTGGTTCCTACCCAGGGAGAGGAGTTCACATATTCGAAAAATTGTAAATTTATTAATCCTTTGCTGAAGTTTTGATAATGTTGTTTTATAACAGGACTATGCCTCCCAATATAAAAAATTCCTATTTAATAAAAGCCTAAGTGCTGTGTCCATGCTGCGGTCCATGTATGTGTGTAATGCAGATCCTATGGACTCACCACTATAGGAGATAGTAAGGATGTCTCTGCAGTTCCTTTCAAACATCACCTAGAGGGAGAAACACAAGAAACACACATGAAGACAGCAGAACACGCGATTACAACAGACCGCAGTTAAAGTGTTGGGACAGAGGGGAGACCCTGAATTTGGGACAGATGGGGGGGTCTGTATTGGGACATGCGGGCCCTGTATTGGGATAGAGTGGGTGACCATGGATTGAGGACAGGTTGGGGCTGGATTTGGGACAGAGGGAGGGACCTCGAGGGGGGGCTGGGTTTGGGGACAGAGGGGGGGTCTGGATTTGGGAGAAGAGGGGGAGGTCTGGATTTGGGACAGAGGGGGCGGATGATTTGGGACAGAGGGGGCCGTGTGGATTTGGGATAGAGGGGCAGGCTATATTTGGAAACAGAGGGGGCCCCTAGATTGGGACAGATGGGCCCCTGGATTTGGACAGAGGGGGCCCTGGATTTGGGATAGGGGGGGGGCTGGATTTGGGGACAGAGGGGGGTGCTGAATTGGGACAGAAGGGGCAGGATTGTGGGACAGAGGGGGGCTGGATTTGGGACAGAGGGGGGGCGGGATTTGGGACAGAGGAGGGACCCTGGATTTGGGAAAGAGGGGGGGGGGCTGGATTTGGGACAGAAGGGCAGATCTTGGATTTAGGGAGACGGAGGGACCTGATTTGGGGCAAGAGGAGGGGGGCTGGATTTGGGACAGAAGGGCAGACTGGTTTGGGAGAGAAGGGACCTGGATTGGGACAGAGGGAGGGACCCTTGTTTGGGCCATATGGAGGACCCTGGATTGAGGACAGGTGGGGCTGGATTTGGGACAGAGGGGGGCTGGATTTGGGACAGAGGGAGGGACCTCTGAGGGGGGGCTGGGTTTGGGACAGAGGGGGGGGTCTGGATTTGGGACAGAGGGGGAGGTCTGGATTTGGGACAGAGGGGGCGGCTGGATTTGGGACAGAGGGGGCCGCTGGATTTGGGATAGAGGGGCAGGCTATATTTGGAACAGAGGGGGCCCCTGGACTTGGGACAGATGGGGCCCCTGGATTTGGGACAGAGGGGGCCCTGGATTTGGGATAGGGGGGGGGGGATTTGGACAGAGGGGGGGTGCTTGAATTGGGACAGAAGGGGCAGGATTTTGGACAGAGGGGGGCTGGATTTGGGACGAGGGGGGGCTGGATTTTGGGACAGAGAGGGGGGGACCCTGGGATTTGGAAAGAGGAGGGGGGGGGCTGGATTTGGGACAGAAGGGCAGATCTTGGATTTGGGAGAGAGGGGACCCTGGATTGGGAAAGAGGAGGGGGGGCTGGATTTGGGACAGAAGGGCAGATCTTGGATTTGTGAGAGAGGGGACCCTGGATTTGGTACAGAGGAGGGACCCTTGTTTGGGCCATATGGAGGACCCTGGATTTGGGACAGAGGGGGGACTCTGGATTTGGGACAGATGGGGACTCTGGATTTTGGACATGGGGGGTCTAGATTTGGGACAGAAGGGGACATGGATTGTCACTGCAGTTCCTATGGACTTACCACTAGAGGGAGATGGTAAGATTGTCTCTGCAGTTCCTATGGACTCTCCACTAGAGGGAGAAACACAAGAAACACAAATAAAGCAATTACACAGACCACAACTTGCTTGGGACAGAGGGGGGACCCTTGATTTTGGACAGGGGGGGTCTGTATTTGGGACAAGGGGAGCTGTATTTGGAACAGAGGGGGGCCTGTATTTGAGACAGAGGGGGTGACCCTGGATTTGGGATAGAGGGGGAACTGGATTTGGACAGACGGGAGGGACCTGATTTGAAAGAGGGGGCCCTGGATTTGGCAAAGAGGGGGTGGGGGTGGGACAGAGAGGGCTGGATTTGGGACAGAGGGGGACTCTGGATTTGGGACAGAGGGGGTAGGTACCCTGGATTTGGTACAGAGGGGGCTGGATTTAGGTCAGAGGGGTGGTGACCCGGATTTGGGAAATAGAGGGGGTGTGGTCTGGATTGGAACAGAGGGGGACTTGGACTTGGGGACACTAAGAGGGAACTCTAGCCATGGGACATGGAGGAGGGGGGCTATGGCTGGGACACTAAGGGGGCACTCTGGCTTTCTAGCACCCATTCTTGTAACAGGCTTAATATCTAGTAAACAATAATGTTGCCTCCCCAAACATTGGATGCAAACATTAGAGTATGCCTCCGCGAAGAGCTATCATAGAAGAGACATTGCGTGTCCCATACAATAATAGAAAGTATGCCTCTCAGCGGATCATCTAATAATAGAAGTATTGCTCGCCGGAGACCATACAATATATAGAAAGTATGCTCCAAACCAATAATAGAAAGTATTATCCTATCACATAATAGAAAGTATTGCCTCGCATCAATAATAGAAAAGGACCTCCATTATACAATAATAGAAGTATACCTCCTTATACAATAAGAAAGTATGCCTCCCACATACAAATAGAAAGTATTGCTCCATATACAATATAGAATATTGCCTCCCTGCATACAATTAATAGAAAGTATTGCCTCCCTGATACAATAATAGAAGTATTGCCCCCACATACAATAATAGAAAGTATTACATCCCATCATACAATAAATAGAAAGTATGCTCCTGCATACAAAATAGAAAGTATTGCCTCCACATACAAATAGAAAGTATCCTACACATCAAATAATCATAGCAATAATAGAAGTATTGCTCCCTGCAACAATAATAGAAGTCATTGCTCCAGCATACCAATAATAGAAAGTATGCTCTCCATCATACAATAATAGGAAAATTGCCTTCCAATACAATAATAGAAAGTATTGCATCCTGCAACAATAATAGAAAGTATTGCTCCGCCAACAATATAGAAAGTATGTATCCCATTCATACATATAGAAAGTATTGCCTTCCACATTAAATAATGAATATGGCTCCAAAACAATAGAAGTATTGCCTCCCTCATACATAATAGAAAGTATTGTCCCCATCACAATAATAGAAAGTATTGCCTTCCACATAAATAATAGAAAGTATGGCCTCCCATCATACAATAATAGAAAGTATTGCCTCCCTCATACAATAATAGAAAGTATTCCTCCCACATACAATAATAGAAAGTATTGACCTCCCATACAATAATAGAAAGTATGCCTCCCATCATACAATAATAGAAAGTATTCTCCTCATACAATATGAAAGTATTGTACCTACCATAGACAAAATAAATAGAAAGTATTGCCTCCAACATACAATATAGAAAGTATTGCCTCCCATCATACAATAATAGAAAGTATTGCCTCCCATCATACAATAAAGAAAGTATTGCTCCATCATACAATAATAGAAAGTATTTCCTCCCATCAACAATAATAGAAAGTATTGCCTCCCATATACATAAGAGAATATGCCTGCATCATACAATAATAGAAAGTATTGCTCCAATCATACAATAATAGAAAGTATTGCCTACACATTACAATAATAGAAAGTATTCCCATCATACAATAATAGAAAGTATTGCCTCCCATCATACAATAATAGAAAGTTTGCCTCCCAATACAATAATAGAAAGTATGCTGCCATCATACAATAATAGAAAGTATTGCCTCCCATCATACAATAATAGAAAGTATTGCTCCCATCATACAATAATAGAAAGTATTGCCTCCCTGCATACAATAATAGAAAGTATTGCCTCCCTCATACAATAATAGAAAGTATTGCCTTCCCCATATACAAATAATAGAAAAGTATTGCCTCCATCATACAAAATAGAAAGTATTGCCGCCATTACATACAATAATAGAAAGTATTGCCTCCATCATACAATAATAGAAAGTATGCCTCCCATCATACATAATAGAAAGTATGCCTCCCATCATACAATAATAGAAAGTATTGCCTCCCATCATACAATAATAGAAAGTATTGCCTCCCATCATACAATAATAGAAAGTATTGCCTCCCATCATACAATAATAGAAAGTATTGCCTCCCATCATACAATAATAGAAAGTATTGCCTCCAACATACATAATAGAAAGTATTGCCTAGCCATATACAATAATAGAAAGTATTGCCTCCCATATACAATAATAGAAAGATTGCCTCCCATCATCAATAATAGAAAGTATTGCCTCCCATCATACAATAATAGAAGTATTGCCTCCATCATACAATAATAGAAAGTATTGCCTCCCCATCATACAATAATAGAAAAGTATTGCCTCCCATCATACAATATAGAAAGTATTGCCTCCCCAATCATCACATAATAGAAAGTATGCCTCCCACATACAATAATAGAAAGTATTGCCTCCATAATACAAAAGAATATGCCCCACATACAATCAATAGAAGTATTGCCTCCCAGCATATACTGATTTGTTTAGTGTTCTTAAAAGAAAATGTTTTTTTTGTTTGTTTCCTTAAAGAGCTGGCAGATTCTTTTAAACTGCAACAGCCAAAATACAAGGTAACTGCTGTAATTAAAGTGCCAAAAGAAAATGTATGACATTACACAAAAGTTGCATGGTTGGATAACTATACATGTATTACAGCAGTTAATAATTATATCTTCCAGAAATCCCTTCATCTTCCCCATTCAGACAACCTGTTAACCTGAAAAATGAGCAAATTAGGCAGCAACTACTTCAACTAGAAGAACAAGACAGAAAAAATAAACCACGAGCGACTATACAGTCAATATCTACAATCATCCATTCTATTAGCGTCATTTTCATGGCTCCGACATGTTTCTCTTCTCAGTCTGCTATGATTGGCATTTTGATTGTAACTGCAATTAGTACCAATTAATGTCACCATTCATTGGGCTTTGTGAATTAGCCTGTCTGATACTGCTAAAAGGAAAGGAGCTCTCAAAAGCTTTTCCTTGTTAGTCTAGAATCTAGAATGGTTCATATGGTCATGGGGGGGGGTGGGGGGGTGATAGATGGTTTAGTGGGATTGTTGTACACTCACCCACCCAGCAGTAATCCATATGTTGATATGGAGCTTGTCCTTGTTAGTCTAGAATTGGTCATCATGGTCATGGGGGGGGGGGTGTGATAGATGGTTTAGTGGGATTGTTGTACCTCACCCACCCAGCAAGTAATCCTATTGTCTGATAATGAGTTGCTGCTTGTTAGTCTAGAATTGGTCATCATGGTCATGGGGGGGGTGATAGATGGTTTAGTGGGATTGTTGTTACCTCACCCACCCAGCAGTAATCCATATTGTCTGATAATAGAGCTTGTGCTTGTTAGTCTAGAATTGGTCATCATGGTCATGGGGGGGGGTGATAGATGGTTAGTGGGATTGTTGTTACCTCACCACCAGCAGTAATCCATATTGTCTGATCATGGAGCTGTCCTTGTTAGTCTAGAATTGGTCATCATGGTCATGGGGGGGGGGGGTGATAGATGGTTTAGTTGGATTGTTGTTACCTCACCCACCCAGCAGTAATCCATATTGTCTGATAATGGAGCTTGTCCTTGTTAGTCTAGAATTGGTCACAGGGATGTCAGACCTCACACTGACTACACATTTTGAAAAATAAATAAATCATTTAGGTTTATATTCTGGCAAAATCCATTTTCATTTACAATACTTTTAAATGGAAAAGAAATGCAAATTATCATTTTGGGTAAAATAAGACAGCAATGCTGTACCTATATGTTTTATGTTACTGTTCTTCCTCCTGGTTAGTAATCATGTCACAAGCACTGTGCTCCTGTGCAGGTGGGTCCACCATGTGCAAGACCAACTTCTTCCTTCTGGTTGGTGGGACCAATGCTAGAGGACGGAGGGCAGGACTTTTGGTGATGTCAGTTTTAGCTCTTTATTTCCCATTCCAGCATCACAGGCACAAAGGTAAATAAGGTTATCTTCCAAAATATTAACCTATTGAAAATTTAAAAGGACAACTTCACCCTTAAACAAAACAAATGAATGGTCACTTGTCAGTTACCTACTAGGGATGGACCAAAACCCGTACCTGAGTTTGAGACGGATTTTAAACTTTGTACGACTTTTTAAAAACTCTCGAACTACGAACTTTGCGTTTTGTGAACTCATGGACAATTATAAATAATTAGAGAAAATTAGATTCTTGAATTTTCAAATCGATAATCCTTGACTTTAGCGCTCCAAACCTAAAATGTGGTGTTCGGTACATTCGAGGGTTATCGCGAATTTGAGGGTAAGCGAACAACGCATTCGAGGGTTAGGCCAAATCAAGGGTAAATGAACGCTACATTCACATGGTTTTTGCCATTCGCTAACCCTTGAATTCGGCCATAACCTCGAATGCCGCTTTGGTAACCCTGAATTCGGTGATAACCTCTGAATGTATCGTTCGCTAACCCTCAAATTCGGCGATAACTAAAAATTTTTTCATATCCTTTGAATGCGCCATTCGGTAACCCTCAAATTCGGCGATAACCTCCAATGTGTAGTGTTTTTTTAAACAAGTTTTGGTGATAGTGACATGTTCCCAGCCATTTCCCAGGTCCCAGAGCCATTTACAATAAGTTACCTTAGATTTTAACCTGTATTTTATCAAACTATTTTTCTCATTGACTTTAATGGGTCAGTTTTGAACTATAGAACTTTTACTGAAGTTAAACAGTTATAAAACAAACTGAACTGAACTGCCTTACCTCTATTACATCTATTACCTACACCTAATGTGTTGAATATATTCAACACATTATGTAATGTATTTACCAAGATATTTAAAGATAAATATTCATTATTCAGGAAACAGGTCCTCCCTCCATGCACTGACTACTAACATCTACTAACAGATTGACTGCTGTTCCCCTGCTGCTTCTCTGCACACCGCTCAGTTCCTAAAATCTCATTGAGCAGAAGGGGGGGGGGTCAGCAACCTCTGCCACAAAATAGGGAGGGAATAGGGACAAATACTTTTCATTAAATCATTAAAAATGTGCTTAAAAATGCAAGCACATTAAGGAAGCAGCCCCATGCTTTTGGCTGCTGACTACCTTACCCAAAAATTACTATTTTTTTTCACTTTAGTACCGTAATACTCGAGTATAAGCCGACCCGAGTATAAGCCGAGGTACCTATTTTGCCTCCAAAATCAGAAGAAAAACAGATTGACTCGAGTAAAGCCGACTTTCTTATGACTTTCTATATTGTTTTAGGGCATAGTTCCATTTGAATGTACAGTAATCCCATACAGTAACCCCAATACCTTTCCACTGCAAATGTTTGGAAACTACAACTCCAGCATGCTTTAGTCACTGGGAGTTGTAATTTCCACACACCTATAGTGAAAAGGTATGGGGGTAACTGTATGTCACACTGTCCCCCACACTAGAGCCCCACTTCAGTGTTCACTTACCAGTCTTCACTCTTCACCTCTCTGCATGCTGCCGCTACCTCTCTGCATGCTGCCGCTACCTCGTGCAGAGCCGGCAGTTCCCAGTGCAGCTTCAGGCTGGCGATGACATCATCGCACACCCGTGAAGTACTACTGGGAACTGCGGCTTTCCTTCCCGACTCGTGGCTGGCTTCTGGAATTAAGTTAAGTTTACTATTGACTCGAGTATAAGCCGAGGCAAGGTTTTTAGGTTGATTTTAAACCTAAAAACTTCGGCTTTACTCGAGTATAATACGGTAAATAGTGAAACCAAACAAACATCAGAAGACCATTCAGTTTTAGAGCAAAATAATGCTAGCTATTTTGATGTATAAGTTGGTTTGAATTAGATCTATTAAGGATAAAAAACAACCACAATACATTAAATAAGATAGGGAGAAAATTAGTTTGCAGCTCCCTTCGTACTGTACATTCGTATCCCTTGAAAATACACTCGATAGTCCCGAAATCTGATGATCCTCCATTTTTGGAAGGAATGTTCAGATTTCGGAAATGGAGGGTTCCGGTCGGATATTAGTCCCCAAGTGGGCGCTATAGAAACGAACTATACAGACATAAAGTAATGTAAAACTATCAGAGAGATTTAATAACTTTTAAAATGGTGCTAATTTGCCAACCAATCAGATCTTATTTAAATGTGAAAGCTATCATTGATTGGTGGGGCAAAAATAGCACCATTTTAACGATAAGAACTTTATGAATAACCCGTATATCTTATTAACTTTTTTCAAATACACACATAGGAGACAAAAATAAAACATACATATATACTTTATAGCTTTCTACATATTCATATATGAGAATGGACAGAAATTATAGTTTGTTTCTAAGAAAAACCACAATGCTTGTAATGTGTAGGAAATAGCGAGATTATTTCTAATGGGCTAGTATGTGATCTTATGTCCATGAGTTGATACCGATAGTATCGTATAGTATCGTATACGTATTTGAGGTTACAGTAAAGACATACGTCCCATCCAGTCCAACCCATCTAGCATAATGTTAATGTAATGTTGATTAAAGATGTTTGGCATGAAGATCACAGGTTGTTTAATAAAAAAAAAAAATCCAGGATTTAAAAGCAAGTCCGACATTAAAGTTGTTAAGTCCTTTGAAAGGGAAATAAAAGATTTACATGAAGGGTTATATGTTTATGAATAAAAAATCAGTCAGCAATGCATTATGAAACGTGATTATATTAACGTCTAATAAGTTAATAAGAATTTGGTCCCGTGTTATGTCATTGAAATATATTTTCACCTTTTGAAGTGCCAGAGTGACGCCGCGAACAGACTGGTTGATCCAAGTTGCCCACAGTGACTGGTATGTATAATGGTTGCTCACATAGACTGGTACATACAGTGGTGTAACAGTGGCCCGGGAGGTAAGAGGGCCCTCAATCATCCCCCAAACCTCTGCGATCAGCTGTTTTTAAAGTAAAGATTGTGCGATCAGCTATTTCAAAGTTTTTAAATGGCTGATCATGCATATCTTTACTGCATACACACAATTAACTGTTTTAAAAACAGCTGACCGTGGACCTTGGGAAGGGGGATGTTTCACTGTTGGCAACTTGCACGTACCAGTCACTGTGGGCAACTTGTATGTACCATGGGGCATACAATTGCCTCCCACAAGGTAGGAGGCCGGGCCCCTGCAGTTATGCCCCTGGTACTTTCAGTGCCACGGTGGTACGTGCAATGCCCACTGACTGGACATACAAGTTGCCCACAGGATGGTACATAAGGTTGCCCACAGTGACTAGTACTATAGGTTGCCCACAGTGACTGGTAAAATGTGGCCACGTGACTGTACATATAGGTGCCACAGTGACTGGTCTATAGTTGCGAACAGTGACTGGTACATACAAGTTGCCCACTGTGACTGGTACATATAGGTTGCCCACAGTGACTAGTACATATAGGTTGCCACAGTGACTGGTAAAAATGTTGCCCACAGTGACTGGTACATATAGGTTGCCCACAGTGACTGGACATATAGGTTGCGAACAGTGACTGGTACATACAAGTTGCCCACTGGGACTGGTACATATAGGTTGCGAACAGTGACTGGTACATACAAGTTGCCCACAGTGACTGGTACATACATGTTGCCCACAGTGACTGGTGCATATAAGTTGCCCATAGTGACTGGTACATACAAGTTGCCCACAGTGACTGGTACATACAAGTTGCCCACAGTGACTGGTATATACAAGTTGCCCACAGTGACTAGTATATATTGCCCATAGTGACTGGTACATACAAGATGTCCACATTGACTGGTACATACAAGTTGCCCACAGTGACTGGTATATACGTTGCCCACAGTGACTGGTAAATAGAAGATGCCCACAGGGACTGGTAATATAAGTTTTTTTTAAATCTTACTGTGGTAGGAGGTGTGATGGCAGGAGAGGCAGGAATTAGATCAGATCACAGCTACTCTAGCAGGACCTTCACCCCTACCCCCGCCTTCTGCTCTTTTGATTTGTAGGCTTACATATACAGTATATTCATTGGTATTTATATGTTTAAATATTAAAATTACAACTTGACATACTGTATGATAGTCCTCAATTTGAAAGATTATGTCCCGCAGGATATTCCGAATATGAAGTGGGCACACAGCACAGAAACATGGTTGTCGCCATTGACATAACTACCCAGTTGCAGCTTTGGTTATGAGTGTTTAAGATTCCCATCTGTTTGGAATTTAACAATCGCCCCTAAAAACAGTGGTAAAACACATGCAAGTGCTGTAAGATCCTTACCAAGGTTACAGGCAACCCTGCAATCCCTTGCACGACAATATCTCATATGTGTAAAGCAGAACAAAAGGGAGAACCCCGAAACGTTGTGCACTTGATATGTCACGAATAAACTGAGTATAAAGTAAGAAGGAGTGCGTTTCTTCTACATACAAATAACCATATTTATGAACGCTGCATGTGGTTGGCAGCAGTAGAGGAACAGCACCATCTGAACTAAAAATCGGTGTGCGAGGAATATCGTTTCATTGTAAAGCAGAACAAGTCAATCAAACAGATAAAAACAAACCCCTACCATTTACACCACACGGATCTTCTTCAGGAGCGGAGGCTTCTCTACGGTGTCTCTGAGGTGGAAACCCTCTGGTATATTATGTGCTTTCGTGGCTTTCCTGAGATTTGCTTGGCATCTGAAAAAGGTTCGATTAAGTAGTCGCCATCAGACAGACGAAAAAATCCAACCTGAAAGAAATGATTTAAGCAAATTATTCATAAATGAAAATTCACTGTAAATAGAGAAACAAATGTACAGTACAAACAGAAGGAAGGATCACTTAGTTATATAGGTAAAGAAAATACATAGGACACGGAGACTAGGTGCAAGTAACTGAATTATATACTGTTTCTTGATTATATACAGAATCCCACATCACTATCTGTGACAAGCCGGTTAAAAAGTAAAACGTGTATATTTTATGATCCCAGTAATATATTGATATATTGTTGTTTAAAAACACGTTAAAAGCTTTAGTTTGGCAGCCACTTAATATGAAGTGTGCAAAATATCGCAATTTATTTTTAACCAGTAATTAAAGGACCAAGGAAACACTCCTTGGGTTGAATTAAAAAAGGGCATATCCAACCTCAAAACAAAAAATTGGCGACTTGTCAGAGATCTGTCCACAACCCCAACTGCTATTTTTACCAGTTTATTACCTGTATTTGTAACCAGATATTTAATCATAATTTATTTTCTGTTAAGGAAAAGGTATATGCCCCCTTCTTTTGCTCGATGAACTTTTTCTAAGTTTAAGCATGTGCAGATGAGGCAGCAGGGGGAGTCAGCAGTCAATTATTGGTTGTGATTTCATCAGTCAATTATTGGTTGGGATGTCAGCAGTCAATTATTGGTTGGGATGTCAGCAGTAGAGATGGCCGAACTTTCGAAAGTTCGGTTCATTTACGAACTTTTTGAACTTATGTGAAAGTTCGAAAACGGACCCATTAAAGTCAATGGGAGTCAAATAGTTTGAAAAGTTCGAATGAAATACAATTAAAATATCAATGGTACCAAACATACTACACACCCAAACAGTTAAAACATATAAATACTAACCGAACCTCTGAATGCCCCAAGTGGCTGACTTTCTGCATCTTATATGGGAATGCCCTAAAGTGAGTAACTTCTGGCTAGAAGTATTCAACACCCTAAGATTGATCACACCGCAGCCCATCCGACCACACCGCCGAGTTGTGTTGTTTGGGCTTATCAACGAGGATATCTGGTCCACAATCATCATCGATGGCTGTCTAGTAAACCCCAAAAATCAAAAAATGGTTATCTAATTGATCAATCGCGATCTACTATACCTCAAAAAATTGTATATCAAACTAGGAACTGCCCGACAGAGATTCCGAAGAATATGGGTACTTGGCTGGAGTCGCCCAATACGATAATCTAGGTATGAGATAAAGGATCAAACAATACCCATACACGCGGGAGCCACCCGGAGGACGGAGACCGACCTGATGGACGGGCGGAAACCTAATAATTAAGAGGAAAAGACAATAGGCAAGTGTGAAGTTTTTCTTTTTCTTTCGTGTTTTCCTTTTCTCTCCTTCTTCTTTCCCTTTCCTTTATATCTTCTTATGTTTTATTTATTGTTACAGTTTTATTTGGAAGATCCAAAATATTACATGTCTACTAATGAATACAAATAATGAGTGTGAACATTGACTAGCCTAATTCCAAATCAGATACCCTGAAATCTTATTGATTATACTGTCAATGATACCTAAGAAATGTAAAGCTGTTTTTATACTTAAATGTTTTGGAACCAAAATAAAACGAGTTTAAAAAAAAAATATCAATGGTAACTTAATGTAAATGGCTGTGGGACCTGGGAAATGGTCTGGGGAACATGTTCAAATATCCAGGACTTTCCAAAAATCTATTTTACTCTCACGTGCGGTACTTTCGAGCTCTCGCGTTCGAACATTCAATAATTATCCCATGAACGATTTACTTGCATATTGGTATAATAGACATTTTACTCTCGGATTCGATAATACGATATTTACTTGCAGATAGGTATAATAGACATTTTACTCGCATATTCGATAATTCGATATTTACTCGCGTATTGGTATAATGGACATTTTACTCGCATATTCGATAATTCGATATTTACTCGCGTATTGGTATAATAGATATTATACTCGCAGATTCCATAATTCGATATTTACTAGCGTATAGGTATAATAGACATTTTACTCGCAGATTTAATATTCGATATTTACTCGCGTATTGGTATAAAAGACATTTTACTTGCAGATTCGATATTCGATATTTACTTGCGTATTGGTATAATAAACATTTTACTCGCGGATTCGATAATTCGATATTTACTCGCGTTTGTATATAACATTTACCTCGCGGATTCGATATATTCGATTTTACTCGCGTATGTAATATAGACATTACTACTTGCATATTATCGATAATTCAAATTTACTCCGTATTGGTAAATAGACATTTTACTTGCGGGTTCGATAATTCGATTTTACTCCCGTATAGGTATAATAGACATTTTACTTGCATATTCGATAATTCAATATTTACTCGCGTATTGGTATAATAGACATTTTACTCGTAGATTCGATATTCGATATTACTTGCGTATTGGTATATTAGACATTTTACTTGCGGATTCGTTAATTCTATATTTACTTGCGTATAGGTATAAGATAGACAATTACTCGCGGATTTGTTAATTCGATATTTACTTCGCGTATTGGTATAATAGACATTTTACTCGCAATTCGTTAATTCTATTTACTCGCGTATTGGTATAATAAACATTTTACTCGCAGATTCCATAATTCGATATTTACTCGCGTATTGGTATAATAGACATTTACTACTCGCAGATTCCATAATTCGATATTTACTAGCGTATAGGTATAATAGACATTTAACTCGCAGATTTAATATTCGATATTACTCGCTATTGGTATAAGACATTTTACTTGCAGTTCGATATTCGATATTTACTTGCGTATGTGTATAATAAACATTTTACTCGCGGATTCGATAATTTGATATTACTCGCGTATTGGTATAATAAACATTTTACTCGCGGATTTGATAATTAGATATTTACTTGCGTATTGGTATAATAAACATTTTACTCGCAGATTCGATAATTCCATATTTACTTGCGTATTGGTATAATAGACATTTTACTCCCATATTTGTGTGCCTCGAATGTTTGAACATTCGCTAATTATCGAAAGTCCAGAAAATATTGAAAATCTGAGATAGTTCAAGATGTCTGAGTCTGTTCGAACTCGAATAGTTTGGCTCAAACTCGGGTTCGAATTCCACTCCATCTCTAGTTAGCAGTTACATCCTTGATTGACTGCATTAGGGAGTCAGCTTATTCTGCCAGAAAGGAGGCGATACAACGTTGCACTATCTCTGCATATTATATACAAACAGGTTTTAGTAACATTTTTATGACGATTTAGGAAAGAAAACGCGAAGTAACTCCAGGCTGGAGGTCCTAACTTTTAATGTTTCTCCCAAAAAAAAAATGACTAAGTTAAAAGGTTAGACTTTCCAGATTGGGGTTGTTTAAGATGTCCAAACAAACGAGTTCCATTCCAAAAACAGATTTTCTATTGTTTTAAATAATCCGAAAATCCAAAAACGGACCCGAGAAATCACTGGAAGGTTACAAAAACATATTGTTTGTTTATAACATATGCAAGTATACAGATAGCATGGAGCCTAGGGATGCACATTGGTTATCCTTCCTTTGTGTCTTAGAACTCTCTGTAATTACAATCTTCCAATAAACAGTTAACTTATTGGAGGAAAGTTTCCCTACACTGTACCAGGGATTCAGCGTTACACACAGACAGTGAAGGATCAGTAAAAAGAAAGGTCACGTAATACTCTAGTATAAAGGTATCTGGCCATAAAATGGAACACTTTATTAAAAGGCTAGTGTCGAGAGTGGGAGAGAGAGAGGCATTATTGGAAATAACCACTAAGGGAAAAGCAATAGAAATTAGTTAGACTTATTGCTTCTGACCTGTCTGCAAGCTGCTCATTGGCTTATTACACATAACAATGTACAATTCAATTTGGTGCTCATAGCCAAGTAGGAGTTAACTGTTTCATAATCCTTCATGGGTTTTGAAAGCAATTCCAGCATTTATGTTAGATAACAAGCTACATTTCCAGCCATTAAGGTGAAGAAGGAATGAATTTTGCTTTGACCACATTCTCTCTTTATAGGGTTAATTAGAATAACATAGTAATATGGACATGTAAAGTGATCTAATCTTATCACTTGGGAGGGGAATCAGTGATTCCACCTATCTCGCAGCTACTGCGTTCTTCATCGAAGCCCGAGCCGAGTGATCCACCACTAGGTTGGAATGGCAAAGACGGAAAATTCATCTTTAAAAATAAATGTTTTTATTTCACCAACTTATTATTATTATTATTTTTTATTTACCGTATATACTCGAGTATAAGCCGAGGTTTTTAGTTTAAAAATCAACCTAAAAACCTGCCTCGGCTTATACTCGAGTCAATAGACACTTACCTTCAATCCAGAAGCAGCCAGCGGAGTCAGGCCGCCAGTTCCCAGTAGTTCTTCACGGTTGCGCGATGATGTCATCGCGCACGCTGGCGGGATGACGTCATCACGCAGCCGCGAAGCAGTACTGGGAACTGTCGGCTCTGCACAGAGTGAGCCGCAGCTGGCAGAGAGATGAAGACTGAAGACCAGTACGGTAAGTGAGCTGGGGGGGCTGGGAGGAGGGCTGGGGGGACGTATGCCATGCAGTAACCCCCAATACCTTTCTACTATAGGTGTTGGAAACTAACTCCCGCAACCAAGCATGCTGGGAGTTGTAGTTTCCAAATATCTACATTGGAAAGGTATTAGGGTGGGGGACAGTATGCCATACAGTAACCCCAATACTTTCTATCTAGGTGGCTGGAAACTACAACTCCCGAGCAACCAACATGCTGGGAGTTTGTAGTTTCCAAACATCTACAGTGGAAAGGTATTAGGGTTACTGTATACCCTAGGCTTATACTCGAGTCAATCATGTTTTCCTAATTTTGGAGGCAAAAATGGGTCCGTGCTTATACTCGGGTCGGCTTATATTCGAGTATATACGGGTATTTGCTTTTGGGATCTCCTTGTATAGCTAAATATAATTTCTATAAACAACACTACAGGGCTAATTTAATAAGATCCGCCGCATTTTGCCTGTCACTGAAACCCATGCAGCTTGCTTTATGTATAGTATTCGAGGTTGATTAAAGACATACGTCCATCCAGTCCAACCCATCCCAGCAATATCCTCATTTCCTGCCTAACTGTTGATCCAGAGGAAGGCAAAAACCCCACCAAATTTATGAAGGGGAAAAATTCCTTCCTGACTCCAAGTGACAATCGGAAATTTCCTGGATCAACTCTACTTTATGTATCAATACCAGTAACTTGCAACATTCCTTGTTTGCAGAAACTCATCCAGCTTTTTTTTTGAAACTGACCAATGAACCTGCCATCACCACGTCCAATGGAAGACAGTTCCATAGCTTTACCGTTCTCACAGTGATCCTCGTGTCCTCTGACATGTTCTATTGGTGAACAGTGCCCCAGATAGTTTATTGTATGGCCGTTAATGTATTTATACACAGTAATCATATCCCCACGCAAGCGCCTTTTCTCCAGCGTACATAATTGTCTGTCTGTGCTATTGATCTGCATTAACCAGATGTTATAGGACTGCAGAGAACCAGTAAAAAGTTAACACCTGATTTGCCCTTAGCAGATTAATAGCACAGGCAGAAAACTCTATAGTGAGAAGGCTAAAATGAATTCTTAAAGGACATAGGACCACATTTTAGTAAGATGTTCAAGGCAAGTCATTCATTAGTTAGAATTGTTTGAATTTTCAATTTTGAATTGTTTGATTTTCAGATAGAATTTCATAATCCGTTCCGCGAGTTTTCTAAACCGGCAGTTGGAACCTGGTTTGTTTCAAAACCGGGACCCTTCACTATTCGTAAATGTAAAGATGTAAATATTTAAAGGGCATCTATACTGAAAATTAGGTTATTTTAAATTGATCATAACTGGAAACTATAATTCTTCCCAACCACCACTGTGTCATTTGTTTGTTGATCTGCCCCCTATTTCTTTAGATATCCAATCTAAAACTTCTTATATTTCAGCTGTCAATCAAGTTCCTTGCTCTCAAAAAATATTCTTCTGTGAGTAGTTTTACTGTTGATTAAAGACATACGTCCATCCAGTCCAACCCATCCAGCAATATCCTCATTTCCTGCCTAACTGTTGATCCAGAGGAAGGCAAAAAACCCCACCAAATTTATGAAGGGGGAAATAATTCCTTCCTGACTCCAAGTGGCAATCGGAAATTTCCCTGGATCAACTCTACTTTATGTATCAATACCAGTAACTTGTAACATTCCTTGTTTGCAGAAACTCATCCAGCTTTTTATTAAACTGACCAATGAACCTGCCATTACAACGTCCACTGGAAGACAGTTCCATAGCTTTACCGTTCTCACAATGATCCTCGTGTCCTCTGACATGTTCTATTGGTGAACAATGCCCCAGATAGTTTATTGTATGGCCGTTAATGTATTTATACACAGTAATCATATCCCCACGCAAGTTAACACCTGATTTGCCCTTAGCAGATTAATAGCACAGGCAGAAAACTCTATAGTGAGAAGGCTAAAATGAATTCTTAAAGGACATAGGACCACATTTTAGTAAGATGTTCAAGGCAAGTCATTCATTCATTCATTCAAAAATTTACTTTTATTTTAACATTTTCCTTCTGGCATGTTTCCCCTTTGCACAAAAAATACAGTTTATGTTATTATGGATGAAATCTCTGTCTCTCCATTCACCAGCTGTCACCTCTCACAAAACGACTGCTGGGAGTAGGAACAGTGGTTTTTTTTATATAGTCAGGGGGTTTGCAGGGCATTATGATTAGAGATGGGATCTGGGGTCCGACTCGGACCCGGATCGAACATGGAACCGAAATCTGAACATTCCATCCAAACCAGGGTGATTGTTCGGATTTCAGGACTTCAGACTGTATTTTAGAATGTTCGATAACCCTCAAATATACAATTGGAATGGAAAGTTGCTCTGGTTGTATTTTCGAGGGTTATAGAACATTCAAGGTTATTTTTGATAACCCTCGAAAATGCGATTGGAAACATGAAAGTAGTTCCATAAATCCAAACACGGCGAGTGAAACTTCCAAGTTTCGGTTTCTCTATTTGGCAAAGAAAACGTGAAATTTTGCAAATGTTGCTATTTTTGCCAAAATTCCAAAACATTTGGAGTTTTTGACAAAAAAAAAAAAATTATATACAAAAAAAACCCTTTTTAATAAAAATAATAAAACCCTGTATATAAAATAAAACCCCCAGAATATATTTTATTTTCTATAAATATTTTCTTGCCTATTATAATTTCCTGTCCATTATAGAAAGCACAGAGATGTTTAAATAATTGGAGAAATGTACGGTACATTTTAGTAATTTCAATATTTTTCCTGTGTTTCATCAACATATTCATATGGTTTTGCAGGTGGATAGATACACTTTCAGGCGCATTAACATTTTAGCTAATCCCTATCACAGAGAACTAAGATAATTAAATGTAGGTGATTCATTCTGGTAATTCGGAGGGTAATATTCATAGAATTCAGTATTGATATAAACTAATCTCCACTGATAATACAGTATGTACATGTTTTCATTTCCCCCCATATAATAATAAAATATATTTTATTTATTTGTTTTTAGAAAACCTTCTCCCACTTGGTCTTATCAATGTTTGTACTAATTTTGTTTTTTAGAATTTTATTCTAACACAAGGTCAATTCTAACACAGCAGGATAAATATAAGCAATTTCGTCTTACAGAATATCCCATTTATCACATTTTGTCTAATGTTCTACTTTGCATTAGATTTGATTAATTCTGTTCTAATGTTATTTCTAATACATCACTAATGCCTTTCAATGCATAAACATGTTTATGATCATTATAAATCATTTGTAAGTTACATGGCCTAATGCAGCCTTACCTGAAATGCACATTTATAGTGGAATGCACCTGCCATAAATTAGAAACACATTGTGCGCCACTATCTTATAGGTAAGAAATAAAAAATGTATTGCAGACTTGGGGTTGGGGTGCACCCAATGATAATTGTGTGTGGGGGGGACCTGCCCTTTAAACTACACTTTCCCAATATTTCTATATACAGTACCTAATCATGTGCTAACAAGAAACTAATAAGAAATGTGTGTACAGCAGACAAACTAAGAGCGGTCAGAATGACAGATTTTAAAGCCTTACTGACATCTACGTCTATACAAGTATGAAATAAGTCAGGCAGTTTAGTTATAAAAAGAGCTTTTCACAAACTTGTCAGTGTTTGTCATCTTATCTTTGTGCTAAATCTGTCATATAATGTAAGCAAGGGTCCAGTCATTTAGCAGAAGAAATTAAGCCTTTGTCCTCGTCAGAGGGAGGTTAAAGGGACACTATACTGAAAAAAGTACTTTGCCTCATGTTAATCTATAATTGAATACATGTAAGTAGCACTTACTCTGATTTGTGTGTGTTGCTGCATGCCTTCAATCCAGCACACATTTTGTTTCCCCCCTTCTTCTTTTAACCACTCCCACTTCCATCTGACCTGACTTTTTCCCACAAACCAACTGTCAAGCCTGCACACAGCATACAGCATTTCAACTGTCAAACCTCTGTCACCATTCCAGCTACAGTAAAACTACTCACAGAAGAATATTTTTTGAGAGCAAGGAACTTGATTGACAGCTGAAATATAAGAAGTTTTAGATTGGATATCTAAAGAAATAGGGGGCAGATCAACAAACAAATGACACAGTGGTGGTTGGGAAGAATTATAGTTTCCAGTTATGATCAATTTAAAATAACCTAATTTTCAGTATAGATGCCCTTTAAATATTTACATCTTTACATTTACGAATAGTGAAGGGTCCCGGTTTTGAAACAAACCAGGTTCCAACTGCCGGTTTAGAAAACTCACGGAACAGATTATGAAATTCTATCTGAAAATCAAACAATTCAAAATTGAAAATTCAAACAATTCTAACTAAATTAGGTTTCCTGAAATTCAATAGGCTCCTCTGATTTGCTAATTTTGTTTAATTCTAACTAAGAACACAGGTAATACAACTTTGAAAGCCAAAAAAACATTGAATACAAAGCATTGAAAGAATAGCAATGAATTATCTTAGTATAGTAGTATTATATTAGTATTCGAATGAGGGACAAGTTCCCAGAATGTGTTGGTGTGTCAGTGACATTTACTAAAATGGTCTATGTTCTGGTCTATGTTCACCCTGAACTGTGCTTATCCTCCACAAACCACAATTCCACTACAGTTAGATGTGAAACTAACCTGCTATACAACCTGTTTCCTCCTCCCCTCTGAAGTCTTACAAATTGCACATGCTCAGAGTACGCAGCTTGTGGAATTGCTTTCTGTCATTGGCTGTGATGTCAACTGACACATCTTTGACTGACAGCTATTAACCGGAAGAACCAGTGAGCAGAACATAACATTGGTAAGCATTTCAGGTTAGTTTTACATCTCCTAGATTTCCAAATATTGCTGCTTGGGGGGTGATTTACTGTACCTACAGTATATACAGTTTTTCTTTAAGGAAAGAGGAGCAGGGATTAGCTAGGAGGTGAATCTCTGACATGCACATAATCTCTAAAGTAATTGGCTGCTTGGTGTCTGAAGCTCGGAAGACAAGCAGAAGGCAGCGAGGGAACGAAGGTTGGTAAGTATATTTGGGGACAGCTTTCAGTTAAGGCGAGGTCAAGGTTTTCGGCCATTTCCTGCAACATATAAAATTTTTGTCTGGGGATGGACATTCCCTTTTAAGGAAAATATATGGTGAATACTTCTCCACTCTTTTACACACATTCAATAAGAAAAAACCTCTTCATACAATAGACATTTGATTGTAGCCATATCAGTGCACTTGTAGTATACAAGAGAATGAGAAAGTATAGTATGTGATACTCCTTTTATTTGCACTAACAATAGTTTTCTTAATAGATTTCGGGAGCTTCCTCCCTTCTTCAGAACTTTACATCATCTGGCAACTAACAAACGTTCACAATATACAAGAATACATAATACCACTGGATAATAATAGACAAAACTGTAGATCTATGCAATAAGGGTTTTATTGTATAACCTGGTGTCTCCCCGCACAGTTCCTGCTGTTAACACACTTTTGGGGGGGTTACATTTATGCTAATCATGTCACAAAAGACACCAGGGCAGCCAGCACAACAAATTCAACATGCAGTTTGCGCATTTTTTGTGCGACTATTTAATGCTAATAGTTACAGTTGCACTGTGGGTAAATCCCTTTCGGAATTCAGAGCACATAAGCGCTCTGGGAAAATCTCCGCCATAAGGTATGTAGAAAAGCCTGACGATATATTTTTTTCCTACAAGCAGTTAAAGAGCCCAATGTTGAACACTGATTTAAAGTCTATTGTCAGAATAGATAGTAAAGCATTTATAAAATAACTAGACATTAAGCCCGCTACAATAACGGCCGCTAGAAGCACAGAGTGCCCCCTTAGTGTCCCAAGGCCAGAGTACCCTCTTAGTGTCCCAAGGCTGTATCCATCTTGCCTCTTTGCGTAAAAGACTACAGTTCCTATCACCCCCTCTGGGATCTACCGGGATCTGGTCAATCACCATGGCCCTCAGATCAGAAACCTGATGTTTCATCAAACAGAAATGTGCTGCAACAGGGGGAATATCTACTCTAGATGTATCCATTTCCCTTCTTGTAAGTGCAATTCTAATGTCACTTTTGTGACTTTGCAGTCTCCGTTTGAATTGCCCAATGTTTTTGCCAATATAAATAAGGGAACATGGGCATTTTAAAAGGTAAATACAATATTCTGTATTACAGTTAAAATAACCTTTTATAGAATACTAGACATTAATCCCGCTACAATAACAGGCGCTGGAAGCACAGAGTGTCCCCTTAGTGTCCCATGGCCAGAGTACCCTCTAAGTGTCCCAAGGCCAGAGTACCCTCTTAGTGTCCCAAGGCCAGAGTCCCCCCTCTGTCCAAGGCCAGGGGCCCCCTCTGTCCCAAATCCAGAGGCCCCCCTCTGTCCCAAATCCAGCCCCCCCCGGCCTCTGGATTTGGGACAGAGGGGGCCCCTGGCCTTGGACAGAGGGGGGACTCTGGCCTTGGGATACTAAGAAGGTACTCTGGCCTTGGGACACTAAGAGGGTACTCTGGCCTTGGGACACTAAGGGGGCACTCTGTGCTTCTAGCGGCCGTTATTGTAGCGGGCTTAATGTCTAGTTATTTTATAAATGCTTTACTATCTATTCTGAAAATAGACTTTAATCAGTGTTCAACATTGGGCTCTTTAACTGCTTGTAGGAAAAAAATATATTGTCAGGCTTTTCTACATACCTTATGGCGGAGATTTTCCCAGAGCACTTATGCTCATAATTCCGAAAGGGATTTACCCACAGTGCAACTGTAACTATTAGCATTATAACGCACAAAAATGCGCAAACTGCATGTTGAATTTGTTGCGCTGCCTGCCCTGGTGTCTTTTGTGACATGATTAGCATAAATGTAACCCCCCCAAAAGTGTGTTAACAGCAGGACCTGTGCGGGGAGACACCAGGTTTACAATAAAACCCTTATTGCATAGATCTACAGTTTTGTCTTATTATCCAGTGGTATTATGTATTCTGTATATGTGAACGTTTGTTAGTTGCAGATGATGTAAAGTTCTGAAGAAGGGAGGAAGCTCCCGAAATCTATTAAGAAACTATTGTTAGTGCAAATAAAAGGAGTTCACATACTATACTTTCTCATTCTCTTGATACTACAAGTGCACTGATACGCTACATCAAATGTCTATTGTATGAAGAGGTTTTTTCTTATTGAATGTGTGTAAAAGAGTGGAGAAGTATTCACCATATATTTTCCTTAAAAGGGAATGTCCATCCCCAAACAAAAATTTTATATGTTGCAGGAAATGGCCGAAAACCTTGACCTCGCCTTAACTGAAAGCTGTCCCCAAATTACTTACCAACCTTCGTTCCCCCGCTGCCTTCTGCTTGTCTTCCGAGCTTCAGACACCAAGCAGCCAATTACTTTGGAGATTATGTGCATGTCAGAGATTCACCTCCTAGCTAATCCCTGCTCCTCTTTCCTAAAGAAAAACTGTAATATACTGTAGGTACAGTAAATCACCCCCCAAGCAGCAATATTTGGAAATCTAGGAGATGTAAAACTAACCTGAAATGCTTACCAATGTATGTTCTGCTCACTGGTTCTTCCGGTTAATAGCTTTCAGTCAAAGATGTGTCAGTTGACATCACAGCCAATGACAGAAAGCAATTCCACAAGCTGCGTACTCTGAGCATGTGCAAGTGTAAGACTTCAGAGGGGAGGAGGAAACAGTTGTATAGCAGTTAGTTTCACATCTAACTGTAGTGGAATTGTGGTTTGTGGAGGATAAGCACAGTTCAGGGTGAACATAGACCAGAACATAGACCATTTTAGTAAATGTCACTGACACACCAACACATTCTGGGAACTTGTCCCTCATTCGAATACTATATAATACTACTATACTAAGATAATTCATTGCTATTCTTTCAACTTTGTATTCAATGTTTTTTGGCTTTCAAAGTTGTATTACCTGTGTTCTTAGTTAGAATTAAACAAAATTAGCAAATCTCATTCAGTCAGAGGAGCCTATTGAATTTCAGGAAACCTAATTTAGTTAGAATTGTTTGAATTTTCAATTTTGAATTGTTTTATTTCAGATAAATTTCATAATCTGTTCCGTGAGTTTTCTAAACCGGCAGTTGGAACCTGTTTGTTTCAAAACCGGGACCCTTCACTATTCGTAAATGTAAAGATGTAAATATTTAAAGGGCATCTATACTGAAAATTAGGTATTTTAAATTGATCATAACTGGAAACTATAATTCTTCCCAACCACCACTGTGTAGATATCCATCTAAAAAACTTCTTATATTTCAGCTGTCAATCAAGTTCCTTGCTCTCAAAAAATATTCTTCTGTGTTATTTTTACTGTAGCTGGAATGGTGACAGAGGTTTGACAGTTGAAATGCTGTATGCTGTGCAGGCTTCAGTTGGTTTGTGGGAAAAAGTAGTCAGATGGAAGTGGGAGTGGTAAAAAGAAGAAGGGGGGAAACAAATGTGTGCTGGATTGAAGGCATCGCACACACACAAATCAGAGTAAGCTACTTACTGTATTCAATTATAGATTTACATGAGGCAGTACTTTTTTCAGTATAGTGTCCCTTTAACCTCCCTCTGACGAGGACAAAGCTTAATTTCTTCTGCTAAATGACTGGACCCTTGCTTACATTATATGAGATTTAGCACAAAGATAAGTGACAAACACTGACAAGTTTGTGAAAAGCTCTTTTTATAACTAAACTGCCTGACTTATTTCATACTTGTATAGACGAGATGTCTAGTAAGGCTTTAAAATCTGTCATTCTGACCGCTCTTAGTTTGTCTGCTGTACACACATTTCTTATTAGTTTCTTGTTAGCACATGATTATTACTGTATTAGAAATATTGGGAAAGTGTAGTTTAAAGGGCAGGTCCCCCCACCACCCAATTATCATTGGGTGCACCCCAACCCCAAGTCTCGCAATACTTTTTTATTTCTTACCTATAAGATAGTGGCGCACAATGTGTTTCTAATTTATGGCAGGTGCATTCCACTATAAATGTGCATTTCAGGTAGGCTGTATTAGGCCATTACTTACAAATGATTTATATGATCATAAACATGTTTATGCATTGAAGGCATTAGTGATGTATTAGAAATAACATTAGAACAGAATTAATCAAATCTAATGCAAAGTAGAACATTAGACAAAATGTGATAATGGGATAATTCTGTAAGACGAAATTGCTTATATTTATCCTGCTGTGTTAGAATTGACCTTGTGTAGAATAAAATTCTAAAAAACAAAATTAGTACAAACATTGATAAGACCAAGTGGGAGAAGGTTTTCTAAAAACAAATAAATATATTTTATTTATATAATGGGGGGAATGAAAACTGTACATACTGTATTATCAGTGGAGATTAGTTTATATCAATACTGAATTCTATGAATATTACCCTCCAATTACCAGATGAATCACCTACATTTATTATCTTAGTTCTCTGTGATAGATTAGCTAAAATGTTAATGCGCCTGAAAGTGTATTCTATCCACCTGCAAAACCATATGAATATGTTGATGAAACACAGGAAAAATATTGAAATTACTAAAATGTACCGTACATTTCTCCAATTATTTAAACATCTCTGTGCTTTCTAAATGGACAGAAATTATAATAGGCAAGAAAATATTTATAGAAAATAAAATATATTCTGGGGGTTTTATTTATATACAGGGTTTTATTATTTTTATTAAAAAGGGTTTTTTTTTGTATATATTTTTTTTTTTTGTCAAAAACTCCAAATGTTTTGGAATTTTGGCAAAATAGCAACATTTGCAAAATTTCACGTTTTCTTTGCCAAATGAGAAACCGAAACTTGGAAGTTTCACTCATCGCGTTGTATTTATGGAACTACTTTCATGTTTCCAATCGCATTTTCGAGGGTTATCAAAAATAACCTTGATGTTCTTATACCCTCGAAAATACAACCGAGCAACTTTCCATTCCAATTGTATATTTGAGGGTTATCGAACATTCTAAAATACAGTCTGAAGTCCTGAAATCCGAACAATCACCCTGGTTTGGATGGAATGTTCAGATTTCGGTTCCATGTTCGATCCGGTCCGAGTCGGACCCCAGATCCCATCTCTAATCATAATGCCCCTGCAAACCCCCTGACTATATAAAAAAACACCACTGTTCCTACTCCCAGCAGTCGTTTTGTGAGAGGTGACAGCTGGTGAATGGAGAGACAGAGATTTCATCCATAATAACATAAACTGTATTTTTGTGCAAAGGGGAAACGCCAGAAGGAAAATGTTTAAAATAAAGTAAATTTTTGAATGAATGAATGAATGACTTGCCTGAACATCTTACTAAAATGTGGTCCTATTCCTTTAAGAATTCATTTTAGCCTTCTCACTATAGAGTTTTCTGTCTGCCTGTGCTATTAATCTGCTAAGGGCAAATCAGGTGTTAACTTGCGTGGGGATATGATTACTGTGTATAAATCCATTAACGGCATACAATAAACTATCTGGGGCATTGTTCACCAATAGAACATGTCAGAGGACACGAGGATCATTGTGAGAACGGTAAAGCTATGAACTGTCTTCCAGGACGTTGTAATGGCATTTTCATTGGTCAGTTTAATAAAAGCTGGATGAGTTTCTGCAAACAAGGAATGTTACAAGTTACTGGTATTGATACATAAAGTAGGTTGATCCAGGGAAATTTCCGATTGCCACTTGGAGTCAGGAAGGAATTATTTCCCCCTTCATAAATTTGTGGGGTTTTTTGCCTTCCTCGGGATCAACAGTTAGGCAGGAATGAGGATATTGCTGGATGGTTTGACTGGATGGACGTATTTCTTTAATCAACAGTAAAACTACTCACAAAAATAGTTTTTGAGAGCAAGGAACTTGATGACAGCTGAAATATAAGATTTTTAGATTGGATCTAAAGAAATAGGGGGCAGATCAACAAACAAATGACACAGTGGTGGTTGGGAAAGAATTATAGTTTCCAGTTATGATCAATTTAAAATAACCTAATTTTCAGTATAGATGCCCTTTAATTTTACATCTTTACATTTACGAATAGTGAAGGGTCCCGTTTTGAAACAAACCAGTTTCCAATGCCGGTTTAGAAAACTCGCGGAACGGATTATAAATTCTATCTGAAAATCAAACAATTCAAAATTGAAAATTCAAACAATCTAACTAATGAATGACTTGCCTTGAACATCTTACTAAAATTTGGTCCTATGTCCTTTAAGAATTCATTTTAGCCTTCTCACTATAGAGTTTTCTGCCTGTGCTATTAATCTGCTAAGGGCAAATCAGGTGTTAACTTTTTTACTGGTTCTCTGCAGTCCTATAACATCTGGTTAATGCAGATCAATAGCACAGACAGACAATTATGTACGCTGGAGAAAAGGCGCTTGCGTGGGGATATGATTACTGTATAAATACATTAACGGCCATACAATAAACTATCTGGGGCACTGTTCACCATAAACATGTAAGAGGACACGGATCACTGTGAGAACGGTAAAGCTATGGAACTGTCTTCATTGGACGTGGTGATGGCAGGTTATTGGTCAGTTTCAAAAAAAAAGCTGGATGATTTTTCTGCAAACAAGGAATGTTGCAAGTTACTGGTATTGATACATAAAAGTAGAGTTGATCCAGGGAAATTTCCGATTGTCACTTGGAGTCAGGAAGGAATTTTTTCCCCCTTCATAAATTTGGTGGGGTTTTTTGCCTTCCTCTGGATCAACAGTTAGGCAGGAAATGAGGATATTGCTGGATGGGTTGGACTGGATGGACGTATGTCTTTAATCAACCTCGAATACTATACATAAAGCAAGCTGCATGGGTTTCAGTGACAGGCAAAATGCGGCGGATCTTATTAAATTAGCCCTGTAGTGTTGTTTATAGAAATTATATTTAGCTATACAAGGAGATCCCAAAAGCAAATACCCGTATATACTCGAATATAAGCCGACCCGAGTATAAGCCGAGGTACCCATTTTTGCCTCCAAAATTAGAAAAACATGATTGACTCGAGTATAAGCCTAGGGTATACAGTAACCCTAATACCTTTCCACTGTAGATGTTTGGAAACTACAACTCCCAGCATGCTTGGTTGCTGGGAGTTGTAGTTTCCAGCCACCTATAGTAGAAAGGTATTGGGGGTTACTGTATGGCATACTGTCCCCCACCCTAATACCTTTCCAATGTAGATATTTGGAAACTACAACTCCCAGCATGCTTGGTTGCTGGGAGTTGTAGTTTCCAACCACCTATAGTAGAAAGGTATTGGGGGTTACTGCATGGCATACTGTCCCCCCAGCCCTCCTCCCAGTCCCCCCCAGCTCACTTACCGTACCTGGTCTTCAGTCTTCATCTCTCTGCCAGCTGCGGCTCACTCTGTGCAGAGCCGACAGTCCCAGTACGGCTTCGCGCTCGTGATGACGTCATCCCCCCAGCGTGCGCGATGACATCATCGCGCAACCGTGAAGAACTACTGGGAACTGGCGGCCTGACTCGCGGCTGCTTCTGGATTGAAGGTAAGTGTCTATTGACTCGAGTATAAGCCGAGGCAAGGTTTTTAGGTTGATTTTTAAACCTAAAAACCTCGGCTTATACTCGAGTATATACGGTAAATAAAAAAATAATAATAATAATAAAGTTGGTGAAATAAAAACATTTATTTTTAAAGATGAATTTTCCGTCTTTGCCATTCCAACTCTTAGTGGTGGATCACTCGGCTCGGGCTTCGATGAAGAACGCAGCTAGCTGCGAGAATTAGTGTGAATCACTGATTCCCCTCCCAAGTGATAAGATTAGATCACTTTACATGTCCATATTACTATGTTAATTCTAATTAACCCTATAAAGAGAGAATGTGGTCAAAGCAAAATTCATTCCTTCTTCACCTTAATGGCTGGAAATGTAGCTTGTTATCTAACATAAATGCTGGAAATTGCCTTTCAAAACCCATGAAGGATTATGAAACAGTTAACTTCCTTACTTGGCTATGAGCACCAAATTGAATTGTACATTGGTTATGTGTAATAAGCCAATGAGCAGCTTGCAGACAGGTCAGAAGCAATAAGTCTAACTAATTTCTATTGCTTTTCCCTTAGTGGTTATTTCCAATAATGCCTCTCTCTCTCCCACTCTCGACACTAGCCTTTTATAAAGTGTTCCATTTTATGGCCAGATACCTTTATACTAGAGTATTACGTGACCTTCTTCTTTTACTGATCCTTCACTGTCTGTGTGTAACGCTGAATCCCTGGTACAGTGTAGGAAACTTCCTCAATAAGTTAACTGTTATTGGAAGATTGTAATTACAGAGAGTTCTAAGCCACAAAGGAGGAACCAATGTGCATCCCTAGGCTCCATGCTATCTGTATACTTGCATATGTTATAAACAAACAATATGTTTTTGTAACCTTCCAGTGATTTCTCTGGGTCCGTTTTTGGATTTTCGGATTATTTAAAACAATAAGAAAATCTGTTTTTGGAATGGAACTCGTTTGTTTGGAACATCTTTAAACAACCCCAATCTGGAAGGTCCTAACCTTTTAACTTAGTCATTTTTTTTCTTGGGAGAAAACATTAAAAGTTAGGACCTTCCAGTCTGGAGTTACCTTCGCGTTTTCTTTCCTAAATCGTCATAAAAATGTTACTAAAACCTGTTTGTATATAATATGCAGAGATAGTGCAACGTTGTATTGCCTCCTTTCTGGCAGAATAAGCTGACTCCCTAATGCAGTCAATCAAGGATGTAACTGCTAACTAGAGATGGAGTGGAATTCGAACCCGAGTTTGAGCCAAACTATTCGAGTTCGAACGGACTCAGACATCTTGAACTATCTCAGATTTTCAATATTTTCTCTGGACTTTCGATAATTAGCGAATGTTCAAAACATTCGAGGCACCACAATATGGAGTAAATGTCTATTATATACCAACGCAAGTAAATATCGAATTATCGAATCTGCGAGTAAAATGTTTATTATACCAATACGCAAGTAAATATCTAATTATCAAATCCGCGAGTAAAATGTTTATTATACCAATACGCGAGTAAATATCAAATTATCGAATCCGCGAGTAAATGTTTATTATACAATACGCAAGTAAATATCGAATATCGAATCTGCAAGTAAATGTCTTTTATACCATACGCGAGTAATTCGAATATTAAATCTGCGAGTTAAATGTCTATTATACCTATACGCTAGTAAATATCGAATTATGGAATCTGCGAGTAAAATGTCTATTATAACCAATACGCGAGTAAATATCGAATTATGGAATCTGCGAGTAAATGTCTATTATACCAATACGCGAGTAAATAAGAATTAACGAATTCGCGAGTAAATGTCTATTATACCAATACCGAGTAAATATCGAATTAACAAATCCGCAGAAATTGTCTATTATACCTAACGCAGTAAATATAGAATTAACAATCCGCAGTAAAATGTCTAATATACCAATACGCAAGTAAATATCGAATATCGAATCTACGAGTAAAATGTCTATTATACCAATACGCGAGTAAATATTGAATTTCGAATATGCAAGTAAATGTCTATTATACCTATACGGGAGTAAATATCGAATTATCGAACCCGCAAGTAAAATGTCTATTATACCAATACGCGAGTAAATATTGAATTATCGAATTGCAGTAGAATGTATTATACCTATACGCGAGTAAATATCGAATTATCGAATCGCGAGGTAAAAGTTTATTATACCAATACGCAGTAAATATCGAATTAACGAATCCGCGAGTAATTGTCTATTATACCAATACTAGTGTAATATCGAATTATCGAATCCGCGATGTAAAATGTTTTTATACCAATACGCGAGTAATATCAAATTAACGAATCCGCGAGTAAATGTCTATTATACCTATACGCGAGTAAATTTCGAATTACGAATCCGCAAGTAAAATGGCTATTATACCAGTACGCGAGTAAATATCGAATTATAGAATATGCGAGTTAAAATGTCCATTATACCAATTAACGCGAGTAAATATCGAATTATCGAATATGCGAGTAAAACTGTCTATTATACCTATCTGCAGTAAATATCGTATTATCGAATCGAGAGTAAAATGTCTATTATACCAATATGCAGTAAATCGTTCATGGGATAATTATGAATGTTCGAACGCGCGAGGAGCTCGAAAGTACCGCACTGAGAGAAAAATAGATTTTTGGAAAGTCCTGGATATTTGACATGTTCCCCCAGACCATTTCCCAGGTCCCACAGCCATTTACATTAGGTTACTACCATTGATATTTTTTTTTTAAACTCGTTTTATTTTGTTCCAAAACATTTAAGTATAAAAACAGCTTTACATTTCTTAGGTATCATTGACAGTATAATCAATAAGATTTCAGGTTATCTGATTTGGAATTAGGCTAGTCAATGTTCACACTCATTATTTTGTATTCATTAGTAGACTGTAATATTTGGATCTTCCAAATAAAACTTAAACTGTAAACAAGAATAAAACATAGAAGATAATAAAGGAAAGGGAAAGAAGAAGGAGAAGAAAAGGAAAACAGATGAAGAAAAAGAAAAACTTCACACTTGCCTATTGTCTTTTAATATTAGGTTTCCGCCCGTCCATCAGGTCGGTCTCCGTCCGCCGGGGGCTCCCGCGTGTATGGGTATTGTTTGATCCTTTATCTCATACCTAGATTATCGTATTGGCGACTCCAGCCAAGTATCCATAATCTTCCGGAATCTTGTCGGGGGCAGTTCCTATGTATGATACAATTTTGAGGTAGTTAGATCGCTATTGATCAATTTAATCCATTTTTTGATTTTTGGGGGTTTACTAGACAGCCATCGCATGATGATTGTGGACCAGATATCCTCGTTGATAAGCCCAAACAGACACAACTCGGGTGTGGGTCGGATGGGCTGCGGTGTGATCAATCTTAGGGTGTTGAATACTTCTAGCCAGAAGTTACTCACTTTAGGGCATTCCCAATAGATGCAGAAAGTCAGCCCACTTGGGGCATTCAGAGGTTCGGTTTAGTATGTTATATGTTTTAACTGTTGGGTGTGTAGTATGTTTGGTACCATTGATATTTTAATGTATTTCATTCGAACTTTTCAAACTATTTGACTCCCATTGACTTTAATGGGTCCGTTTTCGAACTTTCCATATAGTTCAAAAGTTCGTAAATGAACCGAACTTTCGAAAGTTCGGCCATCTCTACTGCTGACATCCCAACCAATAATTGACTGCTGACATACATAGTAACATAGTAACATAGTAACATTAGTAATTAAGGTGAATAAGACATTCGTCCATCAAGTCCAACCTATTCACTTTTTTTTTTAACCCTACTAACAGTTGATCCAGAAGAAGGCAAAAACCCCAGCTAAAAAAGGGGGGGGAAATTCCTTCCTGGCTCCAAACGGCAATCGAAAGTATCCCTGGATCAAACCAGATCTTATGCATTAATACCAGTAATCTCAATATTTTTTAGTTTTAGAAACTTATCCAGCCTTTTTTATAACGTTATTCAATGAACTTGCCATTACCACCTCTGCTGGAAGACAGTTTTCACCGTTCTCACTGTAAAGAAACCCTCCAACTTGAAGATGAAACTTCTTTTCTTCCAACCCTAAGGATGTCCACGAGTCCTCTGATATGACCTATTATTGAACAATGCACCAGAGAGTTCATGTATGGGCCATTAATATATTTGTATAAGGTTATCATGTCCCCCGCAACCGCCCGCTTCTCCAATGTAAACAGCCCTAACTTGTCTAATTCGCCTGCATATTCAAGCCCCTCCATTCCCCTTATTAATTTTTGCCCTTCTCTGAACTGCCTCATTCCAAGATGTCCCTTTTGTATATGGGATTCCAAACTGCACCCATATTTCCAAATGTGGCCTACCAGTGCCTTGTAAAGAGGGGGAATAATATTTTCTCTCTTGATTCCATTCCCCTCTTTATACAAGACATATCTTGCTACTCTAGCTGTTGCTACCTGGCATTGTTTGCTACAGCTAAGTCTGTTGATCTACCAGAACCCCCAATCTTTTTCCATTTCAGATGCACTTAACACAGAGTTATTTATGGTGTAGGTGGCACAGGTATTATTAAATCCCAAATGCATCACCTACATTTATCAACAGTAATCTCATCTGCCCATTCTGCTGCCCATTTGATAATCTATCTAGGTCTGCTTGCAGCACTGCAATCATTGGAAGTTTCCAAGCTCTGCTAATTTAGTGTCATCAGCAAACCACAGAGACCTTGCTCTCATGCCCCCTTCTAAGTCATTTATAAACAGATAAAAAGAAGCGGCCCCAGTACAGAACCCTGAGGAACTCCGCTTAGAACTTTAGCCCCACATAGATGTAGCTCCATTAACCACCACTCTCTGTTTGCGGTCCAATAACCAGTTCTCTATCCATGAACAAATGTTTTCTTCAAGGCCTACAACAGTCCTCAGTTTATACATTAGTCGCCTATGTGGGCACGTATCAAGGCTTTTGCAAATCCAATATACCACATCATGCTGTGCCTGAATCTAGCTCTTCTCACTTCTTCATAAAAACCAATTAAATTTGTCTGGCATGATCTATTTCTCATAAATCCATGATGACTACTACTAATAAGATGATCTCTGGAGACAAATTCAGAGATATGATCACTTAACAAAGTTTCCATCACTTCCCTACCACTGATGTTAGGCTTACAGGTCTATAGTTAACCAGGCTGTGAACGACTACCTTTTTTGAATATTGGTATTACATTGGCTTTTTTCCAATCCAGCGGCACATCCCCAGACAAAAGCGAATCTGAAAAGATGAGACACAGTGGTCTTTGCAGAACTGAACTAAGCTCTTTTAAAATCCTAGGATGCATATCCATCTGGTCCTGGCGCTTTATTGATATTAACTTTGTCTGATTAATTCCGTACCATATCCTCTGTTTATCCAATGTGAAGACTCTTTCCTCCCCTCTCACATGTTACAATCCCTACTGTAGGATTCTCAACAGTAAAACCCATGTAAAAAAACGGTTTTAGCAGATTCAGCCTTTTCGGCATCCTCTCAACCCCTCAGCTCATTATTTATGGTCCCACATTCCTCAGTCCTCATTTTTTTACCATTTATATACTTAAAACATCTTGGGTTGGACTTGCTTTGTTCGGCAATCCGTGTTTCATTTTCTATTTTAGCTAGTTTAATTGCTTTCTTGCACTCTTTATTACAACTTTTGAAGTCCCTGTAAGCCTGTTCTGTGCCTTCTGTTTCAAATTTTAAAAGCCCTTTTCTTTTTTTCCATTTCCCTTTTAACCTGAGCATTAAGCCATGCAGGAGTGGACTAATTTTTTTAACACTTGTTTCCTAAGGTACCGATTTGGAATGTTATAGTTTTAATATCCCTTTAAAAGTGGTCCACTCTGCTCAGTATCTTACCTAGAACAGTTCCCCCCGTCTATGAGCAGGAGCGATTCCTTTAAAAGCTAAAATTAGCTTTCCTAAAGTTTTAAAAGTTTTGTTAAGCCAGTGCACTTAAGTTTTCTCTGCAACCTATATTAATGACACTATATTGGTCACTATTCCCTAAGCTTCCCATTAACCTCATCTCCAAAATGAGCTCTGGTTTATTAGATATCACCAGATCCAACAACGCATTCTTTCTAGTAGGAACTTCTACCATCTGTGAAAGAAAATGCTCATATAGGAAATTTAAGAACTTTATACCTTTTTGAGGTGCTGGCAGTTCGCATTACTCCAATCTATTTCAGGTAGTTAAAAATCCCCATAACCACAACATGCCCATACAGCACCTTCGCCAACTGCATATGGAGATTCAGTTTCCCCACCCTTCCCCGGCATTTGGCGGCTTATACACACTCCAGCAATTAATTTTCCCTACCTTCTTGCTTCCTGTACCATTTCACCCTAATGTTTTTCCTGCCGCAATCGTTGCTCCCCATCTTTTCCATCTTTAAATTTGGCTTCAATTCCTGTTTAACATACAGACAACATACTCTCCTCCTCCTTCTTATTTAACTCTGTCATGTCTAAATAGGAGTAACCCTCAATATTTACTGTCGCATCGGTGTGAATCATTAAGCCATGATTCTGCTATACAATTACATCATAAACCTTCCTTAACGCTATTAATTTCAAGTTCGTCCGTTTTTTCCAGCCTGACTCCTTGCATTTGTAACACTCATTTTAGATTTCAATTGATTTACTATTCCATACATGGTCGTAAATGCCTCTTATCCTCCTATGGCTCCCCCACTCCTCCTTCTCCTCCCTCCGTTGTGTTACTAGCCCCCAGGACGCTCCCCTACTTCTCAAAAAATATCTCACCCCTTGGTATTTAACAGTTCCCTCCCCCCCCCCCATCCCACCAATATTGACTGATGACATCACACCACATATTGACTGCTGACTCCCCCTGCTTGCCTCATCCTGCCATGCTTAACTGAGAAAAATTCCATCGGCGAAAGAAGCTGGGCATAAACCTTTTCTTAACAGAAATAAATTAGTGATTAAATATCTGGTTCAAATACAGGTAATAAACTTGTAAAAATACAGTGGGGTTGTGGACAGATCTCTGACAAGAGTCGCCAAATTTTTTGTTTTGAGGTTGGATATCCCTTTTTTTTATTCAATCCCCAAGGAGTGTTTCCTTGGTCCTTTAATTAACTGGTAAAATAAATTTGCGACTATTTGCAACACATTCATATTAAGTGGCTGCCAAACGAAGCTTTTAAACGTGTTTTAACAACAATATAACAATATATTACGCTGGATCTAAATAATACACTTTTAACATTTGACGCTGTAACCGCAGTAGTGAAGATGGGGATTCTGTATGATAATCAAGAAACAGTCTATAATTCAGTACCTCTGCACCTAGTCTCCGTGTCCCTAGTATTTTCTTTACCTATATGAACTAAGTGAATCCTTCCTTCTGTTTGTACTGTACATTTGTTTCTTCTCTATTTCGTGATTTTCATTTATGAATATTTGCTAATCATTTCGTTCGGTTGGATTTTTTTTCGTCTGTCTGTGGCGACTACTTAATCGAACCTTTTCAGATGCCACTGCAAATCTCAGGAAGCCACGAAAGCACATATATACCAGAGGGTTCAACCTCAGAGTACACCGTAGAGAAGTCCTCGCTCTGAAGAAGATCCGTGTGGTGTACATGGTAGGGGTTTGTTTTATCTCGTTTTGATTGACTTGTCTGCTTTATTCATTGAGAACAGGAAAATTCCCTGCACACACGATTTTTAGTTCAGATGGTGCTGTTTCCTCTACTGCGCCAACCACATGCAGCGTTCAATAAATATGGTTTATTTGTATGTAGAAAACGCGCATCCTTCTTCTTTATACTCAGATTTTATTCGTGACATATCAAGTGCACAACATTTCGGGTTCTCCCTTTTGTTCTGTCTTTCACATATGAGATAATTGTCCGTGCAGGGATGGCAGGGTTGCCTGTACCCTTGGTAGATCTTACACGCACTTGCAATGTGTCTTACCACTGTTTTTTAGGGGCGATTGTTAAATGCCAAACAACTGGGAATCTTAACCACTTCATACCAAACTGCAACTGGGTAGTTATTCAATGGTCGACAACCATGTTTCTGTGCTGTGTGCCCACTCATATTCGGAATATCCTGCGGACCTAATCTTTCAAATTGAGACTATCTACAGTATGTCAGATTGTAATTTTATTTAACATATAACACGAATATACTGTATATTTTAAGCCTACAAATCAAAGAGCAGAAGGCGGGGTAGGGGTGAAGGTCCCTAGATCAGCTGTGATCTGATCTATTCCTGCTCTGCCTGCCATCATCACCTCCTACCACAGTTAAGTTAAAAAAAAACTTATTTATACCAGTTCCCTTTGGGCATCTTCTATTTACCAGTCTGTGGCCAACATATAACCAGTCACTGGGGCAACTTGTATGTTACCTTAGTCAATGTGGACATCTTGTAATGTACCATCACTATGGTCAACTTAAAATGCTAGTCACTGTGGGCAACTTGTGTATATTACCAGTCACTGTGGGCACTTGTATTACCAGTCACTTGGACATCTTGTATGTAAATCCAGCCTATGGCAACTTATATGTACCAGTATCCACTGTGGCAAACATGTATGTACCATCACTGTGGGCAACTTGTATGTTACCATTCACGTTTCGCAACCTATATGTCCCGTCACGTGGGCAACATTGTTATGTACCAGTCACTGTTCGCAACTATATGTACCAGTCACTGTGGGCAACCTTATGTACCTATCCACTGTGGGCAACATGTATTTATACCAGTCACTGTGGTCAACCTTAATGGTACTAGTCACTGTGGGGGGGCGAACTTATTTACCAGTCACTGTTGGGCAACTTGTATGTACCAGTCAATGAGGTACTTGCACATACCAGTCACTGTGGGCAACGGCACTCCAGTCCACTGTGGGCAACTGAAGTACCCGTGGCATAAACTGCAGGGGCCCCGGCCTCCTACCTTGTGGGGGACAATTTGTATGCCCCATTTACATACCAGTTTGCCCAATGACTGGTACTGCAATGTTGCCAACAGTGAACATCCCCCCCCCACTTCCCAGGGGTCCACGGTCGCTTTTTTTAACAGTTACTTTGTTGTATGCCAGTAAAGATATGCTGAGCAGCTCCATTTAAAACAAGAACTTTGAATAGCTGCTCGCACATATCTTTATTTATAAAACAGCTGATTCGCAGAGGTTTGGAGATGATTGAGGGCCCCCCCCCTCGCCCCCACCCCCCCCCCTTTTACCCTCCCGGCCACTGTTACAACCACGTATGTACCGTCTATGTGAGCACCATTTACATAACCAGTTCAACTGGTGGCACTTGGATCCACCATTCTTTCGGCGTACTCTGGCACTGTCAAAAGGTGAAATATCAATAGTTCAATGATGCAATAACCGGGACCAAATTCTTATTACTTATTAGACGTTATATAATACGTTTTCATACAGCATTGCTGACGGATGTTTTATTCATAACACTATAACCGCTCAATGTAAATCTTTTATTTCCCTTTCAAGACTTAAAGGCTATGTCCCACCAACAAACATTTTTTTAATATAATATTCCCCCTGGGCTCCCAGTCCCCAACCGCTACATTTTTTTTTTTAGAAGCCCCCCAACTCTACTACCTCCCTCGATCCCCGCCGCTCCCGGCCCTCTGCTTGCAAGGAATGCAAGCAAGGGCTGGACCGGCATCCGCGTCCGTGATTGGCGAGTGGCAGCCATCACAGACGTCGGCTGCCGGCATCTCACTGTCGCCGGAGAAGAGTAGAGGTAGTAAAGTTGGGGAGCTTGTTTTCTAAAAAACAAAATATGCGGTGGGTGCTGGGACACCTGGGGGAATTTCATTACTGAGAGGGTTTTATGCATAGGGAGGAGGATAGGAGGCGGGAGGGAGAAGGGAGGGAGAAGGGAGGGAGAGGTGGAGGGGGGAGGGAGGGGGGAGAGGCTGCAGTCACGCATTGGCCAAAACTACCTGAACCTGAGGCCAGCTAGCACAGGCAGTTTCCCTATTGGCTCTGCTAGCCTCCATGGTAGTCTATTTTTTGGGACTTTGTGGGGGGACTACAGGAGAACCCTATGTGAGCTGGGATGTTAGGTAAAGGATTAAAACTAACACCATTGTGGGGGGGCCAGTAGTTGGGGGGATTTCAGTTTTTGGGGGTGGACATGCCTTAACAACTTTAGATGTCGGCTTTTATCTGATTTTTTTTTTTTTTATTAAAACACCTGTGAATCTCATGCAAACACTAATCAACCTTACACATTAACATTTTGCTGAGATGGTTTGAACTGGATGGACCGTATGTCCTTTACTTAGAACCTCAAACATACTAATACTATAACGATACGAATCCTTGTGGATCAAACTCATGGACAATAAGATCACATACAGCCCATTATGAAATAATCTGCTTTTTCCGTTCCTACACTTGACAAAGCATTGTGGTTTTCTTAAGAAACAAACTAATATTCGTCCATTCTCATATAATGAATATGGTAAACGTAAATGTATATATGTTATTTTTATTTTTTGTCTCCTATGGTTGTTAGTTTGAAAAAGTTATATAAAAGATATACAGGTTATTCAATAAAAGTTCTTATCGTTAAAAATGTTGTGATCATTTTGCCTCAACCAATCAGATGATGCTTTCAACTTATTTAAATTAAGATCTGATTGGTTGGGGCAAAATTGCACCATTATAAAAGTTATTAATCCTCTCTGATGTTTGAACATTACTTGTATGTATGTATAGTGTTCGTTTCTATAGCGCCACTTGGGGACTAGAGATCCGACACGTCGACCCTCCTTCTGAATCTGAATCCTTCCTTCCAAAATGGGTAGGAATCATTCAGATTTCGGGACTTCTCGGGAGTGTATTTTCAAGGGAATACCGAATGTACAGTACAGGGGAGCTGCAAAAGCCTAATTTTTCCTCCCTATCTTATTTAATGTATTAGTGGTGTTTATCCTTATAGAGTATTCCATAACAAACATATACATCAAAAATAGCTTAGCATCTATTTGGTCTAAAACCTGGAATGTTCCTATCTGATGTTTTGTTTAGGTTTCCACTATTTTACCCGTATATTACTCGAGTATAAGCTCAGCCTAAGTTTTAGGTTTAAAATCAACCTAAAACCTTGCCTCGGCTATACTCGAGTCAATAGTAAACTTAACTTAATTCCAAAGCAGGGCCACATAGTCGGGAACGTAAAGACGGCAGTTCCCAGTAGTACTTCCGTGTGCGATGAATGTCAATCGCAACAGCCTTGAAGCTGCACTGGGAACTGCCGGCTCTGCACAGAGGTAGCCAGCATGCAGAAGTCGCGGCAGCATGCCAGAGAGGTGAAAGTGAAGACTGGTCAGTGAACACTGAAGTGGGTGGCGCTATGTGGGGGCAGTTGTGACATACAGTTACCGACCCAATACCTTTTTCACTAATAGGTGTGTGGAAATTACAACTCCCCAGTGACTAAAGCATGGCTTGGGAGTTGTATTTTCCAAACATTTGCAGTGAAGGTATTGGGTTACTGTATGGGATTACTGTACCTTCAATGGGAACTAATAATGCCCTAAACATATAGTAAAGTCATAAAGAAAGTCGCTTATACTCAGGGGTCAATCTGTTTTTCTGATTTTGGAGGCAAAATAGGTACCCACCAAATCGGCTTATACTCGGGTCGGCTTATACTCGAGTATAATAACGGTACTAAAATGAAAAAAATAGTAATTTTTGGGTAAGGTACGTCAGCCAGGCCAAAGCATTGGGCTGCTTCCTTAATGTGCTTGTCATTTTTAAGCCCATTTTATGATTTAATGAAAATTATTGTCCCCTATTCCCTCCCTATTTGTGGCAAGAAGGTTGCTGACCCCCCCCTGCCCCTTCTGCCTCAATGAATTTTGGAACTGGAGACATGTGCAGAGGAAGCCGCAGGGGAACGGCAGTCAATCTTGTTAGTAGATGTTAGTATCAGTGCATTGGGGAGGAGCCCTGTTGCCTGAATATAATATTTTCATCTTTAAATATCTTTGGTAATAATACATTAAATAATGTGTTGAATATATTCAACACATTAGGTGTAGGTAATCGATGTAATATGGTAATGGCAGTTCATTTCAGTTTGTTTTTATAACTGGTTTATAACTTCAGTAAAAGTTTTCTAATAGCTCAAAACTGACCTTAAGTAATTAGGAAAAATGATTGATAAATACAGTTAAAATTCAATGGTAACTTATTGTAATGGCTCTGGGACCTGGAATGGTCCTGGGGAACATGTCACTATCCCAAACTTGTTTAAACCCTACACATTGGAGTTATGCCGGAATTTGAGGGTTAACCGAATGGCGCATTCAAAGGATATGAAAGAAATTTTTTGTTTCGCGAATTTGAGGGTTAGCGAACGATACTCATCAAGGTTAATCACCGATCAAGGGTTACCGAAGGGCATTCTAGGGTTATGGCGAATTCAAGGTTACGATGGCAAAAACCATTGAATGTAGCGTTCATTTACCCTTGAATTTGGCCCTACCCCTCGAATGCTTGTTCGCTTACCCTCAAATTCGGTCGATAACGCCCGATGTCCGACAACACCTTTTAGGGTTTATGGAGCGCTAAAGTCAAGGATTTCGATTTGAGAATTCAAGAATCTAATTTGCTCTAATTATTTTATAATTGTCCCATGAGTTCAAAAACCAAAGTTCGTATTTGCTGGAAAGATTTTAAAAAGTCGTACAAGTTTAAAATCCGTCTCAAACTCAGGTACGGGTTTTTGGTCCCTCCCTAGTCGGTAACTGAAAGTGACCATTCATTTGTTTGTGTTTTAAGTGTGAAGTTGGTCCTTTTAAATTTTCAATAGGTTAATATTTTGGAGATAACCTTATTATCCTTTGTGCTGTGATCTGGAAATGGGAAAATAAAAGGAGCCAAACTGACATCACCAAAAGTCCCTGCCCCCGTCCTCTATCATTGGTCCCACCAACCAGAAGGAAGAAGTTGTCTTGCACATGGTGGACGCCACCTGTCACAGAGCCAAGCTTGTGACATGATTACTAACCATGAGGAATAACATTAACATAAAACATATGTACAAAGCATTGCTGTCTTATTTTACCCAAAATGACTACTTTGGGCATTTCTTTTCTTTTTCTTTTTCCATTTAAAAGTATTGTAAAATGGAAATGGAGTTGCCAGAATATAAAATCAAATGATGTAATTTATTTTTCACAATGTGTAGTCAGTGTGAGTCCTGACATCCTTGTGACCATTCTGAACTAACAGGCCAAGCTCCATTATCAACAATATGGATTACTGCTGTGGGTGAGGTAACAACAATCCGCACTAAACCATCTATCACCCCCCCCCCATGAACCATGATGACCAATTCTAGACTAACAAGGACAAGCTCCATGATCAGACAATATGGATTACTGCTGGGTGGGTGAGGTAACACAATCCCACTACCCACCTATCACCCCCCCATGACCATGATGACCATTCTAGAACATAACAAGGACAAGCTCCATGATCAGACAATATTGATTACTGTGGGTGGGTGAGGTCCAACAATCCCACTAACATCTATCACCCCTACACCCCCCCATTGACCATGATACATTCTAGACTAACAAGGAACAAAGCTTCCATTATCAGACCATAGGATTACTGCTGGTGGGTGAGGTAACAACAAGCCCACTAAACATCTATCAACCCCCCCATGAACCATAGAATGACCAATCTAACTAACAAGGACAACCCTGATCAACAATATGGATTCTGCTGGGTGGGTGAGGTAACAACAATCCCACTAAACCATCTATCACCCCCCCCATGACCCTGATAACCAATTCTAGACTAAACCAGGACAGCTCCATGATCAGACATATGGATTACTGGCTGGTGGGTGGGTAACAACAATCCCCTAAACCATCTACCCCCCCCCCATGACCATGATGACCAATTCTTACTAAAAGGAAAAGCCCTTTCCAGACAATATGGGATTCTGCTGGGTGGGTGAGGTAACAAACACTCCAACTAACCATCTATCCCCCCCCATGACCATGATGACCAATTCTAGACTAACAAGGACAAGCTCCAGATCAGAACAATATGTATAATACTGCTGGGTGGGTTGAAGTTAACAACAATCCCACTAAACCATCTATCACCGCCCCCCATACATGATGACCAAGTTCTAGACTAACCAAGTACAAGCTCCATGATCAGACAATATGGATTACTGCTGGGTTGGTGAGGTAACAACAATCCCACTAAACCATTGCACCCCCCCCATGACCATGATTGACCAAATTCCTATATAACAAGGAAAGCTTTGAGAGCTCCTTTCCTTTAAGAGCAGGTATCAGCATTGCTAATTCACAAGCCCAATTGGAATGGTGACATTAATTGTACTAATTGAATTTACAATCACAATGCAATCATAGCATACTGAGAAGAGAAAACATGTAGGGCCCATGAATGAACTAATGTAATAATGGATATGTGAGATATTGACTGTATATCGCCTTTTCGTGGTTTAATTTTTCTGTCCCTTTGTTCTTCTAGTTGGAAAGTAGTGCTGCCTAATTGCTCATTTTTTTCTCAGGTTAACAGTGTCCTGAATGGGGAAGATGAAGGGATTTGGAAAAAAGAATCTGGAAGATATACCTTATTTCAACTGCTGTAATACATGTAATAGGTATTCCACCATGCATGTTACTTTTGTTGGTAATGTCATACATTTCTTTTGCACTTTAATTACAGCATTACGCTTGTATTTTTATGGCGTTGGCAGTTTAAAAGAATTCTGCCAGCTCTTTAAGGAAACAACAAAAAAACATTTACTTTTTAAAAAAAAAACTAAACAAATCAGTAAATGCTGGGAGGCAATACTCTATTATTGTAGAATTGGGAGGCAATACTTTCTATTATTGTTGAGGGAGGCAATACTTTCTATTATTTTTTTGTATAATGGGAGGCAATACTTTCTATTATTGTATAAAATAATGGGAGGCACTACTTTCTATTTATTGTATGATGGAGGCAAACTTCTATTAGTGTATAATGGAGGGCAATACGTTCTATTATTGTATATGGAGGCAATACTTTCTTTTCTATTATTGTATATGGGAGCAATACTTTCTATTATTGTATGCTGGGAGGCAATACTTTCTATATTGTATGCTGGAGCAATACTTTCTATTATTTGTATGCTGGGAGCATACTTTCTATTATTGGATGCTGGGAGGCAATACTTTCTATTATGTATGATTTGGGAGGCAATACTTTCTATTATTGTAATATGGGAGCAATACTTTCTATTATTGTATAATGGGAGGCAATACTTTCTCTTATTGTATGCGGGAGGCAAATACTTTCTATTATTGTATGCTGGAAGGCAATACTTTTATATTATCGTATGATGGGAGGCAATACTTTCTATTATTGTAATGGAGGCAATACTTTCTATTATTGTATGCAGAGGCATCCTTCTATTTTGTATGATGGGAGGCAATACTTTCTTATTATTGTATGTTGGGGAGACAATAACTTTCTATTATTGTATGTTGGGAGTCAATACTGTCATTATTGTAGCGGAAGGCAATACTTTCTATTATTGTATGCTGGACGGCAATAACTTTCTATTATTGTATGCGGGGAGGCAATCTTTATATTATCGTATATGGGAGGCAATAATTCTATTTATTGTACTGCTGGAAGGCAATACTTTATATTATTGTATGCTCGAAAGGCAATACTTTCTATTATTGTATGATGGGAGGCACTACTTTCTTTATTGTATGAGGGAGGCAATACTTCTATTTTAAAAATTGTATGATGGGAGGCAATCCTTTCTATTATTGTATGATTGGAGGCAATACTTCTATATTGTATGTGGGAGGCCATACTTTCTATTTTGTAATGATGGGAGGCAATACTTTCTTTTATTGTATGATGGGAGCAATCCTTTTCTATTATTTGTATGTTGGGAGGCCAATACTTTCTATTATTTGTAATGCAGGAGGCATCTTTCTATTATTGTATGATGGGAGGTATACTTTTCTATTATTGTATGCTGGAAGGCAATACTTCGATTATTTATGCAGGGAGGCAATACTTTCTTTATGTATGATGGGAGGTTATACTTTCTATTATTGTATGTTGAGGCAATACTTTCTATTATTGTATCCAGAAGGCACATACTATTTCTATTTATTTTATGATGGAGGCAATACTTTTCTATTATTGTATGCAGGGAGCAATACTTTCTATTATTGTATGATGGGAGCAATACTTTCTATTATTGTATGCTTCAGAGGCAAACTTTCTATTATTGTATAATGGGAGGCAATACTTTCTCTTATTGTATAATGGGGGGAGGCAATACTTTCTATTATTGTATGTTGGGAACAATCTTTCCTATATTATATGCTGGGCTGGAGCAATACTTTCTATTCTGTCTGCTGGGGAAGCATACTTTCTTATTATTGTATTTTGGGAGGCAATTACTTTCTATTATTGAGTTTGGCAGGAAATATTTTCTAACTAGATATTAAGCCTGTTACAAGAATGGGTGCTATAAAGCCAAATGCCCCCTTATTGTCCCCAAGCCCAATATCCCCCCCTCCTCCATGTCCCCAGCCATACCCCCCTCCTCCATGTCCATGGCGAGTTCCCTCTTAGTGTCCCAAGCCAGATCCCCCTCTGTTCCAAATCCGACCACAACCCCTCTATTCCAATCCCGGGTCACCCCTCTGACCTATCCAGCCCCTCTGTACCAGCCAAATCCAGGGTACCCCCTCTGGTCCAAATCCAGAGTCCCCCCTCTGTCCCAAATCCACTCTCTGTCCCAAACCCACACCCCCTCTGTGCCGACCAGGGTCCCCCCTCTGGTCCAAACTCCAGTTTCCCCCTCTATCCCAATCCAGGGTCACCCCCTCTGTCTCAATACAGGCCCCCTCTGTTCCAATACCGCCCCCCTTGTCGCAAAATACAGACCCCCTGTCAAAATCAAGGGTCCCCCCTCTGTCAAATCAGTTGTGTCTGTGTAATGCTTTATTTGTGTTTCTTTCTTTTGTTTCTCCCTCTGTGGAGAGTCCATAGGAACTGCAGAGAAAATCTTCGCATCTTCCTCTAGTGGTAAGTCCATAGGAAACTGCAGTGACATCATGTCCCCTTCTGTCCAAATCTAGACCCCCCCCCATGTTCCAAAATCCAGAGTCCCATCTGTCCCAATCCAGAGTCCCCCCCTCTGTCCCCCAATCCAGGGTCCTCCATATGGCCCAAACACGGTCCTCCTCTGTCCCCAAATCCGGGTCCCCTCTCTCCCCAATCCAGATCTGCCCTTCTACCCAACTCCAGCCCCCCCTCCTCTTTCCCAAATCCAGGTCCCCTCTCTCCCAAATCCAAGATCTGGCCCTTCGTCCCAAATCCAGCCCCCCCTCCTCTTTCCCAAATCCAGGTCCCTCCTCTTCCCAAATCCAGCCCCCCCTCTGTCCAATCCAGCCCCCCTCTGTCCCAAATCCCTGCCCCCTTCTGTCCCATCAGCCCCCCCTCTGTCCCAATCCGGGGCCCCCTCTGGTCCCAATCCAGGGCCCCCATCTGTCCCAAGTCCAGGGCCCCTCTGTTCAAATAAGCCCTGCCCTCTATCCCAAATCCAGCGGCCCCCCCCTCTGTCCCAAATCCATCCCTGCCGCCCCCTCTGTCCAATCCCACTCCCCCTCTGTCCCAAATCCAGACCCCCCCCCTCTGTCCCACCCTCACCCCCCTCCAGAGGTCCGCTCCTCTGTCCCACAATCAGCCCCCTCTGTCCAAATCCCAGCCCCACCTGTCCTCAATCCAGGGTCCTCCATATGGCCCAAACAAGGGTCCCTCCTCTGTCCCAAATCCAGGTCCCTTCTCTCCCAAATCAAGATCTGCCCTTCTGGTCCCAAATCCAGCCCCCCCCTTCCTCTTTCCGAAATCCGGGTCCCCTCTCTCCCAAATCCAAGTCTGCCTTCTGTCCATCCACCCGCCCCCCCCTCCTCTTCCCAATCCAGGTCCTCCTCTGTCCCAAATCCACCCCCCCCTCTGTCCCAAATCCAGCCCCCCCTCCTGTCCAAATCCTGCCCTTCGTCCCAAATTCAGCCCCCCTCTGTCCCAATCAGCCCCCTCTATCCCAATCCGGGCCCCCCTCTGGTCCCAATCCAGGGGCCCCCACGTCCAAGCTATGGGCCCCCTCTGTTCCACATATAGCCTGCCCCTCTATCTCAAATCCGCGGCCCCCGCTGTCCCAATCCGCCGCCCCCTCTGTCCCAAATCCAGACCTCCCCTCTGTCCAAATCCCGACCCCCCTCTGCCCAAACCCAGCCCCCCTCCGAAGGTCCCTCCTCCCTCTGTCCCAAATCCAGTCCCCCTCTGGTCCCAAATCAGCCCCACTTCCTCCCATCCATGGGTCACCCACTCTATCCCAAATACGGCCCGCTGTCCAAATACAGACCCCCCATCTTCCCAGCTTCATTCCGGGTCTCCCTCTTCCAAGCACTGTTCCTGCGGTCTGTGTAATCGCTGGTCTGTCTTCATGTGTGTTTCTTGTGTTTTTCTCTCCCTCTAGTGATGGTGTTCAACGGACTGCAGAGCACAATCTTACTATCTCCCTATAGTGGTGAGTCCATAGGATCTGCAGTTACACACATACATGGACCGCAGCATGGAACACAGCACTTAGGCTTTATTAAATAGGATTATTTTATAATTGGGAGGCATATCTAGTTATAAAACAACATTATCAAAACTTCATCAAGGATTAATAAGATTTACAATTTTCGATATTGACGCTCCCTCTCCCTGGGTAGGACCATAATTTCTCACCCTTGGTCTACCTTAGATTTCTGGTCTTCAGACGCTAGTCTACAATATGTCTGAATCTGACCAAGTGTGTGTGTGGGTGGGGGGGGGGGTTAATAACCACTCCATTGAATCCGAAAACTTAGAGGAATGCTTTGGGAAGGTTTTTCCTCATCATCCAGTCATGGTATAATCTGTTGTATTTAAGTAGATCAACTGATTGAAGTTTAGTTTCTTAAGACCTTTCGCTAGTCATGTCGACTGGCTTTGTCAATTCAGAAGACTTGTACAAAATCTGTGCAATATTTTCCCCGAAAATCCCAATTAGCCTATCACAGCCAGTGTAAGGGGCGTGATTTGATAGTGGCTAGAGATGTTATAGGAACACCCAGAGTAAGGTGTCAAAACAGCATTGTACATCAATGACTTTTATCCTTTTGAAGCTGTTGGTAGGTAGTTCTCTGACCCTTTTTCTCCTTTTCTTTAACGGCTGGTGGGATCCCTTGTTAAAAAGCCTCATATGTGTTTTTATCAGCCAGGATTGGCGGATCACCTTGGTCATGGTATTCTTGGGTGTTGGGGGGAATACCACTGTGCATCTTCCCATTGTCTGCCGGTAGAATGGTATCTAATAATCTTTCTGCAGGGATGTTAAAGGCTTTTCTTTCCTGTGTTGGTCGGTTAGATGAAGGAGTTTTAGCACTGGCTAAGCTGCAGATACCTTAAGGTGAAAGTGTCTGGCCTCACTCTGTGGTACCTTATTATTGTGGATTGAGGCGTCTGTGGCTGCTATATATCCACCACAAGGGATGGCTTCAGAGGAGTGATGGAAAACTAGCCCTTAGCAAGGACTTCCAATTTCTGGCTGGTCGGTCCTGTTAACAAGTTTTCTCACTCATTCCTCTAGGTTTAATGAAGTGACAACTTCCCTCCTTTGTATCCAAGGTAGTTGTTTCTCCTTTGGGGGTGTTCTGGCATGAAACCGACTAAGAACTTGTTCTGTTGCATTTGTTTGCCCTTACAGTGCTGAGAAAGCTGTGCTTGTTTGGTGAACTCCATCACTCTTTCCCAGATGGCCACAGATATCTGTGAGGCCAGGTGCTGTTCTAGTTGACTACTGTTGTGGCATTAAAGCATCACTGTAAAATTGTCTGTCGTACCCATCCTTTAGGACTTTGTTTTGAGCCTTTTGCGTGTCTGTTTGGCTCTGATGCCTTTTAACTGTGGAATCCCCAGACGTACTGCTGGTCAATGGTACTAGCCTTTGCTGCATCGGGGTTAAATCACAGTTGTTTTCTGTAAAGTCTGCCTGCAATTTCCCCTTGCTGTCTTTCATATTGCCGTACAAGTTTAAGGGTTTTCCCCTCCCCCAAAATGATTTGAAATATGCTGTAAATGTTCTCATTCATCAGGTCCTGGTATATCTGTTGTATTCAATTACAACACTGGACTTGAAGTTTAGTTCTAAAGACGTTTCGCTAGTCATCCTACTGGCTCTCCTCCTCCTCTCAATCAGAATGACTTGTTACAAGAATCTGTGGCAATTATGTACCCTAAAAATCCCAATTACATATCACAGCCAGGTGTTAAGGGTGGGGTTGATTGATGTGGCTAAGAGGTGTATCTAACGCCCAAGTAAGGTGTCAAAACAGCATTGTACAAAAGCCATTTTGTCTAAAGCCATTGATCGAGCAATAGATCATCGCTTCCCCTGGTGGGCCATCCATGCATATATGGACTCCCAAAGATCACTAATTAAGGGGGCAACCACTAGACCTATAGCAGCAGCACTCACTCTGTAACATACAAGGTGGCAAAACCCTAGCCAACATCTAGGACCATTTGGTGGAAGTTTCCTAAGCATCACATCCAAGAACTCTCAAGATTCCAACCAACAAGATTTGAAGATAGTACTCGTGCAGAAGAAACTATGTGTCGCTATTGATGTGCTCTCTCTTCACTGTATACCCAAAAGGAGGGCCTGTTGACATGGTGAAACATGGCTAGCCAAGACAGCCTCTTACCAGCAGAACTGATCTCACCCCAGAACCGTTGTTCCCTTACTGGACTTGTCCTGATACCACCTCTTGCAAATACCGGGATAAAGTTCTATAAGCAAAACAGGATGTGCTATGGATCCCATTTCACCCATTGTGGCCAACCTTCATGGAGGAGGTGGACAAACAGCGCTTATACCTTTAACGGGCATAGCAACCCCTCCCAGCCACTGGTTCAGATATGGATGACACCTGGGTTAACAAATCCCCAGAAGGAAGTCCAAGCTTCACAGGAACACATTATATGCGGTAAACAAAACAATCAAATTTACAAGGGAAGATAGCAAACAACAACGAACTGGCTTTTCTTGAAACTGCTTGGTAGAGTTTAAGTAAAATGGTAAACTGGAAGTAGAATGTTTACAGAAAACCAACACACACAATCCGTATTTGGATGTTTTGACTCCCACCACCATAGATCACAAGCTGGGTGTTCATCAGAACCCTGCAACACCGAGCCGGAACATCCCCACTAGCACAGGGCGAAGGCTTAAAGATGAAACATCTCAGAGAGCCCTTTAAAACTTTGTGGATATCCGGACTGGGGCCTTTTGGTCAAAAGAAGTAGAGAAAGAAAAAACATGATACCAACGTGAAGGGAAAGCAAGACAGGAGAAAGAACATGGTCAACAATTGTCCATGGGGGTCCCCCGAGAATTAAGAAGATTTTCAAGAAACACCGTATCCGTCTGCTTTAAACCGAACAACAACACACTGAGGCAAGCAATGGTACGCTCCAAAAGCCCAATAACCGAAACACAAGAAAAGCGACAATCATATATGGCAGTGTCCGTTAAGTGAAGAATGCTCTGATTTGTATGTGGGGAAGACCAAACAGCAACTGCATCAACGTATGGCCCAGCACAGAAGAGCCATTCCCTCGGGTCCAGGACTCAGCCGTGGATCTGTGCCTCTAAGGATAAAGGACACACCTTTGAAGATTGTAAATGTTTAAACATATTGGCAAAGAACGTGACTGGTTCAAGAGAGGTGTTAAGGGCCATTTATGTGAAATAAAGAAACCAGCCTAAATGATGTGGGGGGTTTCAAACACATCTGTCTGCCATGTACAGTGCTGTTTTAACACCTTACCTGGCGTTCCTATAACAACCTCTTAGCACACATCTAATCACACCCTTACCACCTGGCTGTGATATGCTAATTGGGATTTTCCAGGTACCTAATTGCCACAGATTCTTGTTAAGTCATTCTGAATTAGAAAGCCATCGCATGACGAGCTAAACGTCTTCAAAACTAACTTCAAGTCCAGTTTATAGAGACTACCTGTAACTTGGGAAGTATTTTTGGGAGGGAGGGGTATTCAGTAATAGTTGCTCTTAAACTTTTACATACACTTATCACCAACTGCATGTTCCCCCATGGCAATCTACTCACTGTGCCTGATTATATAGAAAGATTTTCTTATGCATGCATCTACATAGATGCGGGCTAACTTATACAGTACAATATTTATTTATGTGGCCACATCTCTAAATTCTTTCTTCATCTCATAAGACTAGCAAATGTGTTCGAACATGACCCTGTCCATCATGAAGTCTCCTTAAATATATCCTCCAAAATCATAATCATTCCTATAATCCCATAACATACTTTATATTTTATAATTTTTTATCACACCGTCGAGTTAAACCTATTAGCAGGATGTAACGCTTTTCTGGGATTATCGAACTAGTGGTTGTTTTCTATTGGGGCTTTATGATGTTAGATTTGAAATTGTCTTGTGTAACCAAGGAAAAAACAGTTGATTGTTGTAGAATACAAACAGAAAACCAAAGGGGTAAAGGGCTCATGTTTCTTTAACGAATGAATGAAACTACTGGCGACTTAGTTCCGATAGCGTTCTGCGGAACATGGAAGTTGGAATTCTGATTGAACGTAATTTTTCATATTTTTGATACACATTTCTCATTTTTTCTGTATAATTTTTTGATTTTCGAATGAACTTTTGAAATGTTAGATTTCTGAAGTTCACAGTTTAGAAAATTCCAAAAATCCATTGGATCCATGATATTTGAAACTGGCATTTCCGAATGAATCGGATTCATCACTAATATTCCTAGGCTGCCATCTTTTTAAATTCTGTAATAATAATTTAGCCTTGTACCCCAATTGTTACTGAATCTAAGAATTCATTAGCAGGAATTATTAATATAAGAAGGTAATGCCTGTGAAATTTTTTTATGTTCTCCTTCCCCACGATTTTAGTAAACCTTTCACAGAAGATTTATGACTAGTCCCTAAGGATCTAAAACCTATTGATCATTTACTTTCTATAAGGCACTTAAATAATTATCGCAATCACTTCACGTCTTTCTCACAAAATGCCTACCGTGTTTACGCTTCCCTAAATTAGAGTCATCAGTAGTTTAGGATTACAAAGTGGTAACTGGAAGTTTGAAATGTGTGGAGCATACATAATAAAGATATGTTGTACTGTTAATTCAAATACAGTTTCCAGATAAGAAAGTAAATTAGCTCTGTAGGTGTCCTGTTCTCAACATTCCGTTTAACAATCACTGGAACAATAATCATGTTATAGGTAAAAAAGTGTTACGTTTTAATAGCATGCGTAGAGAATAAAAAATGCAGGATTTGTAAGGTTGTATTTAATTATGCTGTCATTATACCAACAGCAGAAACTGTATTTTAGTTTAGTATCGCTTTGCATTTTAATATCCATTTAAAACTGCACTTCAATAAAAAAATGTATAATAGAGAATAATGCACCCCCTACAGTAAATTATAAAGCATATAGAAGTACCATAAAGTTTGTAACCATATAACTGTCATGGAACTCCCAAGGAGGTTTGAAATATCCCTTTAATTTACATAGGGGGTGCGTTTCCCACTCCTAACGTAGTATAACTCTGATAAATATTTAGTATAAATGAATTAATCAACACCGACCATGTTTAATATTATTATTATTATGTCAATAAACTACTGAAATTCGGCTTCAAATCCTAAAATTTCCGATACAATGATTTTGTTTTGTTGACATTGCAATTTCATCACATCAAAATTGTGCTGAAATATTCCCAAACACGGGTTTAACGGCCCCGGACTGGTTTGAATCATTGTTAAGAAAATAAAACAAACAACCATGAACAGGACGGTGGTTGAAGTAAATTATTCACCTCTGTGTTCCTCCAGTTTAAATCATAATGACTGTTTTTTATCCCGTTATCTGCAATAGTGTAAAAGCTTTATTAAGTATGTTGACTTCTAACGAGCTTTCTTACTGGTGCATGTGTTTAATGCTTTGCCATAGATAGTGTAATATTTCTAATCAAAAATAACTGTACAATAATATGCTTATAATTGGTGCGCTACTAATAGTGTTACTGACTTTTTCTGCAACCAATCCCCAATTCATTCGCTGGTTACTCTACTCCTCCCCTCCAGGCATGCACTTTAGTAACCCGCTCAAGCCATCTTAGCTAACCTTCTCAAACGCCATCTAGCTAACCTCTTTCACGCCATCTTAGCTAACCTCTCAACGCCATCTTAGCTACTCTCAACCCATCCCCACTCTTCTAATACATACCAGAAATCCAGCAGACAGCGATGTTCCGCATGACAAACCAGCAATGTCAATGTAAGTATGGATAGCAGTTTGATGTGTACGTACTGTAGCATTGACTTTGCTGGTGGCGGCTGTATCTGCGGCTCTGATTTCTTGTTTAGAAGAGTAGGTGGGATCATGTGAGCGGTTAGCCACAGTGCAGTACCGGAGGGGAGAGTTACACAGAGAGTTAACATCGAATCGGGTGGTTGGTTTGCAGAAAAGGTCAGTAAACACTATTTTGGTCGAGGGTATGTGGGGTAAGGACAGTTTTCTATCTGTGTGTGGTGTGGGTGGGGGGAGGGGGGTGGGGAAATGATTGTGATCCAGACCAAGGGGATTAAAGAATCAGCATAGTACATTTGGACACAGATCTAGTCAGGTTTTAAATCTCCTGTGAATTGGGGACAAGGGGTACCTTTAAAAGATAGGTTCCCCTACTGTAAGCCTCGTGTTTCTATATGTTCACGGAACCTCCTTGGTAACAATATATAATTTCTTATAATTTACAGTAGGGGTACATTAATCTACTATTTATATATACTTAATATTATAAATTTATTTATTTACACACCTGTTCTACTAATTGTATTCAAAATTTATGTGTCTTGTATACATAGTCATGCTCTCTGCTTCATCCACAATGCTTTATTTTATTCAAGTGCAAAGTTCCAAAAGGCACATTCAACACCCTTCAACTAAAAGTTCTTATCATTAAAACATGGTGCTAATTTTTTGCCCACCAATCAGATATTATATAACACTTTGAAAGTCTACATCTGATGGTTGGGGTAACATTAGCCTAATTTTAAGGATAAGAACTTTTATTGAATAACCCACCTGATTGTGTCTCAATAATTCCGGTCCTCTAATTTAATTAAAGGGCAGGTTCACCCCCAAAACTATAATCCCCCCAACTACTGGCCCCACCATGTAGTGTATTTAATCCTTACCTCACATCCCGCATCCCTCAGGGTCCTTCCTTTAGTCCCCCGCCCAAAGGTCCCCAAAAATGACTACCAGGAGAGCTAGCAGAGTCCATCTGGACCCTGCCTGCTAGCTGGCCTCAGGTAGATTTTTTGCCAATGCGTACTGGCAGCCCTTCTCGCCGCCTCCCTCCCCCTCCCTCTCCCTCCCTCTCCCTCCCTCTCCCTCCCTTCTACTATCCCTCCCCCCCTAGCTCAAATCCCCCTTATATTTGTGCTCCCCCATGTCTTCCCAGCCCCAACCGCATATTTTTTTTTTTAGAAAAGCTCCACAAACTCTTACTACCTAACCTCCCTCTTTCCTCCGCGAACTGAGCTGCCGGCAGCCGCGTCTGTGATTGGCTGCCGCTCAGCCAATCACAGACGCGCTGGCCGGCCCGCCCCTCTCTTGCATTTCCTTGGCAAGCAAGGCCGGGAGCGCGGCGGAGGATCGAGGGAGGTAAGTAGAGTTTGGGGGGCTTTCTAAAAAAAAAATTAGAGCGGTTGGGGCTGGGAGCCCGGGGGAACCATATATTTAAAAAATTTTTCCAGGGTGGCCATCGCCTTTAAGCATACAATATATCGTACTACTTACTTTACACACAGCAGGAGACCAATATATAATTTCAATACTTTAAATACATTCAATGAATACTCTTGTCCTGTTTTCGATATGTTAAACTAGTATTCTTTTGTTTAACCTGATAAAGTTGTAGTAAATCTCAGGTTTTCCTAGACTTTCAAAAATGAAAGTTAGATACAGATGTTGATTGGCGGCCACAATGCCCGCCACCCCCAAATCATCGACACCCACCAGAAATGCCCATACACAAATTGTCAGCCCTAACGGTGTTTGTTTGGGCAGTCGTGTGTCGGGTAAACTCGTACAATCAAGACTCAAAATATTTTTATGCATCTGTAATTCTTACCACTATTAGCTTACAAATCTCCTGTAGGCTTTCTGTCTCGATATGGTAATTCTTCCATGATAACAACTAGTACACACAAAAATCCCGTAGTACGTACAGAATAGCCAGACTGCATGGACATTTTCAAAATGCTAAATAACCCCCAGTCCTATTGAGGGTAGACTTTTTGGTGGCTAAAGGGCATCTCCCTGCTAAGGGAGGGTAAATGAGTCTTGTCATACCTCCTTTTCTTAATAACACCTGCAGGAGATAGAGAGAAGGTAATACTTAACCCCAATCGCTCCTCTGTTGCCGGCGTAGTCTGACAGGTTCGATTGACTATTCCTATACCGCGTCAAGTGCAATGTGCTCTATGTTTCGCCCGGCAGGTTTTATTGAAGAATCCAGAGTACCCCTAAATCATTAGTGTCAGTATAATAATATATATAATATATATAATAATATAATATACTGCCTGCAAAGATGTCGCTTATTTCATGTCTTGCTTCTATTCAATGCCAATTGCTCACAAATGAAACATTAAATTCCACGCACATGCCTAACTGCACAGCATTAAGCCTTTTATAGTTCCATGTACTGTGTGGGAATCCTTCGGGGCCAGCGGGTTTTAACTCCTTTTCTCAGGTTTTATACCTACTATAATCAACTCCATAGAGCAATAGAAAGATGTTAAGGGCTATTATCTCTTTCAGATAGCAGGTGACCAGGAATTTTGCCTATTGCTATACTAAACCCAGACAATAGAAGTATGACAAGTGCTTTATTCGTCTTAGGCTTCCATAATAATCCCTTTGCTGTTTTTTAAGGTTTTGCTTTCAAGTCATGTGTTACCTTTACCAGCATGCCTATTTCAGCACAATAGCTAGGGCAACGCCTAACCGTATAGTAGGCAGCTAAACGCAAGCAGTCAGTTTCTTTTGCAACAAGCCCCACGCGTAGGAATGCCTGACAATGGCTTTGATTCGGAGAAAAGAAAGATTATGGAAGATTCATGAATTTAATATTTAGAATACTGTAGCACACTGTAACGGTACTCTCCATGAAAAGAATATATCTACATTGGGTTTAGATTCTTGTATTTCTTAACCTCGACGATAAGCAAATAGATAGATAATAGAACAAATCCCGTCAACAAAGTGAGGTCACTAGACATTCCACACACAGCTTGCTCTCTTTTTATTTCTATTGTCCCTTTAATGCAAATAAAAACTAGACTGAATGTTGACCTCCAGTTTACCTAGGGTTACATACACAATCCCCTTAAACTGCCCTTATTTTCAAACGTTAATTAATAACTAACTCAAGAACAATTTTTTCATCTCTATAGCCACTCGTTTGCTATAGAGCCCATACGCATAATGTTATATTGCAAATGATTGTCCTAAAAGGTTTTAAGAATGTCAGAAGTATATTGACTAATGTGCTGGCCTAAATAAAGAGTCTGCTGTGTGATGTAACGCCATTAGTCAGAAGAAAATCTTGTGTTGGGCCTAGAAACAAAAATTAGTACCTGGATGGGAGAATTATTATTGGATCGCAACCAGAGAGTGGGGTGTCAATGGGGATATATCTATGTGGGCTAAAGTGGTACAATCAAAAAACAGGGACCTAGGAGGACCCCTGTCCCCAAAAGACCCCCACAAAACTGCACTACAACTATAGATGTCCGAAAACTTCGCAAACTGGCCGCTCGAGGATCCGCGATTTTCGAAAAATTCGAAATTTGGATCCACCGAGCGGACCTGTTGAAATTAAAAAAATCCTCGAAATCCGAGAATCCTCAAAAATAACGAGAAAGTTCGGAGGCGGAAAATTTCCAGAACTCCGGAAAATCCCCGTTTGCGAAGATTTCGAAATTACGAGAAATCCGTATTTTCGAAAATTTCAAAATAGAGGAACCGCGGTTCAGAATTCGAAGGCGGAAAATCCAGAATCCGGAAATCGCCATTCGCGACCGATTTTCTAAATTACCGAGAAATCTCGTAATTTTCGAAAATTTTCAAAAAACGAGGAATCCGCTGGTTCGGAAGTTCGGAAGGCGGAAACATAATCCAGGAAATTTCCGCCATTCGCGAAACGGGATGAATCCTCGGCTGATCTTGGGTTCGGATACGTGAACCGGCCATCCCTAACTACCCACCAGCAATAACGAATACTCCACGCGGGTTTATTAGAGACACCTAAGAAAACCACCCCCTATCAACAAAATTCCCTAAAAACACTCAGAACCCTCCGGGTGTCCCCCAGTAAAAAAGCAAGTAAAAAAACTCCCTATATATTCCTCCGCTATCCCCAGTGGTAGAGACAACAGTCACATCTCTTTTCGTGACTTACTGGTGAGAAGCCCATGTCCGACTACCCAACCTGCTTCTCTTCACGGATGGAACCACACTCTCACCCGACCGAAGGGAAAGACATCCAGATCCGTTATCCAACGAAGGTTTCAAAATCACGACCTCCAAACAAAGAATCCACCACCGCACTAAAGTAATCATCTTTCAGTGCGTGGTGGATCCCCTAATAAACCGCATTAGTATTCATATCTGCATTTGTATGCCGTTTTGTAGGGGTATTTTGGGGATGGTCTCTCCTCTGTCCCTGTTCTTTTGATTGGTATTCATTCTTTACCCTCCCCAGCACCACTTTAATATAGTGATCCACTGAGGGGGTCCCCGAAGCTTGTGCCATCTTTCCTTCTCTATATAAATTTTCTAAGTGTGCCTCAGGGTTCATTTACTGGGGCCGCTTCTGTTTAATCTGTTTTTAGCAAGACTTATAAGGGCATTGAGAGGCATGTCTCCTGTGTTGCTGATGACACTAACTATGCAGAGCTTGGAAACTTCAAAGATGTGCAAGTCCTCAAGCAGACCTAAGAAAGATAGATTAATCAAAATGGGCAGCAGAATGGCAGATGGGATTCAATGTGATAAATGTAAGTGTATCAATTTGGGATTTAATATCCCTGCGTGTCACCCTACCCAAAAAATTAACTATGTGCTAAAGTGACTCTCGTTGGCAAGCATATTTTGGGGGTTCTATCGATCACAGAGCCTTGCATTTTTTTTACCAAGATATGTCTTGTATAAAGAGAGAAAAATATTATTCTCCTCTTACCGGCCGGTAAGGCCTACTTTTAGGATTCCAAATACAAAAGGGAAATCTGGGAAATGGAAGCAGCTAGAAAAGGGAACAAAAAAAAAGGGGAATTGGGGGCTTGATTATCAGGCAAATAGACAAGTTAGGGCTGTTTACATTAGAGAAGCTACGTTTGCGTGGGATATGATCACTTTTATACAAATATATTATGGCATACATAGCTCTCTGGTGATTGGTTCACTAATAGGTCTATCAGAGGACCGTGACATCCTTTGGAAAATTTCCTCTCTCTCCTGAAACTGGAATTGTCTTCCGCAGATTGTAATGGCATGCATTGAATACTTAAAAGTGGCCTAGATAAGTTTCTAAAACTAAATAATAATAAGAATACTGGTATTAATACATATACTGTAGTTCTGGTTGGTATAGGGATACTATAGGGGGGGGGGGGGGGGCGGGTGTTTGATGTGTGACCGATATTGAAGAATTACTTGTATTGGGAATACCCGGTATAGGGGCTGGTGTGGAGATCTGGTTGGTCGCCGGTGTGGCTATTTAATCTTGAAATTAGGCGTTTATTGAATAACAGATACTTGGGGGTTCTGGTGGTGGTGTGGGCGAGGTGGATGGCAACGAATAATATCGAGAATTACTGTAGTGTATGGCTGTGGTGCAGAGCTGTAGGTTAGGGTTTTGTAGGGCCGCGGGGGTGTGTGCTGGGTTATCGGGTCTGGCAGTAATTGACAGTAAATTACGGTAGTGTTACGTACCTATCTGTAGGTTTCTGGTTGTACGGGGGAGGGTGGTGGGGGGGGGGTTGGTGGGATGACAGAGTCGTCTGGGATTGACATCGTGTTAGCGGTTAGGGCGCTTAGGGTTCGATATTTAGCTTGTATGAACCAGATTTGGGGCTGTTGTGTGGTGGTGTGTAGCGGGTGATGGAGCTATATTAGGTGGGTAGAGTGTGACGGGGTACGGGGGTGGTGAATTCGGACCTGTCGAGTGATCTTGGTGGAGTTGGTGTATTTGTGGTAAATGCAGTTTGGTGGGGGACGGGGGGAGGTGACGGGAGTAGGGGTGGCGTTTGGAGGTGGAGGGGAATAGGCCGGTATGTGAGTGGTGAGTGATGACTCCGGGGGTGTTAGCGGGGTATCTAGGTGTGTGTCTGGGTGCCGGGGGGGTGTTGTTGGTGTGCCGGTGGTGGGGGGGGTCCTGTGGGTGTGGTGGGGGGGTGGGGGAGGGGTGCGTGATCGGTGTGTTTGTGAGTATGTTCTGTAAGGGTGACTGGATGATATTGTGCTGTTAGAGGAGTCATTGCGGTAGGCTGGTGGTGCCGGGTATAAGTCTGAGGGGGGGTGGGAGGTGAGAGACGGAGGAAGCTGCTGGAGGGGGGGGCAGGAAGAACTGAGGGAAAAACAGAGGGGATTAAGACGAAGCGCTGTGCGGGTACAAAAACACGTAAAAAGCAGAAAGAAAGGGGGAGAGGAGAAGCAAAGAGGTATAGAAGGAAAGTAGAAAGAAAAGAAGGGAAAAGTGAAAGGCGGAGAGGGCTCAGAGAGGGGAATATGGCGTATAAAGGGTGCCTGGTGCTGAAATGGGCGAATAGGTTGAGCTGGAGTGAGGGTCGGGGACTAGGTGTCATGAAAAGAAACGGGGGGAGGGGACGGAGGTCTGGGCAGGGGGAGGGAGTGATGGGAGGTGAAGGAAGGAGACAGAAGGGAAGGGGGGTTGCGGGACAAGAAGCGAAGAGGATGGGCGCCAAGAGGGGGGGGAGGGATGTCAAGGGGAAAAAAGGGGCGAGGGAAGGGGGGACACCGTGGGGGACGGGGGAGGGGAGGCAGGGGGAACAGAGGAGAGCGGGGGTGGGGGTGGCGGGTGGCTAGAGAGAGGGAAAATACTAACGGGAGTACGAGGCGGTGAGGGGCTGGGACGGAAAGGCGATGAAGGGGTGGAAGGGAGGACGGGAGGAGACGAAACGGGAGTGCGGGGGGGAGGACAGAGAAGGGGAGAGAGGGAAAGAGACGGTATCGAGGGTAGAAGGGGAGGGAGGGGAGGGGGGGGGAGGCAAGAACAAGGGGGGAGGGGGGAAAACGGGAGCAGAGACGGGACGGCGGGGGGAGAAAAAAGAGGGAGATAGGGGAAGGAAGGAAACAAGTACAAACGGTAAGGCTGGGAGGGAGAGAAGGGGAAGGACCGGGGGGATGAGACTGAGACGGGAGGTACTGGGGGACGGAGCTGACGGTAGTGAGACTGGGAGTGAGACAGATACGAAAGCCGGGGGGGGGGGAAAAGGAGAAACAACAGGAATAAAGAGAGGGGTGAGAAGGCGCTGAGAGTCCTGCCCGGGGCTGCGTCCTAGGGCGCTGGTGGTAGGCCGGGGGGATGAGGGCGGGGATACTAGTATAATAGAATTACTAGGATTAAATACATAGCCTTAGGACGGGGTGGGACCAGGGATACTGTTGCTGAGAGGAGGAGGTACTGATTGGTCGAGCGATATACTGGTAGGGTCTGGGGGTACAGGGCTACGATATAAGGTGAGAAAGGACGGGGTAGGAAGCCAGATACGGGTAATGGGCGGGGGGACACGGGGTAACTCATATCAATTGAGAATTACGGGGATAAGACGATAACTTAATTAGGGGGGTGGGGACGAGATTAGATAGGGGAAGATACTGGGATTGCAATGAACATAGATAAACGGGTTCTGGTGAGTACAGGAGGCGAGAAAAAAAAAAAGTATGGAGAACCTCACCGGGGGGTAAGCATGACATAGTTCGGGGGGGGATACGGGAAATACAATATACAAATTGAGAGTATTGATATTTAATAGCATAGACGTGAAAGGTCTGTTGGTAACAGGGGAGCAGAAAATGTGTATAACTGAGATAGATAATACATATACTTAGGACGGTGTCCAGGGGGGGATACTATAATCGTGGGAAAAGTAACTGTAGAATAATACAGCTACGTAGATCGGGGTGTAAGCGGGGGATCAGATAGTTGAGAAGACGGGGTATTAATACCTATACTGTCAGCTTGTGATCCTGGAAGACTGCCGATGGGGCCATTTTGGTGGTGGGTAAAAAAACATGAAGCGAATGTCTCCCCAATGAATTAAGCTGGTGGTTTTTTCCTTACCGGGGCTGGATCACTGTGTAAGGGTGAAAAAGGAGGGGGTGGAAAGGGTTGGACTGATGGCGTATTCTGTATTCCACCGCAAGTAGTTTTTACTGTGTTTTTCAAAGACGAACCAAACTCAATTTCACCGTGAAGTCATGTCCAAAGAATTTCATCTACTGTCTCCTTACTTCTCGCTAGTGTACAGCCTGTGGTAAATTCCAAAGTACACAGAATCACTGAAAAGTCTTACCACAACTTTCCAGTATTGGGGCGAAGTGGAAGTGGAAGTTCCAACCTACCAATCCGGTTCAGTTGATTATACCCTTAATTCGTTAGTAACTGTGGATCGGACACCGAGCCAGCCAAACCATCAAGGGAGCCCTGGACTTTACGTTAGTACCTGACTGGCTACTGGGATATGGTAATAATGTTTCAAACGGACCGCTATATGTCTTTTGTATGAAATAGATTATACGACATATAACGTAGGTTGTCACACCCAATCCATAAGCACGTCAAAATAGTAAACCCATACATGGCAAAAAAATTGCGGGTCCCACATAAGAAAGAGACATGTGATTCTACACTTGGAGTATATCCGTTTTATACACTTACCGAGAGTTGGGTGGCGTAAAAAGGAAAGACATAAACCTTTTGCCAGGCAAATCTTGTTCCTCTCTGTGCCCCATAGTTTCGGGGCATACAAATAAATAAAAAGGCTAAAACAATAGCATGGATTGATACCAATTTACGAATTGATTCTTACTGTGCAATTTAAATTCTTCACAACCGCATATGAAGATAATTGTACTACCAGGGAGTGATTTGTAACATTGATCCCGTCCATATTCTTTCATACGATCCTGTGATTAGAGAAACCTCCCTGCCTGCAATAAAAGAAGTCGGGATCGAGAAGTTTTCCCCCTGGCGACGCACGATGAGCAACATAAATAGCAGAGAGACAAAGGGTAACTGGCAAATGGTATTTACAGAAGACCAATTCTTAGGGGACCCCCAGAAAGACCGGGAGAGAACAGCAAATGGGTCTTATCAATTGGGCAAATTAAAATCAATTGATCGAATAATCAGAGACATTTTTCTAGTATTTTGATCGGCAAGATCGATCAGTCCTATCAGACAAAAAACTGATCGGAGCAAGGCAGAAATTTTTCCAACCATCGGGGGGCGGCATCTTCCCAGAACCTATCAATTCATGGTTAGCCAGAATAGCTAGTGCAAGGTGATGTATTGCAAATAGATTTCTATCCAGCGGATCCTTGTTAGTTTTGGCAATCGGAAAACCATTGACAGTGTATGGCTAGCTTTCTCATGGAGTATTCACTATTCTTTTCCTAGATCGGGTATTAAAGGGCATTTTCCATCCATAAAACGAAATTTGACCACGTATTGATTAAAGGCAGGGACGTTTTTAGGCATAGGCCCACCTAGGCAAAGAACTAGGCACCTAAATGTTGATCCGGGGCCTATTCATCTCCGCTACTGACCAAATCTCCCGTAAACGAAAGATGGGGTTCACTTCTGTGTTTAGAGTCTCAGGCGCTCCTTGTTTCAACGTAACCGTCAACATTGGTTCTAGTACACGGAAAAAGGCCTGAACTCACGTCCACAACACTCTACTATCAACAAAGTGTTGCAATTTTGCAAATAAACTGAAGGTGAAGGAAGGAGGGGGGAGGATTGGTCTCAGCTAATATTACGGAGAAACAGTTCTAAATGCCAGGTAAAAAGCTGCGCAGACTATGAACAGTGGACCCTTTGACTAGCAGCCCTGAGATACCTATCCTGCCTGTTTCTCCTTCCACCCACTCGCTAACCATTAAGAATTAGAGTAGGTGAGGAGTGACATTCAATGGAGGAGTACATGGAAACATATCCAAGCAAGGATTTACCGTTGCCAGCCGTGAACTCCAACAGTACAAAAAACCACACATGTCTTTCTCGCTCTCTCTTTTTTTTTTTTTTTTTTTTAAAACCTTTTAGCCATAAAAATATAAACTTTATGTAAGAAAAAACTTTATAACCGGTGGGAGGAACACTGAGAGGCAGGCCATCAAGCCGTCTGCGGTAGTTCTGAACGGCTGAGGAAGGGAGGGAAGGAAAGTAATTTTTGGGAAGTTGTTCGGATGAAAAATATAGGCTGTTGGTGGGCTGGGTGACGAAGCTCTACAGTATATTAAAGGGATTTGGAGCTCGGGGGAGGGAGACCTTACACGGCCACTTAAATCCTTAAGTGGAGTCAGGGGATTTTTATGTTACTACCGTAGAGTGTGGGCCAGTAAGTGATTGGAATTATTGTTTTTTGGGGTGGTGGACACAGGCCCCTTTGTAAGAGTTTCCTCCATTGGTCATTTACGTCCCTGTTCTGCTGCTGAAATTTTTTGTTAGGGGTCACCATAGGATCTATATAAAATTAGAAAACAAAATGGTTCATGGATTGGAAACTAACCGGAAACAGTATATAAACGGGGGTACAATGCAGATCGGGCTTTGTGAGGAATGTTTTGACTCCACCATAGAGTCTGGAATCTATCCAATGGGGGGAGGAGGTGTTCTTCGTGCTTCAGGTGTACTTCCCATTGGTTAGGCGGCCCTGGGCCAAAACAACCATAGGCAGTTTCCTTTTAATTTTACGTAATTACAGATGTGCTGAATCCTATTGGTAGAATTGAGTTTAACAACCATTTTAGCAGTTGCTATTTCCCAATCATTTTGCAAGGAAAGTAAATTTTAAAAAAGACATTAGAAAACTCATTTAATTAGGTGCGTCGCTGGTGGGTGAAATAAAAAACAATTGCTTACTCAACGGCAATAGAAACTATGTTAATGTTTAGAAAAGCATTCAAAATGGGGTAAAACAGGAACAGTTTCAGTGGCATGTGATTGGTGTAATGGTTCTTTAAAGCCTGAAAGAGCAACTGGGATGTAGCAAACTTCGTGATGAAAAAAGACGACAAGGACAAAGGACCAGGAGGCCTTGTGGGGTCTGGCATTCATAATGATTAGTCCGCCAAGGGGTCACTGGGGTCGGTTTTATAGGATTTAGGACGCACCAAATATCTGACGATTAATACAGGATAGAGAAAGATGAATGGATTATGGTGCAAAGTGAATAATTACCTAACTGGATATGTCTACTTCTCTACTGTCGGAATACTGACTATTCAAGGATTCCAGGAGGGGGATGAGAAAAATCAGAGCTGAAAACTTACAGATCAATGGAGGGAATCAGTAAAGTAAGGTTTATGGCTTGTACAATAATATAATAGATCTAACGGTGGCAAGTTCATTGAGAGGGTAACCACCGTTTAGTAATCTGTATTTGTTTAATTGATAACACAATCAGGAGGCGCTTCAATAAAAGGTTCTGTACTTGTTTTAAAAATGGTAGTGCTCATTTTGGGGTCCCAACCAATGCGATGGCATTAACCAATTGAAAAAAAGCTTAGCACTGTTGGTTGGGGCAAATTAGCACCATTTTTATAAAAATTAAGAAACTTTTGATTGAATATAATGAAGGTCCATACTATATTGTGACGCAAGGTGAAAGAAGGGGGCGGAGGCGCCCCTCTGTCCCAAATCCAGCCCCCCCGTCCCAAATCCAGGGCTCCCTTCTGTACAAAATCCAAGGCCCCCCCTCTGTACCAAATCCAGGGCCCCCCCTCTGTCCCAAATCCAGGGGGCCCCCTCTGTCCCAAATCCAAGGGCCCCCCATCTGTCCTAAATCCAGGGGCCCCTGTCCCAAGCAACCGTACCTGCAGTCTGTTTAATTGCTGTTCTCCCTCCGTGTGTTTCCTGAGTTTCTCCCTCTAGTGGTGAGTCAATAGGAGCTGCAGACACTCTCCCTCTAGTGGTGAGTCATTAGGAACTGCAGAGACTCTCCCTCTAGTGGTGAGTCCATAGAAACTGCAGTGACACACACACACGGACACACACTTAGGGTTTTATTATATAGGATAACCAGAATATCTTCCCACTGAGTACAACTGGAAAAGGACATCGCATAGTCTGCATCACATAGTAATAAAATTAAGCTCTCTTCTCACTGCAACCAGTACTGCTATTCAATAATTCTCTAACGCCTATCCTCTCTGTCAGTCTCTCCACTGGTTACCCATCACCCAAAGGATCCAGTTCAAGCTGCTTACCCAATCCTATAAAGCACTATCCAACACAACTCCTCCATACATCTCAGAGCTGATCCACCGATAACGTCCCAGGCACAACGTACGCTCTGCTAATGACATCCTCCTCTCATTCACCCTTGTCACCTCTAGAGATTGAACTGAAACTGAGTTCGACCCGAACTTTAATAGTTCAGATGAACTTGAACTCATCCGAACTTCCCGAACTACAAACTAATTCAGATTTTTTGAACTCACAAACTTATTATCGATTATATGTGAAAATTCAATAATCATGGAATTCTCAAATCAGGAACCCTTGAATGTATCCTTCGATTTCGGTAACCCTCGAATGTAGATTTTGATTCTGTAATCCTTGAATGTAGCCTTCGATTTCGGTAACCCTCGAATGTTTTGTTTGGTAACCCTCGAATGGAACGTTCGGTAACCCTCGAATGTTTTGTTTGATTGCCCTCAAATGTAGCGTTCATTTCGCTAACCCTCCAATGTAGTGTTCGGTAACCGTTGAATTGGCCATAACCCTCGAATGTAGCATGCGGAAACCCGAACGTGGGGAAAGGTAGTGTTACAACAAGTTTTGATGATAGTCAGATGTTCCCCAGACCATTTCCCAGGTGCCACAGCCATTTACAGTAAGTTATCATTGATATTTTATCTGTATTCCATCCGAACCTTTCAAACTATTTCTCCCCCCATTGACTTAAATGAGTTCGTTTTCGAACTTCCAAAGTTTTACTGAATACAGTTCAGTTGAGCCAACTCCAGTCATCTCTTCCCATGCCTGCATTCAGGACTTTGCTAGTGCTGCCCCTCCTGCTCTGGGACTCTCTCCATCTGTCCATCATTCACCGTCCCTTAATATCTATAAACGTAAAGTAAAAACCCACCTCTTAAGGCAAGTATGTAACCTGGCCCACTAATCAAACTCCACTGCCAATCTAAAACAGCCGACCGATTCCCATCACCGTATGTCTCACCCCTCTTTCCTCTAGACTGTAAGCTCTTTGGACAGGGTCTTCTTTCCTATTGTATCATGGTATTACTGTAAATAACTCACCACTCTGTATACTTACCTTACCTTACCTTTGTATGTTATATGTAGGACTTTGTCTTATATGTATTACCCTTGTATGTAATGTACGATAATGTTATTGTAAAGTGCCACAGAAGATGCTAAGTCTGTAATAATAATTATAGTTACAAGGCTTATCTCTATCACAAGTGTCTCTGCTTGCAAGCCCAGCCTCCCCTTCAAGAGATGGCATCTATAGGTAGGTCTATACTCTCTGGAGGGGCTGGAGGAAGGTGGAGCTGCAGACATGATGCAGTGTAAAGAGCTTTATGTTATTTTATAATTTATTAGAATGAAAGATTCCATTTAAAGAAAATATATTAATAATGTGAACAATATTGGTATATTGCAATCAAACAAAGCATTCATAGTCATAGTTTAAATTGGTGCTTTTTTAGGTTCTTTTAATATTATCTAGGCCTATTCCGTAGCTATGTAGCAAACATTTAGGAAATGTTGCTGTAAAATGGCATGCCCACCCTTAAAACAAAAATCTGGTGATATTTACCAGTTTATTACTTCCATTTGTAAAAAGATATTTAATGAAAAGTATTTTTATATTCTGGTAAAAGTATCTGCCTCCTCCCTTTGCTCGGTGAGCTTTTAATAGGACTGAGCATGTGTAGAGGAGGCAGCAGGTGAAACATTGGTTAATCATTGACTTGTCAGTTATCTGCAAACAGCCCCAACTGCTATTTTTACCTTACTTTATTACATGTATTTGTAACCAGATATTTAATGATACATTTTATTCCTTTCTGGCAAAGTTATCTGCCGCCTCCCATTGCTCAGTGAGCTTTTTCTAAGTTTGAGCATGTGCAGAAGGAGGCAGCAGGTGAAACATTGGTTAATTATTGGCTGTGATGTCAGCAGTCACAGCCTTGATTGACTGAATGGTGGGCGAGGCCAGCTTACTCTGCCAGAATGGGGCCAATAATTATACTTAAATATCTGGTTTGTAATGCAGGTAATAAAATGCAAAATATATCAGTTGGGGTTGGGGGCAGGTAACTGACAACTAACCAGTTTTTTTTGTTTTAAGTGTGAACTTTACCTTTAAAAAAGCTTATAGTTATTTATCAGTTAACAAATCAGGTGTAGCTTATCTTGTGTCTTGGATAATGCATCAGGTTTTGCTAATTATCAGGCAGTGATTGTTCCTGTTACAGACAATTTACTACTATTGGCTATGGCATTATCTACTGTCCAAAATGTTCCTTTGTACTTTAAGTATAAGAAAGTGATTGTGGAAATATCTATACACCGAATGATCACACCATACAGAGAACGGGGAGGTGGAATTAGCACTGCGCCGCACTATGGGACTGACACCTAGTGACCATCAGACTCGCTGAGGAATGAGACAGACAGGACTGTAGAGAATGAAGTCAGCCCAACACCTACAGAACCATCAGATATTATTGACCTCAAAGGGATTTTCATTTTACTTTTCCCCTTTATAAGAACCGATGAGTCAGACATTTGTTCAAATAGCAAAAGCGAGTTCCATGGTAATCTTGAAATGGCGTATTTAACATAAGTAGCGTAAACCTGGGCCCCCACGTAGCCTTCCTCTACATCTCTGAATTACTGAACAAAATGGAAGAAAAAGCCAAGACCTCATCTGCCAGGAAAAATGAGAAAAATATCAAATATACGAAAAGCTCCCAGAGAAAGTCCAGACCGATGATTGAAGTTCAGTGCAGTGTCATTTATAATGGGAAGTGCTACAGTTGGATAATGGAAAGGTTATCTCCACGGTTAGATCCGCCGATGAGAAGGTTAATTACCGCTATTTACCTTGTAGGAAGCTATATGAACCAACTGGTAAAGTTACTGAACAACTTTTCGCAGATACTATTTCCCCGGCTGACATAGATCAAACTTATTAACTGGGAATAAGAATGGTTCGGAGATTTGTGGCTAAACAGACATAATAAACACAGAACAATTCTCTCTCTCCCTGCATTGTGGGCATCACATCACATTATCTAGAAGTGACAGTGAATGCACAATGGGGCAGAACTCTGCAAAAAGCCCACCTTCCCATTGGCCCCAGTGCAGACTGTCAGTGACACAAAGATGGAGGAGGAGCTGACCCGTGTGGTGAAGGAACGCCTCTAGTAAGTATTACAGACATTCTGTTAAGTTCCCAGATATGAGGATCTAGCGGTTTAGGTCCTCACCCCCGGTACTCTTCAAGTGTGGATGTGTGCAGGTTAGGTGAGTATAATTGTCCTTTAATAATATTTTGGTATTATTTGTAGATCATGGTAAATACAGGGTTTAGTTCTTATACGTAAATATGCCCATTGGTCTTTTTATCATTAGACCAGTAAAACCTATTCCACCCAAAGATATACACATGATTTAAACTGTATACCCGGTATCCAGTTGGATATACTGTAATACAGAATGCACATTACCAGTCCCCACCACTTCACTGATTTTAGCTCTGAATATTAAAATAGGAGCCTGAAAAAAAAAATATTTACATGATTCAGCCATTGTAAACCGGGGTGTTGAAGATTTGGAATTTCAAGGCTTCTATTTCTCCATGCATGGAACAGTGCAGAGATGATTAGTGATGATTTGCAGTGGTTTATGAGGTGGAATGGCAGGTTTCAAGATGTGCGGTTTCTTTCTGACTTTCAGAATTTCAAAGCGCAAAACTTTGTGGAATTTCAACGAAATTTGTATTGCAAATTCAGTGCCGAAAATGCAAAAAATATCTGGTTTTGTTCAACTCTACTGATGACATGTAGTGTGCTATCAACCAAGCAGTCTGAGAGAGGAGTGGTATAGAGGGTGCTGGTGAACTCCTTCAATCTTCTGGAAGCAGAAAATATATCTGACTGGCAAGGCTCATTTTGAAGCATATAAAGCAGCCTTTTACTTAAAGGGTCACTATACTCAATAAAACAACTTTACATTTTCTGAAACTACAATTTGAGAGAAGTAAAATGGTGGTACTCCCATATTTATCTGTGCTTGATTTGTCATTAAATTATTAATGTTTAGTGAGTGCTCCTAATTCCCCCCACACTCCCTTACTCACTGCCTCCTTGTAGTGTCTGTGACACTTATAAATTCTGCACAGCCTCACCATAGACCCTGCTCTGCTTACACATCTCCCCCTCCCTCCCCCTGCCTTCTTTTCTCTGCTGATACTCTTAAATGTTGCAGAAAGTGTGCTGGCAGGCAGGCAGGCAGGCAAAGAGGTCAGGCATGGGTTACATATTTTAATTTCTGCTCCTGGAGTGACAGGTATTTCCCTGTAAATGCTGTGATTAAAATTATGATTTCTCAGGATCTACAGCTCAGATTTAAAATCTGAAAAAAGTTTTGGAGAAGTGGGATCTTGCTGTATATATTACTGATCTTGCTGTATCTAGGTACTATTTTTGAAAATTCGATTTTTTTAGAGTAAAGATACCCTCTAAACCTATCACGGTTGGAGACTACAGTTGTTCTTTAAATTTCCTGTATGATTTTTAATGTTCTCTCTTTTATTGAGATAAATAAGAAATGTAGAAAATTCCCATGTGTGTGGAAAGTAAAAGGAAACATTCAGTCAAATGCAAATTATAGGTATGAGCAAATACATGTTTGAAGCCTTTGATCGAAGAACATTGAGCTTCTGCTTGTATTGTTAATTAAAATGTCTCTAATTGGAATATTACAAACAAGTTGTATGCTGTGTTTATGGCAGTGAGACGATGGGGTTTCATTATCTGTGTTGACAGCTGGAATGGGAAGGCTGTGTGTACAATCGGCTCCTTTCTTCTGCAAGGATTATAGAAAGATACACGTTGGAAGAAACCAAATACGTATCCAGGTGCGCTGGGACCAATGCATCGCTTTGAAAGGTGCTTATCTGGACATTTTGGCTGAAGACTGAGCTGGTTTCCCTCCTTCCTTTTCAATAAGTAGAAAGAAGTTTCTAGATATAGAAAGAGTAAAGACTTCGGGATTTGTTTCAACTGTGTTCACATAAAACATATCATCAATGTCTGTGAATTAAATTCTATTCATTAGAATGTTAGAATTGTAGTATGTCCCTTTTCTTCTGAAAAGTAAATAAAGGGCTAATCAATGCAATAAAAGGTGCAAACCAGAAACCAATCAGATGTTATTTATTTTATTAAGCGGTACCCCGGTAAAAAGCTAACATCCAATTGGCTTCTGCAAATAAATATCACAGGCATGTACCCCCAAAGCCATTACAGTGGTTATACAATGTCGTATACATTGTATTTTAAAGGACAACTAAAGCCACAGAACAACACTGAACCAGAGGGCAGAACCCCTTGATATAAAACCAGTAATCTGTGTCTTAATTCTAATTTTGATACAGGTGCTGGGAAATTTACCTAAATAACATATGGTTTGTGCTTTACGTCACAGGATTCTAGAATCACACAATTGGGTCAACGACCATTATGTTCTGCACATGCTCAGTCCTTAGCTATGGCAGAAACTTGTTGCAGTTGGTCACACCCATTAATAATCTCTAGCCAATCATTTTACAGAACAGATAAAGCAAGGAAGCAGGTGACTGAGATCAGGAGGTGTGGTCTGACACTGCACATACACACAGATACTTCATCCAGTTCTTAACAGGCTTACATTTATCTTAATACAATTTAATGAAGTGGGATTTTATAGCTTATTGGTGTTTTTAGGGGGGTTGTTTCAGATTCTGGAATATAAAAAATTGGGTTTAGTTCTCCTTTAAGTAAAACTCTCAATTATTTATGTACTTGCATGAGATGCTAATTCATTTGTTAGTTGCTTGTATTCATATTCACTCGGTTGCCACTGAAATATTATATACTTGAATTAAATACCTGAGGAGCACATTACGTAGTCAGACAGCCATGTCAATAAGTCCAAACCAGACAGACCTTTAACCACCTAAGCCCTTGTAGATGTTGCCACGCAAGATAACAATAAACAATAGCAAACTAACCTTGATTTACTTTACTGGTTTTACAGTATATATTGGTGAGTGTAATTTTTGTCATAAACTATAATAAAATATTAAAGGGCAACTATACTGTAAAAATGACTTTGCCTCATCTCAAGCTATAAATAAAAAATATGTAAGTATCCTTTACTTTGAAGTGTCTGTGTTGCTGCATGCCTTCAATCCAGTTCTTGTTTTGCTCAGCCTAAGTATACCCCTCCCTTTCCTAACCAACTTCTTTTTCATCATATATGACTTTCTGTCAAGCATGCTCAGTAATCACTATGAGCCAGCAATAGGAGGGGAAAATGTCCCACCATGCAATTCCACATTCCAACTGTCACTATTTCAGTTACAGCAAAACAGCGCATAGCAGAAGATTTTGTTTTAAAAAAATGTACTTAAAAGCTGAAATGTAACATGCTTCAGACATTTTGTAGGGAGAATTATAGTTTCCAGTAATGGGCAATTAAAATAAAAAAAATAGTATAGATGCCCTTTAACTATATATATATATATATATATATATATATATATATATATATATATATATATATATATATATATACTGTACCCTCCTTAGCCATGCAACCGATTCATTCAATATTTGCTGTGTTTAAGCCAAGCTGTCAAGTAGCCCTGACACAGTCCATAAAGTGAACACTTGTCTGTCCTCCACCATGAATAATTTCTTTTGTAATATCTATTGTAATATCGGTGTCGAGTTGTGAAGTTGCTTTTGTTAAAAGTCCTTGTGCAACGCTCAGCTGAGTAATTTGCAAACCATTTTTATTCATGTACAACGTCTTTGTCATTATTTCGTTGTTGCTGGAGAATAGGAGAAAATCTCAATGATGTTCAGTTCATCTGATCAGCTAGAGCAGCTGTACTTTCATTTTAAGTCTTAGGCTGAGTGTTAAAATATGTTGGAATATGCTAATATATAGTGCGGTGCGTGAATTGAACATAATGCAATGCCATTACGGAATGGCTCCTACAGTACAGAAAGATACTGTGCAGGGAGCATCCATTTATTGCACAGGAATAATGTAAAACAAATTACAATGATATGCAAACTCTTACGTGTTTTACATATGTAAACCTTCTTGCATCCCCGGATAAAAAAAAATCAGAAAATGGCCGAAACCGAACTGGTTTTGTAGTGTTTTTGGGCTTTTTTCAGATCTCAGGAAAATCCCGAAGATCCGAAAATGTGAATACGGAACTTAAAATTGGGACTTCGGAGTTAATTCAGCCTCTAACGTTCGATAATCCTCAAAAATACGATCGGAAACTTGAAAATATCTTCGAGGATTATTACATTTTCGAAAATAGCTCGAACGTTCAATAAAAAAATCGAAAACTCGCTCCAAAGTCCCGAAATCTGAATGATCCATCCGGTTTTGGATGGAACATTCGGATTTGGGAACAGAGGGGTTCCAAGTCGGATCTGGGTCCGAGTTGGACCCAGATCCCATCTCTACTAACCATGGCTGTAATGGTAACTTGGCTTAGTTACTTTTACTCTCATGTTTTCTAACTTGACCAGTTGCTCCGAAAAAAAAAGTTATTGGTATAATGGTGAGTTATGGTCATTCCTGGGATTAAGAGAAGTGTATGTGATTCTGGTTAGTTATTTATCTTTTCTCTTACAGGATCCCTTAGCTGGGTACACTTAATAATCCCATTAGATCCAATGCCCTTTGCCGATAATTGTCTATGGGTATGGTGCGAAAACATCCATTCCCATGGCTGATAATTTCTGCTGGCTATAAGATTGGTCCGTTTGTAACCTATTGTAAAGTAAACTGCAGACTTTGATGCACAAAGGACAGGCTACAGGGTAATAGGGTAATATAACCAAGCCACAGTGGGCATCGATGCATGTGTATGATAAACATATATATCATATAACAAAAGACTAGATATACACAACACACGATATTGAGTATGAAAGTGTATGTACACACCCTTTATTGAGGCAGTACCTAGGGTATAGACAGTGAGAGAACCATTAAAACATTTAAAATCAATATATACAAACACCTCCATAATGGAAAATAAAAACTGTTGTAGGTACAACCCTTCCTAGGCCTAAAACCCCCTTGTAGTCATAGATACAGTCAACCAACTTATCTGTCCAGTCGGCAGGTGAACCAAGGTAACACCATGGGGGTAACAGTAATGCTGTGTGCAGGTCAGGAGGTTCCACACGGAGAGGTAAGAGCCATCAGAAAATGCTATACGCGTTACGCCTCCACTCGAGGCTTTCTCAATAGCGTGTGGTAATGCGGCACGCCGGCATCTATATGAAAATCCAAATCTTGCGATGCAACGGGATGGCGTGATGACATCAGCACATCCCGGAAGTGCAGAAGGAATCCACGATTCTTATCTACATTCACAAACAAATATATGAGTGGGAGGGGCTAAACAGGGGGCGTATGTCTGCATACAGAAGTGGCAGACTCCTCCCCCCAAAGGAGAGCAGTACTACAACACCCATAATACCCTATGAAGTCAGTGATCACTCAATTGGAAGTCAAATAGTCATATTGTAAAGTCAATAGATGCCTAGCAATGCCTACTAGGCTAAATACAATACATATATACAAATATACAATTCAACAATAAAATCAAGTGTAGGGAAACCTATTTTAACAAGGTAAGTAAAGCTAAGCAAGGTAAACCATTTAGTTAGGGTACATATAGATCTAAGAAAAAGTACCATATATGGAGAAACACAATACGGATACAAGATGTCAAATGCATACAAACTGCTGGAGGTCTATGTTATGGTGTCAAACAATATATATATATATGTAAAAAGACATTTTTTGGGGGCCCCCAACCATTATACACTATATGTATATGATTTGTCCTGACCAACTGTTCACAACTGATCAGCAGTTGGCCATGACAAATCACTGTTTGTAACGGCACGATCAGGCGTGATTTATCAAAATACCTGTTTGTGCATTCATCCTACCCGGATGAATGGTCGACCGAGATTGGTCATGGCTACACCTCTACACCATACAACATTGTGTGGTGTGTCCCCAGGCCAAGAGGTGCACACTATTATAAATTATAACTTTATTTGTGAATCATGCACTTGCACAAAAAGTCGTATGCACCGCTAATCCTTCTACTGGTGCCATAACTTGGAGTCCCAGGGAAATTACTGGCCAATTGCTGCTACGTTTGCCAGGGCCCTATCTTATTAAGTAGTATTACTGAATGCTACAATTTTACCATGACCTGGATAGATGAGAACCTTAACTAACATCTAAATTCAGTTTTTGTAGGATTATTAAGGGCATGTTTCCCCTTAAAATGAAAACCTGTCAATTGTCAGTTACCTGCCCCCAACCGATATATTTTGCACTTTATTAACTGCATTACTAACCAGATATTTAGGGATAATTATTGTCCCCATAAGCTGGCTCTTCCTTCCATGCAGTCAATCAAAGCTGTAACAACTGATATTACAGCCAATGATTGACTGCTGTTTCACTTGCTGCCTTCACTGTACATGCTCAAGCTTATAAAAAGCTCATTGACCAGAGGGAGGAGGCAGATATTATTAATATATTATGTGTCTACCTGAATGTGGGTCTATGTCCTTGCATAAAACATGTGTTTCTTTGATTGACAAGCTGAGCTGAGAATCACTTTTATTTTACCCTTAAAGGAGACATAAACATGCAAATAAAGCAAAACAGAAATGGGCGTAAACATGAAATTCCAAATGGGAATTACAATTAGGAGATAATTACAGTATTTAAACCAATGTAAGGCAAGCTTAGCCAGGAGCTATGAAATATTCATGAACCAATTCAATTAGAAGTTAATGAGAAGTGTGAGTTTATATAAAGTGTTATATAGATTACATGTTATATATACTGTATATTTAAATATCCTAACCCATCTCAAACAATAATAAAAGCAATCAGCTTTCTAATAACATTTTCTATATAGTCCCTGTCATGAATGTGAGTGGCATTTAAACTCCTATGGGTAATATCTATAATGGAAGCATTCATTTTTAGGTTGTCTCACATTATTGTCAGTGTCAATCAATGGGGCAGCTCCCACTTGTTTCAACCCAGAGTTATTTAAAATGTTAATAGAACCTTTGACTGACTGTAAAGTGCTCTCCCCCATCTCCAATTGTCATTTATTTAGCTTAGCCGGGTATCTGATTCAAAAGGCAAAAGGTGTGAAATTAAACTGCAGCAAGTAGCAAAAGCCAAACTTTCCGGCATGGTAGCCATAGGTATAGCCACAGGGGGCTAAGCTTGAAACAAAGCTTAAGGAACAGATGTCAATTTCCTATTCAATTCATATTTCATATTAATTCATGGGAAGGAATTATGTCATATTTTCCCAAATAATGTCAGCTGATGCTGGATCGAAGGCGTATCTGTACATAAACTTTTTAGGATGATATCACAAGGAAGGTGAACTTGAGATATTTTATAAACTCAGAAATATATCATGTTTGGTATCTCTGAATTGTAAAATATTAGCTGGTCACAAAACTGTTAATATTTTGTATGTGGCATGTACGGTGTAGTGCACATATAGAGGGAAATAGATACCAAAGTTTACCTCCAAAAAGCAGGATACACCTCCCAGGAAGGGGAAAAACACCCTCTAGGGACCAAAACACTCCCTGATTGAGCCGAGGGCATATTTTATGGCAATGGACTCAGCCCACCAGTTTGCCATTTTACCATCGACAAGGACACCACACTAGCCAATTGGGCAGACTGCATATTGGCCACCATCTTGGACTTTGCTCAAGGGCTTTACAGATGCCACAGACCTTTTCTTATTTATCCCATTAACTTTTAAATGTGTGCTGTCTATCATGGTTGAATTATTTACCATAGCATTTTTCTTTATCTTTTTATGCACTCTTTTGTATTTTTAATAAATGATATAAAACTATTTCAAGGCTAATTATCCTATTCTGAGTATATCCCAAAAGGAACCTTGCTTTTATAGTAACGTTACCATATAGAAATGACTGTTTAGATATATAGATCTGTGTATAGAGTGATCGAGGTGAATAATCTTTTGCTTACAGGATCTTTAGATCCTTAGTTTTGATCTTTAGTTTGAGTGCATTTTTCGATAGCTGAAAGGCGGATAGACAGACCAGAGTGGGGGATTGTGACAGTCCCTGTTTCTCCACATGGATTCCTAATTGTCTAATTTCGGTTTAAAGGGCATCTGTATTGTCCAAGCTCCTCCCGCAACCCCTATTATTCAATTAGCAAAAGTGCTTATTGCAGAACAGGCTTTGTCATTGGTTATGCCCTGGGCAGAAGGGAGGTGGAGCAACAACACTAAAGTCCATTAAAACTCCTTTAAACCTCCATTTTAAATAGAGATTCACACAATCCAATCAATGGGAAAATGAGGAATAACTACAAACTTTTAGCAAGATGCTTATTCATGAACTATCAACAAAGGTATGTTTCTTCTGGTTAACTGGTGAAAAATAATTCAGTGGCGTATAATTCCAATGAATATATTGTCATAACTAGAGAACCGTGATACTTCTAAAGCCTCATACACACGTATGAGCTTTGCACCCACCCCGAGCGTGTTCACGCGTGCGATAAACCCCCCTTTTGGCCGATAATCGCATGTGTGTATGCGTTTGGGGTTGTTGTTATAAAGGGAATGCCCACCCATAAACAAAAAACTGGGCAATTGTCAGTTACCTTCCCCCAACCCCAACTGGCATATTTTGCACTTTATTACCAGCATTGCTAATAATTATTGTTCCCATTCTGGCAGAGTAAGCTGGCCCCTCCCTCCATGCAGTCGATCAAGGCTGACTGCTTACATCACAACCAATAATTAACCAATGTTTCACCTGCTGCCTCCTTCTGCACATGCTCAAACTTAGAAAAAGCTCACTGAGCAGAGGGAGAAGGCAGATAACTTTGTCAGAAAGGAATAAAATGTATCATTAAATATCTGGTTACAAATACATGTAATAAAGTAAGGTAAAAATAGCAGTTGGGGCTGTTTGCAGATAACAGACAAGCCATCAGTTTGACATGCCCTTTAAGTCTATAAACTACTACATTTAACCTGTTCCATCCAGAACAAAACAGCAACACTCAACCAGTTCCAAGCTTTAAAGCCAATAAATAACATAATAACAAAGACAGGAGCCAGGAAAAGGGAACCTGTACTGACCTTGTTAATAAGGTTATAGTGGTAAGGTAAAAGATCTGTTATAAGCAATTGCTGGTTTGATAACCTCTTGACTGTGTCAAATTATACAACATTGATTTATGAATATATAGTGGTCATTTCAAGGTCAGTAGCCTGGAAACAGGGATAAAGCTATTTCTGTAGTGAAGATGTTAAGTCTACAGTGGAGTTAGATTGAGTAGCAGGGATGCAAATTTGTATTGACATATTTTGCCTTAATAAATAATGGTGATGGTATCATAAGAGAGCACTTAAACTCACCGACTCCTACACATCAGGGAATGTAAGAAACATGGATAGAAAATAGGATAGATAAGGAACGTAGCAGAACGGGCATTTTCTTATCTATAGTGTTGTTTATGTTTAAGAATTATGGCATCTTTATCTCAGATCATACCCTGTTTAAATTGCTGTTCACCCATCAAATAAGAAATTATATAGTGGATATTGTACCCCCTTCTGTAAATTATAAGGATATTAGAAGTCACAGAGGAGTTCTGTGACCATATAAAAGCACGAGGCCGCAGGGTGAGTGCTTTTATAAAGGACATAGAACTCTGAGGTGACTTTTGATATCCGTATAATTTACAGTAAGGGGTTTATTATTGATTATTACCTACCCCTTCACCCTAATTCAAAGACTGACCTGTAAGCCTATGGTGCACTGGCAATGTAATGGCAGACCCCCTCCCCACCTCCATGTGCACCAACCTTGACAGAACACCCTCTCTGTCCAAAAGCCTCCCCCATCACTCTGCACAAGCCTGTCATGACACCCTCCCCTTGTACAGGACTCTCAAAAAACTCAGCCTCACCCTTTAACTCCTGCCAAAGGATAACACATTAATCAAGTGTGTGATGTGGTCGGGGTCATGCTGAATAATGCACAAGAAGAGTGAAACCGGAGAACCAGAATGCGGCTATCATTTGTATACTTACAGTTACCGGTGCAGCACAACTCACCTTTATACAGCAAAGGTGATGTTGGCTTCCTCTTTAAATGTGGACGTGGACAGGAGTTAAGGGGTGAGGCTGGGTGTTTTTTGTGCTATACTTCCTGGTTATAATCGGCATGCTACTATGTAGTAATGTGACGATTATAAGGATATTATCAGCTAAGGGGGTAGGTTATAAATAGGTACATCACCACCCAAAACCACAACAGTTAGAAAGCTGACAGATGTAGAAACGTTTGATACAGCGAAATGTTCCTTCCTTTTTTCCTGCCTTAAGCTCTTTACAAGTTTGCTCAAGGTTTTACAAGCCTGCACGTGCTCAGAGAAGAAAGCTAGGGGAGTAGCATTCAGTCACTGGCTGTGGTGACACATTGGCTGTTACATCCACTATTGACATCTGATAACCAGAAAAAAACAGGAATAAAGGTAACAGATCATTGAGCAGCATCTCATGTTTGGTTTACCAATGCACTTGAAAGTACTTTGTGGATTGTTGGGTCTATGTTTTATTTTATGAGTGCAAATCTACACAGTTCTCTCAGGATGCAAGTCACGTGGTGTAATATTAATGTGTATTGATATTGTTTTCCTCTCCATTGCAGCTTAGCGACTTATTGATTAACTATAACCCACACCAGTGAGATTGAATCTATTGTGCATTTTGAAAAGATTTTTGTAGCCTGATAAAACAGATGCCAATATAATTTGACATGGTTTCCATATCTCATGTTTATTGTTTTTTTCTCTTTTGAAAGAACCAGATGGCCAATCCATAATCTGTCTGACAGTTTCAGTCTGTTATCTGCTAAAATTAAAGAAGAACTATAGTGCGTATACATTTTTTTCAAAAACAGTTAAAATGAAAAGTACCTGGGGTAGGGAGGGAGGTAGGATTGGTACTTTCTACCTCCCCATATAATTTCTATGAGGAGCGGCAGCACCAAGAAAAAAGGTTTCTGCCAGGCTTCCTGAGTGCTTCAGCACTATCTTTAATACAGGAAGGTCCAGGACACTAACCTGGCAGATGAAAACTGTATGTGCTATAGCTCCTCAACGAAACAATATGACTAGTGAAAAGACATTCCATAAATAACCATTCTTTGTAATCTATCATTAGGCCAGTTCTCGATCCAAGTACAAATAGTAAGGTCTAGACTACTGTACCTTAGTTAAAGGGAATGCTCACCCCCAAACTAAAATTCATATAAAGGCTTTTCAACCCCCCCAAACCTTGACCTCGCAAGGTTGAAATGTTTCTGTGGTGCTGAGATGCAGATTTTAGTTTGGAGGGTGGACATTCCCTTTAATAGGTAACCCTCTATGAGGGGCAGTATCAAACAAAATCCAAATAAATCCCATCCAATGGCCCCCGAAAACTAGATTAAAACCTCTTCATAAACGGCAATCAGCATGGTTTGGTAGGGTCTATTACTTTAAATATATTTGAATATCTTATATCTTAATATTCCTTCTTAAAGCTTTCCTATTACAGAAGTCAAACTGACAGGTCTATAATTACCTGTATGGGAATGGGGTCCTTTTAAAATAAAAGCACCACATCATCAATCTGCCAGTCACTCAAAACAAGACCGGACATCAAGAAATCTAAAAATAGCAAATACAGTGCATCTTGGAAAAAGTTCTTTTAAATAACAGTCATTTCCTCTCCAAGGTATTTGTATCATTACAGAGAATTGATTCTTCACCCTAGCTTTGATGCCTGCCGAACAGTTGAAGCAGAGGAGGGCAAAAAAGTATTGGATTACTACCAGTATCTTTTCATTTTCTTTACCTCTAAAAAGGCATCCAGCCGTATCTTAAATTACCCATAGAACTTGCCTATTTCATACCAGTCCATAAATTAAGTCCATACCGGACTTAACGCAATGAATATGGTGATGTCGCTGGTGCAGCGTATTCATTGCGTTAAATCCTGTATCACGGTGAAAAGAGAAAAAAAACTTTTTGAGCGAAGGTAAAAAGCGAACTTGGCAAAGCCTGAAATCGCCGATGATATGACAGTAAATGCTGGACCCTTATTAGTGTTGAGAAACACTGCACAATGTACTGACGCATTCCAAGAACCCACTGACAGGTTACATGGGCCTCAGACTTGGCCGAACTTAAGCGCACAGCCACACTGCAGATCACAATTGAGGTGTTCACGCTTGCACTTTTTTCTTTAGAGATAGGGAAACGCATGCGATTGCGCATAGAAATGCAGATGGCATGCGTTAGCGATTCGCAAACAGATGCACAATCACAACACACCCGAAATCGCACAATTTTGGGTGCGTTGCAGCGATTTTAATGTACTTTAAAAATCGTGTGCGCAAAGGCGAGTGCAAACGCAGAAAAAATGCGCTAGTTTGGCCTAGCCCTAAGGGTGAAAAAAATGAACGCGGTTTTATATACGATCAAGTGGTTACCGTGGCAATAAGTGAAATGGCAATCACGCCGGTAACAACCTTTTAGCCACCGGCTATTACCGCTTTATAAATTGCTTTAATTTCAAATTTGGCAAAAAAGCTGGCAATAACCGCAGCTAAACCTTTATAAATATGCCCCAACTGCAGGAAAAACAGGCTATATAGACCTGGATAATGCTTCCTGGTCACAAAATATACAATTGACAGTGTTCTAACGTCTAAGTAAGCTTAAAAGATCTATTTTTGTAAGTGTTTCAATGTTATTCTCGAAATATCTCTCCTGAAACAATCTGTGTACAAGATATCAAACTGCACTTCCGAATCTCCTATTAACAAGCAAGTGACAGGCGATTCATATGGTATAAGCCATTTTCAAGGACCTGTCATATGTTCCAAGCGTTATCTGACTAATGGTTTTAAAACTGGGCTTTAAATGCTTCACGCCGTGTTAAATTGTTCGGTTTTCACTTTCGATTAAAGATAAGGGAATACAGGGAAGTTTCTAATTATATCTGCACCCTCCGAAGAATTATATGGGGGATTTAATATGTTCCGATCTATACCAGGGCTGTCCTACTCTTTATTAATGTGTGAAAACCAATAGGGAAATCTAATGAGATATTGCATTGCAAAGTGAATTTTGTTTGAAACATAGAAATAAATACAGATAATCAGGGTTATTCAATAAAAGTTCTTATCGTTTAAAATGGTGCTAATTTTGCCCCAACCAATCAGATGTTAGTTTTCAAATGTTAAATAACATCTGATTGGTTGGGGCAAAATTAGCACCATTTTTAACGATAAGAACTTTTATTGAATTGATTGTGTTTTTCTCTGACTTTTTTGGTGAAATTTCAAGATGCGATTTCATTGATGATATTGAATATTGTCTGAAAAATGGCAGCCCATAATTCACCCATTTTGCATTAGCTATGTAAGATTATTTGCTATAACATCAAGATATGACATCTGATCCTTATTTGTTACCTATATAAAGGTGTTGTATGCAGATTATTAGGCCTTAAAAGGGCAACTTTTAATTCTATTTGTCTTGGAACTTTCTGCTGCTTTTTACACTGTTGATAATGTAATGTAAATGTTTCCCTGTCTAGGCATGTGAAATGGGGTTTAAAGGGTATCTTTACTCAATTTTAAGTCATTTTTCAAAAAATAGTACAGTAAGATCCCACTTCTCCAAAACTCTTTTCATATTTTAAATCTTTGCAGTAGATTCTGAGAAATCATCATTTTAATCACAGCATTCACAGGGAAAGCAGAAATTATAATATGTGACCCATGCCTGACCTCTTTGCCTGCCTGCCAGCACACTTTCTGCGACATTTAAGAGAATCAGCAGAGAAAAGACAGCAGGGGAAGGGAGGGGGAGATGAGTAAACAGAGCAGGGTCCATGGTGAGGCTGTGCAGAACTTATAAGTGTCGCAGACACTACAAGAAGGCAGTGAGTAAGGGAGGGTGGGGGGGAATCAGGAGCACTCACTAAACATTAATAATTTAATGACAAAGCAAGCACAGATAAATATGTGAGTACCACCATTTTACTTCTCTCAAATTGTAGTTTCAGATAATGTAAAGTTGTTTGAGTGAGTATAGTGACCCTTTAACCCTAATTATTTTCTTACATTTCTTATTCTCTGCCTCTTATGGTAATAAGATTTATTCTGCAGCTCTTCCTTGGCCTGACTTCAGTGGGAGAAAAAAAATGAAACACCTTAATGGGATCCTTGGACAATTGCTGTTCTCCAGGTACACTATTTATTTCAGAGATGGTATCATCTAATTGGGCTTTAAGTACAATTTATATGTAAATAATGACCCCTAGCTCCTCCTGAAAGGCCCATTGCCACCTAAACTAACTTCTGTATCAATTTTTATTAAACTGTTTTCAAAAACAGTTAACATGAAAAGTAGCTGGGGCAGGGAGGTAGGATTATGGTTTTCTACCTCCCAATAACATTTCTATGAGGAGCTGCAGTGCAAAGAAAACTGCTTTTGCCAGGCTTCCTGAGTGCTTCAGCACTACTGTATGTTTAATACAGGAAGGCAAAGGACACTAACCTGGCAGATGAAAACTGTATGTACAGTACTGTGGCTCCTCAACAAAACTATACTTTCCATTTTTAGAAAGTTGGTTTTTTAATTTATTGATGGGGCTTTTAATATTTTATGAACATCTAAAATCTAATGTAAAATCCAGTTTACATTATTAGCAAGGAGTAAGAGTTATACTGTATGGCCAGCATTACTGTAGAACAACCTTAGCAGAGTTTCCACCATGTTTGGTGCTATAGTTCTTTCCAGAGACCTCTAGATAAAGAATATATGTTTTGCATTTAATCATTAGGTACATCATTGCAGAGAAACCTTTTTTGACAAATCTGTGGTAAATAATATTTCATGGAGAAGAAATATGAATGAGAAATTCAATGCGATGACTTAATTCTCTAACCTGGGACTATTAAGCTGAAGATCAGTCATTTGAACTCTTGGGAAAATGATTTTATTTCACGTTTCTTCATACTTCTTAATTTGTCATTTTTGGGCACCTTCATATACAGTAGGGCAACTGTGGTGCCACAATGGCATAAAGAAAATCTGCAGAAAGTGCGTTTTATGTGTTTTATGGAGACAGCATCACATGATCAGACCCTTTGCCCTTCATTGGACACAGGACTTCTGCTGTCTTTCTATCTGCTGGGACATAGGAAAGCCCACTCAACTCAACAGTTAATAATTAGCACCCCAAGAAATCTGAATCATATTTTATAAAGACACCACCAGGAAGAGCAGAGGATGCTGCTTAAATAAGACACATTAAAATGGAAATATCTTAAAGGAGAATTATAGTGTGTATAAAGAATTTTTTAAAAAAACATTTAAAATTAAAAATACTTGGGACATGGATATAGAACTGGTAATTCCTACCTCCCAATATTGATTCTGTGAGGAGCACCAGCCCAAAGAAAACCGATTCTGACAGTCTTCCTCCCGGCTTCAGCTCTTTCTTTAATACAGGAATAGTCCAGGACTGACCTGGCAAATGGAAACTGTAAGTTCTGTTACTTCTCAAAGAAATGATATTGTGAGGTAGGAATAATCAATCCGACCTCCCTGTTCTAGGTACTTTCCATTTTTAATAGGTTAATTTTTAGATTATCGTTATCCTTTAAGAACAGTTTAAAGGAACTAAAGCATATGGCAAAAATAATTAGGAAAGCACTTTAAACTGCAGTTTTACTTTAGGTGTTTTTGAGACCACAGTTGCCTTTTAATGTTTGTCTCTACATGTTTCAACTTGATTTTACATATTGTAATGAATATTAAAATGAATGTAGATACTTTAAAATTAAGAGTGGGATACATATTCAATGAACTCAGTACTAGGAAACTATTTTAAAATCCTCTTAAATGGTAATGTTGTAACTAATTTACCATAACCCGCTTTGAAAAATATATAACTCCGTCCCGCTGAGCTGTCGTCTCTTCATTAGAAGAACATAATTTCCAGTCATGTCAAACTTATATACAGCGTAAAATTAGTTTCTATACACGACCTTGCTGACCTTGTCGAATCCTTTGCTTTACCTGCTCATATTTTCAATTACCAACATTCTAGTCTTTATTTTTTACATTAAAATTACATTTCAATTCTATTTTTAGTTTTCTCTGAAGGTTTACATTTGTTCGACCCTTTCTGATCTCCATTGAATCTATTTAACATGTCTTTAGTTAATTGAACTTAAAAGGGACAGTCCACCCACAAAATCTCCCCTTTTTTGTTTAAAGGACAACTCCACCCTCATAAGAACATCTTTTAGAAAGAACAGCCTCTTTAAAATATGTTGCTATATCATAGTTTGTCCTATGAATTCATTACTGTATGCCTGCTATGTTTCTGGATGCCTCATGGAAACTGAGCAATTTAGAAATCTGTACTGAGCAGGTATTGAGCCTGGGCATGCTCAGAAGAGGCAGACAGGGCATTAACATTCAGTCATTGGCTGTGATGTCAACTGTCAAATCCATAACTGACAGTTGGTAACTGGAAGAACTTGGAAGCAGAAATGGGAAACAGGACATTGTGCAGGATTCCAGACTAATATATTTCAGATTTCAAACTATTACCTTTTAGGGTTTTGGGGGGGTGATATACCTGTATCTAAGTTTTCATTTTAAGGCTGGACTTGCCCTTTAAATTATAATCCTCAAACCTATAGCACATTTTAAAGAAATGTTGTGAATGGACTTAAGGGGGTAGACGAATAGATTTAGGTATCATCTGCATATACATTATATTTAAAGGGACAGTCCTCCCCCCAAAAATCACCCTTTTTCATTTAAAGGGTAACTGTGGTCTTCATACAAAGGTAAGTGTTGTGTCCTTAAAAACTTTCTCCTACCTTTCACACAAGTCTAGGAATATATTAACATAGTAACTGAGGTTGAATAAAGACATACATCCAACCTTTATACCCTTCTCTTTAACCCACCTAACAGTTAATCCAGAGGAAGGCAAAAAAAACCAAACAAACTATAACTTACAGTAAGATTCAGAGAAGCTAGATGTCTCTAGCTTCTCTGGATCTCATGTTATAGGCTTGTAAATTTACATTTCCTTGTCAAGTTACAGACCTGCAACCATTTTCTTCCATTTCCTTTTACCTATGGACACCTTAGGGAGAGTGTAATATATAGTGCTGTGACTTTAAGACTGAGCCAGCCTCTAGTCACAGGTTATGTGTTGATACATTGTTGTGCTTAGTGCTGTAAGTGTTGGACTCCATTTTGTTTATTGTGCTCTCTTGCTGTTGAGAAGTTCTATGTTAATACTTCAGTAAAGCCTGTTCTTCAGAATACAGTTCCTGTGATTTCTTGTAACCTGGTTCACCAATAACCCACAAGCTCCAGTAATACAGTCAAAAGACAAGACATGGTGTTAGAAGTTGGAGTGCAACCAGATCACTGCTAGAATCTGACCACAGAACTGTGAGTAACTGAAGCAAACTGTGCTGTTTATCAGAAGGGACTGGAACACAGATTGGTGTGTGGGCTTAATAATAACATGGAGCAGTTTAAACCTCCTAATGCTTTACTATTCTCTGGAAATCTCAGTGAAAACTGGAGGAGATGGGAGCAAAAATTACAGTTATACCTGACAGCAACTGGTGCTAGCAAGTTCCCAGAGGAACAGAAAATAGCCATCTTGCTGCACACTATAGGGGAAGAAGGTTTAGAGCTGTATAATACTATGAACATTAGGTATGAGGATCCTGATGCCCCTACAATGAATGAGCTATTAGAAAGCTTAAGAAATCATTGCAACCCCAGAAAAAACAGTGTGTTTGAGAGATATCAGTTCTGGACTCACCCCATGCCAGACAGTGGAGGGATAGACAGATTTGTCACAGAGCTGAAGCTAAAGGCTAAAGATTGTGAGTTTAAAGACACAGAAGATCTTATGCTCAGAGACAAAATTGTATTCAGCATCAGCAACTCTACTTTAAAAGAAAGACTGTTAGCTGACCCAGATCTAACCCTAGAAAGAGCAGTGTCAATCTGTAGAATTAAAGAAACAACAAAAGCACAAATTGAAGCCATGGGTGTAAACACCACTGAGAGGCACATGTCTTCTTTTACTTCCTTCCATGCAGTCAATCAAAGCTGTAACAACTGATATTACAGCAATGATTGACTGCTGTTTCACTTGCTGCCTTCACTGTACATGCTCAAGCTTATAAAAGCTCATTGACCAGAGGGAGGAGCAGATATTATTATATATTATGGTCTACCTGAATGTGGGTCTATGTCCTTGCATAAAACATGTGTTCTTTGATTGACAACTGAGCTGAGAATCACTTTTATTTACCCTTAAAGGAGACATAAACATGCAAATAAAGCAAAACAGAAATGGGCGTAAACATGAAATTCCAAATGGGAATTACAATTAGGAGATAATTACAGTATTTAAACCAATGTAAGGCAAGCTTACCAGACTATAAATATTATGAACCAATTCAATTAGAAGTTAATGAGAAGTGTGAGTTTATATAAAGTGTTATATATAATCATGTAATATACTGTATATTTAAATATCCTAACCCATCTCAAACATAAATAAAAGCAATCCACTTCTAAACATTTTCTATATAGTCCCTGTCATGAATGTGAGTGGCATTTAAACTCCTATGGGTAATATCTATAATGGAAGCATTCATTTTTAGGTTGTCTCACATTATTGTCAGGGTCAATCAATGGGGCAGCTCCCACTTGTTTCAACCCAGAGTTATTTAAAATGTTAATAGAACCTTTGACTGACTGTAAAGTGCTCTCCCCCATCTCCAATTGTCATTTATTTAGCTTAGCCGGGTATCTGATTCAAAAGGCAAAAGGTGTGAAATTAAACTGCAGCAAGTAGCAAAAGCCAAACTTTCCGGCATGGTAGCCATAGTATAGCCACAGGGGGCTAAGCTTGAACAAGCTTAAGGAACAGATGTCATTTCCTATTCAATCATATTTCATATTAATTCATGGAAGGAATTATGTCATTTTTCCCAAATAATGTCAGCTGAGCTGGATCGAAGGCGTATCTTGTACATAAACTTTTTAGGATGATATCACAAGGAAGGTGAACTTGAGATTTTTATAAACTCAGAAATATATCATGTTTGGTATCTCTGAATTGTAAAATATTGCGCTGGTCACAAAACTGTTATATTTTTGTATGTGGCATTACGGTGTAGTGCACATATGAGGGAAATAGATACCAAAGTTTACCTCCAAAAAGCAGATACACCTCCCAGGAAGGGGAAAACACCCTCTAGGACCAAAACCACCCTGATTGAGCCGAGGGCATATTTATGGCAATGGACTCAGCCCACCAGTTTGCCATTTTACCATCACAAGGACACCACACTAGCCAATTGGGCAACTGCATATTGGCACCATCTTGGACTTTGCTCAAGGGCTTTACAGATGCCACAGACCTTTTCTTATTTATCCCATTAACTTTTAATGTGTGCTGTCTATCATGTTTGAATTATTTACCATAGCATTTTTCTTTATCTTTTTATGCACTCTTTTGTATTTTTAATAAATATAAAACTATTTCAAGGCTAATTATCCTATTCTGAGTATATCCCAAAGGAACCTTGCTTTTATAGTAACGTTACCATAAGAAATGACTGTTTAGATATATAGATCTGTGTATAGAGTGATCGAGGTGAATAATCTTTGCTTACAGGATCTTTAGATCCTTAGTTTTGACTTTAGTTTGAGTGCATTTTTCGATAGCTGAAAGGCGGATAGACAGACCAGAGTGGGGGATTGTGACAGTCCCTTGTTTCTCCACATGGATTCCTAATTGTCTAATTTCGGTTTAAAGGCACATCTGTATTGCCCAAGCTCCTCCCGCAACCCCTATTATTCAATTAGCAAAAGTGCTTATTGCAGAACAGGCTTGTGTCATTGGTTATGCCCTGGCAGAAGGAGGTGGAGCAACAACACTAAAGTCCATTAAAACTCCTTTAAACCTCCATTTTAAATAGAGATTCACACAATCCAATCAATGGGAAAATGAGGAATAACTACAAACTTTTAGCAAGATGCTTATTCATGAACTACAACAAAGGTATGTTTCTTCTGGTTAACTGGTGAAAAATAATTCAGTGGCGTATAATTCCAATATATATTGTCATAACTAGAGAACCGTGATACTTCTAAAGCCTCATACACACGTATGAGCTTTGCACCCACCCCGAGCGTGTTCACGCTGTGCGATAAACCCCCCTTTTGGCCGATAATCGCATTGTGTAGCGTTTGGGTTTGTTGTTATAAAGGAATGCACCCATAAACAAAAAACTGGGCAATTGTCAGTTACCTTCCCCCAACCCCAACTGGCATATTTTGCACTTTATTACCAGCATTGCTAATAATTATTGTTCCCATTCTGGCAGAGTAAGCTGGCCCCTCCCTCCATGCAGTCGATCAAGGCGTGACTGCTTACATCACAACCAATAATTAACCAATGTTTCACCTCTGCTGCCTCCTTCTGCACATGCTCAAACTTAGAAAAGCTCACTGAGCAGAGGGAGAAGGCAGATAACTTTGTCAGAAAGGAATAAAATGTATCATTAAATATCTGGTTACAAATACATGTATAAGTAAGGTAAAAATAGCAGTTGGGGCTGTTTGCAGATAACAGAAAGCCATCAGTTTGACATGCCCTTTAAGTCTATAAACTACTACATTTAACCTGTTCCATCCAGAACAAAACAGCAACACTCAACCAGTTCCAAGCTTTAAAGCCAATAAATAACATAATAAAAGACAGGACCGAAAAGGGAACCTGTACTGACCTTGTTAATAAGGTTATAGTGGTAGGTAAAAATCTGTTATAAGCAATTGCTGGTTTGATAACCTCTTGCGACTGTGTCAAATTATACAACATTGATTTATGAATATATAGTGGTCATAATCAGAGGAGGATAAAGCTATTTCTGTAGTTGAAGATGTTAGTCTACAGTGGAGTTAGATTGAGTAGCAGGGATGCAAATTTGTATTGACATATTTTGCCTTAATAATAATGGTGATGGTATCATAAGAGAGCACTTAACTCACCGACTCCTACACATCAGGGAATGTAAGAAACATGGATAGAAAATAGGATAGATAAGGAACGTAGCAGAACGGGCATTTTCTTATCTATAGTGTTGTTTATGTTTAAGAATTATGGATCTTTATCTCGATCATACCCTGTTTAAATTGCTGTTCACCCCATCATAAGAAATTATATAGTGGATATTGTACCCCCTTCTGTAAATTATAAGGATATTAGAAGTCACAGAGGAGTTCTGTACCATATAAACACGAGGCCGCAGGGTGAGTGCTTTTATAAAGGACATGAACTCTGAGGTGACTTTTGATATCCTTATAATTACAGTAAGGGTTTATTATTGATTATTACTACCCCTTCACCCTAATTCAAAGACTGACCTGTAAGCCTATGGTGCACTGGCAAGGTAATGGCAGACCCCCTCCCCACCTCCATGTGCCCCAACCTTGACAGAACACCCTCTCTGTCCAAAAGCCTCCCCAATCACTCTGCACAAGCCTGTCATGACCCCCTCCCCTTGTACAGACTCTCAAAAAACTCAGCCTCACCCTTTAACTCCTGCCAAAGGATAACACATTAATCAAGTGTGTGATGTGGTCGGGGCATGCTGAATAATGCACAAAGAGTGAAACCGGAGAACCAGAATGCGCTATCATTTGTATACTTACAGTTACCGGTGCAGCACAACTCACCTTATACCAAAGGTGATGTTGGCTTCCTCTTTAAATGTGGAGTGGACAGGAGTTAAGGGGTGAGGCTGGGTGTTTTTTGTGCTATACTTCCTGGTTATAATCGGCATGCTACTATGTAGTAATGTGATGATTATAAGGATTTATCAGCTAGGGGGTAGGTTTATAATAGGTACATCACCACCCAAAACCACAACAGTTAGAAGACTGACAGATGTAGAAACGTTTGATACAGCGAAATGTTCCTTCCTTTTTTCCTGCTTAAGCTCTTTACAAGTTTGCTCAAGGTTTTACAAGCCGCACGTGCTCAGAGAAGAAAGCTAGGGGAGTAGCATTCATCACTGGCTGTGGTGACACATTGGCTGTACATCCACTATTGACATCTGATAACCAGAAAAAAACAGGAATAAAGGTAACAGATCATTGAGCAGCATCTCATGTTTGGTTTACCAATGCACTTGAAAGTCTTTGTGGATTGTTGGGTCTATGTTTTATTTTATGAGTGCAAATCACACAGTTCTCTCAGGATGCAAGTCACGTGGTGTAATATTAATGTGTATTGATATTGTTTCCTCTCCATTGCAGCTTAGCGACTTATTGATTAACTATAACCCACACCAGTGAGATTGAACTATGTGCATTTTGAAAAGTTTTTTGTAGCCTGATAAAACAGATGCCAATATATTTGACATGGTTTCCATATCTCAGGTTTATTGTTTTTTTCTCTTTTGAAAGAACCAGATGCCAATCCATAATCTGTCTGACATTTTCAGTCTGTTATCTGCTAAAATTAAAGAAGAACTATAGTGCGTATACATTTTTTTCAAAACAGTTAAAATGAAAAGTACCTGGGGAGGGAGGGAGGTAGGATTGGTACTTTCTACCTCCCCATATAATTTCTATGAGGAGCGGCAGCAACAAGAAAAAGTGTTTCTCGCCAGGCTTCCTGAGTGCTTCAGCACTATCTTTAATACAGGAAGGTCCAGGACACTAACCTGGCAGATGAAACTGTATGTGCTATAGCTCCTCAACAAACAATATGACTAGTTAAAAGACATTCCATAAATAACCATTCTTTGTAATCTATCATTAGGCCAGTTCTCGATCCAAGTAACAATAGTAAGGTCTAGACTACTTACCTTAGTTAAAGGGAATGCTCACCCCCAACTAAATTCATATAAAGGCTTTTCAACCCCCCAAACCTTGACCCGCAAGGTTGAAATGTTTCGGTGGTGCTGAGATGCAGATTTTAGTTTGGAGGGTGGACATTCCCTTTAATAGTAACCCTCTATGAGGGGCAGTATCAAACAAAATCCAAATAAATCCCATCCATGCCCCCGAAAACTAGATTAAAACCTCTTCATAAACGGCAATCAGCATGTTTTGGTAGGGTCTATTACTTTAAATATATTTGAATATCTTATATCTTAATATTCCTTCTTAAAGCTTTCCTATTACGAAGTCAACTGACAGGTCTATAATTCCTGTTGGGAATGGGGTCCTTTTAAAATAAAAGCACCCCATCATCAATCTGCCAGTCACTCAAAACAAGACCGGACACAAGAAATCTAAAATAGCAAATACAGGGCATCTTGAAAAAGTTCTTTTAAATAACAGTCATTTCCTCCCAAGGTATTTGTATGCATTATTACAGAGAATGATTCTTCACCCTAGCTTTGATGCCTGCCGAACAGTTGAAGCAGAGGAGGGCAAAAAAGTATTGGATTACTACCAGTATCTTTTCATTTTCTTTACCTCTAAAAAGGCATCCAGCCGTATCTTAATTACCCATAAACTTGCCTATTTCATACCAGTCCATAAATTAAGTCCATACCGGACTTAACGCAATGAATATGGTGATGTCGCTGGTGCAGCGTTTCATTGCGTTAAATCCTGTATCACTTGAAAAGAGAAAAAAAACTTTTGAGCGAAGGTAAAAAGCGAACTTGGCAAAGCCTGAAATCGCCGATGATATGACAGTAAATGCTGGACCCTTATTAGTGTTGAGAAACACTGCACAATGTACTGACGCATTCCAAGAACCCCTGACAGGTTACATGGGCCTCAACTTGGCCGAACTTAAGGCACAGCCACACTGCAGATCACAATTGAGGTGTTCACGCTGGCACTTTTTTCTTAGAGATAGGGAAACCATGCGATTGCGCATAGAAATGCATATGGCATGCGTTAGCGATTCGCAAACAGATGCACATCACAACAACCCGAAATCGCACAATTTTGGTGGTGGCAGCATTTTAGGTACTTTAAAAATCGTTGTGCGCAAAGGCGAGTGCAAACGCGAAAAAATGCGCTAGTTTGGCCTAGCCCTAAGGGTGAAAAAAATGAACGCGGTTTATATACGATCAATGGTTACCGTGGCAATAGTGAAATGGCAATCACGCCGGTAACACTTTTAGCCACCGGCTATTACCGCTTTATAAATTGCTTTAATTTCAAATTGGCAAAAAAGCTGGCAATAACCGCAGCTAAACCTTTATAAATATGCCCCACATACTGCAGAAAAAACAGGCTAATAGACCTGGATAATGCTTCCTGGTCACAAAATATACAATTGACAGTGTTCTAAGTCTAAGTAAGCTTAAAAGATCTATTTTTGTAAGTGTTTCAATGTTATTCTCGAAATATCTCTCCTGAAACAATCTGTGTACAAGATTCAAACTGCACTTCCGAATCCCTATTAACAAGCAAGTGACAGGCGATTCATATGGTATGCCATTTTCAAGGACCTGTCATATGTTCCAAGCGTTTCTGACTAATGGTTTTAAACTGGGCTTTAAATGCTTCACGCCGTGTTAAATTGTTCGGTTTTCACTTTCGATAAAGATAAGGGAATACAGGGAAGTTTCTAATTATATCTGCCACTCCGGAATATATATGGGGATTTAATTGTTCCGATCTATACCAGGGCTGTCCTACTCTTTATTATTGTGTGAAAACCAATAGGGAAATCTAATAGATTTGCATTGCAAAGTGAATTTTGTTGAAATATAAATAAATACAGATAATCAGGGTTATTCAATAAAAGTTCTTATCGTTAAAATGGTGCTAATTTTGCCCCAACCAATCATGTTAGTTTTCAAATGTTAAATAACATCTGATTGGTTGGGCAAAATTAGCACCATTTTTAACGATAAGAACTTTTATTGAATGGATTGTGTTTTTCTCTGACTTTTTTGTGAAATTTCAAGATGCGATTTCTTGATATATTGAATATTGTCTGAAAAATGGCAGCCCATAATTCACCCATTTTGCATTAGCTATGTAAGATTATTTGCTATAACACAAGATATGACATCTGATCCTTATTTGTTACCTATATAAAGGTGTTGTATGCAGATTATTAGGCCTAAAAAGGGCAACTTTTAATTCTATTTGTCTTGGAACTTTCTGCTGCTTTTTACACTGTTGATAATGTAATGTAAATGTTTCCCTGTCTAGGCATGTGAAATGGGGTTTAAAGTATCTTTACTCAATTTTAAGTCATTTTTCAAAAAATAGTACATAGATCCCACTTCTCCAAAACCTTTTCATATTTTAAATCTTTGCAGTAGATTCTGAGAAATCATCATATTTAATACAAGCATTACAGGGAAAGCAGAAATTATAATATTGACCCATCCTGACCTCTTTGCCTGCCTGCCAGCACACTTTCTGCGACATTTAAGAGAATCAGCAGAGAAAAGACAGCAGGGGAAGGGAGGGGGAGATGAGTAAACAGACAGGGTCCATGGTGAGGCTGTGCGAACTTATAAGTGTCGCAGCACTACAAGAAGGCAGTGAGTAAGGGAGGGTGGGGGGGAATCAGGAGCACTACCTAAACATTAATAATTAATGACAAAGCAGCACATAAATATGTGAGTACCACCATTTTCCTTCTCTCAAATTGTAGTTTCAGATAATGTAAAGTTGTTGAGTGAGTATAGTGACCCTTTAACCCTAATTTTTTCTTACATTTCTTATTCTCTGCCTCTTATGGTAATAAGATTTATCTGCGCTCTTCCTTGGCCGGACTTCAGTGGAGAAAAAAAATGAAACACCTTAATGGGATCCTTGGACAATTGCTGTTCTCCAGGTACACTATTTATTTCAGAGATGGTATCATCTAATTGGGCTTTAAGTACAATTTATATGTATAATACCCCAGCTCCTCCTGAAAGGCCCATTGCCACCTAAACTAACTTCTGTATCAATTTTTATAAACTGTTTTCAAAAACAGTTAACATGAAAAGTAGCTGGGGCAGGGAGGAGGATTATGGTTTTCTACCTCCCAATAACATTTCTATGAGAGCTGCAGTGCAAAGAAAACTGCTTTTGCCAGGCTTCCTGAGTGCTTCAGCACTACTGTATGTTTAATACAGGAAGGCAAAGGACACTAACCTGGCAGATGAAAACTGTATGTACAGTACTGTGGCCCTCCACAAAACTATACTTTCCATTTTTAGAAAGTTGGTTTTTTTTAATTTATTGATGGGGCTTTTAATATTTTATGAACATCTAAAATCTAATGTAAAATCCAGTTTACATTATTAAGGAGTAAGAGTTATACTGTATGGCCAGCATTACTGTAGAACAACCTTAGCAGAGTTTCCACCATGTTTGGTGCTATAGTTCTTTCCAGAGACCTCTAGATAAAGAATATATGTTTTGCATTTAATCATTAGGTACTCATTGCAGAAAACCTTTTGACAAATCTGTGGTAATAATATTTCATGGAGAAGAAATATGAATGAGAATTCAATGCGATGACTTAATTCTCTAACCTGGGCTATTAAGCTGAAGATCAGTCATTTGAACTCTTGGGAAAATGATTTTATTTCACGTTTCTTCATACTTCTTAATTGTCATTTTTGGGCACCTTCATATACAGTAGGGCAACTGTGTGCCACAATGGCTAAAGAAAATCTGCAGAAAGTGCGTTTTATGTGTTTTATGGAGACGCATCACATGATCAGACCCTTTGCCCTTCATTGGACACAGGACTTCTGCTGTCTTTCTATCTGCTGGGACATAGGAAAGCCCACTCAACTCAACAGTTAATAATTAGCACCCCAAAAATCTGAATCATATTTTATAAGACACCACCAGGAAGAGCAGAGGATGCTGCTTAAATAAACACATTAAAATGGAAATATCTAAAGGAGAAATTATAGTGTGTATAAAGAATTTTTAAAAAAAAACATTTAAAATTAAAATACTTGGGACATGGATATAGAACTGGTAATTCCTACCTCCAATATTGATTCTGTGGGAGCACCAGCCCAAAAAAAACCGATTCTGACAGTCTTCCTCCCGGCTTCAGCTCTTTCTTTAATACAGGAATAGTCCAGGACTGACCTGGCAATGGAAACTGTAAGTTCTGTTACTTCTCAAAGAAATGATATTGTGAGGTAGGAATAATCAATCCGACCTCCCTGTTCTAGTACTTTCCATTTTTAATAGGTTAATTTTTAGATTATCGTTATCCTTTAAGAACAGTTTAAAGGAACTAAAGCATATGGCAAAATAATTAGGAAAGCACTTTAAACTGCAGTTTTACTTTAGTGTTTTGAGACCACAGTTGCCTTTAATGTTTGTCTCTACATGTTTCAACTTGATATTTTTAACATATTTTAATGAATATTAAAATGAATGTAGATACTTTAAAATTAAGAGTGGGATACATATTCAATGAACTCAGTACTAGGAAACTATTTTAAAATCCTCTTAAATGGTAATGTTGTAACTAATTTACCATAACCCGCTTTGAAAAATATATAACCCGTCCCGCTGAGCTGTCGTCTCTTCATTAAGAACATAATTTCCAGTCATGTCAAACTTATATACAGCGTAAATTAGTTTCTATACACGACCTTGCTGACCTTGTCGAATCCTTTGCTTTACCTGCTCATATTTTCAATTACCAACATTCTAGTCTTTATTTTTTACATTAAAATTACATTCAATTCTATTTTTAGTTTTCTCTGAAGGTTTACATTTGTTCGACCCTTTCTGATCCCATTGAATCTATTTAACATGTCTTTAGTTAATTGAACTAAAAGGGACAGTCCACCCACAAAATCTCCCCTTTTTTGTTTAAAGGACAACTCCACCCTCATAAGAACATCTTTTAGAAAGACAGCCTCTTTAAAATATGTTGCTATATCATAGTTTGTCCTATAATTCATTACTGTATGCCTGCTATGTTCTGATGCCTCATGGAAACTGAGCAATTTGAAAATCTTTACTGAGCAGTATTGAGCCTGGGCATGCTCAAAGAGCAGACAGGGCTTAACATTCAGTCATTGGCTGTGATGTCAACTGTCAAATCCATAACTGACAGTTGTAACTGGAAACTTGGAAGCAGAAAGGGAAACAGGACATTGTGCAGGATTCCAGACTAATATATTTCAGATTTCAAACTATTACCTTTTAGGGTTTTGGGGGGGTGATTACCTGTATCTAAGTTTTCATTTTAAGGCTGGACTTGCCCTTTAAATTATAATCCTCAAACCTATAGCACATTTTAAAAAATGTTGTGAATGGACTTAAGGGGGTAGACGAATAGATTTAGGTATCATCTGCATATACATTATATTTAAAGGGACAGTCCTCCCCCAAAAAATCACCCTTTTTCATTAAGGGTAACTGTGGTCTTCATACAAAGGTAAGTGTTGTGTCCTTAAAAACTTTCTCCTACCTTTCACACAAGTCTAGGAATATATTAACATAGTAACTGAGGTTGAATAAAGACATACATCCAACCTTTATACCCTTCTCTTTAACCCACCTAACGTTAATCCAGAGGAAGGCAAAAAAAAACAAACAAACTATAACTAACAGTAAGATTCAGAGAAGCTAGATGTCTCTAGCTTCTCTGGATCTCATGTTATAGGCTTGTAAATTACATTTCCTTTGTCAAGTTACAGACCTGCAACCATTTTCTTCCATTTCCTTTTACCTATGGACACCTTAGGGAGAGTGTATATATAGTGCTGTGACTTTAAGACTGAGCCAGCCTCTAGTCACAGGTTATGTGTTGATACATTGTTGTGCTTAGTGCTGTAAGTGTTGGACTCCATTTTGTTTATTGTGCTCTCTTGCTGTGAGAAGTTCTATGTTAATACTTCAGTAAAGCCTGTTCTTCAGAATACAGTTCCTGTGATTTCTTGTAACCTAAGTCCTTGCTAAATGGAAGCCAAATAAAGATTTCCACAAAATAAAACGACAGGAAACATAAAGCAAATTCAAGGCACCTGATCCACAAACTTACAAGGCAATGTGGACAGCAGCACAAACCAAAACATGTTCAGCTTATGGAGCAACATGTCAAATGTGGAGGGAAAAATCACTTTGCCAAATGCTGCAGAACAAAAAATCTGTTTAAAGCAAATGAGAAGTCAAAGAAATAGACTCTCTGTTTATGGTGTTTTACAGAAAACAAACCTATGTTCCCAGATCAGGATGATGCCTGGTATGCAGTATCACCATTGGAGAAACAATTGTCAAATCAGTAGATACTGGAGCAGAAGCTAATGTAAACCAATGCAACTGTAAAACCCTGTCTACTGTGCTAATAAAACCCACACCACTGTTCTTAGTCTCATATGGCGGCTTGAAACTGATTCCAAAAGGATGTACAACTTTACAGTTATAGCAAAAGGTCAGACATTAACCTACAGTTTTTCATTACCAATGAAACTACTGCCCCTATCCTAGGAAGGAAAGCGTGTGCAGATCTACAGCTCATAAAGAGAATAGATATGCGGGTACCAAACCACTTGCAACCAAACAAGACCTGATTACAATACCCTGAAGTATTTGAAGGACTTGGTAATTTTCCTGGGACACATCACATTCATTGATTCCACTGTCCCACCAATCATACATGGGTGCAGGAAAATTCCCTATACCGTTTAGACAAATTTAAACAAACCCTTTCTGAACTGCAACTGACAGGAGTTGTGTGTCCAGTGACTGTACCTACAGCTTGGGTAAACAGTCTTGTAATTACTGAAAAGAAGAATGGAAACCTCGAGTCTGCCTGGATCCCAGAGATCTTAATAAAGCTATAAAGTGGCAACATTATTCCATTCCTACACCTGAGGATGTCCTAGCTAAACTGAATGGAAAGCAATTCTTCACCATTTTAGATGAAAAGGATGGCTACTGGCAGGGTGTTCTGGATGAGCAATCTTCACGACTGTGCACATTTAACAAACATGGGGCCGCTCAAATATCAACGGCTACCATTGGAATTAAGTCTGCTAGTGAAGTGTTTCAAAAACAGAGGGCTTTGGAGACATTGAAGGCACCACATTAGCTGATACATGATCATAGCTGCTTCTACTAAAGAGGAAATGATAGAGAAAGGCAGGGCGAGCCAAAAATTAACATTAAGTTCAACAAAGAAAAAATTCAATACTTGGTGAAACAAGTTAAACAGGGCCACATTATAACCCCAGAGGGTGTCAAGCCAGATGATGCTAAAGTCTTAGCAGTCCTAAGCATGCCTACACCTCAGGATAAGAAAGGCCTGATGCGTTTTCTCGAAATAAAAGGTACTTAGCTCAATATATTCCCAATGAGGCAACCTTAACTGCACCTCTGAGACTGCTATTAAAGAAAGATACTGTGTGGCAGTGGGGGCCAGAACAAGATACAGCCCTAATCATTAAAACTCTGTCTGACAAAAGCTCCAGCTCTCACTTTCTTTAATCCATCCAAACACTTGAAATACAAGCTGATGCCTCAAAAGACGGGCTAGGAGCATGTCTTCTGCAAGAAAGGAAACCATAGTTATGCTTCAAGAGCACTATCATGTGCTGAACAAAACTAGCACAAATCGAAAAGGAACTGCTGGCAATCATATTTGCCACTAAGAAATTCCATCAGTACATCTATGGAGCTCATGTAAAAGTCAGATCATAAACCTCTGCAAGATTTCTATCAAGTCAAGACCTGCTACAAGCTTTAAAGAATGAAACTCAGAAAGATGATACTCTTAAAGCTGTTCAGGATATGCATGTGAATGGTTGGCCAAAGCATAGGAAACAATACCATCTACATTGTATCCATTTTGGTCAATGCGACCCCTATCCATAGCTGAAATGCTAAAAAGACTTCATACTGCTCACCAAGGAATACAACGCTCAAAAGCAAGAGCTAGAATGACTATGTGCTGGCCTGGCATGTCCAAAGACATTGAGCAAATGGTAGAACATTGTCCAGTTGCCAAGAGAATCTACCAGCCAACCAAAAAGAGACATTATTGTCACATGAGATACCAGAACTTCCTTGGCTTAAACTTGCTGTAGATATTTTTGATTTTAAAGGCCATGCATTTTTGCTGATTGTGGACTACTTTTCGAAATATCCAGAAATCCTGAGACTTAACAGATAAACATGTCATTGTCATTGCAAACTTAAAGCAGTGTTTGCGAGACACGGCATTCCTCGTTGATGGTTTCTGATAATATGCCCTTTCCAGCAGAGTATATGTACATTTTCATCCCAATGGGGCATTAGACTGGTTCATTCTAATCCTGGATATCCACAATCTAATGGTCAAGCGGAGAGGATGATTCAAACTGTGAAACTTCTCTTCAAGAAGTCCTATAGCACTGGTGTTGATCCAATTTGGCCCTTTTGCATCTCAGGAATACACCCATCTCTGGCACTCACGTTGCACCAGCTCAACTGCTGATGGGCAGAGTGTTGAGAAGAACTTTGCCTGAAACAACTAGAGTTCTTCAACCTAAAATGTATGTGAATGCTCACAAACAATTGTTGAAACTGCAGAAATCTCAAAGAAAGTACTACATCGTGGTGCTAAAGACGCCTATCTTTCATCAGGGAGACAGAGTGAGAATGCAAACCTCCCATGGATGGCAGCCTGCTGTTATTTCAAACCTACTGCTGAACCAGGTCATATACAGTAGTCACTGCTAAAGGAGTAAACTACCGCAGAAATAGACGTCATTTGAGATATGACACAACTGTTCCCGCTGGTGAAGATGAAATTAATCTACCAGAGGAAATCAACAGTACCTCTGAAATATCCCCAGAGTATCTTCCACAGCATTGGCTGTACTCAGAACAATTCAGTTATGAGTCGATGCAAGCAGCCCACCAAACAAAAGTCCAACAGTGTACCCGCTTTGGAAGATCTGTGAAAGTACCTGTCAATTACATGATTACATACTGAACTAAGTATAATGAGTAGATTTGTTTGATACAAAAATTAGTATAGACTCATGATGGGTAAACTTAATTAAAGATGGAGGATGTAATATATAGTGCTGTGACTTTAAGACTGAGCCAGCCTCTAGTCACAGGTTATGTGTTGATACATTGTTGTGTTAGTGCTGTAAGTGTTGGACTCCATTTTGTTTATGTGTGCTCTTTGCTGTTTAGAAGTTCTATGTTAATACTTCAGTAAAGCCTGTTCTTCAGAATACAGTTCCTGTGATTTCTTGTAACCTGGTTCACCAATTACCCACAAGCTCCAGTAATACAGTCAAAAGACAAGACAGAGAGAAAACTTTTTCAGGCTTGTGTCCATGTTAGAAATTATTTCGAAGTTTGGAGGTAGGGTATGTGCTTCTGACTTCTGTACTGGCCCCTAACTATAGAGCTCACTATCCAGTGGCTGCTGTGTCTCTCCTGTCAGCTACTCCAAGAACCCCTTCTTTCACCCTGCGCGAGATGCAGGAGGGGTGGGATACCTGCATTCCACAGTTCTCATACATCCTGCCTGGGCTAGTGCAACCTAGTACTTAATAGCCTACCAGTTTTTCTGTTTAGTTTACTTTAAATTCTGCTGCTCATGCTTTTTCACCAATATCTTCCATGCCCCAGACGTATGACAAGTCTATGATTAACAGGTGGACAGGGGTATTTTTACAAAAAATGATCTGATGCATTGTTCACAAATAGACCATATCAGAGGGCACACGGACAGAGAGGAAACACGGGGATAGAGAAGTGGTGAATGCGGATTTTTATTTTCACGCTCACTTGTTAAGACCACGCCCACTTTGTTAAGGTTACACCCATTTTAAAGACCATTATTCCCATTTTACATTGTTGCCTGCAATATTATTTATGAACTAGACATTAACCCCGTTACATTAACGGGCTCTAGACATGCTCCAACTCCCCGACGCACACCACAGACCGGTAAATATAAAATGTAACTGTGTCCAGTACACACACTTAAGATGCCCTCATGCCAGAGGGCACAGACTGGTAAAATATAATACCTTTAAGCCAAGCCCACACAGATTTGATCCCATATTAGACCCCATATTATATTCTGCATCAGTTGTTGCTTAAAACGTATTTCATTGTATTGACTATTGATATATTCACCCCATTCTCCCATGCTCAAATCCTTACACCTACCTATCTGTGCACTGTCTGGAAAAAGGCTGCCACTATTGCCACACAGCATGGCAGCTCCACACTCTGTCCTGCCTATATCCATATTTCTATCTCTGTGTCAGATGCAGCATGGCAGCTCCACACCATCTCTATTATCAGGATATAGACAGGATAGACATGGTGTGGAGCTGCCATGCTGCAATGTGACACAGAGATAGAAATTTGGATAAGGCAAGATAGGGATGGTGTGAAGTTGCCATACTGCTATGTGACACAATCTCTATCCTGCTTATATCCATATCTCCATCTCAGTGTGGATCTGCCATACTGCTATGTGACAGAGATGGAGATATGTATATAGGCAGGATAGGGATGGTGTGGAGCTGCCATACTGCTATATGACACAGAGATGGAGATATGTATATAGGCAGGATAGAGATGGTGTGAGCTGCCGTACTGCTATGTGACACAGAAATGGAGATATGTTATAGACAGGAAGAGATAGTGTGAAGCTGCCATATACTATGTGACACAGAAATGGAGATATGTATATAGGCAGGATAGAGATGGTGTGGAGCTGCCATACTACTATGTGACAAAGAGATGGAGATATGTATATAGACAGGATAGAGATGGTGTGGAGCTGCCATGCTGCCCCCATGGGGTAAGTAATAGCCCAGTAGTCTATTAGGTATTACCTACCCCATGTGAGTGCATGGTAGCAGAATGCATTCGGGCATGCTGGGAGTTGAGAGTAAACATGTGAAGTGACAAGGTTTCCCATCTTGCTATGCAGGTACCGGCCCAAGCAGCCCCCCAAGAGCAGTCACTATCAGTCCCTGTACACAGCAGTGAGACAGAGGGTAACAATGTCCCCCCATGGACCCTACAAATAGAAATGGGATCAGTATAACACAGTACAGAAGAGCTACAAGTCCAGGGAGGGGCGGGAAGGGGCGGAGCCACATAGACAGTAAAGCTGCATACTGACTGAGTCATGGGCCATGCAGCAGACATGCCCTGTTTGTCTTCTACTAGGAATTGAGTTGGTCTAGTGGCTGAATGCAGTATTGCAGGGAAAACATTTTTTTTTCTTCTCTCACTTCTGGGCCCCTTCCAAGTCCAGGCCCCATACTGGAGTACCCCCTTCCTCCCCCCCCCATTGGCGGCCTGTGTCAATCAGTAGATGTGATAATGACAGGTTCAGAAGGATAGTTTCAAGACGGGCTGGATAATTCTAACGTTACTGGTAGTAATTCAGTTCTAAATGCATTGTCAGGAAGGATTTTCCTTTCAGACTGGGTTTACTGCCTTCTCCTGGCATTATGGGTAGGGGTCAATGGTTTAACAAGAAAGATATGGCTTAATTAAATAAAGTTCCATATAGCTTGATTTCAAGTCACATTTGAGATTAACCAATATGAACTTTTGGCTTTCGATCCCATTAACTAAGATCATAACAATGCACCAACTTTGCTTTCTAAATAAAAACAAATCCCATGTGTTTTATTGGTTGGCAGAACATTCCTGCTGAGTTTTTTATATCCTACTCCATTTTCTTAATTAAGTATTGCGGCTTCCAATGGAAATCCCTTCAGGATGCTGCAGGGACATCTGAGGATGAAGAGCTGATGTAGTGCAGTCAGTTGTGTAAAGCTTGACTAGAGGATCTTCAGTAAACCCAAGGGAAGCTAGGGTGTTTTTATAGATATAAAGAACATTCATTTTCTAGAGATCTTAATAGTGCATCACCATTATTGGAAAACAGGCTTGAGATAAAACTGGGCAATAGCATAAGGGTTAAACAGGGAACTAAACCCATATTAACCCCCTCCATTATAGTACCAGGTTTAAGGAACTCTCCTCACCCCTGGGTTCTCAATAAATCATACAACATACATAAAGACATACATACATAAAGTTGTGCTTGCCAAGGTTGTTACCCCTCACCACCTTGCTGAGTCCATGACTCAATAGAAAGATGTGTTTTTTTGCACATATTCACATGAGCAGGCCCAGAAAAAAGCAGAGGTGGTTCTGGTAGATAACAGACATAGCTGTAGCAAACAATGCCAGGTAGCAACAGCTAGAGCTAGCAAGATATTTCTTGTATAAAGGGGGAATAGATCAAGGGAGAAAAATATATTCTCCCTCTTTACATGGCATGGGTAAGGCCTCATTGGAATATGGGTGCAGTTTTGGAATCCCATATACAGAAGGGACATTTGGAATGGAAGCAGTTCAGAGAAGGGCAACTAAATTAATAAGGGGAATGGAGGGGCTTGAATATGCAGGCAGATTAGACAAGTTAGGGCGTTTACATTAGAGAAGCGATGTTTGGTGGGGACATGATCACTTTATACAATATATTAATGGGCCATGTAAAACTTCTGGTGCATTGTTCACTAATAGGTCATATCAGAGGACAGTGGACATCCTTTAAGGTTGGGAGAAAAGAGTTTCATCTTCCGGTTAGGAAAGGTTCTTTACAGTGAGAACGGTGAAACTGTGGGAACTGTCTTCCAGCAGATGTGGCAATTAGGGATGGCGGTTCGCGGATCCGATGGATCGGCGGATTTATCCCGTTCGCGAACGGCGGATTTTTCCGGATTTTCCTCCTTCCGAACCATGGATTTCGTTATTTTCAAAAATTTTCGAAATTAAGAGGATGGTTCACCAATTACCCACAAGCTCCAGTAATACAGTCAAAAGACAACACATGGAGTCAGAAGTTGGAGTGCAACCAGATCACTGCTAGAATCAGTCCACAGAACTGTGAGTAACTGAAGCAAACTGTGCTGTTTATCAGAAGGGACTGGAACACAGATTGGTGTGTGGGCTTAATAATAACATGGAGCAGTTTAAACCTCCTAATGCTTTACTATTCTCTGGAAATCTCAGTGAAAACTGGAGGAGATGGGAGCAAAAATTACAGTTATACCTGACAGCAACTGGTGCTAGCAAGTTCCCAGAGGATCAGAAAATAGCCATCTTGCTGCACACTATAGGGGAAGAAGGTTTAGAGCTGTATAATACTATGAACATTAGGTATGAGGATCCTGATGCCCCTACAATGAATGAGCTAGTGGAAAGCTTAAGAAATCATTGCAACCCCAGAAAAAACAGTGTGTTTGAGAGAGATCAGTTCTGGACTCACCCCATGCCAGACAGTGGAGGGATAGACAGATTTGTCACAGAGCTGAAGCTAAAGGCTAAAGATTGTGAGTTTAAAGACACAGAAGATCTTATGCTCAGAGACAAAATTGTATTCAGCATCAGCAACTCTACTTTAAAAGAAAGACTGTTAGCTGACCCAGATCTAACCCTAGAAAGAGCAGTGTCAATCTGTAGAATTAAAGAAACAACAAAAGCACAAATTGAAGCCATGGGTGTAAACACCACTGAGAGGCACATGTAAGTCCTTGCTAAATGGAAGCCAAATAAAGAATTTCCACAAAATAAAACGACAGGAAACATAAAGCAAATTCAAGGCACCTGATCCACAAACTTACAAGTGCAAGCAATGTGGACAGCAGCACAAACCAAAACAGTGTTCAGCTTATGGAGCAACATGTCATAAATGTGGAGGGAAAAATCACTTTGCCAAATGCTGCAGAACAAAAAATCTGTTTAAAGCAAATGAGAAGTCAAGAGAAATAGACTCTCTGTTTATAGGTGTTTTACAGAAAACAACCCTATGTTCCCAGATTCAGGATGATGCCTGGTATGCAGATATCACCATTGGAGAAACAATTGTCAAATTCCAGCTAGATACTGGAGCAGAAGCTAATGTAATACCAATTGCAACTGTTAAAACCCTGTCTACTGTGCTAATAAAACCCACCAACACTGTCTTAGTCTCATATGGCGGCTTGAAACTGATTCCAAAAGGATGTACAACTTTACAAGTTATAGCAAAAGGTCAGACATGTAACCTACAGTTTTTCATTACCAATGAAACTACTGCCCCTATCCTAGGAAGGAAAGCGTGTGCAGATCTACAGCTCATAAAGAGAATAGATATGCTGGATACCAAACCACTTGCAACCAAACAAGACCTGATATCACAATACCCTGAAGTATTTGAAGGACTTGGTAATTTTCCTGGGACACATCACATTCACATTGATTCCACTGTCCCACCAATCATACATGGGTGCAGGAAAATTCCCTATACCATTCTAGACAAATTTAAACAAACCCTTTCTGAACTGCAACTGACAGGAGTTGTGTGTCCAGTGACTGTACCTACAGCTTGGGTAAACAGTCTTGTAATTACTGAAAAGAAGAATGGAAACCTCAGAGTCTGCCTGGATCCCAGAGATCTTAATAAAGCTATAAAGTGGCAACATTATTCCATTCCTACACCTGAGGATGTCCTAGCTAAACTGAATGGAAAGCAATTCTTCACCATTTTAGATGAAAAGGATGGCTACTGGCAGGTAGTTCTGGATGAGCAATCTTCACGACTGTGCACATTTAACACACCATGGGGCCGCTACAAATTCAATCGGCTACCATTGGAATTAAGTCTGCTAGTGAAGTGTTTCAACAAAAGAATGCAGAGGCTTTTGGAGACATTGAAGGCACCCACATTATAGCTGATGACATGATCATAGCTGCTTCTACTAAAGAGGAACATGATAACACTCTGAGACAAGTGATGGAGCGAGCCAAAAAACTTACCATTAAGTTCAACAAAGAAAAAATTCAATACTTGGTGAAACAAGTTAAGTACATGGGCCACATTATAACCCCAGAGGGTGTCAAGCCAGATGATGCTAAAGTCTTAGCAGTCCTAAGCATGCCTACACCTCAGGATAAGAAAGGCCTGATGCGTTTTCTCGAAATAATAAGGTACTTAGCTCAATATATTCCCAATGAGGCAACCTTAACTGCACCTCTGAGACTGCTATTAAAGAAAGATACTGTGTGGCAGTGGGGGCCAGAACAAGATACAGCCCTAAATTCATTAAAACTCTGTCTGACAAAAGCTCCAGCTCTCACTTTCTTTAATCCATCCAAACAACTTGAAATACAAGCTGATGCCTCAAAAGACGGGCTAGGAGCATGTCTTCTGCAAGAAAGGAAACCAATAGTATATGCTTCAAGAGCACTATCATGTGCTGAACAAAACTATGCACAAATCGAAAAGGAACTGCTGGCAATCATATTTGCCACTAAGAAATTCCATCAGTACATCTATGGAGCTCATGTAAAAGTCAGATCATAAACCTCTGCAAGCTATTCTATCAAGTCAAGACCTGCTACAAGCTTTAAAGAATGAAACTCAGAAAGATGATACTCTTAAAGCTGTTCAGGATATGCATGTGAATGGTTGGCCAAAGCATAGGAAACAAATACCATCTACATTGTATCCATTTTGGTCAATGCGACATTCCCTATCCATAGCTGAAATGCTAAAAAGACTTCATACTGCTCACCAAGGAATACAACGCTCAAAAGCAAGAGCTAGAATGACTATGTGCTGGCCTGGCATGTCCAAAGACATTGAGCAAATGGTAGAACATTGTCCAGTCTGCCAAGAGAATCTACCAGCCAACCAAAAAGAGACATTATTGTCACATGAGATACCAGAACTTCCTTGGCTTAAACTTGCTGTAGATATTTTTGATTTTAAAGGCCATGCATTTTTGCTGATTGTGGACTACTTTTCGAAATATCCAGAAATCCTGAGACTTACAGATAAAACATGTCATTGTCATTGCCAAACTTAAAGCAGTGTTTGCGAGACACGGCATTCCTCGTGAGATGGTTTCTGATAATATGCCCTTTTCCAGCAGAGATATATGTACATTTTCATCCCAATGGGGCATTAGACTGGTTCATTCTAATCCTGGATATCCACAATCTAATGGTCAAGCGGAGAGGATGATTCAAACTGTGAAACTTCTCTTCAAGAAGTCCTATAGCACTGGTGTTGATCCACATTTGGCCCTTTTGCATCTCAGGAATACACCCATCTCTGGCACTCACGTTGCACCAGCTCAACTGCTGATGGGCAGAGTGTTGAGAAGAACTTTGCCTGAAACAACTAGAGTTCTTCAACCTAAAATGTATGTGAATGCTCACAAACAATTGTTGAAACTGCAGAAATCTCAAAGAAAGTACTACAATCGTGGTGCTAAAGACTTGCCTATCTTTCATCAGGGAGACAGAGTGAGAATGCAAACCTCCCATGGATGGCAGCCTGCTGTTATTTCAAAACCTACTGCTGAACCACGGTCATATACAGTAGTCACTGCTAAAGGAGTAAACTACCGCAGAAATAGACGTCATTTGAGATATGACACAACTGTTCCCGCTGGTGAAGATGAAATTAATCTACCAGAGGAAATCAACAGTACCTCTGAAATAATCCCCAGAGTATCTTCCACAGCATTGGCTGTACCTCAAGACAATTCAGTTGATGAGTCGATGCAAGCAGCCCACCAAACAAAAGTCCAACAGTGTACCCGCTTGGGAAGATCTGTGAAAGTACCTGTCAAATTACATGATTACATACTGAACTAAGTATAATGAGTAGATTTGTTTGATACAAAAATTAGTATAGACTCATGATGGGTAAACTTAATTAAAGATGGAGGATGTAATATATAGTGCTGTGACTTTAAGACTGAGCCAGCCTCTAGTCACAGGTTATGTGTTGATACATTGTTGTGCTTAGTGCTGTAAGTGTTGGACTCCATTTTGTTTATTGTGCTCTCTTGCTGTTTAGAAGTTCTATGTTAATACTTCAGTAAAGCCTGTTCTTCAGAATACAGTTCCTGTGATTTCTTGTAACCTGGTTCACCAATTACCCACAAGCTCCAGTAATACAGTCAAAAGACAAGACAGAGAGAAAACTTTTTCAGGCTTGTGTCCAGCTTTAGAAATTATTTCGAAGTTTGGAGGTAGGGTATGTGCTTCTGACTTCTGTACTGGCCCCTAACTATAGAGCTCACTAATCCAGTGGCTGCTGTGTCTCTCCTGTCAGCTACTCCAAGAACCCCTTCTTTTTTCACCCTCCTGCGCGAGATGCAGGAGGGGTGGGATACCTGCATTCCACATGTTCTCATACTATCCTGCCTGGGCTAGTGCAACCTAGTACTTAATAGCCTACCAGTTTTTCTGTTTAGTTTACTTTAAATTCTGCTGCTCATGCTTTTTCACCCAATATCTTCCATGCCCCAGACGTATGACAAGTCTATATGATTAACAGAGGTGGACAGGGGTATGTTTATACAAACAATGATCTGATGCATTGTTCACAAATAGACCATATCAGAGGGCACACGGACAGAGGGAAACACGGGGATAGAGAAGTGGTGAATGCGGATTTTTATTTTCACGCTCACTTTGTTAAGACCACGCCCACTTTGTTAAGGTTACACCCATTTTAAAGACCATTATTCCCATTTTACATTGTTGCCTGCAATATTATTTATGAACTAGACATTAACCCCGTTACATTAACGGGCTCTAGACATGCTCCAACTCCCCGACGCACACACAGACCGGTAAATATAAAATGTAACTGTGTCCAGTACACACACTTAAGATGCCCTCATGCCCAGAGGGCACAGACTGGTAAATATATAATACCTTTAAGCCAAGCCCACACAGATTTGATCCCATATTAGACCCCATATTATATTCTGCATCAGTGTTGCTTAAAACGTATTTCATTTGTATTGACTATTGATATATTCACCCCATTCTCCATGCTCAAATCCTTACACCTACCTATCTGTGCACTGTCTGGAAAAAGGCTGCCACTATTGCCACACAGCATGGCAGCTCCACACTCTGTCCTGCCTATATCCATATTTCTATCTCTGTGTCAGATTGCAGCATGGCAGCTCCACACCATCTCTATTATCAGGATATAGACAGGATAGACATGGTGTGGAGCTGCCATGCTGCAATGTGACACAGAGATAGAAATTTGGATATAGGCAAGATAGGGATGGTGTGAAGTTGCCATACTGCTATGTGACACAATCTCTATCCTGCTTATATCCATATCTCCATCTCAGTGTGGATCTGCCATACTGCTATGTGACAGAGATGGAGATATGTATATAGGCAGGATAGGGATGGTGTGGAGCTGCCATACTGCTATATGACACAGAGATGGAGATATGTATATAGGCAGGATAGAGATGGTGTGGAGCTGCCGTACTGCTATGTGACACAGAAATGGAGATATGTATATAGACAGGATAGAGATAGTGTGAAGCTGCCATACTACTATGTGACACAGAAATGGAGATATGTATATAGGCAGGATAGAGATGGTGTGGAGCTGCCATACTACTATGTGACAAAGAGATGGAGATATGTATATAGACAGGATAGAGATGGTGTGGAGCTGCCATGCTGCCCCCATGGGGTAAGTAATAGCCCAGTAGCTCTATTAGGTTATTACCTACCCCATGTGCAGTGCATGGTAGCAGAATGCATTCAGGGCATGCTGGGAGTTGGAGTTAAACATGTGAAGTGACAAGGTTTCCCATCATTGCTATGCAGGTACCGGCCCAAGCAGCCCCCCAAGAGCAGTCACTATCAGTCCCTGTACACAGCAGTGAGACAGAGGGTAACAATGTCCCCCCATGGACCCTCACAAATAGAAATGGGATCAGTATAACACAGTACAGAAGAGCTACAAGTCCAGGGAGGGGCGGGAAGGGGCGGAGCCACATAGACAGTAAAGCTGCATACTGACTGAGTCATGGGCCATGCAGCAGACATGCCCTGTTTGTCTTCTCTATCTAGGAATTGAGTTGGTCTAGTGGCTGAATGCAGTATTGCAGGGAAAACATTTTTTTTTCTTCCTCTCACTCTCTGGGCCCCTTCCAAGTCCAGGCCCCATACTGGAGTACCCCCTTCCTCCCCCCCCCCATTGGCGGCCCTGTGTCAATCAGTAGATGTGATAATGACAGGTTCAGAAGGATAGTTTCAAGACTGGGCTGGATACATTTCTAACGTTACTGGTAGTAATTCAGTTCTAAATGCAATTTGTCAGGAAGGATTTTCCTTTCAGACTGGGTTTTACTGCCTTCTCCTGGCATTATGGGTAGGGTTCAATGGTTTAACAAGAAAGATATGGCTTAATTTAAATAAAGTTCCATATAGCTTGATTCAAGTCACATTTGAGATTAACCAATATGAACTTTTTGGCTTTCGATCCCATTTAACATAAGATCATACAATGCACCAACTTTGCTTTCTAAATAAAAACAAATCCCATGTGTTTTATTGGTTGGCAGAACATTCCTGCTGAGTTTTTATATCCTACTCCATTTTCTATAATTAAGTATTGCGGCTTTCCAATGGAAATCCCTTCAGGATGCTGCAGGGACATCTGCAGGATGAAGAGCTGATGTAGTGCAGTCAGTTGTGTAAAGCTTGACTAGAGGATCTTTTCAGTAACCCTAAGGGAAGCTAGGGCTGCTTTTTATAGATATAAAGAACATTCATTTTCTAGAGATCTTAATAGTGCATCACCATTATTGGAAAACAGGCTTGAGATAAAACTGGGCAATAGCATAAGGGTTAAACAGGGAACTAAACCCATATTAACCCCCTCCATTATAGTACCAGGTTTAAGGAACTCTCCTCACCCCTGGGTTCTCAATAAATCATACATACATACATAAAGACATACATACATAAAGTTGTGCTTGCCAAGGTTGTTACCCCTCACCACCTTGCTGAGTCCATGACTCAATAGAAAGATGTGTTTTTTGCACATATTCACATGAGCCAGGCCCCAGAAAAAAAGCAGAGGTGGTTCTGGTAGATAACAGACATAGCTGTAGCAAACAATGCCAGGTAGCAATGGCTAGAGCTAGCAAGATATTATCTTGTATAAAGAGGGGAATAGATTCAAGGGAGAAAAATATTATTCTCCCTCTTTACATGGCATGGGTAAGGCCTCATTTGGAATATGCGGTGCAGTTTTGGAATCCCATATACAGAAGGGACATCTTGGAAATGGAAGCAGTTCAGAGAAGGGCAACTAAATTAATAAGGGGAATGGAGGGGCTTGAATATGCAGGCAGATTAGACAAGTTAGGGCTGTTTACATTAGAGAAGCGATGTTTGCGTGGGGACATGATCACTTTATACAAATATATTAATGGGCCATGTAATAAACTCTCTGGTGCATTGTTCACTAATAGGTCATATCAGAGGACACGTGGACATCCTTTAAGGTTGGGAGAAAAGAAGTTTCATCTTCCGGTTAGGAAAGGTTTCTTTACAGTGAGAACGGTGAAACTGTGGAACTGTCTTCCAGCAGATGTGGCAATTAGGGATGGCCGGTTCGCGGATCCGATCCCGGATCCGCCGCGGATTTATCCCGTTCGCGAACGGCGGATTTTTCCGGATTTTCCTCCTTCCGAACCATGGATTTCTCGTATTTTCAAAAATTTTCGAAATTACGAGGATTTCCTGTATTTTCGGAAATACGTATTTTCGAAAATTTTCAAAATTACGAGGATTTCTTGTATTTTTGAAAATACATATTTTCGAAATTACGAAGATTTCTTTTATTTTCGAAAATACGTATTTTCGAACATTTTCGAAATTACGAGGATTTCTCGTATTTTCGAGGATTTTTTTTTCATTTTAATGGGTCCGCTCGCGGATTTTCGAAAATTCACGGATCTTCGAGCAAACCGGATTTTGCGAAGTTCAGACATCTCTAGTGGCAATAGCAAGTTCATTGAATAGCTTTAAAAGTGGGCTGGATAAGCTTCTAAAACTAAAATATATTGAGAATTACTGGTATTAATACATATACTGTAGTTCTGGTTGGTATAGGAATACTATATAATATTAAGAATTACTGGTATTAATACATATACTGTAGTTCTGGTTGGTACAGGGAATCTATATAATACTGAGAATTACTGGTATTAATACATATACTGTAGTTCTGGTTGGTACAGGGATACTATATAATATTGAGAATTACTGGTATTAATACATATACTGTAGTTCTGGGAGAGAAGCATGCGGTGCTTTATGGTACAGGGATACTATATAATATTGAGAATTACTGATTAATACATATACTGTATTCTGGTTGGTATAGGGAACTATATAATTGAGATTATGGTTAATACATATATGTAGTTCTGGTTGGTACAGGGATACTATATAATATTGAGAATTACTGGTATTAATACATAACTGTAGTTCTGGTTGGTACAGGGATACTATATAATATTGAGAATATTGGATAATAATAATATGTAGTTCTGGTTGGTACGGGATACCATATAATATTGAGAATTACTGGTATTAAACATATAAGTAGTCTGGTTGGTACAGGGACACTATATAATATTGAGAATTACTGGTATAATACATAACGTAGTTCTGGTTGGTACAGGGATATACTATATATATGAGAATTACTGGTATTAATAACATATACTGTAGTTCTGGTTGGTACAGGGATACTATATATATGGAGAATTACTGGTATTAATACATATACTGTAGTTCTGGTTGGTACAGGGATACTAATAATATTGAGAATTACTGGTATAATACATATACTGTAGTTCTGGTGGTACGGGATACTATATAATATTGAGAATTACTGGTATTAATACATATACTGTAGTTCTGGTTGGTACACAGGGAACTATATATATATTGAGAATTACTGGTATTAATACATATACTGTAGTTCTGGTTGGTACAGGGAATATATATATTGAGATTACTGGTATTAATACATATACTGTAGTTCTGGTTGGTACAGGGACACAAATATTGAGAATTACTGGTATTAATACATATACTGTAGTTCTGGTTGGTACAGGGATACTATATAATATTGAGAATTACTGGTATTAATACATATACTGAGTTCTGGTTGGTACAGGGATACTAATAATTATAGAATTACTGGTATAATACATATACTGTAGTTCTGGTTGGTACAGGGATACTATATAATATTGAGATTACTGGTATTAATACATATACTGTAGTTCTGGTTGGTACAGGGATACTATAAATATTGAGAATTACTGTGTATTAATACATATACTGTAGTTCTGGTGGTACGGGATAATATAATATTGAGAATTACTGGTATTAATACATAACTGTAGTCTGGTGTGTACAGGGAACTATATAATATTGAGAATTACTGGTATTAATACATATACTGTAGTTCTGGTTGGTACAGGGATACTATATAATATTGGAATTACTGGTATTAATACACATACTGTAGTCTGGTTGGTACAGGGACACTATATAATATTGAGAATTACTGGTATTAATACATATACTGTAGTTCTGGTTGGTACGGGATACTATAAATATGAGAATTACTGGTATAATACATATACTGTAGTTCTGGTTGGTACAGGGATACTATATAAATTGAGAATTACTGGGATTAATACATATACTGTAGTTCTGGTTGGTACCGAGGATACATATAATATTGAGAATTACTGTTGTATTAATAATATACTGTAGTTCTGGTTGGTTACAGGGATACTATATAATTTTGAGAATTACTGGTAAAACATATACTGTAGTTCTGGTTGGACAGGGATATTATAATATTGAGAATTACTGGTATTATACATATACTGTAGTTCTGGTGGTGGTACAGGGAACATATAATATTGAGAATTACTGGTATTAATACTATACTGTAGTTCTGGTTGGTACAGGGACACTATATAATATGAGAATTACGGTATTAATACATAACTGTAGTTCTGGTTGGTACAGGGATCTATATAATTTTGAGAATTACTGGTATTAATACATATACTGTAGTTCTGGTTGGTACAGGGATACTATATATATTGAGAATTACTGGTATTAATACATATACTGTAGTTCTGGTTGGTACGGGAACATATAATATTGAGAATTACTGGTATAATACAATATACTGTAGATCTGGTTGGTACAGGGATACTATATAATATTGAGAATTACTGGTATAATACATATACTGTAGTTCTGGTTGTACAGGAATACTATATAATATTGAGAATTACTGGTATTAATACAATATACTGTAGTTCTGGTTGGTACAGGGAACTATATAATATGAGAATTACTGGTATTATACTATACTGTAGTTCTGGTTGGTACAGGGATATATATAATATTGAGAATATTATGGTATTAATACATATACTGTAGTTCTGGTTGGTACAGGGGATACTATATATATGAGAATTACTGGTATTAATACATATACTGTAGTTCTGGTTGGTACGGGATACTATATATATGAGAATTACTGGTATTAATACATATACTGTAGTTCTGGTTGGTACAGGGATACTATATAATTTTGAGAATTACTGGTATTAATACAATACTGTTGAGTTCTGGTTGGTACAGGGATACATATATAATTGAGAATACTGGTATTAATACATATACTGTAGTTCTGGTTGTGTACAGGAGAACTATATATATGAGAATTACTGGTATTAATACATATACTGTAGTTCTGGTTGATACAGGGATACTATATAATATTGAGAATTACTGGTATTAATACATATACTGTAGTTCTGGTAGGTACAGGGATACTATATAATATTGAGAATTACTGGTATTAATACATATACTGTAATTCTGGTTGGTATAGGGACACTATATAATATTGAGAATTATTGGTATTAATACATATAATGTAGTTCTGGTTGGTACGGGGATACCATATAATATTGAGAATTACTGGTATTAATACATATACTGTAGATCTGGTTGGTACAGGGACACTATATAATATTGAGAATTACTGGTATTAATACATATACTGTAGTTCTGGTTTGTTACAGTTGGGCACACAGCATATATATTCTGAGAACATTAGCTGTATTTAATCACATATCCGTAGTTCGTTGGCTTTGGTACGATAAGTGAGCTATTATACTTGAAATTACTGGTATTAAATACATATACTTTTAGATCTGGTTGGTACAGGGAACATATAATTTGAGAATTACTGGTATTAATACATATCTGTAGTTCTGGTTGGTACGGGAACTATAAATAAATTGAGAATTACTGGTATTAATACATATACTGTAGTTTCTGGTTGGTACAGGATGAACTATATAATATTGGAGAAATGACGGGTATTAATACATACTCGTAGTTCTGGTTGGTACAGGGATACTATATAATATTGAGAATTACTGGTATTAATCATATACTTGTAGTTCGGTTGGTACAGGGATACTATAAAATATTGAGAATTACTGGTATTAATACATATACTGTAGTTCTGGTTGGTACGGGATACTATATAATATTGAGAATTACTGGTATTAAACATATACTGTAGATTCTGGTTGGTAACAGGGAACTATATAAATTGAGAATTACTGGTATTAATCATATACTGTAGTTCTGGTTACGGGGATACTATATAATATTGAGAATTACTGGTATTAATACATATACTGTAGATCTGGTTGGTACAGGACCTATATAATATGAGAATTACTGGTATTAATACATATACTGTATTCTGGTTGGTAGCGGGATACTATATAATTTGAAGATTACTGGTTATAATCATATACTGTATTTCTGGTTGGTACGGGACTATATAATATTGAGAATTACTGGTATTAATACATATACTGTAGTCTGGTTGGTACAGGATACTATAATATTGAGAATTACTGTTATTAATACATATACTGATACGTTCTGGTTGACAGGGATACTATATATTTTGGAGATTACTGTGTATAACATATACTGTAGTTTCTGGTTGGTACAGGATACTATATAATATTGAGAATTACTGGTATTATACATATACTGTAGTTCTGGTTGGTACAGGGACACTATATAAATTGAGAATTACTGGTATTATACTTACTGTAGTTCTGTTGGTACAGGGAACTAAATATAATATTGAGAATTACTGGTATTAATACATATACTGTAGTTCTGGTTGGTACAGGGATCACTAATAATTTGAGATTACTGGATTAATACATATACTGTAGTTCTGGTTTGGTACAGGGATCTATATAATTTGAGAATTACTGGTATTAATACATATACTGTAGTTCTGGTTGGTACGGGGATACTATATAATATTGAGAATTACTGGTATTAATACATATACTTTATCTGGTTGGTACAGGGATACTATTAATATTGAGAATTACTGGTATTAATACATATACTGTAGTTCTGGTTGTACAGGGATACTATATAATATTGAGAATTACTGGTATTAATACATATACTGTAGTTCTGGTTGGTACAGGGACACTATATAATATTGAGAATTACTGGTATTAATACATATACTGTAGTTCTGGTTGGTACAGGGATACTATAAATTTTGAGAATTACTGGTATTAATACATATACTGTATTTCTGGTTGGTACAGGGATACTATATAATATTGAGAATTACTGGTATTAATACATTACTGTAGTTCTGGTTGGTACAGGACACTATATAATATTGAGAATTACTGGTATTAATACATATACTGTAGTTCTGGTTGGTACAGGGATACTATATAATTTTGAGAATTACTGGTATAATACATATACTGTATTTCTGGTTGGTACAGGAATACTATATAATATTGAGAATTACTGGTATTAATACATATACTGTAGTTCTGGTTGGTACAGGGACACTATATAATATGAGAATTACTGGTATTAATACATATACTGTAGTTCTGGTTGGTCAGGGATACTATATAATTTGAGAATTACTGGTATTAATACATATACTGTAGTTTCTGGTTGGTACAGGGAAACTATATAATATTGAGAATTACTGGTATTATACATATCCTGTAGTTCTGGTTGGTACGGGGATACTATATAATATTGAGAATTACTGGTATTATACTATCTGTAGATCTGGTTGGTACAGGGATACTAATATATATTGAGAATTACTGGTATTAATACATATACTGTAGTTCTGGTTGTACAAGGATACTATATAATATTGAGAATTACTGGTATAATATACATATACTGTAGTTCTGGTTGGTACAGGATATTATATAATTTGAGATTTACTGGTATTAATACATATACTGTAGTTCTGGTTTGTACAGGGATACTATATAATATTGAGAATTACTGGTATTAATACATATACTGTAGTTCTGGTTGGTACAGGGATACTATATAATATTGAGAATTACTGGTATTAATACATATACTGTAGTTCTGGTTGGTGGTACTGTACAGGGATCCTTTCCAATTGCCGTTTGGAGTCAGGTAGGAATCCTTTTTTAGCTGCTTTTTTTTTGCCTTCCTACTATATTTGTAGGATAGTGTGTAAATATGGGTTTAGTTTTCATTTTAATTTAGATTTAAAATAGTTTTCCAAATGTTGAATCTGAGAAGTAAATTAATATCAATTAATAAAGTGTTTTAATTTTTGGAGGCAGTTCAGAAACTCTAAGATGATTAAAGGACATGTCTACCCTGGTCAGTTGTCGGTTACCTGCCCCCAACCCCAACAAATATATTTAGCATTACTAACCAGATATTTAATGATAATTATTGTCCCCATTCTGGCAGAGTAAGCTGGCTCCTGCCTCTATGCAGTTAATCAACGCTGTGACTGCTGACATCACAAGCAATAGTTTACTGCTGTTTCAACTGCTGCCTCCACTGCACATGCTCAAGCTTATAAAAAGCTCATTGAGCAGAGGGAAGAGGCAGATACCTTTGCCAGAAAGGAACATAACTTTTCATTAAATATCTGGTTACAAATACATGTAATAAACTGTTAAAAATAGAAGTTGGGGTTGCAGGCAGATAACTGACAAATCACCAGGAGGGAGGAAATGCCGTCTAATAATAGAATTAATTAAAGCATCTCCAGTGAGACAGTTATTCAAAAACTGCAGAAAGATGACAACTTATGAAGGACGCAATGAGTTAATTGCTTATTATGAGACTGGCGTTGTAATGTAACAATAAATTGAATGATGCAGCATGGTAGCTTTCTAGAGATGTGAAATTTGATAATTGTCATTGTAATTTTTCAAGAGAAAAGAGATTTAATGAGTAAGTTTTTTCTTACCTTCTCATCCCCTGCAGCATTGTTTTCATGTGACAGAAGGTCATAGCACAATGAGGATAAAATTACAATTATGTCTTTTCTACTCCTCCTAAATGGGTGTCAGTCACATTCCTTAAACAGACCTAATAACCATCGGTTTGAAAGAACAGATACATCTCCATCATCTCCCAATCTGAGCTTGTTCAGTATCAGATTAGAGATGGACTAGAACTCGAACCCGAGTTTGAGCCAAACTATTCAAATTCGAATGAATTCGGACTTCTCGAACTATCCCGGACCTGGATTTTTGATATTTTCGGACTTTCGATAAATACCGAATGTTCGACCGTTCGAATGTGCGATTAAAATGCCTATTATACCTATACGCGAGCATCAAATTCGCGAGTAAAGGGTCCATTGAAACCTATACACGAGCATCGAATCGGCGAGTAAAATGTCCATGGTATCTAGGTGCGAACGCGAGCATCAAATCCGTGAGTAAAGTGTCCATTAAAACCTATACGCGATCATCGAATCCGCAAGTAAAGTGTCCATGGTAAATAGGCGCGAACGTGAGCATCAAATCCGCAAGTAAAGTGTCCATTAAAACCTATACGCGAGCATCAAATCCGCAAAATGTCCATGGTATCTAGGCGCGAACGTGAGCATCGAATCCGCGAGTAAAATATCCATGGTATCTAGGCGCGAACATCGAATCTAAGAGTAAAGTGTCCATTAAAACCTATACGCGAGCATCGAATCCGCAAGTAAAATGTCCATGGTATCTAGGCGCAAGCATCAAATCCACGAGTAAAGTGTCCATTAAAACCTATACGCGAGCATCGAATCCGCAAGTAAAATGTCCATGGTATCTAGGGGCGAACGCGAGCATCGAATCCGCGAGTAAAGTGTCCATTAAAACCTATACGCCAGCATCGAATCTTTGAGTAAAATGTACATGGTACCTAGGCGCGAACGAGCTCGAAAATAGCGCGAGTGAGAGTAAAATTGATTTTTGGAAAGTCCTGGATATTGGAACATGTTCCCCAGACCATTTCCCAGGTCCCACAGCCATTTACATTAAGTTACCATTGATATTTTAATTGTATTTCATTAGAACTTTTTGAACTATTTGACTCCCATTGACTTTAATGGGTCCGTTTTCGAACTTTCGAACTATATGGAAAGTTCGGCCATCTCTATATCAGACATGAACGCACACACACAAATCTCAAAGCCTTTGTGACAGTTCATTATTACAACCTGAATAAAGGGCAAACCAGGTGTATGTAGAGACTTTCCTGAAAGAATTAACATGACGTTATTTCAAACACTCCAAAGGAATTTCATTTTAGAACAGACAGAGATTTTTATTAAAACCCTGAAGCATGGGGGGAAAAAAGCCATGGTCTAAAGAACAAAAGGATGAAACATCATTAAAATAACTTTTATAGAAAATTATGGATTTTGTCCCGCAAGTGGTTCCTTGGAATGTGTTGAAATTGGAACCGAAAAATAAAAATGTTGACATTAAAGCTAAACTAAACCAACATTTTTATATTCCATAATTTGAAAGCATCCCACCCGAAGAACACCAATACACTGTAAATTACCACTTTCAGTACTAGAGATGGCCGAACTTCATAAAGTTCGGCCTGTTTTCGAGCGTTCGAACTTCAGGAAAAGTTTGAAAGTTCGAAAACTGACCCATTAAAGTCAATGGGGAGGGATAGTTTGAAAGTTCGGATGATTTACAGATAAAATATCAATGGTAACTTACTGTAAATGGCTGTGGCACCTGGGAAATGGTCTGGGGAACATGTTACTATCACCAAAACCTGTATAAACACTTCTTAATTTATGATCGGGCAATTGTCGGGTTTGCGCAAGCTACATTCGAGCGTTACGGGCAATTTGAGGGTTACCGAACGATACTTTCTAGGTATATCTGTTGTATTCAATTAGATCAACTGGACTTGAAGTTTAGTTCTTGAAGGCGTTTTGCTAGTCATCCAACTGGCTTTCTTAATTCTGAATTGAGAAAGCCAGTCGGATGACTAGAAAACGCTTCAAGTCCAGTTGATCTAATTAATTACAACAGATATACCATGACCTGGATGAATGAAAACCTTCACAAGGATATATTCTTTAGCGAAAACGAAACGAAGGTTAGCAAAAACGAAAAAGATACATTCTAGGGTTACTGAACGATACATTCTAGGGTTACTGAACGATTCATTCTAGGGCTAGCAAACTGTCCTTAAATTCAATAATTATCGAAAATACAGCCGCAACAAAAAAAACTAACTACTTCGAATAGTTTGAGTTTGTCTGAACTCATAAAGGTCGGCCCGAACTCGGGTTCAAGTTCGGTTTTGTGTCCATCACTACTCAGTTCAAATAAATGTAAGAACTGGATAAGAAAACTGTGTGTATAAGCATTGTCTGTCTACCCCTTATGACCATAGTCACCTGCTCCCCTGACTAATTTGGACTGTAACAGGATTTGCTAAAAATGACTTGTGACCACACTGTGCGATACTGAAATTAAACACCCCATATTTGTACATTTCCTAGACTCACATCAATATAAGATAGGCATACAGTAGATAACTCATTTTACGTCAAGATGCTCTCCCTTCTGATTTAGTGTTGTTCTAAGGCTTTAGTTGTCCTTTACATTTGTACAACAAATTTCTCATTTTTAACACCAATTTTTTTTTTCATTGTTGACACCCCTTGCATTTGTAAAATATGTGAATTTCTGGCAACATATAAAAATAACCGATTTATGACTAGGGATGGCCGGTTCGCAGATCCGAACCCGGATCTGCCGCAGATTTATCCCGTTCGCGAACTGCAGATTTTTCCGGATTTTCCGCCTTCCGAACTTCCGAACCGCGGATTTCTCGTATTTTCGAAAATTTTCTAAATTACGGGGATTTACCTATTTTCGGAAATACGTATTTTCGAAAATTTTCGAAATTATGAGGATTTACCTATTTTCGGAAATACGTATTTCCGAAAATTTTCAAAATTACGAGGATTTCTCGTATTTTCGAGGATTTTTTATTTTAATGGGTCCGCTTGCGGATTTTCGAATTTTCAAATTTTTTCGAAAATTCGCGGATCCTCGAGCGGACCGGATTTTGCGAAGTTCGGACATCTCTATTTATGACGTGTAATTATAAGTTTATAGACTTTTAGTCAAAAAATCCAACTATTATGTAATGCTAATTCTTGGCTGTTGGTTATGGATCAAAGAGATTCCACGTTAATATAAACATGTTATTTTATGGTTGCCATCCTAAATGTTTATAGCACAATGGATAGTAGACTATGACTTATATAAGTATAAAAGACATAGATAGCAACCAAATTGGACCAATGGTACTCGTCGATGAACCTTAGATAGAGGGAAACAGTCCAAAAACGAATGGAATAGTTCACTCAGAACTTCAGTTTAACAATAGCGTGCATTAGCGTGCATGTGCGCTATAGTTACACTGAAGGCGAAGGGGGCTGGGACCTTTCAGTGGAGCTGGTGGTAGATTGTGCACAAGGTAAATTTCCTCTCTTCATTCCTGGCTCCTTCTAAATGAATTGAAGAAAGGGAGGTAAGGCATAGCTCCTTAACCTCCCATTTTTCAATGAATGCAGTAAAGGAATAGTTTAGTTTCTGAGTGAACTATTCCTTTAACACATTAGATTGCAAGCTAGATTACCATCCCTGTAAACTCACTTCCAATGTAGTTCCATATTCAACGTATACACTGTATAGTTTTATTTTTATAGCGGGATTCAGGTAGCAGCACTGTAGATTTTCACAATGCAGATACAAACATGAGTGCAAACACATAATATATCATTTATTTTAATATAATAAGCAATAAATAAATGTACAAATACACTAGAAAGATACACATAAAGCATCCATGGATTTAATAAACGTGCAGTGCGTGAAAACATGAGGAACGCTGTTCCTGTCCGTACAATCTAACCAGTTTCTGCAGAATTGAAATTCCGAATATCCAGTTCAAACCCAAATGATGCAAAATTTTAGATTTTTCATACACTTTCTTTTCGACTTTTCCGAAAAATTCTGCCGGATCTGCAGATCCAACAGTAAACCAGTCCGGAAACCGGGGCTCACCTCGTTTTCTAGGAACACAGGTAGAAACCCTAAGGTGTGTCATAGGCTGTTAGGATTAAAGGGGTATAAGGACTGAAACGGAGGAGGAATTGATGTTTGACAGACTCTTTTAAAGTGATCAGAATCGATCAATGAAGCTCACCAAAACGCTATTGTGTTCCACAACCCCACTAGCGGGAAGACACCCAACAGGTTTGCAAAATACTGTGTCTCCAGTTTTCTTGCAATGATTCGTTCTATTTCAATGAATGAGCTTGTCTTTCTCAACTGCTTCCAAATTCCATCTTTTTTATGTTCATTCGTTCTGCTAGACCACCTTACATTTCGTCTCCATATTTTCCTGCACTTCTTGTAAACTCCTTTCCACTTCCTTTTACTTTAAAGGTTAGGTCCCAAAATGCGCATCCTGCATTTCCTGTGATTTACCAAAAAACACACCCAAACTCAAACAGACCAGATACCCTCGAATTGTCAATAACCCTCAAAAGTAGTGTTTAGTAATCCTCGAATTGGCGATAACCCTTGAATGGATCGTTCAGTAATCTTCGAATTGGCGATAACCCTTGAATGGATCGTTCAGTAACCTTCGAATTGGCGTTAACCCTTGAATGGATCGTTCAGTAACCCTCGAATTGGCGATAACCCTTGAATGAGTTGAATGGACCGATATTTGCTCTGAGTAAATCTCCCCCTTAGTTTTTAAACAAGTTTTTGTGATTTGCACGTGTTCCCCAGACCATTTCCAAGGTCCCAGAGCCATTTACAGTGAGTAACCTACAGTAAGTCAATTTTAACGGTTATTTACTAGAACTTTTCAAACAAGTTTCTCCCGTTGACTTTAATAGGTTCGTTTTTGAACTGTTGAACTTTAGAACTTTTATTGAATTTCTAAAGTTTGGAAATGAACCGAACTTTAGGAAGTTTACCCAGCTCTACTCTTAACCTGCAAATGGACCAGAACGCGGACAAAACGCATTTTCTAAACAGAACACATAGTGGGACTTAATCATTATTTATTGCAGCCTCCAAACATCATTGAATCAAAAAACAGAGCAATTTAACTTCAAAACATATATCTGAGTCTTTCCTCTTGTTTTGCTGTGGCTGTTATTGTATCTAAATAACAAGAGGGTTATGTGACTTGTTTCCCAGAATTCCAGTTTCACAGATCCACTGTTTTAGCCACTTAATATAATGCTTTTCACATGTCCAGTCCTAAGATACTGCAGTAGCTTGTGCAGGTCACTGCCCACTAGAGGTCTCTAGCCAATCATGTAACAGTTCAGTACAGAAAATGCATATTGGAATTTTCATAAAGAAGCTCTTACACAACAGTTCAGCAAGTGGGTCCATGCAAACCTACAACCCCTCATGCGTGCGTGCCAGAGGTGTGTGGTGGTTGTGCGCCATGGGGTTAACAATTCTTTAAAGAATCTGGAGGCTGCTAGTGTCACCCAGGACTGCGTCAGTTTTGTGTGCAAATTTTATTAAAATTAGTGGTAGGTCCCACTACATGACAAAACTCAATGCGTTTGCATTTGTGTGCGCTTTTTGTCCATGCGTTGTGGTGCATTAGTGTGGTCCCACTAGGTCTGCAACAACATTTTATTCTCAATGGAAATCATTAAACGGTTTACCCACAATCCTTGGGAAAATAGTAAGCAGACAATAGTAAGCAGGCTATTGTGTCCACTTGTCTGCTTACTATATCTGCTTACTATTTTCCCCAAGGATTGTGGGTAAAGAGTTTAATGATTTCCATTGAGAATAAAATGTTGCAGACGTTGTGGGACCACAAAGGGGCATAGCCCTTACTGAGCATCTCAATGGCAACATTAAATCTCCACGGTGGCTGCAGGATATAGAGCGACTGTTGAGTCTTTTGGTAAATAGTCCCGGATGTATTTTGATCAGGTTCCTCCAGTCAGAATAAATAATATACTAAAAATTGTAAGAAATGAGAATAAAAGATATCCTGAAATTGGCATAAAACTATGAACACCGTATAAAGGTCATAGACCTAGTTTTGACCTTTTTTTTTTTTTTAGCAATTTTATAGCCATATTATTAGGCAGGAGGTACAATATGCCACCTATATTTGTCCGTATATGGCACCGCAAATTGAATTACATTTCATTTGTTAAAGCGGGTTCCTAATTTTTTGGGAAAGTAGAAGATTGACTTGTTCAGCAAGTACAAAGGTCTTTTTATTCTTAAATAAATGTGGATTAAACTTCTATTTGATTTTTTGCTGCAAGCATCCAAGTAACTGGTTTTCACTTCCAGCCTTCCTGAACCGTAAAGATTCTCCAAGTACAAATAGTCTGTTCTGTGTGTTAATTTGCCCTTAAGTTTAGAACCTGCCTGTCTGAAATATGCAATAGATGTTTACAGAACAAAACCAGACAGGCAAATTGCTCATGTACTCTCAATGAAATCCAGCAACTGTAGAAATGTCAGGCCAGTCAGAGTGTATTATTATCTCGGAAATTTGGTTTCTGGCTTAAACATTAAAATTGTAGGAAAATTCTAGTAGGATTTTCCGAGGGCTGTGTATAATCCTGGGATTCTTATTGAATTCCCAAGTCTACATGATCATTCCAGGAACTTTTATTGAATGAGATCAGCAGTTCCATAGGATGTGACCTGCAAACATCTGGGTCAGGGAGATAATTAGAATGTTTTTAAATGACTACTCCAGGCATAAAGTTCACATTGGGGGAGTTATAGGTCAGAGACATCTGGTAGGTTGTAGATACAATATCCTTCTTTTAGGAGAGGTTGAGTGGCACGTACTGATATCTATAAGGAACAGGCTCCATAATTTAAAAAAAAGTAAAATAAAAAGAGAGAAATAAAAGAGAGAAAAAATAACATAATAGCTTATTGTAGAACAAGTGTGTAAACACATTGGAATGGATGTAATAAGAGGGACTCGTTTTTGCTTGAGCTATCGACTTGCAGCAACCAACCAGATATTAGCGTTATCTAACATCTGATTGGTTGCTTTATTAGCACGAGGTAAACGTTTGCATCTCTTATCACATCGGACCCATAGTAATTTATAATTCTCCTTATTATGAAAACACTGGCAGCTGAGAATATCTGGTGGGCTAATGGATATAAACAATTTGCAGACACACATTTATATTAATCCTTAGTTTTAAATATTTACAAATCGTGTTGTCTATTTTCAGACGTTTATTGTCTGAGACAGTGTTTTAATATATATGTGTATATAGAAGTCTTTTTCACACCCACCCACTCACCCAGCTGAAAATCATATTCAACCCCATCCACTAAGATATTTCTCTGCTGCTTATTAGAATGCTTTACCGTTGATATGCTGAGCACAGAGATGACTCCTCTACAACTCGGCTACTGTACCTAGACATGCACCAATAATCAAATCATGCTGCTGCCAATTATTCTACATCTGCAGATATGTTATTGCTAAATCTTCTGCTATTTTATGAAATTTGCTGGGGAATAAGAATTTACAGCTGCTGCATAGATTAGGAATATATTTACATGCAAGTATCATATGTTATTTCGGTTTTTCTATCAATTTTTTTTTTTGCAGGCACAGATGTTTAGTTCATAATTGAATCTCAGTGTGCAAATATTAAACATTTTTTGGTACAATACTATTAATCAATGAACTATTGTACTGTGCAGAGTATTTCCCGTTTTGGACAGCGCTGTTTGTAATTTTTGGAAAGAAACTGCATTATTTTTTCTAAACTAAATGTGCTTTAGTGTGGTGGAGAACTTGACTTTTATTTGGTTCCCCACACTTAAGAAAGCAAATGTGCACATCTAGATTATGGAATGGCTACAATGGAGTTGCCATTTTAAAGGACAACTAGGCAGGGAGGTATGACTGATTACCGTATATACTCGAGTATAAGTTGATCCGAGTATAAGTCGAGGTACCTATTTTTACCTGAAATATTAGTAAAAACTAATTGACTTGAGTATAAGCCGAGGATAGAAATGATCACCACTACTGCCTTCTGATTCTGTATTGTTTTGTGGCTTAAGTTACCCTTAATTGGACAGCAGAATTCCCATACATTAATCCCATACAGTAATAGGCAAATCCAGTACCAGTACCCCCCAATTCCTTGGCAGATGTTTTCAAACTACAACTCCCAGCATGTTTTGGTTGCTGGGCATTGTAGTTTCTAAACATGTGGAGTGACAAGGTTTAATAAACTTTTAATTAAGCTAACTATCATTTACAATTCTCCTGACCTCCATATAGTAAAGGGCCCTCTGACCACCATATAGTAAAGGGCCCTCTGACCCCCCTCTAGTAAGGGCCCTCGACCCCATTAGTAAAGGGCACTCGACCCCCATATAGTAAAGGGCACTCTGACCCCCCCATATAGTAAGGGCACTCTGACCCCATTAAGTAAAGGGCACTCTGACCCGCATATAGGACAGCACACTCTGACCCCCCCATATAGTAAAGCACACTCTGACCCCCCAATAGTCAAGGGCACTCTGACCCCATATAGTAAAGCACACTCTGACCCCATATAGTCAAGGCACTCTGACCGCATAAGTAAAGCACCATCTGACCCCCATATAGTAAAGGGCACTCTGACCCGCATATAGTAAAGAACACTCTGACCCCATATAGTAAGACTCTCTGACCCATATAGTAAAGAGGCATCTGAACTCATTTAGTAAAGGGCACTCTGACCCCCAATAGTTAAAGGGCACTCTGACCCCTATATAGTAAAGGCACCTCTGACCCATAATAGTAAAGGCACTCTGACCCCCATATAGTAAAGGGCACTCTGACCCCCAATAGTAAAGGGCACTCTGACCCGCATATAGTAAAGTGCACTCTGACCCCCATATAGTAAAGGGCACTCCGACCCGCATATAGTAAAGGGCACTCTGACCCCATATAGTAAAGGGCAATCTGACCCCCATATAGTAAGGCACCTGCCCGATATAGTAAAGAACACTCTGACCCCATATAGTAAAGCACACTCTACCCCCATATAGAAAACACTCTGACCCGCATATAGAAAGGGCACTCTGACCGCATATAGTAAGCACACTCTGACCCCCATTAGTAAGCGCACTCGACGCGCATATAGTAAAGCACACTCTGACGCGCATATAGTAAAGCACACTCGACCCCATATAGTAAAGGACCTTGACCCGCATATAGTAAAGAACACTCTGACCCCATATAGTAAAGGGCATTCTGACCCCCATATAGTAAAGCACACTTTGACCCGCATATAGTAAGGGCATTGACCGATTAGTAAAGCACACTTGACCCCATAGAAAGGGCACTCTGACCCGCATATAGTAAAGCACACTCGCCCCATATAGTAAGCACCTCTGACCCCCATATAGTAAAGGGCACTCTGATCCGCATATAGTAAAGCACACTCTGACCATATGTAAAGGGCACTCGACCCCATATGTAAAGCACACTCTGACGCGCATATAGTAAAGCGCACTCTGACGCGCATATAGTAAGCACACTCTGACGCGCATATAGTAAAGCCACTCGTACCCCCATATAGTAAAGGGCACTCTGACCCGCATATAGCAAAGAACACTCTGACCCCATATAGTAAAGGGCATTCTGACCCCCATATAGTAAAGCACACTCTGACCCGCATATAGTAAAGGGCACTCTGACCCGCATATAGTAAAGCACACTCTGACCCCCATATGTAAAGGGCACTCTGACCCGCATATAGTAAAGCACACTCTGACCCCCATATAGTAAAGCACACTCTGACCCCCATATAGTAAAGGGCACTCTGATCCGCATATAGTAAAGCACACTCGACCCCATATAGTAAGGCACTCTGACCGCATATAGACACCTACGCATAGTAAAGCGCACTCTGACCCCTATAGTAAAGGGCACTCTGACCCCATATAGAAAGGCACTCTGACCCCCATATGTAAAGGGCACTCTGACCCGCATATGTAAAGAACACTCTGACCCCATATAGTAAAGGGCACTCTGACCCCCATATAGTAAGGGCACTCGACCCCCATATAGTAAAGCACATCTGACCCGCATATAGTAAAGGGCACTCTGACCCGCCCTAAGTAAGACACTCGACCCCATATAGTAAAGCGCACTCTGACGCGCATATAGTAAAGCACACTCTGACCACCATATAGTAAAGGGCACTCTGACCCCATATAGTAAAGGGCACTCTGACCCCCATATAGTAAAGGGCACTCTGACCACCATATAGTAAAGGGCACTCTGACCACCATATAGTAAAGGGCACTCTGACCCCCATATAGTAAAGGGCACTCTGACCCTATATAGTAAGGGGCACTGACCCCATATAGTAAAGCCACTCTGACCCCCATATAGTAAAGGGCACTCTGACCCCCATATAGTAAAGGGAATTTGACCCCCATATAGTAAAGGGCACTCTGACCCCCATATGAAAGGGCATCTGACCCCCATATGTAAAGGCACTCTGACCCCCATATAGTAAAGACACTCGACCCGATATTAAAGCACACTCTGACCCCCATATAGTAAGCACACTCTGACCCGCATATAGTAAAGGGACTCTGACCCGATATATAAAGCGCCCACTTGAACCCACATATAGTAAGCGCACTCTGACCCGCATATGTAAAGCGCACTCTGACCCCATTAGTAAAGCGCAATCTGACCCCCATTTAGTAAAGCGCATCTGACCCCATATAAAAGCACATCTGACCCGCATATAGTAAAGCACCACTCTGACCCCATATAGTAAAGGCACTCCTGACCCCATATAGTAAAGGCACTCTGACCCGCATATAGTAAAGAACACTCTGACCCCATATAGTAAAGACACTCTGACCCCCATATAGTAAAGGACTACTCTGACCCCATATAGTAAAGGGCACTCTGACCCCCATATAGTAAAGGGCACTCTGACCCCCATTAAGTAAAGGGCACTCTGACCCGCATATAGTAAAGCACACTCTGACCCCCATATAGTAAAGCACACTCTGACCCCCATATAGTCAAGGGCACTCTGACCCCCATATAGTAAAGCACACTCTGACCCCCATATAGTAAGGGCACCTGACCCCATATAGTAAAGCACACTCTGACCCCCCATATGTAAGGGCACTCTGACCCGCATATAGTAAAGAACACTCTGACCCCATATAGTAAAGGACTCTCTGACCCCATATAGTAGGGCACTCTGACCTTCATTTAGTAAAGGGCACTCTGACCCCCATATAGTAAAGGGCACTCTGACCCCCTATATAGTAAAGGGCATCTTCCCCCCTATAGTAAAGCCACTCTGACCCCCATATAGTAAAGGCACTCTGACCCCCATATAAAGGGCACTCTGACCCGCATATAGTAAAGTGCACTCTGACCCCCATATAGTAAAGGGCACTCTGACCCCCATATAGTAAAGGGCACTCTGACCCCCATATAGTAAAGGGCACTCTGACCCCCATATAGTAAAGGGCACTCTGACCCGCATATATAAAGAACACTCTGACCCCATATAGTAAAGCACACTCTGACCCCCATATAGTAAAGCACCCCTCTGACCCGCATATAGTAAAGGGCACTCTGACCCTCATAGATAAAGCACACTCTGACCCCCATATAGTAAAGCGCACTCTGACGCCGCCTATAGTAAAGCACCTCTGACCCGCATATAGTAACACACTGACCCTACCCCCATATAGTAAAGGCACTCTGACCCGCATATAGAAAGAACACTCTGACCCCATATAGTAAAGGGCATTCTGACCCCCATATAGTAAAGCACATCTGACCCGCATATAGTAAGGCCATTCTGACCCGCATAGATTAAAGCACACTCTGACCCCCATATAGTAAGGGCACTCTGACCCGCATATAGTAAAGCACACTCTGACCCCCATATAGTAAAGCACACTCTGACCCCCATATAGTAAAGGGCACTCTGATCCGCATATAGTAAAGCACACTCTGACCCCATATAGTAAAGGGCACTCTGACCCCCATATATTAAAGCACACTCTGACGCGCATATAGTAAAGCCGCACTCTGACGCGCATATAGTAAGCACACTCTGACCCATATAAAGCACCTCTGACCCCCATATAGTAAAGGGCACTCTGACCCGCATATAGTAAAGAACACTCTGACCCCATATAGTAAAGGGCATTCTGACCCCCATATAGTAAAGCACACTCTGACCCCATTAGTAAAGGCACTACTCTGACCCCATATGTAAGCACCCTCTACCCCCATATATAAGGGCACTCTGACCCCATATAGTAAAGCCACTCACTGACCCCATATAGCACACTCACCCCCATATAGTAGGCACTCTGATCCGCATATAGTAAAGCCACTCTGACCCCATATAGTAAAGGGCACTCTGACCCCCATATAGTAAGCACACTCTGACGCGCATATAGTAAGCGCACTCTGACCCCATATAGTAAGGGCACTCTGACCCCTATAGTAAAGGGCACTCTGACCCCCATATAGTAAAGGGCACTCTGACCCGCTATATTAAGAACACTCTGACCCCATATAGTAAAGGGCACTCTGACCCCCATATAGTAAAGGCCACTCTCCCCCATATGTAAAGCACACTCTGACCCGCATATAGTAAAGGGCACTCGACCCGCATATAGTAAGCACTATCTGACCCCATATAGTAAAGCGCACTCTGAACCGCATATAGTAAGCACACTCTGACCACCATATAGTAAAGGGCACTCTGACCACCATATAGTAAAGGCACTCTGACCCCCATATAGTAAAGGGCACTCTGACCACCATATAGTAAAGGGCACTCGACCCCATATAGTAAAGGGCACTCTGACCCCCTATAGTAAGGGCACTCTGTAAAGAGGGCACTCTGACCCCCATATAGTAAAGGCACACTCTGACCCCCATATAGTAAAGGGCACTCTGACCCCCATATAGTAAGGGCATTCTGACCCCCATATAGTAAAGGGCACTCTGACCCCCATATAGCAAAGGGCAGTCTGACCCCCATATAGTAAAGGGCACTCTGACCCCCATATAGTAAAGGACACTCTGACCCAATATAGTAAAGCACACTCTGACCCCCATATAGTAAAGCACACTCTGACCCGCATATAGTAAAGGGCACTCGACCCGCATATAGTAAAGCGCACTCTGACCCCCATATAGTAAAGCGCACTCTGACCCCAATAGTAAAGCGCACTCTGACCCCCCATTTAGTAAAGCGCACTCTGACCCCCATTTATTAAGCGCACTCTGACCCGCATATATAAAGCACACTCTGACCCGCATATAGTAAAGCACACTCTGACCCCCATATAGTAAAGGGCACTCTGACCCGCATATAGTAAAGAACACTCTGACCCCATATAGTAAAGGACTCTCTGACCCCATATAGTAAAGGGCACTCTGACCTTCATTTAGTAAAGGGCACTCTGACCCCCATATAGTAAAGGGCACTCTGACCCCTATATAGTAAAGGGCACTCTGACCCCCATATAGTAAAGCGCACTCTGACCCCCATATAGTAAAGGGCACTCTGACCCCCATATAGTAAAGTGCACTCTGACCCGCATATAGTAAAGTGCACTCTGACCCCCATATAGTAAAGGGCACTCTGACCCCCATATAGTAAAGGGCACTCTGACCCCCATATGTAAGGGCACTCTGACCCCCATATAGAAAGGGCACTCTGACCCGCAGATAGTAAAGCAACACTCTGACCCCATATAGTAAAGCACACTCTGACCCCATAATAGTAAACACACTCGACCCCATTAGAAAGGGCACTCTGACCCCAATAGTAAAGCACACTCTGACCCCCATATAGTAAAGCGCACCTGCCGCATATATAGCACACTCTGACCGCATATAGTAAAGCACACTCTGACCCCCATATATTAAAGGGCACTCTGACCCACCCGCATATAGAAAGAACACTCTGACCCCATATAGTAAAGGGCATCTCTGACCCCCATATAGTAAAGCACACTCTGACCCGCTATAGTAAAGGGCATCTGACCCGCATATAGTAAGCACACTTGACCCCCATAAAGTAAAGGGCACTCTGACCCGCATATAGTAGCACACTCGTGACCCCCATATAGTAAAGCACCTCTGACCCCCATATAGTAAAGGGCACTCTGATCCGCATATAGTAAAGCACACTCTGACCCCATATAGTAAAGGGCACTCTGACCCCCATATAGTAAAGCACACTCTGACGCGCATATAGTAAAGCGCACTCTGACGCGCATATAGTAAAGCACACTCTGACGCGCATATAGTAAAGCACACTCTGACCCCCATATAGTAAAGGGCACTCTGACCCTCATATAGTAAAGAACACTCTGACCCCATATAGTAAAGGGCATCTGACCCCCATATAGTAAAGCACACTCTGACCCGCATATAGTAAAGGGCACTCTGACCCGCATATAGTAAAGCACACTCTGACCCCCATATAGTAAAGGGCACTCTGACCCGCATATAGTAAGCACACTCTGACCCCCTATGTAAAGCACACTCTGACCCCCAAATAGTAAAGGGCACTCTGATCCGCATAAGTAAAGCACACTCTGACCCCCATATATTAAAGGGGCACTCTGACCCCATATAGTAAAGCACACTCTACGCGCATATAGTAAAGCGCACTCTGACCCCCATATGTAAGGGCACTCTGACCCCATATAGTAAAGGCACTCTGACCCCCATATATTAAAGGGCACTCTGACCCGCATATAGTAAAGACACTCTGACCCCATATAGTAAAGGGCACTCTGACCCCCATATAGTAAGGGCACTCTGACCCCCATATAGTAAAGCACACTCTGACCCGCATATAGTAAAGGGCACTCTGACCCGCATATAGTAAAGCACACTCTGACCCCATATAGTAAAGCGCACTCTGACGCGCATATAGTAAAGCACACTCTGACCACCATATAGTAAAGGGCACTCTGACCACCATATAGTAAAGGCACCTCGACCCCCATATAGTAAAGGGCACTCTGACCACCATATATAAAGGGCACCTCTGACCACCATATAGTAAAGGGCACTCTGACCCCCATATAGTAAAGGGCACTCTGACCCCTATATAGTAAGGGGCACTCTGACCCCCATATAGTAAAGCACACTCTGACCCCCATATAGTAAAGGGCACTCTGACCCCCATATAGTAAAGGGCATTCTGACCCCCATATAGTAAAGGGCACTCTGACCCCCATATAGTCAAAGGGCAGTCTGACCCCCCATATGTAAAGGGCACTCTGACCCCCAATATGTAAAGCACTCTGACCCGATATAGTAAAGCACACTCTGACCCCATATAGTAAAGCACACTCTGACCCGCATATAGTAAAGGGCACTCTGACCCGCATATAGTAAAGCGCACTCTGACCCCCATATAGTAAAGCGCACTCTGACCCGCATATAGTAAAGCGCACTCTGACCCCCATTTAGTAAAGCGCACTCTGACCCCCATTTAGTAAAGCGCACTCTGACCCGCATATAGTAAAGAACATTCTGACCCCATATAGTAAAGCACACTCTGACCCCATATAGTAAAGGACTCTCTGACCCCATATAGTAAAGGGCACTCTGACCCGCATATAGTAAAGAACACTCTGACCCGCATATAGTAAAGAACACTCTGACCCCATATAGTAAAGGACTCTCTGACCCCATATAGTAAAGGGCACTCTGACCCCATATAGTAAAGGGCACTCTGACCCCCATATATTAAAGGGCACTCTGACCCGCATATAGTAAAGGGCACTCTGACCCCCATATAGTAAAGGGCACTCTGACCCCCATAAGTAAAGGGCACTCTGACCCCTATATAGTAAAGGAGCACTCTGACCCCTATATAAAGGGCACTCTCCGACCCCCAATAGTAAAGGGAACTCTGACCCCCATATAGTAAAGGCACTCTGACCCGCATATAGTAAAGGGCACTCACCACCCATATAGTAAAGGCACTCTGACCCCCTATATAAAGGCCACTCGACCCCATATAGTAAAGGCACTCTGACCCCTATATAGTAAAGGGCCTGACCCCTATATGTAAAGGGCACTCTGACCCCATATAGTAAAGCGCACTCTGACCCCATATAGTAAAGCACACTCTGACCCCCATATAGTAAAGGGCACTCTGACCCCCATATAGTAAAGCACACTCTGACCCCCATATAGTAAAGGGCACTCTGACCCGCATATAGTAAAGCACACTCTGACCCCATATAGTAAAGGACTCTCTGACCCCATATAGTAAAGGGCACTCTGACCCCCATATAGCAAAGGGCAGTCTGACCCCCATATAGTAAAGACTCTCTGACCCCAATAGTTAAAAATGTCACCTGAGAGTTGTAGTTTCAAGCTGTCATTTGCACTGAACTAGCAGCCATTTTTTGCCCCAAATTGAGAAGACCCATCAGATGTACAGCATCCAGATAAGCAGTGACAGTGCTGAGTGAGTCCAGCAGCCTGACTACAAGAAGCAGGAAGGAGTGTAAAGGCAGATCAGCTCTTGTAACTTTCTATGCAGGTGAAGGAGTTTTTTTTAACACAGCACCACCTATTGGTTACTATCTGCAATTGCAGCATTTGGAGCTAAATTAAGACTTGGCCCGAGTATAAGCCGAGGTAAGGTTTTCAGTCTAATTTTAAAGCCTGAAAATCTCGGCTTATACTCGAGTATATACAGTATGTCCAACATCCTGATATTGTTTCGGAGCACCAGTTCAAGGCTTCCGGTCGGTCAGGAGAAAAGGTCTGTCGGTCACATTTAGCCATTACGAGCGTTACAATTGGCTGTAGTCGGCGGTCGGTCATGGCCGCAAGAAGAACCCATACCATAATTTGGACCGACCAACCAAAACACTGAAATGTCGGTCGGGCCCAATTATTTTATGGTGTGTACCCAGCTTACCTCTTGCCTGCAACGTTCTGAAACCGACTGGCGGGATCATTATGTGAACGATATTATGATTAATGTTTAGATAGAAAAAAGATATATCTGTACAAAGTAAGACAAAACCCCAAGATCTTCTGAAAGTATATCAATAGTAAAAAGACATGAGGCCATTAAATATTGGGACTAAGGTGGGTATATAGATTGCTGATAAGGCAGCACGGTGAGAAAGGATTGGATCGTGTGTACCCAGCTTTAGATTGATCATTAGACCAGTTCAACAATCTTTATATAAAATCAACCTGATCATCAGTAGCTGTGCAGTCTATTTTCGTCTATGGAGAAAGGAAAAGGGGCTTCTGTGGGCCCCAATGTCATTTAGCGATCTGGCAGGAATGATCACTAACCACTTCTGGGGAAGCCACCTAAATATTAGACTCTCAGTTGCAATTGGCTTTACCAAATAGCTAGCATTAAAATCAGGCAAAAGTTTAGACAGATATGAAATGTAATATGACTTTTTTTTAGCTATAGTTTAATAGACAAGTATAGTGAAGACAGAGCTAATAGTGTCCCAAGGTACATTGACCAATTAGAGCCGCTGGTCCCCTGGTGCTCAGAGGATCAGTCAGCTTCCTGCTACATCTAAGCTATCCTTCTCAACATCTTCAACTGAGATGGAATATATAAAACTATAATGAAAACGTAAGTACTTAAAGGGTAACTGTAGTCTCAAATTCTTCCAAACTAATATGGGTTATATAAAAAGCCTTCCATCTTACCTTCAAAATAAACCCTTAATCACATCTCTAGATAAAATTTGTGAGTAGTTATTGCTGGAAAGGTTCAGCAATATTACTTCCTGCTTGAACACTTCCTGTTTTCAGCCATGTGACCAGCTTATAGTCATGTGACCAGCCTCTGCCTGCATTAATAGGCTCCCCTTCCCAACTGTCAATCCCCCCCCCCCCCCCCAGGTACTTCCTGATTTCCCCATCATTAAGTCTTTACTGAGCATTCTTCTCCCCAGGGGCGGAGTAAGTTGATGTCACAACCTACTGGAAGCAGGAAGTTTGAACATTCACCCCAATGAAATTTCTCACAGGCTCCAGCCAGAGATGTGATTGTCGGCTCATTTTAAAAGAAATACTACAGGCTTTCATTGAACCCTAACTTGTTTTAAGACCACAGTTGTGCTTTAATTAAGGTAAGTCATGGGAAAATCTCATCCCTAAAAAGTCATATTGTTTATTTTACTCTTTCATCCTGACATCACACTTAGAATACACAGAATATTGCATTCACTTTAAATAGCTACATATTTTTTATAAAATAGAAAGCTCTTAATATAAGAAACAGAATAAATATAGTTAAAATGTGCTAATGGATTTATCTTAAACATGCAGGGATGACATCTTCCTAGTGCAAAAAGCACATCCACATTTATTATTTAGTCCCTTTCAGAGACATATTGGGACTGGTTACATTGCTACAAATCCCAAGTTCATTTTTATTTTACAAAATTTTAAGTTATCTTTATTTTAGAAAATTGGTTTTACAACAGTCACACAAGGTCATGCTAAAACAGGGGAAAAACTTTGTTTGTAGACAGGTTGAATGTAATGTAGGAATGCACATCTGATTTGTAGTAATGGACATATGGCTCAAAATTGTGTTGTACCCTTTAAACCCCCAATCAGATGACTCAAAGATGACCCAAACATCAGTGGTATCACTCAACACCACTGCCTTTAATACCTTCAAAAACTAGGTCAAATAATGTTTATTATCCATATACAGGGGTGTTCCTAGGGATTTTGACACCTGAAACAACTTTTAAATGTTGTCTGTCGGCAGACGGGGGAGCCGCACGTGAATCGGGCTTATCTTCATCAGCGAACATAGGCGTGGCGTGTGGAGGTGGGTATGGTGGGCTGGCTAATAATGACTGGTGAACTGGAGGGCTGACTTAACACTGACTGGTGGACTGTAGGCCTGACTGGTGCTGAAATGCGGTATTGCAGGAAGGAGGATTTTTTTTAACTGCCACCTTTTAAGTGTTCTGCAGGGGCACGCCATGAGCAAATGTTTCAGTTTGCTTCATGGAAGGGGCACCCCTGTCCATATATAAATTATAGATACCTTACTGTTATTGTATGCAAAGCATTCCTGTCATCATACCTTTCTCTGGGTTCCTAAATGCAGTTGATTTTAATTAGTCAGTATCACTGGAGACAGAAAAGTGGGTGTATCATTAGGTGTGTGTACCTGTGCCTTTGTGGGGTAGGAAGGTGTGTTTTTGCATTTATAACCATAAAACTAACTTATTTGATGATTTTGCCATGAAAACAGAAGACTGCACTGGGTGTAGGGGGTCATCAGTAGGTGTGTGTACTTGTGTGGAGTTAGTTTTTGCTTGGGGTTGGATGGTATATATTTGCATTTATGACCATAAACCTAATTAATTTGATGATTATGGTACGGTTGCCAAGAAAATGGAGGGGTGAGTATAGAGGGCATCAGTGCGTGGGCGTACCTGTGTCTGCGTGGGGTTGGAGGATATATATTTGTATTTATGACTGCAAAACAAACTTTTCTGATTATTGATCAAAATGAGTTTTTTGACTATAGTTACCCTTTAAGTATAGCAGCCAAAGAAATGGCAGGGTAGGTCAGTAGGTGTGTGCACGTGTGGGGTTGAGGGTATCAGTGTTTGTGTTTATGACCATAAAACTATTTTTTTTGATGATAGATCAAAATTAGTTTTTTGACTGTAGTTCTTCTTTAAGTATGGAAGGGTAGGTCAGTAGTTGCGTGTACCTGTGTCTGTGTGGGGGTATCAGTGTTTGTGTTTATGACCATAACACTGTTTCGATCACATGAGCTTTGAGATGGGTGAAACTGCAAAATCTGTTCTGTCTGCGGATTCACGGATTTTCTGAAAAATTTGAACATCCGTGGAAAAACCCATTAAAATCAACGGGAGAAAAAAACCAACACATATACGCCTAAATATAATGTAAAATAGCAATGGTAACTTACTGTACATGGCTCGGGGACCTGGGAAATGGTCTGGGGAACATGTACAAATATCTAGAACAGTTTTTACGAGCTTCCGCATTCTATTTTCAACCGCGTTCAAAATTTTCAGAAAATTCGATAATTTTCGAGTTTTCAAGGAATTTTCAAAAATGTTGTAAAAAATGATACAGTAACTTACTATAAATGGCTCTGGGACCTCAGAAATGGTCTGGGTAACAGACCAATCTGATTGTAACCAATTCTGTTAGTATACCAATCAGATTCTTTCTGAAATAAATGTAATGTATCCAATCAGAAATGCTTACAAATAAAGTTGAAGTTTTAAAATCCTCCAGATAGAAGTCTGTTGCTTGCAGTGTATATATTTTCAAGGACTGCGGAACGGTAACGGAGGGGGTAGATGAACTCTCCTCGTCTACTTTCTGTATAGGTTATGGAGCGCTAAAGTTGAGGAACATCAATTAGAATGTTCGATAATTATCGAAAATTCAATAATCATTAAAAGTTCAAAATCCGGAATAGTTTGGGTCCATTCAAACTGTTAAAGCTCGGTTACAAGTTTGGGTCTAGCCCAACTCTAGTAATGAACTTCCTACTGTGCTTCAGAACCCCCCCAACTCCCTTAAAAATTCTGCAGTTGCCCCTGGATTTGAAGCATTCCAATGGGCATTGTTAGGTGCCTGTATGACATCAGGCAAAGTCGGGACCAAGGAGGGTAAGCGTCCTCAGGGGAAGACAGGAGACACAGCAGAACTGTTAGATACTAGGCAGGATCAGGATAAGCTCAAGGCAGGAACAGGACAAGGTCCAAGGCAGGAACAGGATCCACAATACAAGGCAGGATCAGGATACTTCTTTTCAAGGCAGGATCCAGCAATAGCAGTAACTAGAACCCAGCACCACAGAAGAACAGCATCTTAGTGCTATAATTGGGCACCGGCCAAGTGAAGTGCCTCAATTGAAATTCTCGCGCCACCGGCACCTTCCGATGACGGCGTCCTTGCGTGACGTCACGTGCAAGGCATGATGACGTTGGTGTATGGAGTCACTGGGCACCGCCATCTTGGACGGACCGGAACGGCTGGAGAGGTGAGTAACTTTCCTGACAGTACCCCCTTCCCCAGGAGGGGCCACAGGACCCAAATGGCCAGGTTTCAAAGGAGGAGGAGGTCTCTGTTTTTTGTCAGCATAGGATTTCTGCATAGAACAAGACTTTTCAAGAAGACTCTTGGTAGCGCTCCAAATAGCAGACATTTGTGTGGCAAGGTCATTGGCTGCAGGAACGTCAGAGAGTAGAAAATCTTGAGGAAAAGCCATTGGATATTGACCATAAACAGTAAGGAACGGGGATCTTCCAGTTGAAGAATCTGTTTTAGAGGTGGCACTGACTACACAGACGGATGCAAAATCCTTCTTTGTGCATAGTGGGCCACCATACCAGTAAGTTGAGTAGTTGCATAGTCTTGAGGAATATAGATCATCCCAATGGGTGGCTCTACAGGAGGACTGAGAGGTTAATAATTGAGAGGTCAGGGGAGAATTAACAGTAGCAATTATCTTGAAGTCAGGAATGATTGGTTCTTCTGGCATGATTGAGGAGAAGCTCCTGGATAAGGCGTCAACCTTCCTGTTTTTTGAGCCGGGGCGATAGGTCAGGAGTGCCCGGCGAGCCTGCCAGGGGTTAAGCCTCTTGATGGTCTGGATAAATTCTAGATTCTTGTGATCGGTATGGATGGTAATAGGAAGGGAGATGCCTTCGAAAAGATGTTGCCACTCCTCCAAGGCCCATTTGACAGCCAGGAGCTCCCTGTTACCTATGTCATATTTCTGTTCGGAAGCAGAGAACTTTCTGGAGAAGTATGCACACGGATGAAGTTTGTGATCCGAATCAAGGCTTTGAGACAGAACTGCACCTGCTCCAATATTTGAGGCATCAACTTCAATGTAAAAAGGGAGGAGAGGGTTGACAAAGAACTGGAGCAGAATAAAAAGAGTCTTTCAGAGTTTGGAAGGCGTCCAGGGCTTGTGGAGACCAGGACTGGTGTTTCCCTCCTTTCTTGATTAAGGCTATGATGGGAGAGACTAAAGAAGAGAATCCTTTGATGAATTGTCTGTAATAGTTGGCAAACCCAATAAATCTCTGGATGGCCTTGGTGCCAGTAGGTAAAGGCCAGTCACGGATAGCAGAAATTTTATGGGATCCATTTCAAAGCCCTCCTGAGAAATGATATAACCCAGAAAAGGGACTTTGCAGACTTCAAAAAGACACTTGCCTAATTTGGCGTACAGGGAGTTTTGTCTGAGACGTGAGAGTACCTCCTTGACCATGGATCTTTATGAAAAAAAACAGTATATCGTCCAAATATACAACCACAGAACCACCCAGGAGGTCACAAAACAGATCATTAACAAATTCTTGAAAAACAGCTGGGGCATTGCAGAGGCCGAAAGGCATAACAAGATATTCGTACTGCCCATCCTGTGTGTTAAAAGCTGTTTTCCATTCATTCCCAGAATGAATTCGGATCAAGTTATAGGCAACACGCAAGTCCAGTTTAGTAAAAATTCTGGCTCTTCGTAGTTGTTCAAACAGTTCAGATATAAGTGGTAAAGGAGACTGTTTTTATAGAGATTTTATCTCAGCTGGAGATAATGGGTAAGTGCAGCCTCTAGGGGGCAAGGTTCCAGGCAGAAGCTTGATGGGGCAGTCGTATGCTCGATGAGGAAGAAGTTCCTCTGCCACATTTTTACAAAGTACGTCTGAAAATTCTTTGTATAGAGTAGGTGACTGAATAATTTTAATAGAATTGGCAAGAACAGGAGAGGGTGGGCGAAGACAATTTTTCTGGCAGGAAGAACTCCACTGGGAAATATGATTGGCATGCCAGTCAATAATGGGATTATGGCTCTTAAGCCAGAGGAGGCTTAGGACCATGGGAGTAGAAGGACAGTCTATAATGAAGAATGTAATGTATTCCTGGTGAATAGGACCAACCTGTAGGAGTATTTCAACAGTAGAGAGAGATATGATGTTGGTGGAAAGAGGTTTGTCATCAATAGAAAACACTCAGGGGGGTAGTCAAAGGTAGAAGGGGAATCTTGGATTGTCTGATGAAGGTAGAATCCAAAAAGTTGCCAGCTGCTCCGGAATCAATAAATGCCATCAGTTCCAAGGTAGTGTAATCAAAAGTAAGTTGCACAGGCAAAAGAAGACGTGAAGAATCTGGACGGATGAAGTTGGATATACTGCCCAGATGAGTCACCCCCCATTACTGGGCCGTGGTGTTTCTCTGTTTTACGGGCCAGAGTTCAGCAAAGTGGCCCCTACCACCACAATAGAGACAAAGGCCAGAATTGCGTCTTTGCAGCTTTTCTTCCTCAGAAAGATGGGCTCTACCAATCTGCATGGCTTCCTCTGAGGTAGACATTAGAGAAGCAGGAACGGTAGCTTGAAGTGGATGGTTAACAAAGCGTGGAGCAAATGGTGGGACGGGTCTCTTACTACGCTCCTTCTCAGCAAGACGTTCTCTAAGGCAAGTGTTAATTTTAATACTCAAAACAATAAGTTCATCCAAGGTGGTAGGTAATTTAGGTAATTCTCTGGAGACCAAATCATCTTTTAATTTGTCAAAGAAACCCTGCCAATAGGCAGCGACAAAGGCTTTATTGTTCCAGGTCAATTTTGCTACCAAGGTACGGAACTCTATGGCGAATTGAGCCGCAGTACGGTTATTTTGTCGTAACTGCAAAAGGCGTGTGGCGGCAGCAGTGGTTCGGCCAGTGGCGTCAAAAACAGACTTGAAGGTTGACAATGAGTTGTTAATAAGAGGAGAGTCCTTTCCCCACAAAGGTGAAGCCCATTCCAGTGGCTTCCCTTCCAACAGGTAAATAATGTAACCCACTTTGGCACGTTCAGAAACAAAGTGAGATGGCTGTAACTCAAACTGGATCAGGCACTGATTAACAAACCCTTTGTAAGTTTGTGGGTCCCCAGAATAATGAGAGGGGGGAGGGATTCGTCGCTCTTTAGAGTTTCCCTCTCGCAAGGGAATAGGTTGGGCCATGGTAGGTGCGCCGGGAGCAGCAGCCGGGGTGCATGCAACGACAGCATCTAGAGTTTGACCAATTCTGTTTTGCCGGTCTTCATAAGCATCTATCCGTGCCGTCATGTGCTGTAACAATTAGATACTAGGCAGGATCAGGATAAGCTCAAGGTAGTAACAGGACAAGGTCCAAGGCAGGAACAGGATCCACAATACAAGGCAGGATCAGGATACTTCTTTGCAAGGCAGGATCCAGCAATAGCAGGAACTAGAACCCAGCACCACATAAGAACAGCATCTTAGAGCTATAATAGGGCACCGGCCAAGGGAAGCGCCTCAATTTAATTTCTTGTGCCGCCGTGCCTTACAATGACGTCACGCCCCTTGTGCCTCGATACGGAAGCACCGGCGTCCTTGCGCGACGTCATGCACAAGGCGTGATGACGTCGGCATATGGAGTCACTGGGCGCCGCCATCTTGGACGGACCAGAACGGCTGGAGAGGTGAGTATCTTTCCTGTCAGGTATCAGGCATGTACAGCGCCAGAAGTGCACTATAATGGAGGGGCTACATAGCACTGGCTTTGTTTGGTTCAGTGGTAGAGTATCCACTGTCCGTGCATATTTACAGCCTTAGGCTAGTATATAGTAATTTTACTCTTCCAGCAATATGGTGATAAAATAAAGGATGCAGAAGAATCCCAGGTGCACATGTTCTACGTCTCTACTTTGCCCTTTATGTCAGGATTATTAAACAACTCATCCTTGGCATCTTTCTGCATGTAGTGCATGACACAAGTGACAATACAGCAGAGAATACTAATTATAAACGTTTTCAAATGTTCAAATCAAGAGGAAATTTCAAGAGCAGCTGAGTGGGTTGCTGCATGGATTTCTCTAACGCTCGATAAAACACAGGTGCAGATTCCTACATTACCCATAATTGCCAGCACATGTTTGTATATATAGATCATTGTCTCTAGTTGCCTTCAGTGTCTTAAAAAAATCCAGTTTCTCTTTAAACAGTTTAATCTCTAAACCCAAAGGAAAGCGACTATCGCATGCATCGGTGCATGTTTTTAGGAAGCCACTTGCTCTATACAGATAGAACTGCAGGAGCTATTAATACCAAATGTCTTTGTTGATTGTTGCCTTGTTAACCTAAGACTTCTCTTTTCCCATTGCCAGATCTTATAGTACAAACTCTTAAAATGTACTAGGTAATGAAAAGCAATGGTACTGTAGATTATATAGAAATGTATACAATCGACATTACTGAAGATAGGGCAAGGTACACATTATGTGAAAAGCTCACTCAGTTTGCCGGCAAGTCTATGGTGGCCCTATCCTGTGAACGGCGATCGAGAGCACTAGCGAGGAGTAAGAATTAAAGTGACAAAACATTAGCATTTCGTTAAGCCAGCGGCACCGCATTGAAATTCCGCCAAACTTTTTCAAACACAATTGAAGCAGAATTTTAAAATTTTTCAACCAAAACTTTGGATTTTTCTACTACTTTTATTAAACTTTTGACCAAGATTTTCAACCACAAATTTTGAATTTCTGCCCTATCGAAAGAGGAGATTAGGGATATGATCACTTTATACAAATATCTTAATATATATTTAAAATATATTAATTATGTAATAAAGTCTCTGGTGCATTGTTCACCAACAGATCATATCAGAGAAATTTTGGTCATCAAGTGTATCTCCCCAGGGAAAAAAATTGGGGGCATTTAGTTTTATTGAAGAACGGTGGGTAAAGGAGCTGTGTCTTACCTCCCGTTCTTCAATAAACCTGCAGGAGCCAGGAGAGAAGGTAAGGTACTTACCCAATCGCTCACTCCTCCTCCGCGTAGTCTGACAGGTCCAAACGGACTCTGTATTCTGCATACAGATAAACAGCTACAGATAAACAGCTAGACGGTAACACACTACAGATATACAGATAGACGGTAATATACAACGCTAGATGGTAACACACAGCAGATAAACATCTAGACGGTAATATACAATGCTAGATGGTAACACACAACAGATAAACCGCTAGACGGTAATATACAATGCTAGATGGTAACACACAACAGATAAACAGCTAGACAGTAATATACAACGCTAGATGGTAACACACAACAGATAAACAGCTAGACGGTAATATACAATGCTAGATGGTAACAACAACAGATAAACACTAACGTTATACAAACCTAGATGGTAACACACACAGATAAACAGCTAGACGTAATATACAACAGATAAACAGCTAGACAGTAACACACAACATAT
>CM033469.1:389614542-389776765 GCA_019447015.1 Hymenochirus boettgeri | reverse complement strand
GTAACACACAACAGATAAACAGCTAGACGGTAATATACAACGCTAGATGGTAACACACAACAGATAAACAGCTAGACGGTAATATACAATGCTAGATGGTAACACACAACAGATAAACAGCTAGATGGTAATATACAATGCTAGATGGTAACACACAACAGATAAACAGCTAGACGGTAATATACAACGCTAGATGGTAAACACCACAAACAGATAAACAGCTAGACGGTAATATCAATGCTAGATGGTAACACACAACAGATAAAGAGAATATACAGCTAGACATGTAACACACAACAGATAAAACAGCTAGACGGTACAACGCAAACAACAGATAAACAGCTAGACGGTAATATACAACGCTAATGGGAACACACAACAGATAAACAGCTAGACGGTAATATACAACGCTAGATGGTAACACACAACAGATAAACAGCTAGACGGTAATATACAACAGATAAACAGCTAGACAGTAACACACAACAGATAAACAGCTAGACGGTAACACACAACAGATAAACAGATAGACGGTAATATACAACGCTAAATGGTAACACACAACAGATAAACAGCTAGACGGTAATATACAACGCTAGATGGTAACACACAACAAAGATAACAGCTATGCGGTAATATACATGCTAGATGGTAACACACAACAGATAAACAGCTAGATGGTAATATACAGCTAGATGGTAACACACAACAGATAAACGCTAGACGGTATATACAACGCTAGACGGTAACACACAAATAAACAGTAATAACATCAGATAAATCTTGTTTTAAATCTGTAAGTTTATTTTGTGTTTTTTAACCACAGTTGGCATTCTATGTGAAGTGCTGCATGAAAGCAGAAAGTGTATTTAACAGAATAATGGAGGCTACAAACAACAGCAATGACTAAATACAGATGTTGGGAGGCTGAAAATATGAATGTGAACTTGTTACCTGAAATAAAATCCCCGTACAATAGTCAATGGTTTATTTTAGCTGCATGATTGTGACAATGTAATAAATAAATCGTAAATATTAAATGGAATGCACTTTACGAATGAAAAATAATGCTAGATATGACTTCAGTTTTTATCTTTAGAAAGAAATATGTAAAAAGCCGGCATACTTGCAATGTAAATATTTAAAAAGATATTCATACATGCATGTAAATATGTAAAAAATCTGGTCATGCATGCAATGTAAATATGTAAAAAGAAATTCCTACATGCAATGTAATATGTAAAAAGACTTCATACATGCATGTAAATTATACAAATCTGGTCATACATGCAATGTAAATATGTAAAAGCCATTCTAAATGCATGTATATATGTAAAAATCCGGTCATACTTGCAATGTTAATATGTAAAAATCCTGTCATACATGTAATGTAAATATGTAAAAATCCATCACTGCATCCACACCTGCATTCAGAAGGTCCCTAAACCTGGCTGTCAAATGCTAATGGGACTTTCCAGGGTACATAATTGCCAACAGATTCTTGTACAAGTCAATTAACAGTCTTTAAAATTGACAGGGTTATTCAATAAAGGTCTTGCCGTTTAAAATGGTGATAATTTTGCCCCAACCAATCAGATTGTAGCTTTAAAATGTTAAATAGATCTGATTGGATGGGGCAAATTAGCACCATTTAAACTATAAGACCTTTAATTGAATCTCCCTGTGAATGCCTTAGCAATTCAACCTAAAGTTATCTAGTATGTTGAAGCATTTACAGGGAGATTCAATAAAAGTTCTTATTGTTTAAAATGGTGCTAATTTTACCCAACCAATAAGATCTTATTTAACATTAAAGCTAACATCTGATTGGTTGGTGCTAAATTAGCACCATTTTAAATGATAAGAAATGTTATTGAATCTCCCTGATTGTCTTTATCCTTGTACGTATTTATATTTTAGCTCTTGGGATTGAAATGACAGTTTACTAGAATAACAGCAAGCTATTTCCTTTATGTCAAATTCTAACTTTCATTCCATTCCTTCTCTTTTCACTATTACTTGTACATTTAGTCCATTAAAGAAATATTTTATTGAAAAACAGCAAAGCATTACAAAAAGAAAACCCACAAACAAATAATGAAGCTTCTGACCATTGCTGGGTTTAATTCTAATGTAAACTCATTCAGACCTTGGGCAGGTCACTTCCATTTTAATTCTAAGGCAGTTATTTACTATGCTTGGGAAATTCAGTTCACAGTAGAATAATTAGCAAGACCACATGAGAATAAAGCTTCGAGCTAGTGTCTTGAAAACCAAATGAATAGAGATGGCTAAAGTTGGTTCATTTCGAACAGCCGAATTTCAGTAAAAGTTTGGAAGTTCAATAGTTGAAAACTGACCCATTAAAGTCAATGAGAGTCAAATATTTTGGATTAAATACAGTTAAAATAGCAATGATAATGTAAATGGCTGTGGGACCTGGGAAAATGGTCTGGGGAACATGTACATATCATCAAAACATGTTTAAACACTAACTTATCTCACAATCTGGCAATTGCCGAGTTATTGCATGCTACATTCGAGGGTTATGGCCTATTCAAGGGTTCCCGAATGCTACATTCGAGGGTTACCGAACGATACATTCGGGGTCACCGAACGATACTTCGAGGGTTACGAACGATACATTCGAGGGTTAACGAACAATACATTCGAGGGTTACCGAACAATACATTCGAGGGTTAACGATACGATACATTCGAGGGTTACCAAATGATACATTTGAGGGTGTACAGAAACACATTCGAGGGTTACCGAACAAACATTCGAGGGTACCGAACAATACATTCGAGGGTTACGAACAATACATTCGAGGGTTACCGAACAATACATTCGAGGGTTACCGAACGATACATTTGAGGGTTACCGAACGATACATTCGAGGGTTACCAAATGATACATTTGAGGGTTACAGAACACATTCGAGGGTTACCGAACAATACATTCGAGGGTTACCGAACAATACATTCGAGGGTTACCGAACCGATACATTTGAGGGGTTACCGAACGATACATTCGAGGGTTACCAAATGATACATTGAGGGTTACAGAACACATTCGAGGGTTACCGAACAATACATTCGAGGGTTACCGAACAATAATTTGGGGTACGAATGATACATTCAAGGGTTACCGAACAATACATTCGAGGGTTACCGAACGATACATTCGAGGGTTACCGAACGATACACTTCGAGGGGTTACGAACGATCATTCGAGGGTTACCGAAAGATACATCGAGGGTTACCGAACAGATACATTCGAGGGTTACCGAACGATACATTCGAGGGGTTACCGAACAATACATTCGAGGGTTACCAACAATACATTTCGAGGGTTACCGAATGATACATTCAGGGTTACCGAACAATATCATTGAGGGTTACCGAACGATACATTCGGGGTTACCGAACGATACATTCGGGGGTACGAGGGTTACCGCAAACATTCGAGGGTTACCGAACATACATTCGAGGGTTACCGAACCTATACATTCGAGGGTTACCGAACATACATTGAGGGGTACCGAAAGATACATTCGAGGGTTACCGAAACGATACATTCGAGGGTTACCGAAACAATACATTCGAGGGTTACCGAACGATACATTCGGGGTTACGAACGATACATCGAGGGTTACCGAACGATCAATTCGAGGTGGGTTACCGAACGATACATTCGAGGGTACCGAATGATACATTCGAGGGTTACCGAATGATACATTCGAGGGTATCTGTTGTAGTCAATCCTAGATCAACTGACTTGAAATGTAGTTCTGAAGAAGTTTCGTAGTCATCCGATGGCTTTCTCATTCAGAAGATGTTCAAGAATCTGTGGCCAATATGTACCCTGGGGAAAAATCCACCAATTAGGATATCACAGCCAGGTGTGAAGGGTCTGTCGATTTAGATAGTGGCTAAGAGGTGTTATAGGAACGGCACAGAGTATAAGGTGTCTAAAAACAGCATTGTACATGGCAGACAGGTGGTGTCGGAACCCCCCACCTATTTAGGGCTTGGTTTCTTTATTTCACATAAATGGCACTCCTTAACACCTCTTCTTGAACCCAGGTCAGTTCCTTTGCCAATATGTTAAAATTACCAATCTCAAAGGTAGTCCTTATCCTTAAGATGCAGGTACACGGCTGGTCCTGACCCAAGGCAATTGGTCTCTGTGTGGGCCATAGTTGCTGCAGTTGCTGTTTGGTATCCCCCACTACAAATCAGAGCATTCTTCCTGCACTGCACTGCATATTATGATGTCGCTTTTCTGTTCTTGTTTTGGTATTGGGTTCTTTTTGGACGTACCATCGCTGCTCAGTGTGTGTTCGGTTTATTAAAGCCGGGGGACAGGGAGGATACAGTGTTTCTTGACCCTCAGCCTGTACCTGCATCTTAAGGACTAAAGGACATACCTTGGACGATTGTTAATTTTACCACATATTGGCAAGGGAACGTGACTGAGTTCAGAGGCCTGCCTGTGTGTGGTACCAATAAGGAGGCCATTCTGGGAAACTAAAGGTAACACACAACAGATAAACAGCTAGACGGTAATATACAACGCTAGACGGTAACACACAACAAATAAACAGTAATACACATCAGATAAATCTTGTTTTAAACTCTGTCACGTTTATTTTGTGTTTTTTAACCACAGTTGGCATTCTATGTGAAGTGCTGCATGAAAGCAGAAATGTTATTTAACAGAATAAATGGAGGCTACAAACAAACGCAATGACTAAATAAACAGATGTTGGGAGGCTGAAAATATGAATGTGAACTTGTTACCTGAATATAAAATCCCAGTACAATAGTCAATGGTTTATTTTAGCTGCATGATTGTGACAATGTAATAAATAAATCGTAAATATTAAATGGAATGCACTTTACTAGAATGAAAAATAATGCTAGATATGACTTCAGTTTTTATCTTTAGAAAGAAATATGTAAAAAGCCGGTCATACTTGCAATGTAAATATTTAAAAAGATATTCATACATGCAATGTAAATATGTAAAAAATCTGGTCATGCATGCAATGTAAATATGTAAAAAGACATTCATACATGCAATGTAAATATGTAAAAAGACATTCATACATGCAATGTAAATATATACAAATCTGGTCATACATGCAATGTAAATATGTTAAAAGCCATTCATACATGCAATGTATATATGTAAAAATCCGGTCATACTTGCAATGTTAATATGTAAAAATCCTGTCATACATGTAATGTAAATATGTAAAAATCCATCACTGCATCCACACCTTGCATTCAGAAGGTCCCTAACACCTGGCTGTCATATGCTAATTGGGACTTTCCAGGGTACATAATTGCCAACAGATTCTTGTACAAGTCAATTTAACAAGTCTTTAAAATTGACAGGGTTATTCAATAAAAGGTCTTGCCGTTTAAAATGGTGCTAATTTTGCCCCAACCAATCAGATGTTAGCTTTAAAAAATGTTAATAAGATCTGATGGAGGGGCAAAATTAGCACCATTTTAAACTATAAGACCTTTAATTGAATCTCCCTGTGAACTCTTAAGCAATTTCACCTAAAGTTATCTAGTATTGTAAGCATTTACAGGGAGATTCAATAAAAGTTCTTATTGTTTAAAATGGTGCTAATTTTACCCCAACCAATAAAGCTTATTTAACATTGAAAGCTAACATCTGATTGGTTTGGTGCTAATTAGCACCATTTAATGATAAGAAATGTTATTGAATCTCCCTATTGTCTTTATCCTTGTACGTATTTATATTTAGCTCTTGGGATTGAAATGACAGTTTACTAGAATAACAGCAAGCTTATTTCCTTTATGTCAAATTCTAACTTTCTATCCATTCCTTCTCTTTTCACTATTACTTGTACATTTAGTCCATTAAGAAAATCATTTTATTGAAAAACAGCAAAGCAATTACAAAGAAAACCCACAAACAAATAATGAAGCTTCTGACCATTGTTGGGTTTAATTCTAATGTAAACTCATTCAGACCTTGGGCAGGTCACTTCCATTTTAATCCTGCAAGGCAGTTATTTACTATGCTTGGAAATTCAGTTCACAGTAGAATAATTGCAAGACCACATGAGAATAAAGCTTCGAGCTAGTGTCTTGAAAACCAAATGAATAGAGATGGCTAAAGTTCGGTTCATTTCGAACAGCCGAATTTCAGTAAAAGTTTGGAAGTTCATAGTTTGAAACTGACCCATTAAAGTCAGAGAGTCAAATATTTGGATTATACAGTTAAAATAGCAATGATACTGTAAATGCTGTGGGACCTGGAAAATGGTCTGGGGAACATGTACATATCATCAAAACTGTTTAAACACTAACTTATCTCACAATCTGCAATGTGCGAGTTATTGCATGCTACATTCGAGGGTTATGGCCTATTCAAGGGTTCCCGAATGCTACATTCGAGGGTTACCGAACGATACATTCGGGGGTCACCGAACGATACATTCGAGGGTTACCAACGATCCATTCGAGGTTACCGAACAATACATTCGAGGTTACCGAACAATACATTCGAGGGTTACCGAACATACATTCGAGGGTTACCGAACGATACATGAGGGTTACGAACGATATTCGAGGGTTACCAAATGATACATTTGAGGGTTACAGAACACATTCGAGGGTTACCGAACAATACATTCGAGGGTTACCGAACAATACATTCGAGGTTACCGAACAATACATTTCGAGGGTTACCGAACAATACATTCGAGGGTTACCGAAAAAATACATTCGAGGTTACCGAACAATACATTTGAGGGTTACCGAACGATACATTCGAGGGTTACCAAATGATACATTTGAGGGTTACAGAACACATTCGAGGGTTACCGAACAATACATTCGAGGGTTACCGAACAATACATTCGAGGGTTACCGAACGATAATTTGAGGGTTACCGAACGTACATTTTGAGGGTTACCGAACGATACATTCGAGGGTTACCAAATGATACATTTGAGGTTCAGAACACATTCGAGTTTACCGAACAATACACGAGGGTTACCGAACAATACATTTGAGGGTTACCGAATGATACATTCAAGGTTACCGAACATACATTCGAGGGGTTACCGACAGATACATTCGAGGGTTACCGAACGATACATTCGAGGGTACCGACGATACATTCAGGTTACCGAACGATACATTCGAGGGTTACCGAACGATACATTCGAGGGTTACCCGCAATACATTCGAGGGTTCCGAACAATACATTCGAGGTTCCGACATACATTCGGGTTACCGAACAATACATTCGAGGGTTACCGAACGATACATTTCGAGGTTTACCGAACATACATATCGAGGGTTACCAACAATACATTCGAGGGTTACCGAATGATACATTCGAGGGTTACCGAACGATACATTCGAGGGTACCGAACAATCATTCGAGGGTTACCGAAACCATACATTCGAGGTTACCGCATATCTGTGTATTCAATGAGATCAATGGACTTGAAATTAGGTTCTGAAGCGTTCGCTAGTCATCCGACTGGCTTTCTCAATTCAGAATGATGGTCAAGAATCGTGGCCAATTATGTACCCGGAAAAATCCCAATTAGTATTATCACAGCCAGGGGTGGTCTTTGTTAAGGGTTGTGATTAGAAGTGGCAAGAGGTGTTATAGGAAAGCCCAGAGTAAGGTGTTTTTAAAACAGCATTGTACATGGCCGACAGGTGGTGTCGAACCCCCACAACTAGTTAGGCTTGGTTTCTTATTTTTCACAGTAAATGGCCTCCTTAACCCCTCTCGGAACCAGTCACGTTCCTTTGCAATATGTTAAAATACAATCTTCAAAGGTATGTCCTTTATACTAGATGCAGGTGTTACACGCTGAGTCCTGACCCAAGGAATTGGTTCTTCTGTGCGGGCCATTTACGTTGATGCGTTGCTGTTTGGTCCTCCCCCACATACAAATCAGAGAATTCTCACGCACTGCACTGATATAGGATGTCGCTTTTTCTGGTGTTTTGGTATGGGTTCTTTTGGACGTACCAATCGCTGCCTCAGTGTGGGTTCGGTTAAATTTAAAGGCAGGACAGGATACAGTGTTTCTTGACTCAGCCGTTGTACCTGACATTCTTAAGAGATAAAGGACATACCCTTTGAAGATTGTAATTTTTAACCTATTGCAAAGGAACGTGAGGGTTCCACTTTTTTTTGAGAGGTGTTAAGGAGGCAATTTATGTGAAATAAGAAACCAAGCCTAAATAGAGTGGTGGGGGGGTTCGGACACCAACTGTCTGCAATGTACACTGCTGTTTTAAACACCTACTCTGGGCGTTCCTATAAACACACTCTTTAGCCACTATCTAATTTCCACACTTAGTACCTGGCGGATATGCTAATGGGATTGTCAAGGGTACATGAATTGAACCTGCCACGATTCTTGAACAGTCATTTGAATTAGAAAGCCAGTCGGATATGACTAGCGAAACGTCTCCTTCAAGAAACTACCATTTCAAGTCCAGTTTGTCTTAATTGAATAAAAAGATAACAATGACTGGTGGAATGAGACCTCACACGATACAATCGAGGGGTACCAAATGATAACATTTGAGGGTTACAAAACCATGTGAGGGTTACAGAACACATTGAGGCGTTTTTTTTACCGAACAATTACACGAGGGTGAACGAACTATACATTCGAGGGTTACGAACTATACATTCGAGGGGTACCGCCAAATATTACATTCGCGGGTTACCGAACTATCCATAGGGGTTACCAAAACAATACATTGAGGGTACCAAACAATACATTCGAGGGTTACAAAAACAATACATTTGAGGGTTACCAAACCAAGACATTTGAGGGTTACAAAACATAGTTGAGGGTTACGGAACGATACGTCGAGGGTTACCGAAACAAGACATTCGAGGGTTACCGAACGGATACATTCGAGGCGTTACCGAACGATACATTCGAGGGTTACGAACGAAGACATTCGAGGTTACCGAACGATACATTCGAGGGTACCGAACAATACATTCGAAGGTTACGACGGATACATTCGAGGGGTACCGAACGATAACATTCGAGGGTACAAGAACACATTTGAGGGTTACCGAACAAATACATTAGAGGGTTACCTAATATACATTCGGGGTTACAGAAACTATACATTCGAGATGGGTTACCGAATATCATCGAGGGTTACCGAACTATACTTCGAGGTGTACCGAACTATACATTCGAGGGTTTCCGAAACTATACTTCGAGGGTTACCAAACAATAAATTTGAGGGTTACCCAAACAATACATTTGAGGAGTACCAAACAATAGATTTGAGGGTTATGCGAACGATACATTCGAGGGTTACCGAACGATACATTCGGAGGGTTACCGAAGATACATTCGAGGGTACGAACGATTACATTCGAGGGTTACCGAATGATACATTAGCAGGCGTACCGAACGATAAATTTGAGGGGTTACCGAAAACGATACATGCGAGGGTGACCGAACGATACATTCGAGGGTTAACGAACGATACATGCGAGGGTACCGAACGATACATTCGCGGTGACTGAACGATTACATTCAAGGGTTACCGAAATCAACCGATAGAGGAATTCATAATTACAGAATTTTTCGTTATTATCGTAAATAAATGCGCCTGCCATGAAAAACCAAACTAGTTGCGTTCGGATAGTTCCTACAGTTGAGGGTCGACATGGTTGGGTCCATCAGTAAAATGAATGGAATGTTCATGTTGAGTTGGGAGATAAAGGGGAAAGCCGCATTGTAATGTAGCAGCTGGATTAATCATTCTAACTTTGCACTCTGCAGAAGGGGACCAGGATGATAAGGAAACCATGCCCTGGGAGGAATAAGGAGCTGGATCCATATGAAAAATGCTTACCAAGTACAGAAGTCAGTTTGGCCAACAATCAGACATTCCGATCCCAGTGTCACTCAAGCCACCTAGGATCAAACTTCTTCTGTGGAGTTACAAGGGTATCGAATACACTCAACGTGTATTAGGTCTTAGTTTACTTCTTAATGTCTTCCACCTCTCACAGGTTTAAAGGCATTGCTCACCCTCCATACTCAAGGGCTAGGAGGACCACCCCCCAAAACCCTAAGACTAGGATAATTAAGAAAACGAACTTACTAGATGCCTTATGCCAGCACCATAGGCATGCCCTTAATAGGGGGGTAAACAAAACAAAGTCATACAAAGCATACTATGTTCATTACAAATCAGGTGGCATTATTGATTACAACAATAATTGGCATGGACCAAGGAAACATGGGGATATTACCAGAAGTCCATTGCAAGGACCAAGTGAGTGTGATTCACATTGTCAAACTCACTGAAAGTGGAATTAAAAGTGGTGTCATCGGAATATAATTAAACTTTTAAAGTTTTGTCCTATTGTTCAATTCTTCAAAAGTTATGTTGACTTACTGGACTTCCAGGCTGCACTAGCCCGCCCCATCTTATAAACCAGCCAATGAGATGTTCTCTGTGAGATCACATTTCCATGGGATTGCAGTCCAAAAAAGAGTCCAGATTCTGAAATAAGGCCCAGTGACTAAACCAGCTAGTCGACTTTTAATACACGGTCGTGCCCAGGGATTTAGGACAAACCCAGGAGTCAGGACCTAGGGGTTTAGGTGTGGGAAGGTCTGGGGCAGAGGGGGCACAGAGCGATGATGGAATGTGTGGGCATGACCGCATTCTAACTTTGGCCCTCACAACTGTTATTACAAGAAGAATGACAGGTAGTACTCACTTCTCCCTTCCAAGGACAATAAGAATTGCAGATGAAAAAATTTGTTGCTTTAAATACGGAATTCCAACACTCCCTCCTGAGTGGATGCGGCATAAATAGACATATTACCTTAGAGCAACAGCTATGCCATGATCAGCAACTACGTTATGATATCATTATCATTGGTGTTGCTAATGATCCAATAAAAAACAGAGAACCTGCTCTCTCTACAAGGATAATAACTTTAATTGTGCAGAACATGAATGTGTTTCATTCATTCATTTGGTTAATCAACAAAAACAAAATAAAAATAGGGATGGAATAACAACACGGCTTAGTGAATTTTCCATTTAATTCTTGCCTTGGGAGTATGGGGAACCCTAAATAAATGATTAAAAGCTAAAATGTTAAACATTTCCACAAACAACATCATGCTTAAACATTATTTATCATGCTTTACGATGTCTTCATGTAGAAACCACCATCAATGGTCCCATTACAAGGAGTATAAATTCCTTATTACTGTTACTGCTCAAGTGTAAAGAGCTTGTACATCTTTTCTGACAAGCCACATGCAGGTTTTAACTAAAAAAAATACAATATGTGAATTGTTCTATAGGGCTTTACAGGAAGATCTTCGTTGCGCGTTCGGCTTCGACATTGATTAATCGCAAATCTTCGAATTTTGAAAATAGATATTTCTAGAATCTGTCTATTAATCTGGCTATGGAAGATCTAAAGGGGGGGATCATTATTATTACAAGTCATGTACAAACATGAAGTGGTAGTGGTAACGATTCCTTGATACCTCAAAAAAATGGAGTTAAAAAAAAAATTCTATCTTTTAAAGGGTAAACTTCAGTGGAAAATGTAATATTTTTAAAATTCTTTGTTTATATTATGCCATTACCTAATTATTCTAATATTCACACCTTTTAAAGAATCAGTTTTGAATTTATACCCCTTTTTTTTTCCTGCTTTAACATTAGCAAATCAGGTTTCCTGTAAATGGTATTCTTCACAGATGCAAACGAAAACACAAACTGAATTAACCCAGGTCGAAAAAGTTCCCGAAAGTTAAAATCAGAAAAAGTTTGGGTTTGTGTGAACTATTAACGTGTGATTCAAACTAGGTTCAGTTCAAGTTCTAGTCAATCTCTATGCATGGGCTGGGATTGTTTCCTTTATACTGGTTTTAAGTAAACAGTAGTAGCTGAGGGGTAAATTTTAGGTGGGAATATAGACACGGGTAAAATTTTAAATGCAATTGGGGGAAATAATTGATTCAGAAACGGATATTATGATAAGGAATAATGTAACCCTTCACATTATAATCGAAGAACTGCATTACCCACCTTAAAGTTCCAGGCCGTATAAAAGCACTAACCTGTGGCCTTGTGACTGTAAAAGGGGAACATTATCCCTTATATATTACACGGTAAGAGGGAACATTATCCATTATATATTACACTGTAAGGGGAACATATCCCTTATATATACCCTGTAAGGGGAACATTATCCCTATATATTACACTGTAAGGGGAAATGATCCCTTATATATTACACTGTATAAGGGGCACCAATCCCTTAAGATTAATTTTTACACTGAAGGGGCCACCATATCCCTTATATAATTACACCGTAGGGGAACATTATCCCTTTCATATTACACTGTTATGTAAGGGGAACATATCACTTATAATTACACTGTTAAGGGGCACATTATCCCTTATATATTAACTGTAAGGGGCACATTATCCTATATACTACCACGTAAGGGACATTGATCCCTTATATATACACTGTAAGGGGCACATATCCCTTATATTACACTGTAAGGGGCACATTATCCCTTATATATTACAATGTAGGGGAACATTTATCCTATATATTACACTTGTAAGGGGGAACAGTATCCCTTATAATTACACTGTTAAGGGGCACATTATCCCTTATATATTACATGTAAGGGGAACATTACCCTTATATATAAATGAAGGGGAAACATTATCCTTATAATTACCACTGTAAGGGGAACTTATCCCTTTATAGTACACTGTAAGGGGAAACATTATCCCTTATTATTACACTGTAAGGGGAAACATTATCACTATATAATTACAGTAAGGGGCACATATCCCTTAATATTACACTGTAAGGGAACATTATCCCTTAGTTATATTACAACGGTAAGGGGAACATTATCCCTTATATTTATTTACACTGTAGGGGGGAAACATTATCCCTTATATATTACACTGTAAGGGGAACATTATCCCTTTATAATTACACTGTAAGGGGAAACATTAGCCTATTATAATTACACTGTAAAGGGAACACTTCCTTTATATATTCACTGGTAAGGGGAACACTATCCCTTATATATACACTGTAAGTGGAACTAGCCCTTATATTACATGTAAGGGAACATGTATCCCTTATATATTACACTGTAAGGGGACATATTCCCTGAATATTAAACTGTAAGGGGAAACCATTATCCCGTATTATATTACCTGTAATGGGAACATATCCTTATATATTACACGTAAGGTGCACATATCCCTTATATATTACACACGGTTAAGGGAAACATATCCCTTATATATTAACACGTTAAGGGGAAACATGATCCCTTATATATTACACTGTAAGGGGAACGATTATCCATGATATATTACAAGGTAAGGGGAACTTATCCTATATATTACACTGTAAGGGGAACATGATCCCTATATCGTCACTGTAAGGGGAACATTATACCTTATATTTACACTGTAAGGGGGAACATTATCCCTTATATATTACATGTAAGGGCACATTATCCCTTATATATTACACTGTATGGGGACACTATCCCTTATATATTACAGGTAAGGGGAAAAACGTATCCCTTATATCTTACACTGTTAAGGGGAACAACCCTTAGATAGACACTGTAAGGGGAACACTATCCCTTATACTTACACTGTAAGGGGAACATTATCCCTATATATTACACTGTAAGGGGAACATTATCCCTTATATATACACTGTAAGGGGAAACAATTATCCTTATATATTACATGTAAGGGGAACATTATACCTGATATATTACACTGTCCCTGTAAGGGGAACATTATCCCTGAGATATCACTGTAAGGGGAACATTATTCCTAATATTACACTGTAAGGGGGGAAATTATCCGATATATACACTGTAAGGGGAACTTATTCCCTTATATATTTACACTGGTAAGGGGAACATTATCCTTATATATTACACTGTAAGGGGCACATATCCCTTATATATTACACTGTAAAGGGGAACATTATCCCTTATATTCATTACACTGTAAGGGGAACCATTATCCTTATATATTACACTGTAAGGGGAACATTATCCATTATATATTAAAATGTCAGGGGACCTTATCCATTATATATTACACTGTTAAGGGGCACATTAGCCCTTATATATTACACGGTAAGGGGAACATAATCCCTGATATAATTAAACTGTAAGGGGAACATTTATCCCTTATATATTAACTGAAGGGGAACATTCATCCTTATATATTACACTGTAAGGGGAACATACCCTTATATACACTGTAAGGGGAAACCATTATCCCTTAGATATTTACACTCTAAGGGGCACATTTATCCCTTATATATTACACTGTTAAGGGGCACATTACCCTTTTATTTACCTGTAAGGGGAACATTATCCCTATATAGACACTGTTAAGGGGGAACATTTCCCTTATATATTACACTGTAAAGGGGAACATTATCCCTTATATATGAACACTGTAAGGGGAACCACTATTTCCTTATACTATGACACTTGTAAGGGAACCTTATCCCTATATATTACATGTAGGGGAACATTATCCCTTAGCTATTACACTGTAAGGGGCAAATTATCCCTTATAGATTACACTGTAAGGGGAACATGATCCCTAATATTACACTGTAATGGGAGAAAGTATCCCTTATATTAAACTGTAAGGGAAACATTATCCCTTATATATTACACTGTAAGGGGAAACATTATCCCTTATATATTACACTGTATAAGGGGAACATTAATCCCTTTCTATATTACACTTGGATGTAAGGGGGAAATTATCCATTATATATTACACTGTAAAGGGAACATGATCCCTTATATATACACTGTAAGGGGAACATATCCCTTATATTATATTACACGTAAGGGGAACATTATCCCTTATATATACACTGTAAGGGGAAACATATCATTAGTATTACAGTAAGGGGAACATATCCCTAGATATTACACTGTATGGGGAACATTATCCTTATATATTACACTGTAGGGGAAACACTTCCCGTATATAACACTGTAAGGGGAACATTATCCCTTATATATGACCACTGTAAGGGGAACATTTATCCCTTATATATACACTGGAAGGGGAACATTATCCCTTATATATACCACTGTAAGGGGAAACATTATCCCTTATATATTACACTGATAAGGGGAACTTCTCCCTTATATATTACACTGTAAGGGAACATTATCCCTTATATATTACACGGTAGGGGAACAGTATCCCTTATATATTACACTGTAGGGGAAACATTATCCCTTATATTTAAACTGTAAGGGCCACATTTATCCCTGATATTCTTGACTGTAAGGGAACATTCCCTTATATAGTACACTGTAAGCTGGAAACAGTATCCCTTAATGGTACACTGTAATGGGAAAAATTATCGCCTTATGTACACTGTAAGGTGAACATATCCCATATGTTTACACTGTAAGGGGGAAAGTATCCCTTATATATTCACTGTAAGGGGAACATTATCCCTTTATATTACACTGTAAAGGGAACATTATCCCTATAATAGTACACTGTAAGGGGAACATTATCCCTTATATCTTACACTTAAGGGGAAATTATCCTGATATATACACTGTAAGGGAACATTATCCTTTATATTATTACACTGTAAGGGGAACATTATCCCTTATATAATGACACGTAAGGGGAACTAGCCCCTTACTTATATTACACTGTAAGGGGAACATGATCCCTTATATATTACACTGTAGGGAAATTATCCCTATTATATTACAATGTATGGGGAACATATCCCTGATACTACACTGTAAGCGGGAACATTACCCTTATAGAGGACACTGTAAGGGGAACATTATCCCTTATTATATTTACACTGTAAAGGGGACAATTATCCCTTTATATATTCCACTGTAAGGGGTACATTTCATTATATAGTACACGTAAGAGGCACATATCCCGTATATATACACTGTAGGGGAACATTATCCCTTATATAGTAAACTGAAAGGGGAAAACATATCCCTTACTATGACACTGTCAAGGGCAAATTATCCCATTGTTTTATACGACTCTCTCCGCTTACCCCCCACCGTGTGCATGTCGTTTTTCCACACCTGCTTCCAACTTTCAGTAGATATTACACTGTTTCTACCCCACCACCGGGGGTACACACATTGTTCTATCCCTATTATTACATGTAAGAGAAACATTGATACCTAATTTACAAGTAAGGGGCCACAGTATCCTATGATATATTACCGTAAGGGGAACAATTATCCCTTATATAAGAAGAAACAGAATAATATAGTATTTAAAATGGCTTGTTGCTAATTGTGATTATCTTAAACATGCAGGATGACATCTTCCTAGTGCAAAAGCACATCCACATTTATTATTTAGTCCCTTTCAGGAGACATATTGGGACTGGTTACATTGCTACAAATCCCAAGTTCATTTTTATTTTACAAAATTTTAAGTTATCTTTATTTTAGAAAATTGGTTTTACAACAGTCACACAAGGTCATGCTAAACAGGGAAAAACTTTGTTTGTAGACAGGTTGAATGTAATGTAGGAATGCACATCTGATTGTAGTAATGGACATATGGCTCAAAATTGGTTGTGTACCCTTTAAACCCCCAATCAGATGACTCAAAAGATAGCCCAAACATCAGTGGTTCACTCAACACCCACTGCCTTTAATACTTCAAAAACTAGAGTCAAATAATGTTTATTATCATATACAGGGGTGTTCCTAGGGATTTTGACACCTGAAACAACTTTTAAATGTTGTCTGTCGGCAGACGGGGGAGCCGCACATGAATCGGGCTTATCTTCATCAGCGAACATAGGCGTGGCGTGTGGAGGTGGGTTGGTGGGCTGGCTAATAATGACTGGTGAACTGGAGGGCGACTTAACACTGACTGGTGGACTGTAGGCTGACTGGTGCTGAAATGCGGTATTGCAGGAAGGAGGATTTTTTTTAACTGCCACCTTTTAAGTGTTCTGCAGGGGCACGCCATGAGCAAATGTTTCAGTTTGCTTCATGGAAGGGCACCCCTGTCCATATTATAATTATAGTACCTTACTGTTATTGTATGCAAAGCATTCCTGTCATCATACCTTTCTCTGGGTTCCTAAATGCAGTTGATTTTAATTAGTCAGTATCACTGGAGAAGACAGAAAAGTGGGTGTATCATTAGGTGTGTGTGTACCTGTGCCTTTGTGGGGTAGGAAGGTGTGTTTTTGCATTTATACCAAAAACTAACTTATTTGATGATTTTGCCATGAAAACAGAAGAACTGCACTGGGTGTAGGGGGTCATCAGTAGGTGTGTGTACTTGTGTGGAGTTAGTTTTTGCTTGGGGTTGGATGGTAATATTTGCATTTATGACCATAAACCTAATTAATTTGATGATTATGGTACGGTTGCCAGAAAATGGAGGGGTGAGTATAGAGGGCATCAGTGCGTGGGCCGTCCTGTGTCTGCGTGGGGTTGGAGGATATATATTTGTATTTATGACTGCAAAACAAACTTTTCTGATTATTGATCAAAATGAGTTTTTTGACTATAGTTACCCTTTAAGTATAGCAGCCAAAGAAATGGCAGGTAGGTCAGTAGGGTGTGCACGTGTGGGGGGAGGGTATCAGTGTTTGTGTTTATGACCATAAAACATTTTTTTGATGATAGATCAAAATAGTTTTTTGACTGTAGTTCTTCTTTAAGTATGGAAGGGTAGGTCAGTAGTTGCGTGTACCTGTGTCTGTGTGGGGGTATCAGTTGTTTGTGTTATGACCATAACACTGTTTCGATCACTGAGCTTTGAGATGGTGTGAAACTGCAAAATCTGTTCTGTCTGCGGATTCACGGATTTTCTGAAAATTTGAACATCCGTGGAAAAACCCATTAAAATCAACGGGAGAAAAAAAACCAACACATATCGCCTAAATATAATGTAAATAGCAATGGTAACTTACTGTACATGGCTCGGGGACCTGGGAAATGGTCTGGGGAACATGTACAAATATCTAGAACAGTTTTTACGAGCTTCCGCATTCTATTTTCAACCGCGTTCAAAATTTTCAGAAAAATTCGATAATTTTCGAGTTTTCAAGGAATTTTCAAAAATGTTGTAAAAAATGATACAGTAATTACTAAATGGCTCTGGGACCTCAGAAATGGTCTGGGTAACAGACCAATCTGATTGTAACCAATTCTGTTGTATACCAATCAGATTCTTTCTGAAATAAATGTAATGTATCCAATCAGAAATGCTTACAAATAAAGTTGAAGTTTTAAAATCCTCCAGATAGAAGTCGTTGCTTGCAGTGTATATATTTTCAAGGACTGCGGAACGTAACGGAGGGGGTAGATGAACTCTCTCGTCTACTTTCTGTATAGGTTATGGAGCGCTAAAGTTGAGGAACATCAATTAGAATGTTCGATAATTATCGAAAATTCAATAATCATTAAAAGTTCAAAATCCGGAATAGTTTGGGTCCATTCAACTGTTAAAGCTCGGTTACAAGTTGGGTCTAGCCAACTCTAGTAATGAACTTCCTACTGTGCTTCAGAACCCCCCAACTCCCAACCATGCACCCTCACAATCTGGTTACCATGACCCACCAATCCCAGGGTAAGCGTCTCCAGGGGAAGACAGGAGACACAGAGAACTGTTAGATACTAGGCAGGATCAGGATAAGCTCAAGGCAGGAACAGGACAAGGTCCAAGGCAGGAAAGGATCCACAATACAAGGCAGGATCAGGATACTTCTTTTCAAGGCAGGATCCAGCAATAGCAGTAACTAGAAACCAGCACCACAGAAGAACAGCATCTTAGTGCTATAATTGGGCACCGGCCAAGTGAAGTGCCTCAATTGAAATTCTCGCGCCAACGGCACCTTCCGATGACGGCGTCCTTGCGTGACGTCACGTGCAAGGCATGATGAAGTTGGTGGTATGGAGTCCGGGCACCGCCATCTTGGAGGACCGGAACGTGGAGAGGTGAGTAACTTTCCTGACAGTACCCCCTTCCCAGGAGGGGCCACAGGACCCAAATGGCCAGGTTTCAAAGGAGGAGAGGTCTCTGTTTTTTGTCAGCATAGGATTTCTGCAAGAACAAGACTTTTCAAGAAGACTTTGGTAGCGCTCAAATAGCAGACATTTGTGTGGCAAGGTCATTGGCTGCAGGAACGTCGAGAGAGTAGAAAATCTTGAGGAAAAGCCATTGGATATTGACATAAACAGTAAGGAACGGGGATCTTCCAGTTGAAGATCTGTTTAGAGTGGCACTGACTACACAGACGATGCAAAATCCTTCTTTGTGCATAGTGGGCCCCCATACCAGTAAGTTGAGTAGTTGCATAGTCTTGAGGATATAGATCTCCAATGGGTGGCTCTACAGGAGGACTGAGAGGTTAATAATTGAGAGGTAGGTCGGGGAGAATTAACAGTAGCAATTATCTTGAAGTCAGGAATGATTGGTTCTCTGGCATGATTGAGGAGAAGCTCCTGGATAAGGCGTCAACCTTCCTGTTTTTTGAGCCGGGCGATAGGTAGGAGTGCCCGGCGAGCCTGCCAGGGGTTAAGCCTCTTGATGGTCTGGATAAATTCTAGATTCTTGTGAGGTCATGGATGGTAATAGGAAGGGAGATGCCTTCGAAAAGATGTTGCCACTCTCCAAGGCCATTTGACAGCCAGGAGCTCCCTGTTACCTATGTCATATTTTTGTTCGGAAGCAGAGAACTTTCTGGAGAAGTATGCACCAGGATGAAGTTTGTGATCCGAATCAAGGCTTTGAGACAGAAACTGCACCTGCTCCAATATTTGAGGCATCAACTTCAGTAAAAAGGGAGGAGAGGGTTGACAAGAACTGGAGCAGATAAAAAGAGTCTTTCAGAGTTTGGAAGGCGTCCAGGGCTTGTGGAGACCAGGACTGGTGTTTCCCTCCTTTCTTGATTAAGGCTTGATGGGAGAGACTAAAGAAGAGATCCTTTGATGAATTGTCTGTAATAGTTGGCAAACCCAATAAATCTCTGGATGGCCTTGGTGCCAGTAGTAAAGGCCGTCACGGATAGCAGAAATTTTATGGGATCCATTTCAAAGCCTCCTGAGAAATGATATAACCCAGAAAAGGGACTTTGCAGACTTCAAAAAGACACTTGCCTAATTGGCGTACAGGGATTTTGTCTGAGACGTGAGAGTACCTCCTTGACCATGGTCTTTATGAAAAAAAACAGTATATCGTCCAAATATACAACCACAGAACCACCCAGGAGGTCACAAAACAGATCATTAACAAATTCTTGAAAAACAGCTGGGGCATTGCAGAGGCCGAAAGGCATAACAAGATATTCGTACTGCCCATCCTGTGTGTTAAAAGCTGTTTTCCATTCATTCCCAGAATGAATTCGGATCAAGTTATAGGCAACACGCAAGTCCAGTTTAGTAAAAATTCTGGCTCTTCGGAGTTGTTCAAACAGTTCAGATATAAGTGGTAAAGGAGGACTGTTTTTATAGAGATTTTATCTCAGTGGAGATAATGGGTAAGTGCAGCCCTAGGGGCAAGGTTCCAGGCAGAGAAGCTTGATGGGGCAGTCGTATGCTCGATGAGGAAGAAGTTCCCTCTGCCACATTTTTACAAAGTACGTCTGAAAATTCTTTGTATAGAGTAGGTGACTGAATAATTTTAATAGAATTGGCGAAGAACAGAGAGGGGGCGAAGACAATTTTTCTGGCAGGAAGAACTCCACTGGGAAATATGATGGCATGCAGTCAATATGGGATTATGGCTCTAAGCCAGAGGAGGCTTAGGACCATGGGAGTAGAAGGACAGTCTATAATGAAGAATGTAATGTATTCCTGGTGAATAGGACCAACTGTGGAGTATTTCAACAGTAGAGAGAGATATGATGTTGGGGAAAGAGGTTTGTCATCAATAGAAAACACTCAGGGGGGTAGTCAAAGGTAGAAGGGGAATCTTGGATTGTCTGATGAAGGTAGATCCAAAAGTTGCCAGCTGCTCCGGAATCAATAAATGCCATCAGTTCCAAGGTAGTGTAATCAAAAGTAATGCACAGGCAAAAGAAGACGTGAAGAATCTGGACGGAGTAAGTTGGATATACTGCCCAGATGAGTCACCCCCCATTACTGGGCCGTGGTGTTTTCTTGTTTTACGGGCCAGAGTTCAGCAAAGTGGCCCTACCACCACAATAGAGACAAAGGCCAGAATTGCGTCTTTGCAGCTTTTCTTCCTCAGAAAGATGGGCTCTACCAATCTGCATGGCTTCCTTGAGGTAGACATTAGAGAAGCAGGAACGGTAGCTTGAAGTGGATGGTTAACCAAAGCGTGGAGCAATGGTGGGACGGGTCTCTTACTACGCTCCTTCTCAGCAAGACGTTCTCTAAGGCAAGTGTTAATTTTAATACTCAAAAACAATAAGTTCATCCAAGGTGGTAGGTAATTTAGGTAATTCTCTGGAGACCAAATCATCTTTTAATTTGTCAAAGAAACCCTGCCAATAGGCAGCGACAAAGGCTTTATTGTTCCAGGTCAATTTTTGCTACCAAGGTAGGAACTCTATGGCGAATTGAGCCGCAGTACGGTTATTTTGTCGTAACTGCAAAAGGAGTGTCGAGGGCAGCAGTGGTTCGGCCAGTGGCGTCAAAAAGACAGACTTGAAGGTTGACAATGAGTTGTTAATAAGAGGAGAGTCCTTTCCCCACAAAGGTGAAGCCCATTCCAGTGGCTTCCCTTCCAACAGGTAAATAATGTAACCCACTTTGGCACGTTCAGAAACAAAGTGAGATGGCTGTAACTCAAACGGATCAGGCACTGATTAACAAACCCTTTGTAAGTTTGTGGGTCCCCAGAATAAGAGAGGGGGAGGGATTCGTCGCTCTTTAGTAGTTTCCCTCTCGCAAGGGAATAGGTTGGGCCATGGTAGGTGCGCCGGAGCAGCAGCGGGGTGCATGCAACGACAGCATCTAGAGTTTGACCAATTCTTTTTGCCGGTCTTCATAAGCATCTATCCGTGCCGTGCTGTCTGTAACAATTAGATACTAGGCAGGATACGGATAAGCTCAAGGTAGTAACAGGACAAGGTCCAAGGCAGGAACAGGATCCACAATACAAGGCAGGATCAGGTACTTCTTTGCAAGGCAGATCAGCAATAGCAGGAACTAGAACCCAGCACCACATAAGAACAGCATCTTAGAGCTATAATAGGGCACCGGCCAAGGGAAGCGCCTCAATTTAATTTCTTGTGCCGCCGTGCTTACAAGACGTCACGCCCCTTGTGCCTCGATACGAAGCAACCGGCGTCCTTGCGCGACGTCATGCACAAGGCGTGATGACGTCGGCATATGGAGTCACTGGGCGCCGCCATCTTGGACGGACCAGAACGGCTGGAGAGGTGAGTATCTTTCCTGTCAGGTATCGGCATGTCAGACGCCAGAAGTGCACTATAATGGAGGGCTACATAGCACTGGCTTTGTTTGGTTCAGTGGTAGAGTATCCACTGTCCGTGTCATATTTACAGCCTTAGGCTAGTATATAGTAATTTTACTCTTCCAGCAATATGGTGTAAAATAAAGGATGCGAGAAGAATCCCAGGTGCACATGTTCTACGTCTCTACTTTGCCCTTTATGTCAGGATTATTAAACAACTCATCCTTGGCATCTTCTGCATGTAGTGCATGACACAAGTGACAATACAGCAGAGAATACTAATTATAAACGTTTTCAAATGTTCAAATCAAGAGGAATTTCAAGAGCAGCTGAGTGGGGTTGCTGCATGGATTTCTCTAACGCTCGTATAAAACACAGGTGCAGATTCCTACATTACCATAATTGCCAGCACATGTTTTGTATATATAGATCATTGTCTCTAGTTGCCTTCAGTCTTAAAAAAATCCAGTTTCTCTTTAAACAGTTTAATTCTAAACCCAAAGGAAAGCGACTATCGCATGCATCGGTGCATGTTTTTAGGAAGCCACTTGCTCTAACAGATAGAACTGCAGGAGCTATTAATACCAAATGTCTTTGTTGATTGTTGCCTTGTTAACCTAAGACTTCTCTTTTCCCATTGCCAGATCTTATAGTACAAACTCTTAAAATGTATAGGTAATGAAAAGCAATGGTACTGTAGATTATATAGAAATGTATACATCGACATTACTGAAGATAGGGCAAGGTACACATATGTGAAAAGCTCACTCGTTTGCCGGCAAGTCTATGGTGGCCCTATCCTGTGAACGGCGATCGAGCACTAGCGAGGAGTAAGAATTAAGTGACAAAACATTATAGCATTTCGTTAAGCAGGGCACCGCATTGAAATTCCGCCAAACTTTTTCAAACACAATTGAAGCAGAATTTTAAAATTTTTCAACCAAACTTTGGATTTTTCTACTACTTATTAAACTTTTGACCAAGATTTTGCTCAACCACAAATTTGAATTTCTGCCCTACGAAAGAGGAGATTAGGGATATGATCACTTTACAAATATCTTAATATATATTTAAAATATATTAATTATGTATAAAGTCTCTGGTGCATTGTTCACCAACAGATCATATCGAGAATTTTGGTCATCAAGTGTATCTCCCAGGGAAAAAATTGGGGGCATTTAGTTTTATTGAAGACGGTGGGTGGCTGTGTCTACCTCCGTTCTCAAATACCCTGCCCGAGATGAAGTAATGTACTTACCATCGTCCTCCTCCCCGCGTTATGTGACAGAGGATCTAATTGCCTCGATGCTCTACAGCTACAACACTCATCTCAACAGATAGTAGGTATTCTTGTAATTTCCCGATGGTCATTGTACGGTAGTCAGGTTAAATGACGCTTATTTTGCTTAGACTACAATATAGTAAACAGCTAGATGGTAACACAGTACAGAATACAGATAAGTATGTTACGTAGTGGGTGAAGTTATCGTGAGGTTATTATGCATGAGCTTGGTGTAACACACACATAGATAAAACCTAGAACGGTAACACACAACAGAAAACAGTAGACGGAATATACAAACGCTAGCGGTAAACACAACAGATAAACAGTAGACGAAGGTAATATACAATGCTAGATGGTAACACACAACAGTAAACAGCTGATGGTAATATACAATGCTACAGCTGGTAACACACAACAGATAAACAGCTGAGACAGCATATACAAGCTAGATCTGTAACACACAACAGATAATGAATAAACTAGTCTAGACGGTATATCTACAATGCTAGATGGTAAACACAACAGAAATAAACAGTAGACAGGTAACCACAACAGATAAACAGCTAGACGTACAACACAGAAAAAATAAACAGCACTAGACGGTAATATAAACGCTAATGGTAACACACAACAGATAAACAGCTAGAGAGTATATACAACGCTGATGGAACACACAACGACTAAACAGCAGACGGAATATACAACAGATAAACAGTAGACAGTAACACAAACAGATAAACAGCTAATACGGTAACACACAACAGATAAAAGTAGACGGTAATTACAAGCTAATGGTAACACACAACAGATAAACAGCTAGACGGTAATATACAACGCTAGATGGTAAACACAAAGATAATAACAGTAGACGTAATACATGCTGATGGTAACACACAACAGATAAAACAGTAGAGGTAATATACAGCTAGATGGTAACACACAACAAGATAACAGCTAGACGGTGATTATACACGCTAGACGGTAACACACAACGATATAACAGGAATAACATCAGATAAATCTTTTTAAACTCTGTCACGTTTATTTTGTGTTTTTACCACAGCAGTTGCATTCTATGTGAAGTGCTGCATGAAAGCAGAAATGTTATTTAACAGAATAAATGGAGGCTACAAACAAACGCAATGACTAAAAATACAGTGTGGGGAGGCTGAAAATATGAATTGGAACTTGTTACCTGAATATCAAATCCCCAGTACAATAGTCAATGGTTTATTTAGCTGCATGATTGTGACAATGTATAAATAAATCGTAAATATAAATGGAATGCACTTTACTAGAATGAAAAATAATCGAGAAATGACTTCAGTTTTTATCTTTAGAAAGAAATATGTAAAAAGCCGCGGTCATACTGCAATGTAAATATTTTTTAAAAGATATTCATACATGCAATGTAAATTGTAAAAAATCTGGTCATGCAGCAATGTAAATATGTAAAAAAACATTCTACATGGCAATGTAAATATGTAAAAAGACATTCATACATGCAATGTAAATATATACAAATCTGGTCATACATGCAATGTTAAATATGTAAAAGCCTTCCTATACATGCACATGGATATCATGTAAAAAGTCGGTCATACTTGCAGTGTAATATGTAAAATCCTGTACTATCATGTAATGTAAATATGTATGTAAAAATCCATCACTGCCTCCACACCTGCAATCAGAAGGTCGCCCTAACACCTGGGTCATATGCCTAATGGGACTTTCCAGGGACATAATGCCAAAAGATTCTGTACAAGTCAATTAACAAGTCTTTAAAATTGACAGGGGTTAGGGAGATTCAATAAAAGGTCTTGCCGTTTAAAATGGTGCTAATTTTGCCCCAACCAATCAGATGTTAGCTTTAAAATGTTAAATAAGATCTGATTGGATGGGGCAAAATTAGCACCATTTTAAACTATAAGACCTTTAATTGAATCTCCCTGTGAATGCCTTAAGCAATTTCAACCTAAAGTTATCTAGTATGTTGTAAGCATTTACAGGGAGATTCAATAAAAGTTCTTATTGTTTAAAATGGTGCTAATTTTACCCCAACCAATAAGATCTTATTTAACATTTGAAAGCTAACATCTGATTGGTTGGTGCTAAATTAGCACCATTTTAAATGATAAGAAATGTTATTGAATCTCCCTGATTGTCTTTATCCTTGTACGTTTTATATTTTAGCTCTTGGGATTGAAATGACATTTTACTAGATAACAGCAAGCTTATTTCCTTTATGTCAATCTAACTTTCTATTCCATTCCTTCTCTTTTCACTATTACTTGTACATTTAGTCCATTAAGTAAATCATTTTATTGAAAAACAGCAAAGCATTACAAAAAGAAAACCCACAAACAAATAATAAGCTTCTGACCATGGCTTGGGTTTAATTCTAATGTAACTCATTCAGACCTGGGCAGGTCACTTCCATTTAATCTCTGCAAGGCAGTTATTTACTATGCTTGGGAAATTCAGTTCACAGTAGAATAATAGCAACCACATGAGAATAAAGCTTCGAGCTAGTGTCTTGAAAACCAAATGAATAGAGATGGCTAAAGTTCGGTTCATTTCGAACAGCCGAATTTCAGTAAAGTTTGGAAGTTCAATATTTGAAAACTGACCCATTAAAGTCAATGAGAGTCAAATATTTTGGATTAAATACAGTTAAAATAGCAATGATACTGTAAATGGCTGTGGGACCTGGGAAATGGTTCTGGGGAACATGTACATATCATCAAAACATGTTTAAACACTAACTTATCTCACAATCTGGCAATTGCCGAGTTATTGCATGCTACATTCGAGGGTTATGGCCTATTCAAGGGTTCCCGAATGCTACATTCGAGGGTTACCGAACGATACTTCGGGGTCACCGACGATAATTCGAGGTTACCGAACGATACATTCGAGGGTTACCGAACATACATTCGAGGTTACCGAACAATACATTCGAGGGTTACCGACAATACATTCGAGGGTTACCGAACGATACATTTGAGGTTACCGAACGATACATTCGAGGGTTACCAAATGATAATTTGAGGGTTCAGAACACATCGAGGGTTACCGAACATCATTCGAGGGTTACCGACCAATACATTCGAGGGTTACCGAACAATACATTCGAGGGTTACCGAACAATACATTCGAGGGTTACCGAACAATACATTCGAGGGTTACCGAACGTACATTTGAGGGTTACCGAACGATAATTCAGGGTTCCAAATGATCACTTGAGGTTACAGAACACATTCGAGGGTTACCGAACAATACATTCGAGGTTACCGAACAATACATTCGGGGTTACCGAACGATACATTTGAGGGTTACCGAACGATACATTTGAGGGTTACCGAACGATACATTCGAGGGTTACCAAATGATACATTTGAGGGTTACAGAACACATTCGAGGGTTACCGAACAATACATTCGAGGGTTACCGAACAATACTTTAGGGTTACGAATGATCATTCAAGGGTTACCGAACATACATTCGAGGGTTACCGAACGATCATTCGAGGGTTACCGAACGATACATTCGAGGGTTACCGACGATACATTCGAGGGTTACCGAACGATACATTAGGGTTACCGAACGATACATTCGAGGGTTACCGACAATACTCGGGTTCGAACATCATCGAGGGTTACCGAACAATACATTCGAGGGTTACCGAACAATACATTCGAGGGTTACCGAACGATACATTCGAGGGTTACCGAACGATACTTCGAGGTTACCGAACAATACATTCGAGGGTTACCGAATGATACATTCGAGGGTTACCGAACGATACATTCGAGGTTACCGAACAATCATTCGAGGGTTACCAACATACATTCGAGGTTACCGAACGATACATTCGAGGGTTACCGAACTATACATTCGAGGTATCCGAACTATACATCGAGGGTTACCAAACAATACATTTGAGGTGTTACCAAACAATACATTTGAGGGTACCAACAATACATTTGAGGGTTACCGAACGATACATTCGAGGGTTACCGAACGATACATTCGAGGGTTACCGAACATACATTCGAGGGTTACCGAACGATACATTCGAGGGTTACCGAATGATACATTCGAGGGTTACCGAACAACTTGAGGGTTACGAACGATAAAATTCGAGGGTTTAACGAACGATATATTCGAGGGTACCGAACGATACATTCGAGGGTTACCGAACGATACATTCGAGGTACCGAATACATTCGAGGGTTACCGAACGATACATTCGCGGTTACTGAACGATACATTCAAGGGTTACGCAAATCAACCGCTAAGGAATTCAATAATTACAGAATTTTTCGTTACTTATCGTAATAAATGCGCCTGCATGAAAAACCCAAACTAGTTTGACTTCGGATAGTTCCTACAGTTTGAGTTCGTACATGGTTGGGCGCATCAGTACAAATGAATGGAATGTTCCTGTTGAGTTGGAGATAAATGGGGAAGCCGCATTGTAATGTAGCGCTGGATTAATTCATTCTAACTTGCACTCTGCAGAAGGGACAGGATGTATGGAAACATGCCTGGTAGATAAGGAGCTGAGATCATATGAAAAGTGCTTACAATTACAAAGTCAGTTGGCAACCAAATCAGACATTTCCGCTCGTGTCACTCAACACCTAGTGATCAAACTTGATTGAGGGAGATTCAATAAAAGTTCTTATTGTTTAAAATGGTGCTAATTTTACCCCAACCAATAAGATCTTATTTAACATTTGAAAGCTAACATCTGATTGGTTGGTGCTAAATTAGCACCATTTTAAATGATAAGAAATGTTATTGAATCTCCCTGATTGTCTTTATCCTTGTACGTATTTATATTTTAGCTCTTGGGATTGAAATGACAGTTTACTAGAATAACAGCAAGCTTATTTCCTTTATGTCAAATTCTAACTTTCTATTCCATTCCTTCTCTTTTCACTATTACTTGTACATTTAGTCCATTAAAGTAAATCATTTTATTGAAAAACAGCAAAGCAATTACAAAAAGAAAACCCACAAACAAATAATGAAGCTTCTGACCATTGCTTGGGTTTAATTCTAATGTAAACTCATTCAGACCTTGGGCAGGTCACTTCCATTTTAATCTCTAAAGGCAGTTATTTACTATGCTTGGGAAATTCAGTTCACAGTAGAATAATTAGCAAGACCACATGAGAATAAAGCTTCGAGCTAGTGTCTTGAAAACCAAATGAATAGAGATGGCTAAAGTTCGGTTCATTTCGAACAGCCGAATTTCAGTAAAAGTTTGGAAGTTCAATAGTTTGAAAACTGACCCATTAAAGTCAATGAGAGTCAAATATTTTGGATTAAATACAGTTAAAATAGCAATGATACTGTAAATGGCTGTGGGACCTGGGAAATGGTCTGGGGAACATGTACATATCATCAAAACATGTTTAAACACTAACTTATCTCACAATCTGGCAATTGCCGAGTTATTGCATGCTACATTCGAGGGTTATGGCCTATTCAAGGGTTCCCGAATGCTACATTCGAGGGTTACCGAACGATACATTCGGGGGTCACCGAACGATACATTCGAGGGTTACCGAACGATACATTCGAGGGTTACCGAACAATACATTCGAGGGTTACCGAACAATACATTCGAGGGTTACCGAACAATACATTCGAGGGTTACCGAATCGATACTTTGAAGGGTTACCGACGATCATTCGAGGGTTACCAAATTCGATTACCATATTTGAGGGTTACAGAACCATTTCGAGGGTTACCGAACAATACATTCGAGGGTTACGACCAATACATTCGAGGGTTACCGAACATACATTTGCGAGGGTTACCGAACAATACATTCGAGGGTTACCTGAACAATACATTCGAGGGTTACCGAACGAACATTTGAGGGTTACCGAACGATACATTCGAGGGTTACCAAATGATACATTTGAGGGTTACAGAACACATTCGAGGGTTACCGAACAATACATTCGAGGGTTACCGAACAATACATTCGAGGGTTACCGAACGATACATTTGAGGGTTACCGAACGATACATTCGAGGGTTACCGAACGATCATTCGAGGGTTACCAATGATACATTTGAGGTTACAGAACCATTCGAGGGGTTACCGAACAATACATTCGAGGGTTACCGAACATACATTTGAGGGTTACCGAATGATACATTCAAGGGTTCCCGACAATACATTCGAGGGTTTACCGAACGATACATTCGAGGGTTACCGAACGATACATTCGAGGGTTACCGACGATACATTCGAGGTTTACCGAACGATACATCGAGGGTTACCGAACGATACATTCGAGGGTTACCGAACAATACATTCGGGGTTCCCGAACATACATTCGAGGGTTACCGACAATACATTCGAGGGTACCGAACAATACATCGAGGGTTACCGAACGTACATTCGAGGGTTACCGAACGATACATTCGAGGGTTACCGAACAATACATTCGAGGGTACCGAATGATACATTCGAGGGTTACCGAACGATACATTCGAGGGTTCCCGAACGATACCTTCGAGGGTTACCGAACAATACATTCGAGGGTTACCGAACGATACTTCGGGGTTACGAACTATACATTCGAGGGTTACCGAACTATACATTCGAGGGTTACCAAACAATACATTTGAGGGTTACCAAACAATACATTTGAGGGTTACCAAACAATACATTTGAGGGTTACCGAACGATACATTCGAGGGTTACCGAACGATACATTCGAGGGTTACCGAACGATACATTCGCGGTTACTGAACGATACATTCAAGGGTTACCGAAATCAACCGCTAAGAGAATTCAATAATTACAGAATTTTTCGTTACTTATCGTAAATAAATGCGCCTGCATGAAAAACCCAAACTAGTTTGACGTTCGGATAGTTCCTACAGTTTGAGTTCGTACATGGTTGGGGTCCATCAGTACAAATGAATGGAATGTTCCTGTTGAGTTGGGAGATAAATGGGGAAGCCGCATTGTAATGTAGCAGCTGGATTAATTCATTCTAACTTGCACTCTGCAGAAGGGACAGGATGATAAGGAAACATGCCTGGGGAGATAAGGAGCTGAGATCATATGAAAAGTGCTTACAATTACAGAAGTCAGTTGGCAACCAAATCAGACATTTCCGCTCAGTGTCACTCAAGCACCTAGTGATCAAACTTTCTTCTGTGGAGTTACAAGGGTAATAGAATACACTCAACGTGTTATTTAGGTCTTAGTTTACTTCTTTAATGTCTTCCACCTCTCACAGGTTAAAGGGCATGCTCACCCTCCATACTCAAGGTGCTAGGAGGACCACCCAAAAACCCTAAGACTATGATAATTAAAAGAAAACGTAACTACTAGATGCCTTATGCCAGCACCATAGGCCATGCCCTTAATAGGGTAACAAAAACAAATTCATACAAATCATACTAATTCATACAAATCAGGTGGCATTATTGATTACAACAATAATTGGCATGGACCAAGGAAACATGGATATTACCCAGAAGTCCATTGCAATGGACCAAGTGAGTGTGATTCACAGTTGTCAAACTCACTGAAAGTGGAATAAAAGTGGTGCTCATCTGAATATAATTAAACTTTTTAAAGTTTTGTCCTATTTGTTCAATTCTTCAAAAGTTATGTTGACTTACTGGACTTCACAGTGCTGCACTAGCCCTGCCCCATCTTATACCCAGCCAATGAGATGTTCTCTGTGAAGATCACATCTTCCCATTGGACAGTCCAAAAAGAGTCCCAGATTCTGAAATAAGGCAGTGCTAAACCAGCTAGTCAGACTTTTAATACACGGTGTGCAGGATTTAGGACAAACCCAGGAGTCAGGACCTAGGGGTTTAGGTGTGGGAAGGTCTGGGGCAGAGGGGGCACAGATGCGATGGAATGTTGGGCATGACCGCATTCTAACTTTGGCCCTTCACAACTGTTATTACAAGAAAGAATGAAAGGTAGTACTCACTTCTCCCTCCAAGACAATTATAGATTGCAGATGAAAAATCTTTGTGTTCCTTTAAATACCGGAATTTCACAACACTCCCTCCCTGATTGGATGCTGCATAACTAGACATAGTTAACCTTAGAGCAACAGAATATCCATGATCAGCAACTCAGTTATATATCATTTATCATTGGTGTGCTAATGATCCAATAAAAACAGAGAACCTTCTCTCCTCTACCAGGATAATAACTTAATTGTGCAGAAAATGAATGTGTTTCATTCATTCATTTGGTTCATCCACAAAACAAAATAAATAATAGGGATGGAATAAAAACACGCTTAGTTGAATTTTCCATTTAATTCTTGCCTTGGGCTGTATGGGGAACCCTAAATAAATGATAAAAAGCTAAAATGTTAACATTTCCACAACCATCATCATGCTTAAACATTATTTATCATTCTTTAGATGTCTTCATGTAGACATCCACCATCAATGGTCCCATACAAGGAGTATAAATTCCTATTACTGTTTACTGCTCAAGTGTAAAGAGCTTTAACATCTTTTCCTGACAGCCAACTGCAGGTTTTAACTAAAAAAAATACAATCTGTGAATTGTTCTATAGGGCTTTACAGGAAAGATTTTTCGGTTCGGTTCGGCTTTCGACATTTGATAATCGCAAATTTTCGAATTTTGAAAATAGATATTTCTAGAATCTGTCTATAAATCTGTCTCTGGATATCTTAAAAGGGGGGGATCATTATTATACAAGTCATGTCCAACATGAAGTGGTAACGATTCCTTGCATACCTCAAAAAAATGGGTTAAAAAAAAATTCTATCTTTAAAGGGTAACTTCAGTGGAAAATATTAATATTTTTAAAATTCTTTGTTTATATTATGCATACCTAATTATTCTAAATATTCACAACCATTTTAAAGAATCAGTTGAATTTATACCCCTTTTTTTCCCTGCTGTTAACATTAGAAATTTCAGGTTCTGTAATGGTCATTCTTCCCAGAATGCAAACGAAACACAACTGAATTAACCCAGGTCGAAAATTCCCGAAAGTTCAAAATCCGAAAAGTTTGGGTTTGTTTGAACTATTAAAGTTTGATTCAAACTTAGGTTTCAGTTCAAGTTCTAGTCCATCTCTACTGCTGGGCTGGGATGTTCCTTTCTACTGGTTTTAAGTAACAGTAGGTAGCTTGAGGGGTTTAAATTTAGGTGGGAATATAGACAAGGGTAAAATTTTAAATGCAATTGGGGGAAATAATTGATTCAGAAACGTATCTATTATAAGAAATAATGTACCCCTTCACATTATAATATAAGAATATTACCACACCTTAAAGTTCCAGGTCCTGTATAAAAGCACTCAACCTGTGGCCTTGTGACTGTAAGGGGAACATTATCCCTTATATATTACACTGTAAGGGGAACATTATCCCTTATATATTACACTGTAAGGGGAACATTATCCCTTATATATTACACTGTAAGGGGAACATTATCCCTTATATATTACACTGTATGGGGAACATTATCCCTTATATATTACACTGTAAGGGGAACATTATCCCTTATATATTACACTGTAATGGGAACATTATCCCTTATATGTGTTTGATTACTGTTTTTATTTTTCTATAGATTGCCCGATATTAGCAGGCAAACAGGTCAGAATTAAAGGTTCATACACATACGTGCGATTGCGGGTGCCGACCCATGACGCGTGATGTGTATGTATGCCCATTTCGCCCGATAATCGTGCAGTGTATAGGCACTTTGTCAGTCAAAAAGGGGCTATCAATTGAACATCCACCTGGCCGGTCGGGCAACGATCCCTTACCGAACGCCCGTTTCGACCAACAAAGTGCCCATACATGGCAGAACATGGTGAAACAGGTGTGCATACACATCGTCCCCATCATCGCACGTGTGTTTGAATCTTAAGAGTGCCCCTTAACACATTACTTTACTCATTACTACAACATAAAATGAATTAAACTCATTGCATAGCCAGGAATTGTCTATGCTGAATCTTTAATCCCCTTACACCAGGGGAACTGTAACCAGCTACTAATTGGCCTTCCAGCATTTCATCTGTCAACATACTTTCATTTTCCTAAGAGAGAATCTACAATCTTCACCTTAACCTTTAACCTTAAAATCCCTTCACCGTGTTGCACCATCCACTGTATCTTCTTTCCTCTCCCATACATTCCTGCACGTCCCCCTTGTTCTATATGATGCCATGTTATGCTCTGCTGGGGTCACTAATGAGCTGCTATTTAGTTAATTCAATGGTCCTTCATCTACCCAGAATGGTCGTCACATTGTCACATTTAAATGTCCATAGCAGTAATTTCTGTATCATTGGCTGAGTCAAGATAGTTACTGACACTATTGGGGTTTCAACCAGTAATTTTCAAAGTTTGGTGCCTTAGGTACCTCCTTCATGACAACAGGTTAATCCCAAGGATATCAAATATCAAGACCAGTATTTATAAAAATTGGAACATTGTAACATCAGATCAAACTCTGAATAAGGTATTGCCGGAACGGCCTATCATTGGCTATAGCAGAGGACAAAATCTCAAGGACCATTTGATGAAAACTGACTTTAAGGGATTGACGATGGACAAAAATTGGTTATCTACATCTAGTCTAAACAAGGGCTGTTTTAAGTGTGCTAAATGTTATTCGTGTAAACATATGGTACCTGGCAAATTGTTTATGCGTCCCCACACCAACAAAGTGATCTATATTAAACACAGGATTACCTGTACTACTACACACGTAGTTTATATTGTAACTTGCCCTTGCAAATTAATGTATGTGGGCAAAACAGATTTGGCCCTTAGGCTAAGGATAGATGGCCATCGTTCAGCCATAACTACAGCCTATAGAGATGGTCATACATCAAAAACGTATATTTTATTGTTGGCAATATATTAATAGCACCAGAGCACTTTTGTGATGCTTTAGGATTGGTTCAACAAACCACATGTGACATGTTTGAGGGGTGGGATTTATTGTATAAATGTTGCACTGATTTGCACATTCAGATGTTGGCTTGAAAAAGGCCTAAGACAAAAGGCCGAAACGTTGCCGTGATATGTGTAATTAAAATACACGTTTTCTTAAAGACCCTGGAGTGCACCTTGAATACTTACCTCTGTTATATTTTGCTAGCGGGTGGCACCCGGGAAAATTTGCTGGAGTGTTAGTTACATATATTGATTAAGGGTAGTCCTATCTAAGAATGACATATTTTAAGTAATAATGCTGTTATTTTTGTAGTGGAATTATTATGTTTAAGATACGTTTTTACCTAATGATAACTTCCCGCGGCACTTGGAGCCTTTCCCGGTAGTTCCGTCTTCCAGGGGTAGTTTGCGGCTGGTTGTGGCTGAAAACCAGGCCCTGCCTCGAGTGTTGGGAGGCTCCGTGGGACTTCCCGCGGCACTTGGAGCTCTTCCTGGTAGTTTCAACTTCCAGGGGGTGTTTGCGGTTATTCGCGGCCGAAAACCAGGCTCCCAGGCCCCGCCGCGAGTGTTGGGAGGCTCCGCGGCACTTGGAGCCTTTCCCAGTAGTTCTGTCTTCCAGGGGGTGTTTGCGGTTGTTCGCGGCCAAAACCCAGGCTCCCAGGCCCTGCCGCGAGTGTTGGGAGGCTTTGCGGGGCTTCCATCGGCACTTGGAGCCCCAGACCAGGTGCTGTCAAGTTGTATACATACAATACTGTACACACATTAACTCCCTCCTCCAGCTAATCCCCAGGGCTCTCAAGCAGGAACAGGCAGCGTCTCAATACCTAGCAACAGCAGGGATCACCCACCATTTCTATAGGCAATGCTTTCTCTCCCAGTTAAACGGAACACTATTGGCTTTTACCTGGATTCTGACCAATGTGGAAGGGCTTTGTTAGATGCTGTACTTTACACACATGCGGCAGTAAGGAGGAACCTGGTGCTTGTTTAGTATGGGGTATTCCTATTGGCTGCTAGAATACAGTCGGCCACTATTACAGTAATGGGACAATTTATAATAATTGTACTAACCTGGAAGCTGATCATTGTGAGCACTGCTGCTAACAGTATAGGAGAAAGAGACAGAGAAATTGACAGAGAGAGACAGACAGAAAGAGAGAGAGAGAGAGACAGACAGACAGAGAGAGAGACAGACAGAGAGACAGAGGGAGAGACAGAGGGAGAGACAGAGGGAGAGACAGAGAGAGAGACAGACAGAGACAGAGACAAAGAGAGAGACAGACAGAGACAGAGGGAGAGACAGAGAGAGAGACAAACAGAGAGACAGACAGAGAGAGACAGACAGAGAGAGAGAGACAGACAGTGTCGTTTGGCCACGCCCACCCGCTTCCACTACACATTGCATCAGGATGTGAAGCACTCTCCCACAATGCAATACAGCTGGATATCATCTACACTTAATGCGGAAAGAAAAATTTGTTTGATTGGCTATTAACTCGCACAGGCCTCGTAAGTCCTCCCAAATGCAATACAGCTGGATATCATCTACACTTACTGGGAAAGCAAACTTTGTTTTTGATGGCCATTATTAACTCGCACATGCTCAGTAAGTCTCTCCACAATGCAATACAGCGGAATCATCTACACTTACTGGGAAAGAAAAACTTTTGATGGCCTATAACTCGCACATGCTCAGTAAGTCTCTCCCACAATGCAATACAGCGATATCATCTACATACTGGGAAAAGCAAATTCTTTGATTGCCATTAACTCGCACATGCTCAGTAAGTCTCTCCCACAATGCAATACAGCTGGATATCATCTACACTTACTGGGAAAGCAAACTTTCTTTTGATTGGCCATTAACTCGCACATGCTCAGTAAGTCTCTACCACAATGCAAAGCTAAAGGATGTTACTGTAAAGTATGCATTGCGTCAGGATATGATGTAGTGCTACAGCAGCTACCAGAAGCACACCCATTGGATAATAAGGACAATAAGGAAATGGCAGCAAACTTCCATGCAGAATTTAATAAATTTGAGAGGTGTGTCTATAGCTCCCATTTTGACCAGTCCATTCAAATGTGGGGAGATTCTGTAGGTTAGTACTTTTTTATTTTTTATTTCATATGCCATTTACACATTGTTACACACTTATATATCTTTATTTTGTACATATTAATAAACTAATTCATGTTATACCTTTTACATTACAATATACACTTTTACTATGTATAATATTATTTTAGCCTACCCCCACCTACATAGTACAGTCTAAAAACTCAATGCAATCTCCACAAAATGGAAAATAATTTTATATAAAGGAAGGATAGAGATTATTGTAGCGGGAACTCTGCCTCCTGGGTTGGGACCAAGGCACAGGGTCAACACAGACACCCAAGAACACAGGAGACAGTCCAAAGTTTAAACTGGCAGCAACCAGTTTTATTTGGCACACAAAAAAATGTAACCTAGGCTAGATTGGCCCTAATACAAAGTCCCTCGCTATCAGGAGTAGGGCCTATTGCCCGGCCACAACAAGCAGCAACAGAACAGGCACAGTAAGTAAAGTTTAGGATTAAATTTACAGCACTTTTGTCTCTGACACACAGCACCACAGGTTCCTAGGCTCATAGACTGATAACACCTGCAGGGTAATTTACAGACTAAACCGGTTTACGATTGGTTATCGCGATGTTAAGTCTTGTTTTACGGCGCCCGTGTGAGTATCGGAAGAGGCACTCAAGCAGCCGTTGCAAAGTAATTTATCAGAGGCTGTGCGGCTCGTTGCGCCTATTTAATGCCAGCTAATAGTTGCCGTTAAATACTTACGTGCGGGTGAGATTAACCCAGAGTCGCACAGCCTTTGGTAAATCTGGAACAGGAGATTTGCCCAGAAAGCTTGCGCCTTTGGGTGAATCTCCCTACTGGTCTTTTTTTAAAGACCTCAGTGGACCCACCACGCTCTTCCTCCATTCGCTCCAGGGACCCAGAAACCAGCTTTTATTAAAGCTGCATAGAAAACAGCCTATTCCATAAGCCATTCCCTGGAGCTTAAATAAATGACAGGAATCTGGGTGGAACATACACTCCATCAATTACCTGTCCTGTGCTTCTCTTACAATATATTTATGTATCATATACTTTAAAAGGTATCTATACCCGCCTGTCATTCAACATCTGTTGGCGCTATATAAATCAATAATAATAATAATAATAATTAACAGTAGCTAAGGTTCAATTCTAAACATCCATGGCTGGTAACTACTTATAGTGTTGTTGACATTTCAACCAACAATCACTGTGTTATCTTTCAAACTCCTGTATAAACAGTAGTTACTTAATTGGCCTTAATGTCAAAAACATCAACGCTGTATGTTCCCATTGTATTACCTTCACACTGAAATTCCTTCTCGCTCTCAGTTTTCTAGATATGTTCAGTCGCCCACATGGGCTAGAAAAGTACATTTCATTAAGGAAATGGATTTTCCTTTCCAGACAGCTAGAATTCAGTAAAGTTCATTAAAGGAATAAAGACTTGGTCAGTGTCAGACACAATAACCTCATTGATTATTGCAAGGACACCAAGCACTCTTTTTAATTGAACCCCTTTCTACATGTCATATAATTCAATTGGTAGGTATAAGAAATTAACACCATCATTGTCGAAAGGCAAAAAAAGACAACAAAAGTTGTTGGTGCTGCTTCTTTTTGTGTTTGGTTCTTAAAGGCAATGTCCACCCATACAACAAAAAAACGGTGACTTGTCAGTTATCTGTCCGCAACCCCAACAGTTATTTTTAGCAGTTTATTACATGTATTTGTAACCAGAAATGTAATGATGTTCTATTCCTTTCTGGCAAAGGTATCTTCCTCCTCCCTCTGCTCAGTGAGCTTTTTATAAGCCTGAGCATGTGCAGTGGTAATTACACATTACCTTAGTTACGATAATAAACACATTACTGTCACGACAAACTGTCAGACTTTTGGATTGGAAGGTGTGTACCCAGCTTAAGTCTTTAAATGTATGTTTTGAGTGGTGATGTCACTTGCAGATCCACGAATTTGACATCTCTGCTTTGTCTGGTATGTTAATATTGAGTCTCCCTCCTGCAGAGTTTAATTGAAGGGTGTCTAACCAGTTGAAAACTACAACTACCAGCATTCTTCAGCTACAGAGGGAAGCTAGGGAATGCTGGGAGTTGTAGTTTTCAAAACAAATGGGGGTTCATAGTTTGAGAATATGTAATTATAATTACTTTCCCAACCACCCTCAAAAAAATTGTATGATGGGAATATTGTCATCTGCACCATTACTGTTTATATTTAGAATTGGTAGACTTGTTGGTGGAAATGTTGAGAGTTGTCCTGTAGTTGGGCAACATAAGTGTCATCCCAGATTTTGCAGCTCAGTGTGTAGGTATTTGTATATGAGTCCACCAGTGTCTCAGAAGCTAGACTGTCACTTAGTAGAGTCAAAGCAGAAATGGACAGTCACTTAGTAGAGTCAGAGCAGAAATGGACAGTCACTTAATACAGTCAGAGGAGAAATGGACAGTCACTTAGTAGAGTCAAAGCAGAAATGGACAGTCACTTAGTACAGTCAGGGCAGAATGACAGTCATTAGACGTCAGCGCAAATGGATTCCTTAGCACAGTCAGATCAAAAATGGAACGCACTTAGCACAGTCAGAGCAGAAATGGACAGTCACTTAGTCAAGTCAAGCAGAAATGGACAGTCACTTGTACAGTAGAGACAGGAAATGGACAGTCACTTAGTACAGTCAGAGCAGAAATTGACAGTAAATTAGCAGTAGAAGAAATGTACAGTCACTCGATGACAGTCTAGACAGCAGAGAAAATGACAGTCACTTAGTACAGTAGGCAGAAAGGACACGTCACTTAGCACAGTCAGAGCAGAAATGTAGACAGTCGACATGAAATAGTACAGTCACAAAATGGACAGTCACTTAGTAGAGTCAAAGCAAAATGGACAGGTCACTGTAGCACAGTCAGATCAGAAATGGCAGTCACTTAGCACAGTCAGATCAGAAAGGGCAGTCACTAGTACAGTCAGAGCAGAAATGGACAGTCACTTAGCACAGTCAGAGCAGAAATGGACATCATTAGCAGTCAGAGCAGAAATGGACAGTCACTTTAGTACAGTCAGATCAGAAATGGACAGTCACTTAGTACAGTCAGGCAGAAAGGGACAGTCACTTAGTACAGTCAGAGCAGAAAGTGACATTCACTTAGCACAGTCAGAACAAAAATGGATAGTCACTTAGCAGCAGTCAAGCAGAAGAAATGGACGTTACTTAGTACAGATGGACAGTCAATTAGACAGTCAGATCAGAAATGGGCAGTCACTTAGCAATCAGATCAAAGGGCATCATTAGCAAGTCAGATCAGAAATGGGATGCAGTCACTTAGACAGTCAGATCAGAAATGGTCAGTCCTTAGCACAGTCAGAGCAGAAATGGACAGTCACTGAATACAGGTCACATCACAAATGGACAGTCACTTAGTAGAGTCAGAGCAGAAATGGGGACAGTCACTTAGTACAGTCAGAGCAGAAATGGAAAGTTCACTTAGTAGCAGTCAGAGCAGAAATGGACAGTCACTTAGTACAGTCCGAGCAGAAATGGACAGTCCCTTAGTACAGTCAGAGAGAAATGGACAGTCCCTTAGTACAGTCAGAGCAGAAATGGACAGTCCAGTTAGTACAGCAGAGCAGAAATGGACAGTCACTTAGTCAGTCAGAGCAGAAATGGACAGTCGCACTAGTACAGTACATCAAGAAATGGACAGCCACTTAGCAAGTCAGAGCAGAAATGGACAGTCACTAGTAGAGTCAGATCAGAAATGGCAGTCACTTAGCACAGTCGACAGAAATGGGCAGTCACTAGTATACAGTCAGAGCAGAAATGGACAGTCACTTAGTACAGTCAGAGCAGAAATGACAGCACTTGACAGTCCAGAGCAAAATGTACAGTCACTTACAGTCAACAAAATGGACAGTCACTTAGCACGTCGACAGAAATGGACAGTCACTTAGCACAGTCAGATCAGAAAATGGCAGTCACTATACAGTCAGATCAGAAATGTCAGTCACTTAGACAGTCAGACAGAAATGGTCAGTCACTTAGCACAGTCAATTCAGAAATGGTCAGTCACTTAGCACAGTCAGAGCAGAAAATGGACAGTCACTAGCACAATCAGAGCATAAATGGACAGCACTTAGTACAGTCGATCAGAAATGACAGTCACTTAGTACAGTCAGGGCAGAAATGGACAGTCACTTAGTACAGTCAGAGCAGAAATGGACAGTCACTTAGCACAGTCAGAAAAAAAATGGACAGTCACTTAGCACAGTCAGAAAAAAATGGATAGTCACTTAGCACAGTCACAGGCAGAAATGGACAGTCACTTCGTACAGATGGACAGTCACTTAGCACAGTCAGATCAGAAATGGGAAGTCACTTAGCACAGTCAGATCAGAAATGGGCAGTCACTTAGCACAGTCAGATCAGAAATGGACAGTCACTTAGTACAGTCAGATCAGAAATGGTCAGTCACTTAGCACAGTCAGAGCAGAAATGGACAGTCACTTAGCACAGTCAGAGCAGAAATGGACAGTCACTTAGCACAGTCAGAGCAGAAATGGACAGTCACTTAGCACAGTCAGAGCAGAAATGGACAGTCACTTAGCACAGTCAGAGCAGAAATGGACAGTCACTGCACAGTCAGAGCAGAAATGGACAGTCACTTAGCACAGTCAGAGCAGAAATGGACAGTCACTTAGCCAGTCAGAGCAGAAATGGACGTCACTTAGACAGCAGAGCGAAATGCAGGCACTTAGTACAGTCAGATCAGAAATGGACAGTCACTAGTCAGTCAGGGCAGAAAGGACAAGTCATAGTACAGTAAAGCAGAAATGGACATCACTAGCACAGTCAGAACAAAATGGATAGTCCACTTAGCCAGTCAGAGGTCAGAATGACAGTCACTTAGTACAGATGGACAGCACTAGCACAGTGAGATCAGAAATGGGCAGTCACTTAGCACAGTCAGTCAGAAAATGGGCAGTCACCTTAGTACAGTAAGATCAGAAATGAGTCAGTCAAATAGCACAGTCAGAGCAGGAATTGACCGTCACTTAATACAGTCACATCAAAATGGACAGTCACTTAGTAGAGTCAGAGCAGAAATGGACAGTCACTTAGTAGAGTCAGAGCAGAAATGGACAGTCCCTAGTAGAGTCAGAGCAGAAATGGACAGGCCTTTAGTACAGTCAGAGCAGAAATGGACAGTCACTCAGTACAGTCAGAGACAGAAATGGGACAGTCACTTAGTACAGTCACATCAAAATGGACAGTCAACTTAGCAGAGATCAGAGCAGAAAGGACAGTCACTAGTAGAGTCAAAGCAGAAATAGACAGTCACTTAGTACAGTCAGATCAGAAATGGGCAGTCACTTAGCACAGTGATCAGAAATGGGACAGTCATTAGCACAGTCAGAGCAGAAAATGGGCAGTCAATAGTACAGTCAGGATTCAGAAATGGTCAGTCAACTTAGCACGTCAGAGAGCAAAGAAATGGACAGTCACTTAGCACAGCAGAGCAGAAATGGACAGTCATTAGCACAGTCAGAGCAGAAATGGACAGTCACTAGTACATTAAGATCAGAAATGGACAGTCACTTAGTACAGTCAGGCAGAAATGACAGTCACTTAGTCAGTCGCGAGGCAGAAAGGACATTACTAGCACAGTCAGATCAAAAATGGATAGTCACTTAGCACAGTCAGAGCAGAAATGGACAGTCACTTAGTACAGTCAGAGCAGAAATGGACAGTCACTTAGTACAGTCAGATCAGAAATGTACAGTCAGAGCAGAAATGGACAGTCACTTAGTACAGTCACATCAAAAATGGACAGTCACTTAGCACAGTCAGATCAGAAATGGGCAGTCACTTAGCACAGTCAGATCAGAAATGGGCAGTCACTTAGTACAGTCAGATCAGAAATGGTCAGTCACTTAGCACAGTCAGAGCAGAAATGGACAGTCACTTAGCACAGTCAGAGCAGAAATGGACAGTCACTTTAGTACAGTCAGATCAGAAATGGACAGTCATTAGTACAGTCAGGGCAGAAATGGACAGTCACTTGTACAGTCAGAGCAGAAATGGACATTCACTTGCACAGTGACAAAAAATTAGGATAGACAGTCAGAGCAGAAATGGACAGCCACTCAGTACAGTCAGACAGAAATGGACAGTCACTTAGTACAGTCACATCAAAAGGACAGTCACTTAGCAAAGTCAGAGCAGAAAGGACAGTCACTTAGTAGAGTCAAAGCAGAATAGACAGTCACTTAGTACAGTCAGATCAGAAATGGGCAGTCACTTAGAACAGTCAGATCAGAAATGGGCAGTCACTTAGTACAGTCAGATAGAAATGGTCAGTCACTTAGCACAGTCAGAGCAGAAATGGTCAGTCACTTAGCATACAGTCAGAGCAGAAATGGACAGTCACTTAGCACAGTCAGGCAGAAATGGGACAGTCACTTATACAGTCAGACAGAAATGGACAGTCACTTAGTTACAGTCAGGGCAGAAATGGACAGTCACTTTACAGTCAGAGACAGAAATGGACATTCACTTAGCACAGTCAGATCAAAAAATGGATAGTCACTTAGCACAGTCAGAGCAGAAATGGACAGTCACTTAGTACAGTCAGAGCAGAAATGGACAGTATTAGTACAGTCAGAGCAGAAATGTACAGTCAGAGCAGAAATGGACAGTCACTTAGTCACAGTCACATCAAAAAATGGACGTCACTTAGCACAGTCAAATCAGAAATGGGCAGTCATTTAGCACAGTCAGATCGAATGGGCAGTCATTAGTACAGTCAGATCCGAAAATGGTCAGTCAAACACGTAGCGACAGTCAGAGCAAGAAATGGACAGCACTTAGCACAGTCAGAGCAGAAATGGACAGTCACTTAGTACAGTCAGATCAGAAATGGACAGTCACTAGTACAGTCAGTAGGCAGCAGAATGGACAGTCACTTAGTACAGTCAGAGCAGAAATGGACAGTCACTTAGCACAGTCAGAAAAAAATGGATAGTCACTTAGCACAGTCAGGAGCAGAATGGACAGTCACTTAGTACAGTCAGAGCGAAATGGACAGTCACTTAGTACAGTCAGGGCAGAAATGGACGTCATTAGTGACAGTCAGAGCAGAAAATGGACAGTCACTTAGTACAGTCAGAGCAGAAATGGACAGTCCTTAGCACAGTCAGATCAAAAAATGGACAGCACTTAGCCAGTCCGATCAAAAATGGACAGTCACTATCCACAGTCAGAGCAGAAATGGACAGTCCACTTAGTACAGTCCAGAGAAATGGACAGTCACTTAGTACAGTCAGGCAGAAATGGACAGCCATTAGACAGTCAGATCAAATGGATAGTCATTAGCACAGGCAGAGCAGAAATGGACAGTCACTTAGTAACAGATGGACAGTCACTTAGCACAGTCAGATCAGAAATGGGCAGTCACTTAGCACAGTCAGATCAGAAGGTCAGTCAACTTAGCACAGAGACAGAAATGGGCAGCCACTTAGTACAGTAGATCAAATGGTCAGTCACTTAGCACAGTCAGAGCAGAAATGGGCAGTACTACACAGTCATGTCAGAATGGCAGTCACTTAGTCAGTCAGACAGAAAATGGACAGTCACTTAGGAACAGTCAGAGCAGAAATGACAGGTCACTTAGCACAGTCAGAGCAGAAATGGACAGTCACTTAGCACAGACAGAGCAGAAAGGACAGTCACTTAGCACAGTCAGAGCAGAAATGGACAGTCACTTAAAACAGTCAGAGAAAAGGACAGTCACTTAGCACAGTCAGAGCAGAAAGGACAGTCACTTAGACACCGTTCAGATCAAAAATGGACAGTTACTTAGCACAGTCAGATCAAAAAGGGAAGAGTCACTGCAACAGTCAGATCAAAAATGGACAGTCACTTAGCACAGTCAGAGAGCAGAAATGCACAGTCACTAGTACAGTCAGGAGCAGAAGGAAAGGCAGTCATTAGTACAGTCAGAGCAGAAATGGACAGCACACTTAGTACAGTCAGGCAGAAATGGACGTCACTTAGCACAGTCAGAGCAGAAATGACAGCACTTAGCAAGTCAGAGCAGAAAGGACAGCACTTAGCACAGTCAGAGCAGAAATGGACAGTCACTAGTACAGTCAGAGCAGAAATGGACAGTCACTTAGTACAGTCAGAGCGAGAAATGCGACGATTAGCACATCAGAAGCAGAAGGCAGTACTTAGCATCAGAAGAAAATGGACATCACTTAGTACAGTCAGGGGACAGAAATGGTCAGTCATCTTAGTACAGTCAGAGCAAGAAATGGACAGTCACTTAGTCACAGTCAGAGCAGAAGATACGAGACAGTACAGCAAAGGTCAGATCAAAATGGACAGTCACTTAGACAGTCAGAGCAGAAATGGACAGTCACTTAGTACAGTCAGAGCAGAAATGGACAGTCACTTAGCACAGTCAGATCAAAAATGGATAGTCACTTAGCACAGTCAGAGCAGAAATGGATAGTCACTTAGCACAGTCAGAGCAGAAATGGACAGTCACTTAGTGGAGTCAGAGCAGAAATGGTCAGTCACTTAGTACAGTCAAGGCAGAAATGGACAGTCACTTAGTACAGTAGAGCAGACAATGGACAGTCACTTAGCACAGTCAGATCAAAAATGGATAGTCTACTTAGCACAGTCAGAGCAGAAATGGACAGTCATTAGACAGTCAGGCAGAAATGGACAGTCCTTAGTACAGTCAGGGCAGACAGAAAAGGACAGCACTTAGTACAGTCAGAGCAGAGAAATGGACAGTCACTTAGTACAGTCAGAGCAGGGGACAAAGAAATGGACAGTCACTTAGCACAGTAGGATTCATAAACAATAGACAGTCACTTAGCACAGTCAGAGCAGAAATGCACAGTCACTTAGTACAGTCAGGGCAGAAATGGCAGTCACTTAGTACAGTCAGAGCAGAAATGGACAGCACTTAGCACAGTCAGATCAAAAATAGAAGTCACTTAGCACAGTCGAGCAGAAATGGACAGTCATTAGTACAGATGGACAGTTCACTTAGCACAGTCAGATCAGAAATGGGCAGTCACTTAGCACAGTCAGATCAGAAATGGGCAGTCACTTAGCACAGTCAGATCAGAAATGGGCAGTCACTTAGCACAGTCAGATCAGAAATGGGCAGTCACTTAGTACAGTCAGATCAGAAATGGTCAGTCACTAGCAAAGCAGAGAAGAAATGGACAGTCACGCACAGTCAGAGCAGAAATGGACAGTCACTTAGCACAGCAGAGAGAAATGGACAGTCACTTAGCACAGTCAGATCAGAAAGGGCAGTCAATTATACAAGTCAGATCAGAATCTGGTCAGTCACTTAGCCAGCAGAGAAGAAAGGACAGTCACTTAGTACGTCAGATCAGAAATGGACAGTCACTTAGTACAGTCAGATCAGAAATGGACAGTCACTAGCTACAGTCAGAGAGCAGAAGAAGGACAGTCACTTAGCAGGTCAGATCAAAAATGGAAGTCACTTAGCACAGTCGAGCAGAAAGGACGTCACTTAGTACAGTCAGAGCAGAAATGGACAGTCATTAGTAACGTCAGAGCAAGAATATGGACAGTCACTTAGTACAGTCAGGGCAGAAATGGACCAGTCACTTGTACAGTCAAAGCAGAATGGACAGCCACTTAGCAAGTCAGATCAAAAAATGGGAAGTCACTTGCACAGTCAGAGCAGAAATGGACAGCCATTAGCACAAGTCAGAGCAGAAATGGACAGTAATTAGTACAGTCAGAGTCAGAAGAGAAATGGACAGTCACTTAGCACGTCAGATCAAAAATGGATAGTCATTAGCAACAGTCAGAGCAGAATGGACAGTCACTAGACAGTCAGAGCAGAAAGGACAGCACTTAGTACAGTCAGAGCAGAAATGGACAGTCACTTAGTACAGTCAGGGCAGCAGAAAATGGGCAGTCACTTAGTACAGTCAGAGCAGAAATGGACAGTCACTTAGTACAGTCAGGGCAGAAATGGAACAGTCACGAGTACAGTCCGAGCAGAAATGGACAGTCCATTAGTACAGTCAGGGCAAGAAATGGACAGTCACTTAGAGCAGTCAGAGCAGAAATGGACAGTAAGTTAGCACAGTCAGATCAAAAATGGACAGTCTTAGACAGTCAGGCAGAAATGGACAGTCACTTAGTACAGTCAGAGCAGAAATGGACAGTCACTAGTACAGTCAGGGCAGAGAAAAGGAACAGTCACTTAGTACAGTCAGAGCAGAAATGAGACAGACATCAGCAATATGAGAACAGTCAGATCAAAAAATGGACAGTCCCTTAGCACAGTCAGAGCAGAATGGACAGTCATTAGTCAGAATGGACAGTCAATCTTAGCACAGTCAGATCAGGAAATGGGCAGTCACTTTAGCACAGTCACGATCAGAATGGGCAGTCACTTAGCACGTCAGATCAGAAATGGCAGTCACTAGTAGTCAGATCAGAAATGGACAGTCACTTATCAGTCGATCAGAAATGGAGTTCACTTCGTACAGTCAGCAGAAATGGACAGTCACTTAGATAAGTCAGGCAGAAATGACAGTCACTTAGTACAGTCAGGGCGACATGGACGTCACTTAGCACAGTCAGAGCAGAAAGAAATGGACAGTCACTTAGCACAGTCAGAGCAGAAATGGGACAGTCACATTAGTACAGTCAGAGCAGAAATGGACAGTCACTTAGTACAGTCAGAGCAGAGAATGGACAGTACTAGCACAGTCAGATCAAAAATGGACAGTCACTTAGCACAATCAGATCAAAATGGACAGTCACTTAGCACAGTCAGATCAAAAATGACAGTCACTTAAGCAGTCAGGAGAAATGGGACAGTCACTTAGCACACGTCAGACAGAAATGGACAGTCACTTAGTACAGTCAGGGCAGAAATGGACAGGCACTTAGTACAGAGGACAGTCACTAGCACAGTCAGAGCAGAAATGGACAGTCACTTAGCACAGTCAGATCAAAATGGATAGTCACTTGCACAGTCAGAGCAGAAATGACAGTACTTAGTACAGTCAGAAGCAGAAATGGACAGTCACATAGTACAGTCAGGGCAGAAATGGACAAGTCACTTACGAGTCAGGCGAAGAATGGCAGTCATAGCACGTCAGACAGAAATGGACAGTCACTTAGCACAGTCAGAGCAGAAATGGACAGTCACTTAGTACAGTCAGGGCAGAGAGAATGGACAGTACATTAGTACAGTCAGAGCAGAAATGGACAGCCACTTAGACATCAATAAAGGAGCTTACACAGTCAGAGCAGAAGGCAGCATAGTCGAGCAGTCAAGTAGACAGTGAGACAGAAAAGCAGTCACTTACCACGTCAAAAAGAAATGGCAGTCACTTAGTACAGTCAGATAGAATGGCAGTCACTTAGTACAGTCAGAGAGAAATGGACAGTCACTAGCACAGTCAGATCAAAAATGGACAGTCACTTAGGCACAGTCAGAGCAGAAATGGACAGTCACTTAGTACAGTCAGAGCAGAAGAAATGGACAGTCACTTATACAGTCAGGGCAGAAATGGACAGCACTTAGCACAGTCAGAGCAGAAATGGACAGCCACTTAGCACAGTCAGATCAAAATGGATAGGACTTAGACCAGTCAGAGCAGGAAATGGACAGTCACTAGTACCGTCAGAGCAGAAATGGACAGTCACTTAGACAGTCAGAGCAGAAATGGACAGTCTCAATTAGTACAGTCAGGGCAGCATGACAGTCACTTAGCCCAGTCAGAGAGAATGGACAGTCACTTAGCACAGCAGAAAATGGAAGTCACTTATGCACAGTCAGAGCAGAAAAGAATGGACAGTCACTTAGTACAGTCAGAGCAGAAATGGACAGTCACTTAGTACAGTCAAAGCAGAATGGACAGTCACTTCAGTACAGTTCAGAGCAGGAAATGGACAGTCACTTAGACAGTCAGACAAAAATGGACAGTCACTTAGCACAGTCAGATCAAAAATGGACAGTCACTAGCCAGTCAGAGCAGAAATGGACAGTCACTAGCACAGTCAGCAGAGCAGGAAATGGACAGTCACTTAGTACAGGCAGGCAGAAATGGACAGGCACTTAGACAGATGGAAAGTCACTTAGTACAGTCAGAGCGAAATGGGACAGTCACTTAGCACAGTCAGATCAAAAATGGATAGTCAATTAGCACAGTCAGAGCAGAATGGACAGTCACTTAGTACAGTCAGAGCAGAAAGAAATGGACCAGTCACTTAGTACTCAGGCAGAAAGGAAGTACATAGTACCGTCAGAGGCAGAAAGAACAGAAATGGACAGTCACTTAGCACAGTCAGGGCAGAAAGGACAGGTCACTTAGCACAGTCAGGCAGAAATGGACAGTCACTTAGCACAGTCAGAGCAGCAATGGACAGTCAATTAGCACAGTCGAGCAGAAATGGACAGTCACTACTAGCACAGTCAGAGAGAGAAATGGAACAGTCACTAGTTCAGTCAGGGCAGAAATGGACGTCACTTAGTACAGTCAGAGCAGAAACAGAAATGGAAGCCACTCTAGTCACAGGTCAGATCAAAAATGGAAGTCACTTAGCACAGTCAGAGCAGAAATGGACAGTCATTAGTACAGGAAATGGGACAGTCACTTAAGCACAGTCTGAGATCGAAATAGGCAGTCACTTAGCACAGTCAATCAGAAATGGGCAGTCACTTAGTCACCGTCAGATCAAAATGGCAGTCACTTAGTTACAGTCAGACGCAGGAAAATGGACAGTCACTTAGCACAGTCAGATCAAAAATGGACAGTCACTTTGTCCATTTCTGCTCTGACTGTGCTAAAGTGACTGTCCATTTTTGATCTGACTGTGGAAGTGACTGTCCATTTGCTCTAGACTGTATAAGTGACTGACCATTTCGATCTGATGTACTAAGTGACTGCCCATTTCTGATTGATGTTGCTAAGTGACTGCCTTTTCTGATCTCACTGTGCTAAGTGACTGTCCAACTGTACTAATGACTGTTCCCCCAGAATTGCTGCTCTGACTGTGCTAAGTGGACATCCATTTTTGATCTGACTGTTGCTAAGTGGCTGTCCATTTCTGCCTGACTGTACTAAGTGACTGTCCATTTCTGCTCTGACTGTACTAAGTGACTGTCCATTTCTGCTCTGACTGTGCTGTCACTTAGTACAGTCAGATCAGAAATGGACAGTCACTTAGTACAGTCAGGGCAGAAATGGACAGTCACTTAGTACAGTCAAAGCAGAAATGGACATTCACTTAGCACAGTCAGAACAAAAATGGATAGTCACTTAGCACAGTCAGAGCAGAAATGGACAGTCACTTAGTACAGATGGACAGTCACTTAGCACAGTCAGATCAGAAATGGGCAGTCACTTAGCACAGTCAGATCAGAAATGGGCAGTCACTTAGTACAGTCAGATCAGAAATGGTCAGTCACTTAGCACAGTCAGAGCAGAAATTGACAGTCACTTAATACAGTCACATCAAAAATGGACAGTCACTTAGTAGAGTCAGAGCAGAAATGGACAGTCACTTAGTAGAGTCAGAGCAGAAATGGACAGTCACTTAGTAGAGTCAGAGCAGAAATGGACAGTCCCTTAGTACAGTCAGAGCAGAAATGGACAGTCACTCAGTACAGTCAGAGCAGAAATGGACAGTCACTTAGTACAGTCACATCAAAAATGGACAGTCACTTAGCAGAGTCAGAGCAGAAATGGACAGTCACTTAGTACAGTCAGAGCAGAAATGTACGTCATAGAGCAGAAATGGACGTCACTTAGTAACGTCACACGACATCAAAAATGGACCGTCACTTAGTACAGTCATGTCAGGCAGAAATGGACAAGTCACTTAGTACATTCAGAGCAGAAATGGACACTTTCACATTCAGCAATGGCAGCATAGCAGCATCAAAATCAAAAATGGATAAGTCACTTAGCACAGTCAGAGCAAGAAATGGACAGTCACTTAGTACAGTCAAGCAGAAATGGACAGTCACTTAGTACAGTCAGGCCAGTCAAGACAGTGGACAAAGGACTTCACTTCGTACGTCCAGAGCAGAAATGGAACAGTCACTTAGTCAGTCAGAGCAGAAATGGACAGTCACTTAGCACAGTCAGACCAAAATGGACAAGTCCCTTAGTACATCAGCGCAGAAATGGACGTCACTTAGCACAGTCAGATCAGAAATGGACAGCAGTCCACTTAGTACATCAGAGCAAAATGGACATCACTTAGTCAGTCAGCAAAATTGACTGCTACTTATACAGTCAAGCAGAAATGGACAGTCACTTAAGTACAGTCAGGCCATGAAATGACGTCCCTTAGCACAATCAGGGCAGAAATGGACCGTCACTTAGCACAGTCATGCAAAAATGGACAGTCACTTAGCAACGATCAGCACGTCAGAAATGGACAGTCACTTAGTACAGTCAGAGCAGAAATGGACAGTCACTTAGCACAGTCTGAGCAGAAATGGACAGTCCTTAGCCAGTCAATCAAAATGGATCGTCACTTAGACAGTCAGCAGAAATGGACAGTCACTTAGTACAGTCAGATCAGAATGGAAGTCACTTATACAGTCAGAGCAGAAATGGACAGTCAACTTAGTACTCAGGCAGAAATTTGTCAAGTACTTAGCACAGTCAGAAGCATGAAATGGACAGTCACTTAGCACGTCATAGCAGAAATGACAGTCACTAGCAACCGTCAGAGCAGAAATGGACAGTCCCTTAGGTACATGTGACAGTCACTTAGCACAATCAGATCAGAAATGAGAAGTCACTTAGCACAGTCAGATCAGAAATGGGAAGTCACTTAGCACAGTCAGATCAGAAAATGGGCAGCTTTAGTACAGTCAATCATAAATGGTCATCACTTAGCACAGTCAGAGCATAAATGGACAGTCCTTAGCACGTCAGAGCAAATGACAGCCCACTAGCACAGTCAAGCAGAATGGACGATTCACTTGAAGCACAGTCAGAGCAGAACTGACAGTCACTTAGCACAGCTCATAGCAGAAATGGACACGTCACTTAGTACAGTCCCATCAGAAATGGACAGATACTTAGCACAGTCAAGCAAATGGACAGTCCCCACTAGCAGACAGTCAAGAGCAAATGGACAGATCACTTAGTCACAGTCAGATCAGAAATGGACAGTCCTTAGTACAGTCAGACAGAAATGGACAGTCACTTAGTACAGTCAGACAGAAATGGACATTCACTTAGTACAGTCAGGCAGAAATGGACAGTCCTTAGTACGTCAGAGCATAAATGGATAGTCCACTTAGCAACTCGAGCAGAAAAATGGACAGTCACTTAGTCAGTCAGAGCAGAAATGACAGTCATTAGTACAGTCCAGCAAATGACTCCTTAGTACAGTCAGAGCAGAAATGGCAGTCACTTAGCACAGTCAGAGCATAAAATGGACAGTCACTGTAGTCAGTCAGAGCAGAAATGGACAGTCACTTAGTACAGTCCGGGCAGAAATGACAGTCACTTAGCACAGTACAGGTCAGATCAGAATAGGAACAGTCACTTAGCAAGTCAGATCAAATGGTAGTCACTAGCACGTCAGAGCAGAAATGGACGTCACTAGTGCAGTCAGAGCAGAAATGGACAGTCACTTAGTACATCAGGCAGAAATGGACAGTCACTTAGTACAGTCAAGCAGAAATGTACATCACTTAGCACAGTCAGATCAAAAATGGATAGTCACTTAGCACAGTCAGAGCAAAATGACAGTCATAGTACAGTAGGCAGAAATGGACAGTCACTTAGTACAGTCCGGGCAGAAATGGACCGTCACTTATCCGTCAGGCAGATAAATGGACAGTCACTTAGCACAGTCAGAGCAGAAATGGACAGTCACTTAGTACAGTCAGAGCAGAACTGTACAGTCATAGCAGAAAGACAGTCACTAGTACGTCACATCAAAAAATGACAGTCACTTAGTAACAGTCAGGGCAGAAATGGACAGTCACTTAGTCACAGTCCAAGCATGAAATGGCAGTCACTAGGCACAGTCAGATCAAATTGATAGTCAACTTAGCACAGTCAGAGCAAATGACAGTCCACTATAGTACAGTCAGAGCAGAAATGGACAGTCCCTAGTACTCAGGACAGAAATGGAAGTCACTTGTACAGTCAGACAGAATGGACAGTCACTTAGTACAGTCAAGCAAAATGGACGTCACTTAGTACAGTCAGAGCAGAATGGACAGTCACTAACAGTCAGATCAAAAGGACGTCACTTAGACAGTCAGAGCAAAATGGACAGTCACTTAGCACAGTCGAGAGAAATGACAGTCACTTAGTACAGTCCAGCAGAAATGGACAGTCACTAGTAAGTCAGAGCAAAATGGGACAGTCACTTAGTACAGTCGACAAAATGGACAGTCACTTCGTATCATCAGAGCAGAAATGGACAGTCACTTAGCACCTAGGGCAGAAATGGACGTCCTTAGCACAATCAGGGCAGAAATGGACAGTCACTTGACAGTCAGACAAAAATGGACATGTCACTTAGTACAGTCAGAGCAGAAATGGACAGTCCACTTAGTACAGTCAGAGCAGAAATGGACAGTCACTTAGCAACAGTCTGAGCAGCATCTGGACAGTCACTTAGCACAGTCAGATCAAAATGGAAGTCCTTAGCACAGTCAAGCAGAAATGGACAGTCACTTAGACAAGTCAGAGCAGAAATGGATAGTCACTTAGTACAGTCAGAGCAGAAATGGACAGTCACTTAGTACAGTCAGAGCAGAAATTGAACAGTAAACTTAGCACAGTCAGAGCAAAATGGACAGTCACTTAGCACGTCAGTCAAATGGACAGTCCTAGCACATCAGAGCAGAAAAATGGACAGTCACTTAGACAAATCAGGGCAAAATGGACAGGTCACTTAGCACAGTCAGATCAAACAATGACAGTCACTTACAACAGTCAGAGCATAATGGACAGTCACTTAGTACAGTCAGAGCAAAATGACAGTCACTTATAGCACGTCAAGCAAAATGGAAACAACATCACTTAGCACAGTCACGATCAAGAAATGGAGTCACTTAGCACAGTCAGACAGAAATGGGTCAGGGTCACTTAGCACAGTCAGATCAGAATGGGCAGTCACTTAGTACAGTAGATGAAAATGGTCAGTCACTCTTAGCACAGTCAGAGCAAAATGGACTTCACTTAGCACAGTCAGAGCAGAAATGGACAGTCACTTTAGTACAGTCAGATCAGAAATGGACAGTCAGTTAGTACAGTCAGATCAGAAATGGGCAGTCACTTAGTACAGTCAGATCAGAAATGGACAGTCACTTAGTACAGTCACATCAAAAATGGAACAGTACCCTTACAGCAGGCAGCACTGACAGTCACGTAGTGAAGTCAAAGCAGAAATTAGTACAGTCACTTAGTACAGTCAGATCAGAAATGGCAGTCACTTAGCACATCAGATCAACGGGCATTCCACTAGCACAGTGCAGATCAAAAATGGCAGTCAACTTAGCACAGTCAGATCGAAATGTCAGTCACTTAGACATTCCAGCAGAAATGGACAGTCACTGAGCACACGTCAAGGCAGAAATGGACAGTCCATTACACAGTCAGCGAAATGGGACAGTCCATAGCACAGTCAGACAGAAATGGGTAGCATGTCACTTCTCGCACAGTCAAGTCAAGAATGGACAGTCACTTAGTACCGTCAGACAAGAAATGGTGCAGCAAGTCCACTTGCACAATCAAGCATCACAATGAGAAGTCACTGTAGCACAGTCAGTCAAAATGGAAAGTCACTTAGGCACAGTCAGTGAGAATGGACATCACTTAGCCCAGTCAGCAGAAATGGTCGTCACTTAGCAAGTCAGAAGCAGCAAATGGACAGCCAGCAGTCAGAGCGATGGACATTCAACTTAGCACAAGTCAGAGCAGAAATGGATAGTTCACTTAGCACAGTCAGAGCAGAAGGACAGTCTTAAAAGATGGGACAGTCACTTGCACGTCAGATCAAAATGAATGCACTTAGCACGTCAGATCAGAAATGGAAGTCCTGAAAGTCAATCAGAAAGGGATTCACTTATAGCAAGTCAGACAATAAATGGTCAGTCACTTAACAACAGTCAGAGCAGAAAATGGACAAGTCACTTAGCACATCCCCAGCAGAAATGGCAGCGCCACTTAGCACAGTCCAGAGCATAAATCGGACAGTCACTTCAGACACAGTCAGAGCAGAAATGGTACAGTCACTTAGACATCAGAGCAGAAATGGACAGTCACTTAGTACATCAGATCAGAAATGGACAGCGTCACTAGCAGCACATCCAGAGCAGAAAGGACATCACTTAGACAGTCAGAGCAAAATGGACTGTCACTATTATTACATCAGATCAGAAATGGACAGTCACTTAGTACAGCAGAGTCAAGAATGGGACAGTCACACTTAGCACAGTCTATCAAAAATTGAGTCCTTAGTCACAAGTCGAGATTAAATGGACATCACATTAGTACAGTCAGGGCAGAAATGGACCAGTCACTTAGTACAGTCAGGCAGAAATGTACAGTCACTTAGAGTCAGGCAGAAATGGACAGTCACTTAGTACAGTCAGGGCAGAAATGGACAGTCACTTAGTAACAGTCAGAGCAGAAATGGACAGTCACTTAGTACAGTCAAGCAGAATGACAGTCAGAGCAAAAATGGACAGTCACTCGAGTACAGTCACATCAAAATGGACAGTCACTTAGTACAGTCAGGGCAGAACAATGGAGTCCCTATAACAGGTCAAGCAAGAAATGGACAGCCATTAACAGTCAGATCAAAAATGGTGTCACTTAGCACAGTCAGACGCAAATACATTCACTTAGTACATCAGGAGCAGAAAATGGACATCACTTAGCTACAGTCAGAGCAGAAATGGATCATTCACTTAGCACAGTCAGAGCAGAAATGTACAGTAACTTAGTTACAAGTCAGAGCAAACTGGACAGTCACTTAGTAAGTGACACAAAAATGGACAGTCAACTTAGCACAGTCAAATCAGAAATGCAGTCACTTAGCACCGTCAGAGCGGAAATGGACAGTCACTTGTGCAGTCAGAGCAGAAATGGACAGTCACTTAGTACAGTCAGGGCAGAAATGGACAGTCACTAGTACAGTCAGAGAGCAGAAATGGACCTCACTTAGCAACGTCAGATCAAAATGGATAGTCACACGTCGCATCAGACACAGTCACTGACGTCAGGCAGAAATGGACATCACTTAGTACAGTCAGGGCAGAAATGGACAGTCACTTAGTACAGTCAGAGCAGAAATGGACAGTCACTACTAGTACAGTAGAGCAAGAAATGTGACAGTCAAGCAGAAAATGGACAGTCACTTAGTACAGTCACATCAAATGGACAGTCACTTAGTACAGTCAGGGCAGAAATGGACATTCCACTTAGTACATCAGGCAGAAAGATGGACAGTCACTTAGCACAGTCAGATCAAAAATGGATAGTCACTTAGCACAGTCAGAGCAGAAATGGACAGTCACTTAGTACAGTCAGAGCAGAAATGGACAGTCACTTAGTAGTACTCAGGACAGAAATGGACAGTCACTTAGTAACAGTCAGGACAGAAATGGACGTCACTTAGTAACAGTCAGACAGAAATGGACAGTCACTTAGTCACGTCAGAGCAAAATGGACAGTCACTTAGCACAGTCAGATCAAAAATGGACGTCCCTTAGCACAGTCAGAGCAGAAATGGACAGTCATTAGCACAGTCAGAGCAGAAATGGACAGTCATTAGTACAGTCAGAGCAGAATGGACAGTCACTTATAACATCATAGCAAAATGGACAGTCACTTAGTCACAGTCAGAGGCAGAAATGGACAGTCACTTAGTACAGTCAGGGCAGAAATGGACAGTCCTTAGCACATCAGGGCAGAAATGGACAGTCACTTAGCACAGTCAGATCAAAAATGGACAGTCACTTAGCACAGTCAGAGCAGAAATGGACAGTCACTTAGTACAGTCAGAGCAGAAATGGACAGTCACTTAGCACAGTCTGAGCAGAAATGGACAGTCACTTAGCACAGTCAGATCAAAAATGGATAGTCACTTAGCACAGTCAGAGCAGAAATGGACAGTCACTTAGTACAGTCAGAGCAGAAAATGGACTAGTCACTTAGTACAGTCAGAGCAGAATGGACAGTCACTAGTACAGTCAGCAGAAAATTGACAGTACTTAGCACAGTCAGCAGCTAGAATCGACAGTCGCACTTAGACAGTCAGCGAAATGGACAGTCACTTAGCACAGTCAGAGCAGAAATGGACAGTCAACTTAGTACAATGGACAGTCCTTAGCACAGTCAGATCAGAAATGGGACAGGTCACTAACCAGTCAGATCAAATAAGTCACTTAACAGTCAGATCAGAAATGGCAGTCACTTAGTAGCAGTCGATCAGAAATGGCAGTACTTACACAGTCAGAGCAAAATGGCAGTCCTTAGAATCAGAATGCAGTAAATGACAGCCACTTAGCACAGTCAAGAGCAGAAATGACAGTCACTTATCACAGTCAGAGCAGAAAATGGACATCACTTAAGCACAGTCAGAGCAGAAATGGACAGTCACTTAGTACAGATGCGATCAGAAAATGGGACAGATCACTTAGCACAGTCAGAGCAGAAATGGACATTCACTTAGCACAGTCAGAGCAGAATGGCAGTCACTAGTACATCCAGACAGAAATGGACATCACTTAGTACAGTCAGATCAGAAATGGACAGTCCACTTAGCACAGTCAGAGCAGAAATGGACAGTCACTTAGTACAGTCAGAGCAGAAATGGACAGTCACCTTAGTTACAGTCAGGCAGCAGAAATGGACTAGTCACTTAGAACAGTCAGAGCAGAAATGGACAGTCACTTAGCTACAGTCAGAGCAGAATGGACAGTCACTTAGTTACAGTCAGGAGCAAACTGGACAGTCACTTAGTACAGTCCAGATCAGAAATGGACAGTCCTTAGAAGCAAGCAAGTCAGAGCAGAATGCAGTCCTTAGTGCATTAGAGCAAAGAATGGACAGTCACTTAGTACAGTCAGCAGGTCAGAAAATGGACAGTCCTACTTAGCACAGTCAGAGCAGAAATGGACAGTCAGTCTTAGCCAGTCAGATCAAAAATGGATATCACTTAGCACAGTCACGAGCAGAAATGGACAGCACTTAGTGCAGTCAGGCAGAAATGGACGTCACCTTAGTACATCAGGCAGAAGGACAGTCACTTAGTCAGCAGAGCAGAATGGACAGGTCACTACACGTCAGATCAAAAATGGATAGTCACTTAGACAGTGCAGAGCAGAAATGGACCGTCACTTAGTACATCAGGGCGAAATGACAGTCACTTAGTACAGTCACAGAAATGGACAGTCACTTAGTACAGTCAGGAAGGCAGAAATGACATCACTTAGTACAGGTCAAGCAGAAAATGGACAGTCACTTAGTACAGTCAGCAGCAAGAGAATGACAGTCACAGCAAGAAATGGAGTCACTTAGACGTCACATCAAAAAGGGACAGTCACTTACTAGGGCAGAAATGGACAGTCAACTTAGTAACAGTCAAGCCAGAAATGGGACAGTCCACTTAGCACAGTCGTAAAAATGGATAGTCACTTAGCACAGTCAGAGCAGAAATGGACCAGTCACTTATACAGTCAGAGCAGAAATGGACAGTCACTTAGTCACAGATCAGGACAGAAATGGACAGTCCAGTAGTACAGTCAGACAGATGACAGTCAACTTATTACAGTCCAGAAGAAAATGGACAGTCACTTAGTACAGTCAAGCAGAAATGGACAGTCACTTTAGCACACGATCAAAAAATGGACAGTCACTTAGCACAGTCAGCAGAATGGACAGTCACTTAGCACACTTCAGAAGCCGAAATGGACGATCACTTTAGCACAGTCAGAGCAGAAATGGCATTCACGTAGCAGTCAGAGCAGAATGGACAGTCACTTAGTACAGTCAGAGCAGAAATGGACAGTCACTTAGTACAGTCACGAGCAGAAATGACAGTCACTTAGTACAGTCAGGCAGAAATACAGTCACTTAGTACAATCAGCATAAATGGACAGTCACTTAGCACATCAGTGCAGAAAGGACATCACTTAGCACAGTCAGATCAAAATGGACAGTCACTTAGCACAGTCAGAGCAGAAATGGACAGTCACTTATACAGTCAGAGCAGAAAATGGACAGTCACTTAGCAGTCGAGCAGAATGGACAGTCACTTAGCACAGTCAGATCAAAATGGATAGTCACTTATCAACAGTCAGGAGCAGAAATGGACAGTCACTTAGTACAGTCAGAGCAGAAATGGATAGTCACTTAGTACAGTCAGAGCAGAAATGGACAGTCACTTAGTACAGTCAGGGCAGAAATTGACAGTAACTTAGCACAGTCAGAGCAGAAATGGACAGTCACTTAGCACATAGATAAAAATGGACAGTCACTTAGCCACGTCAGAGCAAAAGGACGTCACTTAGTACAGTCAGGGCAATAAATGGACATCACTTAGCACAGTCAGATCAAAAATGGAGTCCTTAGCACAGTCAGAGCAGAAATGGACAGTCACTTGTACAGTCAGGAGCAGAAATGGACAGTCACTTAGTACAGTCAGAGCAGAATGGACAGTCACTTAGTACAGTCACATCAAAAATGGACAGTCACTTAGCACAGTCAGTCAGAATGGCAGTCAACTTAGCACAGTCAGATCAGAAATGGGCAGTCACTAGTACAGTCAGACAGAAATGGTCCAGTCACTTACGCACAGTCAGAGCAGAAATGGAGACATCACGTTAGCACAATCAGAGCAGAAATGGACAGGTCACTTTAGTACAGTCAGACAGAAATGGACAGTCATTAGTACAGTCAGTCAGAATGGGCAGTCCCATTAGTACAGTGCAGATCAAATGGACATCACTTAGTACAGTCAGATCAAAATGGACGTTCTGCACAGTCAGAGCAGAAATGGACAGTCACTATTAGCAGTCAAAGGAAATAGCAGTCACTAGTGACAGTCAGATCAGAATGGCTCACTTAGCACAGTCAGAGCAGAATGGACAGTCACTTAGCACAGTCAGATCAAAATGGCAGTCACTTAGCACATCAGATCAGAAAGGTCAGTCACTAGGCACAGTCAGAGCAGAAATGGACAGTCACGTAGCACAGTCAAGAAAATGGACAGCACATTAGCACAGTCAGATGCACTAAATGGGACAGTCACTTAGTCACAGTCAGAGCAAGAATGGACAGTCACTTAGCACAGTCAGAGCAGAAATGGCAGTCCCTAGTACAGTCAATCAGAATGGCAGTCATTAGCACATCAGACAAAATGAAAGTACTTAGCACAGTCAGATCAGAAATGGGCAAGTCACTTAGCACAGTCAGATCAGAAATGGACAGTCACTTAGCACAGTCCAATAGAGCAGAAATGGTCAGTCACTTAGTCACAGTCAGAGCAGAAATGGACAGTCACTTAGCACAGTCAGAGCAGAAATGGACATCACTTACACAGTCAGAGAGCAGAAAGTGAATAAGTCCACTTAGCCACAGTCAGCAGCAGAAGATGGACAGTCACTTAGTAACAGATAGGACAGTACTTAGCACAGTCAGATCAAGAAATGGAAGTCACTTAGCACAGTCAGATCAAAATGGAAGTCACTTGCACAGTCAGATCAGAAATGGGCACATCCTAGTACAGTCAAACAAAATGTCAGTCACTTAGACAGTCAGAGCAGAAAATGGACAGTCACTTAAGCAGCAGTCACCAGACAGAGAATGGCAGCCACTTAGCACAGTCAGAGCAGAAATGGACAGTCACTTAGCAACAGTCAGAGCAGAAATGGACAGTCACTTAGCAGTCAGAGCAGAAATGGTACAGTCACTTAGTACAGTCAGAGTCAGAAATGCGACAGTCCTTAGCACAGTCAGATAGCAGAAAATGGACAGTCACTTACACAGTCAGAGCAGAAATGGACAGTCACTTAGTACAGTCAGGCAGAAAATGGACAGTCACTTAGACAGTCAGAGCAGAATGGACAGTCACTTAGCACGTCCAGATCAAAAATGATATCACTTTCACAGTCAGAGCAGAATGGACAGTCACTTAGTACAGTCAGGCAAATGGACAGTCACTCTAGTTACAGTCAGGAGGCAGATAGGACAGTCACTTAGTACAGTCAGAGGCAGAATGGGACAGTCACTTAGTACAGTCAGGGCAGAAATGGGACAGTCACTTAGTACAGTTCAGAGCAGAAATGGACGTCACTTACAGTAACAGATCCTAGCAGAAAGTGTACAGTCAGCAGTCAGAGCAGAAATGGACCGTCACTTAGTACAGTCAAGCAGAAATGGACAGTCACTTAGTACAGTCAGGGCAGAAATGGACAGTCATTAGACAGTCAGAGCAGAAATGGACAGTCACTTAGTACCAGCAGATCAAAAATGGACAGTCACTTAGCACAGTCAGATAATGGACATACATACAAAGAAATGGACAGTCACTTAGCAACAGTCAGAGACAGAAATGACAGTCACTTAGTATCAGTCAGAGCAGAAATGGACAGGACAGTCACTTAGCTACAGTCACAGTAGCAGAAATGGACAGTCACTTACGTACAGTCAGAGCAGAAATGGACAGTCACTTAGCACGTCAGATAAAAATGGACAGTCCAGCAGCATTGCACAGTACAGAGCAGACTGGACAGTCACTTAAGCACAGTCCAGAGCAGAAATGGGACAGTCACTTAGTACAGTCAGATGCAGAAATGGCAGTCCACGGTGGTTAGACAGTCAGAGCGAAATGGACAGTCACTTAGCACAGTCAGAGCAGAATGACGCCACTTAACAGCAGGCAATGAGTTCCTAGACATCAGGCAGAGAAGACATCACTTAGTACAGTCAAGCAAATGAACATCAGTCTAGCACAAAAGTCAGAGCAGAATGGACAGTCACTTAGTCACAGTCAAGAAAATGGACAGTCACTAGTAAGCACGTCTGGCAGTCATGGACAGTCATTAGCACAGTCAGACAAGATCAAAAATGGAGTACACTTAGCAAGTCAGAGCAGAAATGGACAGTCACTTAGTACAGTCAAGAGCATGAACAGAAGAGCAGTGACAGTCACTTAGCTACAGTCAGTAGACAGAAGAATGGACAGTCACTTAGACAGTCAGATCAAAATGGACAGTCACTTAGTCACAGTCAGAGCAGAAAGTGACGTCACTTAGTACAGTCAGAGCAGAAATGGACAGTCACTTAGACAGTCGATCAAAAATGGATAGTCACACTAAAGCACAGTCAGAGAGCAGAAATGGACAGTCACTTAGTACAGTCGAGCGAAATGGAACGTCATTAGTACAGTCAGAGCAAAAGACAGACTTGACAGTAACAAAAATGGACAGTCACTTAGCACAGTCAGAGCAGAAATGGACGAGTACTTTAGTCAGGTCAGAACAGAAATGGACAGTCACTTAGCACAGTCAGACAGAATGGCAGTCACGTACAAGTCAGAGCAGAATGGACAGTCACTTAGCACAGTCAGAGCAGAAAGGACAGTCACTTAGTACAGTCCAGATCAGAAATGATGGACATCACGTTTGTGAAACAGTCTAAAAAAAAGAACCAAGTCAGACACACAGTCACGAAAATGGGCAGTCACTTAAGTACAGTCAGATCAGAAATGGACAGTCACTTAGTACAGTCAGATAAAATGGACAGTACTTATATCAGATCAGAGCAAGAAGGACAGTCCCTAGAAGTCAAGCAGAATGGACAGTCCTTAGTACAGTCAGACAGAATGGCAAGTCACAGACAGCAGACAGAAATGCAGTCCTTAGCACAGTCAGTCAGAAACTGGGCAGTCACTTAGCACAGTCAGATCAGAATGGTCAGTCACTTAGACCAGTCAGAGCAGAAATGGACAGTCACTTAGACAGTCAGAGCAGAATGGAACAGTCCACTTAGCACAGTCAGAGCAGAAATGGACAGTCACTTAGCACAGTCAGAGCAAGAAATGACAGTCACTTAGCACAGAGCAAAATGGACAGTCACTTAGTACAGTCAGATCAGAATGGACAGTCACTTAGCACAGATCAGATCAGAAATGACAGTCACTTAGCACAGTCAGATCAGAAATGGGAAGTCCACTTAGCACAGTCGACAAATGGCAGTCACTTAGCACAGTCAGACAGCAGAATGGTCAGTCCACTTAGCACAGTCAGAGCAAGAAATGGACAGTCACTTAGCACAGTCAGAGCAAATGGACTCACTTAGACAGTCAGAGCAGAAATGGACATCACTTAGACAGTCAAGGCAGAAATGACAGTCATTAGACAGATGACTCACTTGCACAGTCAGACAGAATGGAACATTGCATGATCATGAGTCACTTAGCTCAGTCAGACAGAAATGGGCAGTCACTTAGTACAGTCCAAATCAGAAGCACTGATCGTCAACTTAGCACAGTCAGAGCAAAAATGGACAGTCACTTAGCACAGTCAGCAGAATGGACAGCACTGCACAGTCAGAAAAATGAGACAGTCACTTAGCCAGTCGAGCAGAAATGGCAGTCCTTACACAGTCAGAGCAGAAATGGACAGTCACTTAGTACAGTCAGAGCAGAAAGGACAGTCACACTAGCACAGTCAAGCAGAAATGGACAGTCACTTAGCACAGTCAGAAGCGAAATGGACAGTCACTTAGCACAGTCAGAGCAGAAATGGACAGTCACTTAGTACAGTCAGAATCAGAATGGACAGTCACTTAGTACAGTCAGGGCAGAAATGGACAGTCATTAGCAGTCAGGCATGTAGTACAGTCAGAGCAGAAATGGACAGTCACTTAGCACAGTCAGAGCAGAAGGACAGTCCTTAGTACAGTCAGAGCAGAAAATGGACAGTTCATTAGCAAGTCAGAGCAGAAATGGACAGTCACTTAGCACAGTCAGAGCAGAAATGGACAGTCACTTAGTCAGTCAAAGCAGAAATGGACAGTCACTTAGTACAGTCAGGGCAGAATGGACAGTCACTTAGTACAGTCAGAGAGAAATGGACTCACTTCACTAGCACAGTCAGGATCAGCAAATGGCATCACTTAGCACAGTCAGAGCAGAAATGGGACAGTCACTTAGTCGCAGTTCAGAGCAGAGAAATGGACAGTCACTTAGTACAGTCAGAGCAGAAATGGACAGTCACTTAGTACAGTCAAGCAGAAATGGACAGTCACTTAGTAAGCAGACAGTCAGATCAGAACTGGATAGTCACTTAGCCAGTCAGAGCAGAAATGGACGTCCACTTAGTACAGTCAGAGCAGAATGGACAGTCACTTAGTACAGTCAGGAAAAATGGACAGTCACTTAGTACAGTCAGAGCAGAAATGGACAGTCACTTAGTACAGTCCAGAGCAGAAATAAGTGGAGAGTCACTTAGCACAGTCAGCATCAAGAAAGGACAGTCACTTAGTACAGTCAGAGCAGAATGGACAGTCACTTAGTACATCAGAGCAGAAATGGACAGTCACTTAGCACAGTCAGACAGAAATGGACAGTCACCTTAGCACGTCAGAGCAAAATGGACAGTCACTAGACAGTCAGAGCAGAAAATGGACAGTCACTTAGTACAGTCAGAGACAGAAATGGACAGTCACTTAGTACGCAGGCAAAATACACAGAGCAGACAGAAATGGACAGTCACTTAGTACAGTCAGAGCAGAAAATGGGACAGTCACTTAGCACAGTCAGATCAAAAATGGACAGTCTTAGCTCAGAGCGAATGGACAGTCACTTACAGTCAGAGCAGAAATGGACAGTCACTTAGTACAGTCAGAGCAGAAATGGACAGTCACTTAGTACAGTCAGAGCAGAAATGGACAGTCACTTAGTACAGTCAGAGCAGAAATGGACAGTCACTTAGTACAGTCAGAGCAGAAATGGACAGTCACTTTAGCACAGTCATGCAGAAATGGACAGTCACTGTAGCACAGTCAGAGTCAGAAAATGGACAGTCACTTAGCACAGTCAGAAGCAGAAATGGACAGTCACTTAGTACAGTCCAGAGCAGAATGGGACAGTCACTTAGTCACAGTCATGAGCAGAAATGGACAGTCACTAGCACAGTCAGATCAAAAATGGATGTCACTTAGCACAGTCAGTAGCAGAAATGGACAGTCTTAGTCAAGCAGAGCAGAAAGGACAGTCACTTAGTACAGTCCAGAAGCCGAAATGGACATCACTTAGTACATCAGGGCAGAAATTGACAGTAACTTAGCACAGTCAGAGCAGAAATGGACAGTCACTTAGCACAGTCAGATCAAAAATGGACAGTCACTTAACAGTAGAGAAATGGCGTCACTTAGCACAAGTCAGAGCAGAAATGGACAGTCACTTAGTACAGTGGACAGTCACTTACACAGTCAGACAGAAATGGAAGTCACTTAGCACAGTCAGATCAGAAATGGGAAGTCACTTAGCACGTCAGATCAGAAATGGCAGTCACTTAGTACAGTCAGAAACAGAAATGGACAGTCATTAGCACAGTCAGGCAGAAATGGACAGTCCTTAGCACAGTCAGACAAAATGGACAGTCCACTTAGTCACAGTCAGAGCAGAAATGGACAGCACTTAGTCAAGTCAGAGCAAGAAATGGGACAGTCACTTAGCACAGTCAGAGCAGAAATGGACAGTCACTTAGCACAGTCAGATCAAAAATGGACAGTCACTTAGCACAGTCAGAGCAGAAATGGACAGTCACTTAGTACAGTCAGAGCAGAAATGGACAGTCACTTAGTACAGATGGACAGTCACTTAGACAGTCAGATCAGAAATGGACAGTCACTTAGTACAGTCAGAGCAGAAATGGAAGTCACTTAGCAGCACAGTCAAATCAGAGCAGAATGACAGCTTAGACAGTCAGAGCAGAAATGGACAGTCACTTAGTACAGTCAGAGCAGAATGACAGTCACTTAGCACAGTCAGAGCAGAAATGGACAGTCACTTAGCAGTCAGAGCAGAATGGACAGTCACTAGTACAGTCAGAGCAGAAATGGACAGTCACTTAGGCACAGTCAGAGACAGTAAAATGACAGTCACTTAGCACAGTCAGATCAAAAATGGATAGTCACTTAGCACAGTCAGAGCAGAAATGGACAGTCACTAGCTGCAGTCAGAGCAGAAATGGACAGTCACTTAGTACAGTCAGGGCAGAATGACAGTCACTTAGTACAGTCAGAGCAGAAATGGCAGTCCTTAGCACAGTCATCAAAAATGGATAGTCACTTAGCACAGTCAGAGCAAAATAGAAATGGACAGTCACTTAGTACAGTCAGGGCAGAAATGGACAGTCTGTACAGTCGGGCAGAAATGGACAGTCACTTAGTACAGTCAGAGCAGAATGGACAGTCACTTAGTACAGTCAAGCAAATGTAACAGTTCAGGCAGAAATGGCAGTCATTAGTACAGTCAGACAGAAATGGACAGTCTTAGTACAGTCAGGCAGAAATGTGACAGGTTCACTTAGTACAGTCAGAGCAGAAATGGACAGTCACTTTACAGTCAGACAAAAATGGATAGTCCAAAAACAAAAAAAAATCAAACAAACCAAAAGCAAAAACATTTATCCCTTATATATTACACTGTAAGGGGAAACATTATCCCTTATATATTACACTGTTATGGGGAACATTATCCCTTATATATTACACGTAAGGGGAACATTATCCCTTATATATTACACTGTAATGGGACAGTTATATCCCTTATATGTGTTGATTACTGTTTTTATTTTTCTATAGATTGCCCATATTAGCAGGCAAAAGGTCAGAATTAAAGGTTCATACACATACGTGCGATTGTCGGGTGCCGACCCATGACGCGTTGATGTGTATGTATGGCCCATTTCGCCCGAAATCGTGCAGTGTATAGGCACTTTGCAGTCAAAAAGGGGCTATCAATTGAACATCCACCTGGCGTCGGGCACGATCCCTTACCGAACGCCCCGTTCGACCAACAAAGTGCCCATACATGGCAGAACATGGTGAAACAGGTGTGCATACAATCGTCCCCATCATCGCCACGTGTGTTTGAATCTTAAGAGTGCCCCTTAACACATTACTTACTCATTACTACAACATAAAATGAATTAAACTCATTGCATAGCCAGGAATTGTCTATGCTGAACTTTAATCCCCTTACACCAGGGGAACTGTAACCAGCTACTAATTGGCCTTCCAGCATTTATCTGTCAACATACTTCATTTTCCTAAGAGAGAATCTACAATCTTCACCTTAACCTTTAACTTAAAATCCCTTCACCGTGTTGCACCATCCACTGTATCTTCTTTCCTCTCCCATACATTCCTGCACGTCCCCCTTGTTCTATATGATGCCATGTATGCTCTGGGGGGTCACTAATGAGCTGCTATTGTTAATTCAATGGTCCTTCATCTACCCAGAATGGTCGTCACATTGTCACATTTAAATGTCCATAGCAGTAATTTCTGTATCATTGCTGAGTCAAGATAGTTACTGACACTATTGGGGTTTCAACCAGTAATTTTCAAAGTGTGGTGCCTTAGGTACCTCCTTCTGACAACAGGTTAATCCCAAGGATATCAAATATCAAGCCAGTATTTATAAAAATTGGAACATTGTACAATCAGATCAAACTCTGATAAGGTATTGCCGGAACGGCCTATCATTGGCTTAGACAGAGGACAAAAATCTCAAGGACATTGATGAAAACTGACTTTAAGGGGACGATGGACAAAAAATTGGTTATCTACATCTAGTCTAAAACAGGGCTTGTTTTAAGTGTGCTAAATGTTATTCGTGTACATATGGTACCTGGCAAATTGTTTATGCGTCCCCACACCAACAAAGTGTCTATATTAACACAGGATTACCTGTACTACTCACACGTAGTTTATATTGTAACTGCCCTTGCCAAATTAATGTATGTGGGCAAAACAGATTTGGCCCTTAGGCTAAGGATAGATGGCCACGTTCAGCCATAACTACAGCCTATAGAGATGGTCATACATCAAAAACGTATATTTTATTGTTGGCAATATATTAATAGCCACACAGAGCACTTTTGTGATGCTTTGGATTGGTTCAACAAACCACATGTGAACATGTTTGAGGGGTGGGATTTATTGTATAAATGTTGCACTGATTGCACATTCAGATGTTGGCTTGAAAAAGGCCTAAGACAAAAAGCGAAACGTTGCCGTGAATGTGAATTTAAAATACCCGTTTTCTTAAAGACCTGGAGTGCACCTTGAATACTTACCTCTGTTATATTTTGCTAGCGGGTGGCACCCGGGAAAATTTTGCTGGAGTGTTGTTACATATATTGATTAAGGGTAGTCCTATCTAAGAATGCATATTTTAAGTAAATGCTGTATTTTGTAGTGGAATTATTATGTTTAAGATACGTTTTTACCTCAATTAAACTTCCCGCGGCACTTGGAGCCTTTCCCGGTAGTTCCGTCTTCCAGGGGTAGTTTGCCGCTGGTTGTGGCTGAAAACCAGGCCCTGCCCGAGTGTTGGGAGGGCTCGGGACTTCCGCGGCACTTGGAGCTCTCTGGTAGTTTCAACTTCAGGGGGGTGTTTGCGGTTATTCGCGGCCGAAAACCAGGTCCCAGGGCCCGCCGCGAGTGTTGGGAGGCTCCGGCGCACTTGGAGCCTTCCCAGTAGTTCTGTTTCCAGGGGTGTTTGCGGTTGTTCGGGCCAAAACCCAGGCTCCCAGGCCTGCCGCGAGTGTTGGAGGCTTTGCGGGGCTTCCATCGGCACTTGGAGCCCCAGACCAGGTGCTGTCAAGTTGTATACATACAATAAGTACACACATAACTCCCTCCTCCAGCTAATCCCCAGGGCTCTCAAGCAGGAACAGGCAGAGTCTCAATAACTAGCAACAGCAGGGATCACCCACCATTTCTATAGGCAATGCTTTCTCTTCCAGTTAAAACGGAACACTATTGGCTTTTAATGGATTCTGACCAATGTGGAAGGGCTTTGTTAGATGCTGTACTGTTACACACATGCGGCAGTAAGAGAGGAACTGGTGCTGTGTTAGTATGGGGTATTCCTATTGGCTGCTAGAATACAGTCGGCCACTATTCAGTAATGGGACAATTTATAATAATTGTACTAACCTGGAAGCTGATCATTGTGAGCATGCTGCTAACAGTATAGGAGAAAGAGACAAGAGAATGACAGAGACAGAAAGAGGAGAGAGAGAAGACAGAACCAGAGAGAGGAGACAGACAGAGGAGACAGAGGGAGAGACAGAGAGAGAGACAGGACAGAGACAGAGACAAGAGGAGGACAGACAGAGACAGAGGGAGAGAGAGAGAGAGAGACAGAAAGAGAGACAGACAGAGAGAGACAGACAGAGAGAGAGGGACAGACAGTGTCGTTTGGCCACGCCCACCCGCTTCCACTACAATTGCATCAGGAGTGTGAAGCACTCTCCCACAATGCAATACAGCTGGATTATCATACACTTACTGGGAAAGCAAACTTGTTTTGATTGGCTTTTAACCGCACATGCTCAGTAAGTCTCTCCCACAATGCAATACAGCGGATATTCATCTACACTACTGGGAAAGCAATCTTTTTTTTGATTGGCCATAACTCGCACATGCTCAGTAAGTCTCTCCCACAATGCAATACAGCGGGATATCATCTACACTTACTGGGAAAGCAAACGTGGTTTTGATTGGCTCTTAACTCGCACATGCTCAGTAGTCTCTCCCACAATGCAATACAGCTGGATATCATCTACACTTACTGGGAAAGCAAACTTCCTTTTGATTGGCCATTAACTCGCACATGCTCAGTAAGTCCTCCCACAATGCAATACAGCTGGATATCATCTACACTACTGGGAAAGCAAACTTCTTTTGATGGCCATTAACTCGCACATGCTCATAAGTCTCTACCACAATGCAAAGCAAAAGTGTTACTGTAAAGTATGCATTGCGTCAGGATGTGAGTAGTGCTACAGCAGCTCCAGAAGCACAAACCATTGGATATAAGACAATAAGGAAATGGCAGCAAACTTCCATGCAGAATTTAATAATTTGAGAGGTGTGTCTATAGCTCCCATTTTGACCAGTCCATTCAAATGTGGGGAGATTCTGTAGGTTAGTACTTTTTATTTTTTATTTCATATGCCATTTACACATTGTTACACATATATATCTTTTTTGTACATATTAATAAACTAATTCATGTTATACCTTTTACATTACAATATACACTTTTACTATGTATATATTATTTTAGCCTACCCCCACCACTAATAGTACAGTCTAAAAAACTCAATGCAATCTCCACAAAATGGAAAATAATTTTATATAAAGGAAGGATAGAGATTATTGTAGCGGGAATCTGCCTCCTGGGTTGGGACCAAGCACAGGGCAACACAGACACAAGAACACAGGAGACAGTCCAAAGTTTAAACTGGCAGCAAACCAGTTTTATTTGGCACACAAAAAATGTAACCTAGGCTAGATTGGCCCTAATACAAAGTCCCTCGTATAGAGAGTAGGGCCTATTGCCCGGCCACAACAAGCAGCAAAAGAACAGGCACATAAGTTAAAGTTAGGATTAAATTTACAGCACTTTGTTCTTGACACACAGCACCACAGGTTCTAGGCTATAGACTGATAACACCTGCAGGGTAATTTACAGACTAACCGGTTTACGATTGGTTATCGCGATGTTAAGTCTTGTTTTACGGCGCCCGTGTGAGTATCGAAGAGGCACTCAAGCAGCGTTGCAAAGTAATTTATCAGAGGTGTGCGGCTCGTTGCGCCTATTAATGCCAGTAATAGTTGCCGTTAAATACTTACGTGCGGGTGAGATTAACCCAAGTCGCACCGCTTTGGTAAATCTGGAACAGGAGATTTGCCCAGAAAGCTTGCGCCTTTGGGTGAATCTCCCTACTGGTCTTTTTTTAAAGACCTCAGTGGACCCACCACGCTCCCTCCATTCGCTCCAGGGACCCAGAAACCAGCCTTTATTAAAGCTGCATAGAAAACAGCCTATTCCATAAAGCCATTCCCTGGAGCTTAAATAAATGACAGGAATCTGGGTGGAACATACATCCATCAATTACCTGTCCTGTGCTTCTCTTACAATATATTTATGTATCATACTTTAAAAGGTATCTATACCCGCCTGTCATTCAACATCTGTTGGCGCTATATAAATCAATAATAATAATAATAATAATTAACAGTAGCTAAGGTTCAATTCTAAACATCCAAGGCTGGTAACTACTTAGTGGTTGTGACATTTCAACCAACAATCACTGTGTTATCTTTCAAACTCCTGTATAAAACAGTAGTTATCTTAATTGGCCTTAATGTCAAAAAACAACAACGCTGTATGTCCCATTGTTAATTACCTTCACACTGAAATCCTTCTCGCTCTCATTTTTAGATATGTTCAGTCGCCCACATGGGCTAGAAAAGTACATTTCATTAGGAAATGATTTTCCTTTCCAGACAGCTAGAATTCAGTAAAGTTCATTAAAGGAATAAAGACTTGGTCAGTGTCAGCACAATACCCTCATTGATTATTGCAAGGACACCAAGCACTCTTTTTAATTGAACCCCTTTCTACATGTCATATAATTCATTGGTAGTATTAGAAATTAAACCATCATTGTCGAAAGGCAAAAAAAGACAACAAAGTGTTGGTGCTGCTTCTTTTGTGTTTTGGTTCTTAAAGGCAATGTCCACCATACAACAAAAAAAGGTTGACTTGTCGTTATCTGTCCGCAACCCCAACAGTTTTTTTTACAAGCAGGTTTTATTACATGTATTTGTAACCAGAAATGTAATGATTTCTATTCCTTTCTGGCAAAGGTATCTTTCCTCCTCCCTCTGCTCAGTGAGCTTTTTATAACCTGAGCATGTGCAGTGTGGTAATTAACATTACCTTATTGATAATAACACATTACTGTCTGACAAACTGTCAGACTTTTGGATTGGAAGGTTTGTACCCAGCTTAAGTCTTTTTAAATGTATGTTTTGAGTGGTGATGTCACTTGCAGATCCACGAATTTGACATCTCTGCTTTGTCTGGTATGTTAATATTGAGTCTCCCTCCTGCAGAGTTAATTGAAGGGTGTCTAACCGTTGAAAACTACAACTACCAGCATTCTTCAGCTACAGAGGGACTAGGAATGCTGGGAGTTGTAGTTTTCAAAACAAATGGGGTTCATAGTTTGAGAATATGTAATTATAATTACTTTCCCAACCACCCTCAAAAATTGTATGATGGAATATTGTCATCTGCACCATTACTGTTTATATTTAGAATTGGTAGACTTGTTGGTGGAAATGTTGAGAGTTGTCTGTAGTTGGGCAACATAAGTGCCATCCCAGATTTTGCAGCTCAGTGTGTAGGTATTTGTATATGGAGTCCACCAGTGTCTTCAAAAGCTAGACTGTCACTTAGTAGAGTCAAAGCAGAAATGGACAGTCACTTAGTAGATCAGAGCAGAAATGGACAGTCACTTAATACAGTCAGAGGAGAAATGGACAGTCACTTGTAGAGTCAAGCAGAAATGGACAGTCACTTAGTACAGTCAGGGCAGAAATGGACAGTCACTTAGTACGTCAGCAGCAAATGGACATTCACTTAGCACAGTCAGATCAACAAATGGAACAGCACTTAGCAACAGTCAGAGCAGAAATGGACAGTCACTTAGTACAGTCAGAGCAGAAATGGACAGTCCCACTTGTACAGTCAGAGACAGAAATGGACAGTCACTTAGTACAGTCAGAGCAGAAATGTACAGTAACTTATATCAGCAGAGCAAGAAAGTGACAGTCACTAGATACAGTACAGCAGTCAGAGAAATGACAGTCCACTTAGACAGTATCGCAGAAAGGACAGTACTTAGCACAGTCAGAGCAGAAATGGACAGTCACTGAAATAGTACAGTCACAAAATGGACAGTCACTTAGTACAGTCAGCAGAATGGGACAGGTCACTTAGCACAGTCAGATCAGAAATGGCAGTCACTTAGCACGTCAGGCTCAGAAAGGGCAGTCACTAGCACAGTCAGAGCAGAAATGGACAGTCACTTAGCACAGTCAGAGCAGAAATGGACAGTCACTTAGCACAGTCAAGCAAAAATGGACTAGTCACTTTAGTACAGTCAGAGCAGAAATGGACAGTCACTTAGTACAGTCAGGCAGAAAGGACAGTCACTTAGTACAGTCAGAGCAGAAAGGACATTCACTTAGCACAGTCCAGACAAAAATGGATCAGTCACTTAGCACAGTCAAGCAGAAGAAATGGACAGTTACTTAGTACAGATGGACAGATCAACTTAGACAGTCAGAGCAGAAATGGCAGTCACTTAGCAAAGTCAGATCAGAAATGGCCAGTCACTTAGCAAGTCAGACAGAAATGGGCACAGTCACTTAGACAGTCGATCAGAAATGGTCAGTCACTTAGCACAGTCAGAGCAGAAATGGACAGTCAACTGAATACAGGCACATCAAAGACAGTCACTTAGTAAGTCAGAGCAGAAATGGACAGTCACTTAGTACAGTCAGAGCAGAAATGGAAGTCACTTAGTAGAGTCAGAGCAGAAATGGACAGTCACTTAGTACAGTCCAGAGCAGAAATGGACAGTCCCTTAGTACAGTCAAGAGAAAATGGGACAGTCCCTTAGTACAGTCAGAGCAGAAATGGACAGTCCAGTTAGTCACAGGTCAGAGCAGAAATGGACAGTCACTTAGTCAGTCAGACAAAATGGACATGCCTTAGTACAGTACATCAAAAATGGACAGCCACTTAGACAGAGTCAGAGCAGAAATGGACAGTCACTAGTAGCAGTCAGATCAGAAATGGGCAGTCACTTAGCACAGTCGATCAGAAATGGGCAGTCACTAGTTACAGTCAGAGCAGAAATGGACAGTCACTTAGTACAGTCAGAGCAGAAATGGACAGCACTTAGTACAGTACAGACAAAATGTACAGTACTTTACAGTACATCAAAATGGACAGTCACTAGCACAGTCCGATCAGAAATGGCAGTCACTTAGCACAGTCAGATCAGAAAATGGGCAGTCACTATTACAGTCAGATCAGAAATGTCAGTCACTAGTACAGTCAGATCAGAAATGGTCAGTCACTTAGCACAGTCAGATCAGAAATGGTCAGTCCACTTAGCACAGTCAGAGCAGAAATGGACAGTCACTAGCACAATCAGAGCAAAATGGACAGTCACTTAGTACAGTCGATCAGAAATGGACAGTCACTTAGTACAGTCAGGGCAGAAATGGACAGTCACTTAGTACAGTCAGAGCAGAAATGGACAGTCACTTAGCCACGTCAGAAAAAAAATGGAGTCACTTAGCACAGTCAGAAAAAAATGGATAGTCACTTAGCACAGTCACAGGCAGAAATGGACAGTCACTTCGTACAGATGGACAGTCACTTAGTCACAGTCAGTCAGAAATGGCAGTCACTTAGCACAGTCAGAGCAGAAATGGGCAGTCACTTAGCACAGTCAGATCAGAAATGGACAGTACTTAGTACAGTCAGATCAGAAATGGTCAGTCACTTAGCACAGTCAGAGCAGAAATGGACAGTCACTTAGCACAGTCAGAGCAGAAATGGACAGTCACTTAGCACAGTCAGAGCAGAAATGGACAGTCAAGCTAGCAGCGACAGTCAGAGCAGAAATGGACAGTCACTTAGCACAGTCGAGCAGAAAATGGACAGTCACGAGCCACAGTCAGAGCAGAAATGGACAGTCACTTAGCACAGTCAGAGCAGAAATGGACAGTCACTTAGCCAGTCAGAGCAGAAATGGACAGTCACTTAGACAGCAGAGCGAAATGGACAGTCACTTAGTACAGTCAGATCAGAAATGGACAGTCACTTAGTCCAGTCAGGCAGAAAGGCAAGTCATTAGTACAGTAAGCAGAAATGGACATCACTAGCACAGTCAGAAACAAAATGGATAGTCCACTTAGCACAGTCAGAGCAGAATGACAGTCACTTAGTACAGATGGGACAGCACTAGCACAGTGAGATCAGAAATGGGCAGTCACTTAGCACAGTCAGACAGAAATGGGCAGTCACTTAGTACAGTCAAGATCAGAAATGGTCAGTCAAATTAGCACAGTCAGAGCAGGAATTGACCGTCACTTAATACAGTCACATCAAAAGGACAGTCACTTAGTAGAGTCAGAGCAGAAATGGACAGTCACTTAGTAGAGTCAGAGCAGAAAATGGACAGTCCCTAGTAAGTCAGAGCAGAAATGGACAGGCCTTTAGTACAGTCAGAGCAGAAATGGACAGTCACTCAGTACAGTCAGAGCAGAAATGGACAGTCACTTAGTACAGTCACATGACAAAATGGACAGTCAACTTAGCAGAGGATCAGAGGCAGAAATGGACAGTCACTAGTAAGTCAAAGCAGAAATAGACAGTCACTTAGTACAGTCAGATCAGAAATGGGCAGTCACTTAGCACAGTTGATCAGAAATGGGCAGTCACTTAAGCACAGGTCAGAGCAGAAAATGGGCAGTCAATAGTACAGTCAGGATCAGAAATGGCAGTGAACTTAGCACAGTCAGAGCAAAGAAATGGTCAGTCACTTAGCACGCAGAGCAGAAATGGACAGTCATTAGCACAGTCAGAGCAGAAATGGACAGTCACTTAGTACAGTTAGTCAGAAATGGACAGTCACTTAGTACAGTCAGGCAGAAATGACAGTCACTTAGTACAGTCAGCAGAAGGACATTACTAGCACAGTCAGATCAAAAATGGACAGTCACTTAGCACAGTCAGAGCAGAAATGGACAGTCACTTAGTACAGTCAGAGCAGAAATGGACAGTCACTTAGTACAGTCAGAGCAGAAATGTACAGTCAGAGCAGAAATGGACAGTCACTTAGTACAGTCACATCAAAAATGGACAGTCACTTAGTACAGTCAGGGCAGAAATGGGCAGTCACTTAGCACAGTCAGATCAGAAATGGGCAGTCACTTAGTACAGTAGATCAGAAATGGTCAGTCACTTAGCACGTAGAGCAGAAATGGACAGTCACTTAGCACAGTCAGAGCAGAAATGGACAGTCACTTTAGTACAGTCAGATCAGAAATGGACAGTCAGTTAGTACAGTCAGATCAGAAATGGGCAGTCACTTAGTACAGTCAGAGCAGAAATGGACATTCACTTAGCATCAGTCGAACAAAAAAAATGGATAGGAAATAAGACAGTCAGAGCAGAAATGGACAGCACTAGTACAGTCAGATCAGAAATGGACAGTCACTTAGTACAGTCACATCAAAATGGACAGTTACTTAGCAAAGTCAGAGCAGAAATGGACAGTCACTTAGTAGAGTCAAAGCAGAAATAGACAGTCACTTAGTACAAGTCAGATCAGAAATGGGCAGTCACTTAGCACAGTCAGATCAGAAATGGGCAGTCACTTAGTACAGTCAGATCAGAAATGGTCAGTCACTTAGCACAGTCAGAGCAGAAATGGACAGTCACTTAGCACAGTCAGAGCAGAAATGGACAGTCACTTAGCACAGTCAGGCAGAAAGTGGACAGTCACTTATACAGTCAGACAGAAATGGACAGTCACTTAGACAGTCAGGGCAGAAATGGACAGTCACTTTACAGTCAGAGACAGAAAGTGGACATTCACTTAGCACAGTCAGATCAAAAAATGGATAGTCACTTAGCACAGTCAGGGCAGAAATGGACAGTCACTTAGTACAGTCAGAGCAGAAATGGACAGTCACTTAGTACAGTCAGAGCAGAAATGTACAGTCAGAGCAGAAATGGACAGTCACTTAGTACAGTCACATCAAAAATGGACAGTCACTTAGCAACAGTCAATCAGAAATGGGCAGTCATTAGCACAGTCAGATCCGAATGGGCAGTCATTAGTACAGTCAGATCCGAAAATGGTCAGTCAAACACTAGCACAGTCAGAGCAAGAAATGGACAGTCACTTAGCACAGTCAGAGCAGAAATGGACAGTCACTTAGTACAGTCAGAATCAGAAATGGACAGTCACTATACAGTCAGTAAGGCAGAAACAGAAATGGACAGTCACTTAGTACAGTCAGAGCAGAAATGGACAGTCACTTAGCACAGTCAGATCAAAAATGGATAGTCACTTAGCACAGTCAGAGCAGAATGGACAGTCACTTAGTACAGTCAGAGCAGAAATGGACAGTCACTTAGTACAGTCAGGGCAGAAATGGACAGTCACTTAGTACAGTCAGAGCAGAAATGGACAGTCACTTAGTACAGTCAGAGCAGAAATGGACAGTCACTTAGCACAGTCAGATCAAAAATGGACAGTCACTTAGCCAGTCGATCAAAAATGGACAGTCACTATCCACAGTCAGAGCAGAAATGGACAGTCCACTTAGTACAGTCGCAGAGAAATGGACAGTCACTTAGTACAGTCAGGCAGAAATGGACACCATTAGCACAAGTCAGATCAAAATGGATAGTCACTTAGCACAGTCAGAGCAGAAATGGACAGTCACTTAGTACAGATGGACAGTCACTTAGCACAGTCAGATCAGAAATGGGAAGTCACTTAGCACAGTCAGATCAGAATGGGGCAGTCAACTTAGCACAGTAGACAGAAATGGCAGCCACTTAGTACAGTAGATCAGAATGGTCAGTCACTTAGCAACAGTCAGAGCAGAAATGGGCAGTACTAGCAACAGTCAGATCAGAATGGGACAGTCACTTAGTCAGTCAGACAGAAAATGGACAGTCACTTAGACAGTCAGAGCAGAAATGGACAGTCACTTAGCACAGTCAGAGCGAAATGGACAGTCACTTAGCACAGACAGAGCAGAAATGGACAGTCACTTAGCACAGTCAGAGCAGAAATGGACAGTCACTTAAAACAGTCAGAGCACAAAAGGACAGTCACTTAGCACAGTCAGAGCAGAAATGGACAGTCACTTAGACACGTTCAGATCAAAAATGGACAGTCTACTTAGCACAGTCAGATCAAAAAGGGAAGCAGCACTGCACAGTCAGATCAAAAATGGACAGTCACTTAGCACAGTCAGAGCAGAAATGCACAGTCACTAGACAGTCAGAGCAGAGAAAGCAGTCATTAGTACAGTCAGAGCAGAAATGGACAGTCAACTTAGTACAGTCAGGCAGAAATGGACAGTCACTTAGCACAGTCAGAGCAGAAATGGACAGCCACTTAGCACAGTCAGAGCAGAAATGGACAGTCACTTAGCACAGTCAGAGCAGAAATGGACAGTCACTTAGCACAGTCAGAGCAGAAATGGACAGTCACTTAGTACAGTCAGAGCAGAAATGGACAGAATTAGCACAGTCAGAAGCAAAATGGACAGTACTTAGACAGTCAGAAGAAAATGGACATCACTTAGTACAGTCAGGGGGCAGAAATGGTCAGTCACTTAGTACAGTCAGAGCAAGAAATGGACAGTCACTTAGTACAGTCAGAGCAGAAGAACGGACAGTACAGCAGTCAGACAAAATGGACAGTCACTTAGTACAGTCAGAGCAGAAATGGACAGTACTTAGTACAGTCAGAGCAGAAATGGACAGTCACTTAGCACAGTCAGATCAAAAATGGATAGTCACTTAGCACAGTCAGAGCAGAAATGGACAGTCACTTAGCACAGTCAGAGAAGAAATGGGACAGTCACTTAGTGGAAGTCAGAGCAGAAATGGTCATTCCACTTAGTACAGTCAAGGCAGAAATGGACAGTCACTTAGTACAGTCAGCAGCAGAAATGGACAGTCACTTAGCACAGTCAGATCAAAAAATGGATAGTCTACTTAGCACAGTCAGAGCAGAAATGGACAGTCATTAGTACAGTCAGGCAGAAATGGACAGTCCTTAGTACAGTCAGGGCAGAACAGAAAAGGACAGCACTTAGTACAGTCAGAGCAAGAAAGAAATGGACAGTCACTTAGTACAGTCAGAGCGGACAAAGAAATGGACAGTCACTTAGCACAGTCAGGATCAAAAACATAGACAGTCACTTAGCACAGTCAGAAGCAGAAATGCACAGTCACTTAGTTACAGTCAGGGCAGAAATTGGCAGTCACTTAGTACAGTCAGAGCAGAAATGGACAGTCACTTAGCACAGTCAGATCAAAAATAGAAGTCACTTAGCACAGTCACGAGCAGAAATGGACAGTCACTTAGTACGATGACAGTTCCACTTGCACAGTCAGACAGAAATGGGCAGTCATTAGCACAGTCAGATCAGAAATGGGCAGTCACTTAGCAAGTCAGATCAGGAAATGGGCAGTCACTTAGCACAGTCAGATCAGAAATGGGCAGTCACTTAGTACAGTCAGATCAGAAAATGGTCAGTCACTTAGCAAAGTCAGAGAAGAAATGGACAGTCACAGCACAGTCAGAGCAGAAATGACAGTCACTTAGCAACAGCAGAGAGAAATGGACAGTCACTTAGACAGTCAGATCAGAAAGGCAGTCAATACTACAGTCAGACAGAATCTGGTCATCACTTAGCACAGTCAGAGAAGAAATGGACAGTCACTTAGTACAGTCAGATCAAAATGGACAGTCACTTAGTACAGTCAGATCAGAAATGGACAGTCACTAGCTACAGTCAGAGCAGCAGACAGAAGGACAGTCACTTAGCAGTCAGATCAAAAATGGACAGTCACTTAGCACAGTCGAGCAGAAAGGACAGTCACTAGCACAGTCAGAGCAGAAATGGACAGTCACTTAGTAACGTCAGAGAAGAATATGGACAGTCACTTAGTACAGTCAGGGCAGAAATGGACCAGTCACTTGTCAGTCAAGCAGAAGGACAGCCATTAGCAGTCAGACAAAAATGGATAGTACTGCACAGTCAGAGCAGAAATGGACAGCCATTAGCACAGTCAGAGCAGAAATGGACAGTTTAGTACAGTCAGAGCAGAAAGAAATGGACAGTCACTTAGCACGTCAGATCAAAAATGGAAGTCACTTAGCAAAGTCAGAGCAGAATGGACAGTCACTTAGCACATCAGAGCAGAAAGGACAGGCACTTAGTACAGTCAGAGCAGAAATGGACAGTCACTTAGTACAGTCAGGGCAGCAGAGAAATGGGCAGTCACTTAGTACAGTCAGAGCAGAAATGGACAGTCACTTAGTACAGTCAGGGCAGAAATGGAACAGTCACAGTACAGTCCGAGCAGAAATGGACAGTCCATAGACAGTCAGGGCAAGAAATGGACAGTCACTTAGAGCAGTCAGAGCAGAAATGGACAGTCACAGTTAGCACAGTCAGATCAAAAATGGACAGTCTTAGTACAGTCAGGCAGAAATGGACAGTCACTTAGTACAGTCAGAGCAGAAATGGACAGTCACTTAGTACAGTCAGAGCAGAAGGAAAAGGAACAGTCACTTAGTACAGTCAGAGCAGAAATGGACAGCACACTTAGAACAGTCAGATCAAAAAATGGACTAGTCCCTTAGCACAGTCAGAGCCAGAAACTGGACAGTCCACTTAGTACAGAATGGACAGTCAATTTAGCACAGTCAGATCAGGAAATGGGCAGTCATTAGCACAGTCGCGATCAGAATGGGCAGTCACTTAGCACAGTCAGATCAGAAATGGACAGTCACTAGACAGTCAGACAGAAATGGACAGTCACTTAGCAGTCGATCAGAGAAATGGACGTTCACTTACGTACAGTCAGAGCAGAAATGGACAGTCACTTAGATAAGCAGGCAGAAATGACAGTCACTTAGTACAGTCAGAGCAGAAATGGACAGTCACTTAGCACAGTCAGAGCAGAAATGGACAGTCACTTAGCACAGTCAGAGCAGAAATGGACAGTCACTTAGTACAGTCAGAGCAGAAATGGACAGTCACTTAGTACAGTCAGAGCAGAAATGGACAGTCACTTAGCACAGTCAGATCAAAAATGGACAGTCACTTAGCACAGTCAGATCAAAATGGACAGTCACTTAGCACAGTCAGATCAAAAATTGACAAGTCACTTAAACGCAGTCCAGGCAGAAATGGGACAGTCACTTAGCACAGTCAGAGCAGAAATGGACAGTCACTTAGTACAGTCAGGGCAGAAAGGACAGTGCACTAGTACAGAGGACAGTCACTAGCACAGTCAGAGCAGAAATGGACAGTCACTTGCACAGTCAGATCAAAAATGGATAGTCACTTCGCACAGTCAGAGCAGAAATAGACAGTACTTTAGTACAGTCAGAAGCAGAAATGGACAGTCACATAGTACAGTCAGGGCAGAAATGGACAGTCACTTAGCACAGTCAGGGCGAAGAATGGACAGTCAGTTAGCAGTCAGATCAAGAAATGGACAGTCACTTAGCACAGTCAGAGCAGAAATGGACAGTCACTTAGTAATGTCAGGCAGAGAGAAAAATGGACAGTCATTAGTACAGTCAGAGCAGAAATGGACAGTCACTTAGAACATCAGATCAAAAAGGATGCACTTAGCACAGTCAGAGCAGAAAGGCAGGCAGTAGTTCGATGGCATCAGTAGCACAGTGAGACAGAAATAGCAGTCACTTACCACGTCAAAAGAAATGGGCAGTCACTTAGTACAGTCAGATAGAAATGGATCAGTCACTTTCAGTCAGTCAGAGAGAAATGGACAGTCACTAGCACAGTCAGATCAAAAAATGGACAGTCACTTAGCCACAGTCAGAGCAGAAATGGACAGTCACTTAGTACAGTCAGAGGCGAGAAAATGGACAGTCACTTATTACAGTCAGGGCAGAAATGGACAGCCACTTAGCACAGTCAGAGCAGAAATGGACAAGCCACTTAGCACAGTCAGATCAAAATGGATAGCGACTTAGACCAGCAGAGCAGGAAATGGACAGTCACAGTACCGTCAGAGCAGAAATGGACAGTCATTAGACAGTCAGAGCAGAAATGGACAGTTCACATTAGTACAGTCAGGGCAGACATGGACAGTCACTTAGCCCAGTCAGAGCAAGAATGGACAGTCACTTAGCACCAGTCAGAGAAAATGGACAGTCACTTAGCACAGTCAGAGCAGAAATGGACAGTCACTTAGTACAGTCAGAGCAGAAATGGACAGTCACTTAGTACAGTAAGAGCAGAAATGGACAGTCACTTAGTACAGTCAGAGCAGAAATGGACAGTCACTTAGCACAGTCAGATCAAAAATGGACAGTCACTTAGCACAGTCAGATCAAAAATGGACAGTCACTTAGCACAGTCAGAGCAGAAAATGGACAGTCACTAGCACAGTCGCAGAGCAGAAATGGACAGTCACTTAGTACAGGCAGGGCAGAAATGGACAGGCACTTAGACAGAGGGAAAGTCACTTAGTACAGTCAGAGCAGAAATGGACAGTCACTTAGCACAGTCAGATCAAAAATGGAAGTCAATTAGCACAGTCAGAGCAGAAATGGACAGTCCTTAGTACAGTCAGAGCAGAAGAAATGGACAGTCACTTAGTACATCAAGCAAAAGGAAGTCACATAGTAGTCAGAGGCAGAAGAACAGAAATGGACAGTCACTTAGCACAGTCAGAGCAGAAATGGACAGTCACTTAGCACAGTCAGAGCAGAAATGGACAGTCACTTAGCACAGTCAGAGCAGAAATGGACAGTCACTTAGCACAGTCAGAGCAGAAATGGACAGTCACTTAGCACAGTCAGAGAGAAAATGGACAGTCACTTGAGTTCAGTCAGGGCAGAAAATGGACAGTCACTTAGTACAGTCAGAGCAGACAGAAATGGAAGCCACTTAGCACAGTCAGATCAAAAATGGATAGTCACTTAGCACAGTCAGAGCAGAAATGGACAGTCACTTAGTACAGGAAATGGGGACAGTCACTTAGCACAGTGAGATCAGAAATACGGCAGTCACTTAGCACAGTCAATCAGAAATGGGCAGTCACTTAGTACGTCAGATCAGAAATGGTCAGTCACTTGTACAGTCAGACGCAGAATGGACAGTCACTTAGCACAGTTCAGATCAAAATGGACAGTCACTTGTCCATTTCGCTTGACTGTGCTAAGTGATGTCCATTTTTGATCTGATGTGGCAAGGACTGTCCATTTGCTTGACTGTACTAGTGACTGACCATTTCGATTGATGTACTAAGTGACTGCCCTTTCTGATTGAGTGCTAAGTGAACTGCCTAGTTCTGATCTCACTGTGCTAAGTGACTGTCCAACTGTACTAAGTGACTGTTCCTCCCATAAATTGCTGCTCTGACGTGGTAGTGACTATCCATTTTTGAGTCTGACTGTTGCTAAGTGGCTAGTCCATTTTAGCCTGATAGTTACTAAAGTGACTGTCCATTTCGTCATCATGAGACTGTACTAAGTGATCAGTCCATTGTCCTTAGACAGTCAGTAGACTGTGGCTAGCACTTAGTACACAGTCAGAGCAGAAATGGACAGTCACTTAGTACAGTCAGGGCAGAAATGGACAGGCACTTAGCACAGTCGAGCAGAAATGGACAGCCACTTAGCACAGTCAGATCAAAAATGGATAGTCACTTAGCACAGTCAGAGCAGAAATGGACAGTCACTTAGTACAGTCAGAGCAGAAAAAATGGACGTCACTTATTAGCACAGTCAGAGTCAGAAATGGACAGTCACTTAGTACAGTCAGAGCAGAAATGGAACAGTCACTCTTAGCGCCAGTCAGTCGAAAAACCACTTAGTGATTCCAGTCACGTAGTCAGCGCAGAACAGTGCCCGTAGATCAAAAATGGATCAGTCACGATAGCGACAGTCAGAGCAGAAATGGACGTCACTTAGTGCAGCATCAGAGCAGAAAGAGGACAGTCACTTAGTACAGTCAGAGGCAGAAATGCGACAGTCACTTAGTGACAGTAGAAGTAGCAAAATGGATAAGTCACTTAGCAGTCAGAGCAGAAATGGCAGTCACTTAGTTACAGTCAGCAGTCAGAAAATGCGACAGTCACTTAGCACAGTCAGAGCAGGAACAATGGACACTGTCACTTAGTAGAGTCAAAGCAGAAATGGACAGTCACTTAGTAGATTCAGAGCAGAAATGGACAGTCACTTAATACAGTCAGAGGAGAAATGGACAGTCACTTAGTACAGTCAGGGCAGAAATGGACAGTCACTTAGTACAGTCAGAGCAGAAATGGACATTCACTTAGTACAGTCAGAGCAGAAATGGACAGTCACTTAGTACAGTCAGAGCAGAAATGGACATTCACTTAGCACAGTCAGAGCAGAAATGTACAGTCACTTAGTACAGTCAGAGCAGAAATGGACAGTCACTTAGTACAGTGACATCAAAAATGGACAGTCACTTAGCACAGTCAGATCAGAAATGGGCAGTCACTTAGCACAGTCAGAGCAGAAATGGACAGTCACTTAGTGCAGTCAGAGCAGAAATGGACAGTCACTTAGTACAGTCAGGGCAGAAATGGACAGTCACTTAGTACAGTCAGGGCAGAAATGGACAGTCACTTAGTACAGTCAGAGCAGAAATGGACAGTCACTTAGTACAGTCAGGGCAGAAATGGACAGTCACTTAGTACAGTCAGAGCAGAAATGGACAGTCACTTACAGGTATCCCACCCCTCCCGCATCTTGCTGGAGTCTCCCTCATTCTGGGGTGGTTTCCAGCGCTCCTGCGAGACCACCCCAAACTCCCGCGATGGAGTGGAGACTTTAATCTCCTGACCCATCACGCCACCTTCTGGCTATCATGCCCCCGGAACGCCCTCACCATGCCCGAGAATGCCCTCACCCTGCCCCATTCAACCCCCAAATAGCTAGCTCTGCCCCGTGTGTTGTCACTGACATCACCCTAGCCACGCCCCCTCCCCCACCCTGCCCAGAAACCTTAGACAGAAGGGTGGGATGTCTGCACTTGGATGTCTGTACAGTCAGAGCAGAAATGGGCAGTTACTTAGGGCTAGGCCACACTAGTGTGTTTTTGCCACGTTTTGCGACCCGCAATGCCATTTTATTTGTAGTGTAAATCTAACTCGTTTTCTAACACGTGCAATCACCATTTATAAAATGGCATTGCGGGGTCGCAAAACGTGGCAAAAAACCCACTAGTGTGGCCTAGCCCTAAGTAACTGCCCATTTCTGCTCTGACTGTACAGACATCCAAGTGCAGACATCCCACCCTTCTGTCTAAGGTTTCTGGGCAGGGTGGGGAGGGGGCGTGGCTAGGGTGATGTCAGTGACGACACACGGGCAGATCTAGCTTATTTGGGGGTTGAATGGGGCAGGGTGAGGGCATTCTCGGGCATGGTGAGGGCGTTCCGGGGCATGATAGCCAGAAGGTGGCGTGATGGGTCAGGAGATTAAAGTCTCCACTCCATCGCGGGAGTTTGGGGTGGTCTCGCGGAGCGCTGGAAACCACCCCAGAATGAGGGGATCTCCAGCAAGATGCGGGAGGGGTGGGATACCTGTAAGTGACTGTCCATTTCTGCTCTGACTGTACTAAGTGACACTGTCCATTTCTGCCTGACTGTACTAAGTGACTGTCCATTTCTGCTCTGACTGTACTAGTGACTGTCCATTCTGCCCTGACCTGTCTAGTACTGTACTTCATTGCCTGACTGTACTAAGTCTGTCATTTCTGCCCCTGACTGTACTAAGTGACTGTCCATTTCCTTTGCTCTGACTGTGCTAATGACTATCACTTTTTGATCTGACTGTGCTAGTGACTGTCCATTTCTGCTCTGACTGCTAAGTGATGTCCATTTCTGCCCTGACTGTCTAAGTGACTGTCCATTCTGCTCTGACTGTGCTAGTGCTGTCCATTTCTGCTCTGACTGGCTAAGTGACTGCCCCATTTCTGATCTGACTGTGCTAAGTGACTGTCCTTTCTGCTCTGACTGTGACTAAGTGACTGTCCATTTTCTGCTCTGACTGTGCTAATTGACTTCCATTTCTGCTCTGACTGTACTAAGTGACTGTCCATTTTCTGCTCTGACGGTGCTAAGTGACTGTCCATTTCCCTGACTGCAAGCTGTCCTTTTTGACTGTGCCTAGTGATCTGTCCTTTCTGCTCTGACTGTGCTAAGTGACTGTCCATTTTTGTCTGACTGTGTACTGTGACTGTTCCATTTCTCCTGCTCTGACTGTGCTAACGTTACTGTCAATTTCTGCCCTGACTGTACTAGTGACTGTCCTTTTCTGCTCTGACCTGTACTAAGTGACTATCCAATTCTCTTCTGCTCTGACTGTCACTAAGTGACTGTCCATTTCTGCTCTGACTGTGGCTAGTGACTATCCATTTTTGATCTGACTGTGCTAAGTGACGGTCCCTATTCTGCTCGACTGTACTAAGTGACCTGTCCATTTCTGCTCTGACTGTAATTCTAGATGACTGTCCATTTCTGCTCTGACTGTGCTAAGTGACTGATCCATTTTTGATCTGACTGTGCTAAGTGCTGTCCATTTTCTGCCTGATTGTGCTAATGACTGTCCATTTCTTCGCCTGACTGTACTAAGTGACTGTCCATTTCTGCTCTGCTGACTGTACTAAGTGACGGTCCATTTCCCTGCTCTGACTGTACTAAGTGAACTGGTCCATTTCTGCTCTGCTCTGACTCGTACTAACGTGATCTGTCCATTCTTGCTCTGACTGTACTAAGTGAGCTGGTGTTGTTTGCTGACTGTAACTGTTGTACTGTCCCCCCCATTTATTCCCCTTGCTCTGGAACTGTACGCTAAGTGAGACTGTCCATTCCTGCTCTGACTGTTGCGTAAGTTACTGTCCATTTTGATCTGACTGTGCTAGTGTACTGTCCATTTTCTGCTCTTGACTGTACAATGACTTCATTTCTGCTCTGACTGTACGTATAGTGACTGTCCATTTCTGTCTACTGTACTAGTGACTGTCCATTTCTGTCCTGACTGTCTAAGTGACTGTCCATTTCTGCTCCTGACTGTACTAAGTGACTGTCCATTTCTGCTCTGACTGTGCTAAGTGACTATCCATTTTTGATCTGCTGTGCTAATGTGCCTGTCCCTTTCTGCTCTGACTGTAACTAAGTGACTGTCCATTTCTTTCTGCCCTGACTGTACTAATTGACTGTCCTTTTTTGATGTGACTGTACTAAGTGACTGTCCTTCTGCTCTGACTGGTACATTTCTGCTCTGACTGTACTAAGTGACTGTCCATTCTGCTCTGACTGTACTAAGTGACTGTCCATTTCTTCTGCCCTGACTGTATTAAAGTACTGTCCATTCTCCTGCTGACTGTACTAAGTGACTGTCCATTTCTGCTCTGAACTGTGCTAAGCTGATGTGCTAATCCATTTTTGATCTGACTTGCTAGTGACTGTCCATTTCTGCCTGACTGTATATGACTGTCCATTTCTGCCTGACTGTACTAAGTGACTGTCCATTTCCTGCTCTGACTGCCTACTAAGTGACTGTCCATTTTCTGCTCTGACTGTGCTAATGACTATCCATTTTTGATCTGACTGTGCTAAGTGACTGTCCTTTCTTGCTCTGACTGTGCTAAATGACTGTCCATTTCTGCTCTCCTGACTGTACTAAGTGACTGTCCATTTCTGCTCTGACTGGACTAAGTGACTGTCCTTTCTGCTCTGACTGCGCAAGTGACTGTCCTATTTCTGCTCTGACGTCTAAGCTGTCCATTCTTTCTGCTCTGACTGTCTAGTGACTGTCCATTTCCTTTGCTCTGACTGTACTAAGTGACTGTCCATTTCTGCTTCTGACTGTGCTGCTACATCGTCTGACTGTACTAATGCTCCATTTCTTGCCCTGACTGTGCTAAGTGACTGTCCATTTCTGCTCTGACTGTGCTAAGTGACTGTCCATTTCTGATCTGACTGTACTAAGTGACTGTCCATTTCTGATCTGACTGTACTAAGTGACTGTCCATTTCTGCTCTGACTGTGCTAAGTGACTGTCCATTTTCTGCTCTGACTGTGCTAAGTGACTGTCCATTTCTGATCTGACTGTGCTAAGTGACTGTCCATTTCTGCTCTGACTGTGCTAAGTGAACTGTCCATTTCTTCTGCTCTGACTGTGCTAAAGTGACTGTCCATTTCTGCTCTGACTGTGCTAAAGTGGCTGTCCCTTTCTGCTCTGACTGTGCTAAGTGACTGTCCATTCCTGCCTGACTGTCTAAGTGACTGTCCATTTCTGATTGACTGTAACTAGTGACTGCCCATTTCTGATCTGACTGTGCAATCCTTCATTCTGATCTACTGTGCTAAGTGACTTCCATTTCGATCTGACTGTGCTAAGTGGACTGTCCACTCTGTACTAAGTGACTGGTCCATTTCTGCTCTGACTGTCTAAGTGACTGTCCCATTTCTGCTCTGGACTGTGGCGTAAGTGACTCTGTCCATTTTTGATCTGACTGTGCTAAGTGACTGTCATTTCTGCTCTGACTGTGCTAAGTTACTGTCAATTTCCCTGACTGTACTAAGTGACTGTCCATTTCTGCTCTGACTGTACTAAGTGACTGTCCATTTCTGCTCTGACTGTACTAAGTGACTGTCCATTTCTGCTCTGACTGTGCTAAGTGACTATCCATTTTTGATCTGACTGTGCTAAGTGACTGTCCATTTCTGCTCTGACTGTGCTAAGTGACTGTCCATTTCTGCTCTGACTGTACTAAGTGACTGTCCATTTCTGCTCTGACTGTGACTAAGTGACTGTCCATTTTTGATCTGACGTGCTAAGTGACTGTCCTTTTCTGCCTATCTGATTGTGCTAAGTTACTGTCCATTTCTGCCCTGACTGTACCTAAGTGACTGTCCATTTCTGCGCTGACTGTAACTAATGACTATCCATTTCTCTCTGACTGTTACAGTACCTGTCCATTCTGCCCTGACTGTACTAGTGACTGTCCATTTCTGCTCTGACTGCACTAAGTGACTGTCCATTTCTGCTCTGACTGTGCTAAGTGACTGTCCATTTCTGCTCTAACTGTACTAAGTGACTGTCCATTTCTGCTCTGACTGTACTAAGTGACTGTCCATTTCTGCTCTGACTGTACTAAGTGACTGTCCATTTCTGCTCTGACTGTGCTAAGTGACTATCCATTTCTGCTCTGACTGTAACTAAGTGACTGTCTCATCTTCCTGCCCTGACTGTACTAAGTGACTGTCCATTTCTGATCTGACTGTACAAGTGACTGTCCCATTTCTGCTGCTGACCTGTACTAAGTACTGTCCATTTCTGCTCTGACTGTGCTAAGTGACTGTCCATTTCTTGCTCTGACCTGTGCTAATGACTGTCCATTTCTGATCTGACTGTACTGTGACTGTCCATTTCTGCTCTGCCTGTGCTAAGTACCTGTCCATTTCTTTTTTGCTCTGACTGTGCTGAAGTGACTGTCCATTTCTGCTCTGATAGTGCTCAAGTGGGCTGTCATTTGCTGCTCTGACTGTGCTAAGTGACTGTCCATTTTCTGCTCTGACTGGCTTGCTAAGTGACTGACCATCTTTCTGATCTGCCTGTACTAAGTGACGTCCCATTTCTGATCTGACTGTGCTAAGTGACTTCCCATTTCTGATCTGACTGTGCTAAGTGACTTCCATTTGCTGATCTGCCTGTGCGCCCAAGTGACTGTCCATTCTGTACTAAGTGACTGTCCATTTCTGCTCTGACTGTGCTAGTGACTGTCCATTTCTGCTCTGACTGTGCTAAGTGACTGTCCATTTGATCGACTGTGGCTAAGTGACGTCCATTTCTGCTCGACTGTGCTAAGTACTGTCAATTTCTGCCCTGACTGTAACTAATGTGACTGTCCATTTCTGCTCTGTGACTGTACTAAGTGACTGTCCTTTCTGCTCTGACTGTGCTAAGTGACTGTCCCATTTCTCTCTGACTGTGCTAAGTACTACTCCATTTTTGATCCTGACTGTGCTAAGTGACTGTCATTTCTGCTCAGACTGTGCTAAGTGACTGTCCATTTCTGCTCTACTGTACTAGTGACTGTCCATTCTGCTCTGACTGTTCTAAGTGCTGTCCATTTTATCTTCCTGTGCTAAGTGACTGTCCATTTCTCCCTGATTGTGCTAAGTGACTGTCCATTTCTGCCTGTCTGAACTGTACTGAAGGTGACTGCTCCATTTCTGCTCTGACTGTCTAAGTGGACTGTCCATTTCCTGCTCTGACTGTACTAAGTGACTGTCCATTTTCTTGCGTTCTGACTGTACTAAGTGACTGTCCATTTCTGCTCTGACTGTGCTAAGTACGTCCATTTCTTTTCGCTCTGACTGTGCTAAGTGACTGTCCATTTTTTGATCTGACTGTGCTAAGTGAACTGTCCATTTCTGCTCTGACTGTACTAAGTGACGTCCCATTTTTCTGCTTCTGACTGTACTAAGTGACTGTCCAATTTTCTGTCCGACTGTACTAAGTACTGTCCATTTCTTCCGACTGTACTAAGTGACTGTCCATTTCTGCTTTGACTGTACTAAGTGCAGTCCATTTCTTCTGCCTGACTGTGCTAAGTTACTATCCATTTTTGATCTGACTGTGCTAATGACTGTCGATTTCTGCTCTGACTGTACTAAGTGACTGTCATTTCTTCCCTGCCTGACTGTACTAAGTGACTGTCCATTTTTGATGGTGACTGTACTAAGTGACTGTCCTTTGCTCTGACTGGTAACATTTCTGCTCTGACTGTACTAATGACTGTCCATTTCTGCTCTGACTGTACTAGTTGACTGTCCATTTCTGCCCTGACTGTACTAAGTGACTGTCCTTTCTGCCCTGACTGTACTAAGTGCTGTCCATTTCTGCCTCTGACTGTGCTAAGTGACTATCCATTTTTGATCTTGAACTGTGCTAAGTAGACTGTCCTTTCTGCTCTGACTGTACTAAGTGACTGTCCATTTCTTCTCTGACTGTCTAAGTGACTGTCCATTTCTGCTCTGACTGCACTAAGTGACTGTCCATTTCTGCTCTTGACTGTGCTAAGTGACTGTCCATTTTCTGCTCTGGACTGTGCTAAGTGACTGTCCATTTTTGATCTGACTGTCTAAGTGACTGTCCATTTCTATCTCTGCTCTGACTGTACTAAGTGACTGTCCATTTCTCTCCTGACTGTACTAAGTTGACTGTCCATTTCTGTCCTGACTGTACTAAGTGACTGTCCATTTCTGTCCTGACTGTACTAAGTGACTGTCCATTTCTGCTCTGACTGTACTAAGTGACTGTCCATTTCTGCTCTGACTGTGCTAAGTGACTATCCATTTTTGATCTCTAAGTGACTGTCCATTTCTGCTCTGACTGTACTAAGTGACTGTCCATTTCTGCCCTGACTTGCTACTAAGTGGACTGTCCATTTTTGATGTGACTGACTAAGTGACTGTCCATTTTTCTGCTCTGATGCTGACGGGCTGACATTTGCTGACTCTGACTGTACTAAGTGACTCCTGTCCGCTCTGACACTCACTCCTGTTCCGTGACGTCATTTCTGCCCATGACTGTACTAAGTGACGTGTCCCTACTGCTGCGCTACGACCATTTTTTTCATGACCGGCTGTCATCTCTCGATGTTGCGTGCTGTGCACCTGGGGGGTTCTCCACCTAGTGAGTCGCATGGGTGCTATGACTATCCTTTTTTCTGACCACTTGTACGCAAACTGTCCATTCTGTCTCTCTGACTTACAAGTGACTGTCCATTTCTGCCCTGACTGTACTAAGTGACTGTCCATTTCTGCTCTGACTGCAACTAAGTGACTGTCCATTTCTGCTCTGACTGTGCTAGTGACTCCCATTTTGATCTGACTGCTAGTGACTGTCCATTTCTTGCTCTGACTGTGCTATAGTGTACTGTCCTTTCTGCCTGACGTACTAAGTGACTGTCCATTTCTTTGCTCTGACTGCTACTAAGTGACTGTCCTTTCTGCTCTGACTGTGCTAGTTGACGTCCATCGTACTATACTGTCATTTCTGCTCTGACTGTGCTAAGTGACTTTCCATTTCTCTGCTCTGACTGTGCTAAGTGAATGTCCATTTCTGCTCTGACTGTGTGCTATACGTGACTGTCCCTTTCTGATCTGACTGTACTAATTGACTGTCCATTTCTGCGCTGACTGTGCTAAGTGACTGTCCATTTCTGCTCTGACTGTGCTTACTGTGACTGTCCATTTCTGCTCTGACTGTGCTAAGTGGACTGTCCATTTCTTTCTGCCTGACTGGCTAAGTGACTGTCCTTTCTGCTCTTGACTGTGCTAAGTGACTGCCGCTTTCTGATTTGACTGTACTAAGTGACTGCCCATTTCTGCTTGACTGTGCTAAGTGACTGTCCATTTCTGATCTGACTTGTGCTAAGTGACTTCCCATTTTCTGATTGACTGTGCTTAAGTGACTGTCATTGTACTAAGTGACCTGTCCATTCTGCTCTGACTGTGGACTAGAGTGACTATCCATTTCTGCTCTGACTGTTCTAATTGTCTGTCCATTTCTGCCTGACTGTGCTAATGACTGTCCATTTCTGCTCTGACTGTGCAAGTGACTGACCTTTCTGCTCTGACTGTGCTAATGACGTCCTTTTCTGATCTGACTGTGCTAAGTGACTTCCCATTTCTGATCTGACTGTGGCTAAGTGACTTCCATTTTCTGATCTGTTGTGCTAAGTGACTGTTCCAATTTCTGATCTTGACTTGTACTAATATGACCACTGTCCATTTCTGCTCTGACTGTTCTAGTGAACTGGTCCATTTCTGCTCTGAACTGGACTGTACTAAGTGACTGTCCATTTCTTTGCTCTGACTGTGACTAAGTGGCCTGGTCCCATTTCTGCCTCTGACTGTGCTAAGTGACTGTCCATTTCTTGCTCTGACCTGTTGCTAAGTGACTGACCATTTCCTGATCTGACTGTGCTAATGTGACTGCCCATTTCTGATCTACTGTGCTAAGTGAACTGCCCATTTCTGATCTGACGTGTCTAAGTTGACTGTCCTTTCTGATCTGTGACTGTACTACTTACTGTCTGCATTTCTGCTTTGACTCTACTAAGTGACTGTCCATTTCTGCTCTGACCTACTGCAAGTACTGTCCCATTTTATGCTGACTGTACTAAGTGACTGTCCAATTTTCTGATCTACTGTACTAGTGACTGTCCCATTTCTGTCTGACTGTACTAATGACTGTCCATTTCTGATCTGACTGTACTAAGTGACTGTCATTTCTGCTCTGAACTTGACTAAGTGACTGTCCATTTCTGCTCTGACTGTACTAAGTGGCTGTCCATTTCTGATCTGACTGTACTAAGTGACTGTCCCATTTTCTATCTGACTGTGCTAAGTGACTGCCCATTTCCTGATTGACTGTGCTAAGTGACTGTCCATTTTGATGTGACTGTACTAAGGGACTGCCATTTCTGCTCTGACTGTACTAAGTGACTGTCCTTTCTGCTCTGACGGTACTAATTGACTGTCCATTTCTCTCTGACTTGCTAAGTGACATCCATTTTGTCTGACTGTGCTAAGTGACTGTCCATTTTCTGCCCTGACTGTACTAATTGACTGTCCATTTCTGCTCTGACTGTAGCTAAGTGACTGTCCATTTTGATCTGACTGTTGCTAAGTGACTGTCCATTTCTGCTCTGACTGTGTCTAATTCCTGTCAATTTCTGCCCTTGACTGTACTAGTGACTGTCCATTTCTGCTCTGACTGTACTAAGTGACTAGTCCATTTCTGCTCTGACTGTACTAAGTGACTGTCCATTTCTGCTCTGACTGTGCTAGTGACTATCCATTTTGATCTGACTGTGCTAAGTGACTGTCCATTTCTGCTCGACTGTGCTAAGTTGGGACTGTCCCCCCATTTCTGCCTGACTGTACTAAGTGACTGTCCATTTCTGCTCTGACTGTGCTAAGGTGACTGTCCATTTTTGATCTACTGTCAGTACTGTCCATTCTGCCTTATTGTGCTAAGTACTGTCCATTTTGCCCTGACTGTACTAATGTACTGTCCATTTCGCTCTGACTTGTACTAAGTGACTGTCCATTTCTGCTCTGACTGTACTAATGACTGTCCCATTTCTGCTCTGACTGTACTAAGTGACTGTCCATTTTCGCTTGACTGTGCTAGTGTACTGGCCTTTCTTTCTGCTCTGACTGTGCTAATTGACTTCTCTTTTGATCTGACTGTGCTAAGTGACTGTCCATTCTGTCTGACTGTACTAAGTGACTGTCCATTTCTGCTCTGACTGTACTAAGTGACTGTCCATTTCTGTCCTGACTGTACTAAGTGACTGTCCATTTCTGTCCTGACTGTACTAAGTGACTGTCCATTTCTGCTCTGACTGTACTAAGTGACTGTCCATTTCTGCTCTGACTGTGCTAAGTGACTATCCATGCTTTGATCTGACTAAGTGACGGTCCATTTCGCCGCTACTGTACTAAGTGACTGTCCATTTCTGTCCTGACTGTACTAAGTGACTGTCCATTTTGTGTTACTGTACTAAGTGACTGTCCATTTCTGTCTCTGACTGTACATTTCTGCCTTACTGTACTAAGTGACGTCCATTTCTGCTCTGACTGTACTAGTGACTGTCCATTCTGCCTCGACTGTAACTAAGTGACTGTCCATTTCTTTCTGCCCGGACTGTACTATGACTGTCCATTTCTGCTCTGACTGTGCTAAGTGACTATCCATTTTTTGATCTACTTGACTAAGCGACTGTCCATCTGCTCTGACTGTGAACTAGTGCTTCATTCTGCCCTGACTGTACTAAGTGACTGTCCATTTCCTGCTCTGACCTGTACGTGACTGTCCATTTCTGCTCTGACTGTGCTAAGTGACTGTCCATTTTTTCTGACTGTTGTAGTGTAAATCTAACTCGTTTTCTAACACGTGCAATCACCATTTTTTTGTCAAAATTGCACTTGATCCAAGTCAATGGAAGTGCACTAAGAAGTAAACACAATCAATATGACATGCGGTTTTTTTACCCATAATCCCCTGCAAACACATCTAAAAGCACATACAAGGTGACCCAAGTGGACGGCGAAAGTGCACAGAAACTCTTTTTTTGTGAGTTGTACTGTGGCCTCAGTATGCAGCTACATCTGTACAGTCTGTCCTGGAACATCCAGCTTTGTCCCAAAGGACATGGCTGCACAGATCGTTCATGGCTTAGAGTTCAAGTATGGAGCTGAGCAGGATTAAATGGAGTATGGAGCTGAGCAGTGGGTGCTATATTATCGAAAAATATGGCGCTGAGTCTATAGAGCCCTCAGATAGAACTAGGGCACAAGCCTGCGGAACACTGGAAGAATAAGGGGGAGCATGATAATGTCACCTGTTACTTCACAATCCATTTACCGTATATACTCGAGTATAAGTCGAGGTACCCATTTTTACCTGAAATATTAGTAAAAACTGATTGACTCGAGTATAAGCCGACATTATCACCACTACTGCCTTCTGATTCGGTATTGTTTTGTGGCTTAAGTTGCCCTTAATTGGACAGCAGCATTCCCATACATGAATCCCATACAGTAATAGCCAAATCCAGTACCAGTACCACCCAATTCCTTGGCACTCCAGATGTTTGCAAACTACAACTCCCAGCATGCTTTGGTTGCTGGGAATTGTAGTTTCTAAACATGTGGAGTGGCAAGGTTAAATAAACTTTTAATTAAGCTAACTATAATTTACAATTATCCTGACCCTCTGACCCTGACCCCCATATAGTAAAGGTCACTCTGACCCCCATATAGTAAAGGGCACTCTGACCCCCATATAGTAAATGGCACTCTGAATCCCATATAGTAAAGGGCACTCTGACCCCCATATAGTAAAGGGCACTCTGACCCCCATATAGTAAAGGGCACTCTGACCCCCATATAGTAAAGGGCATTCTGACCCCCATATAGTAAAGGGCACTCTGACCCCATATAGTAAAGGACACTCTGACCCCCATATAGTAAAGGGCATTTTGACCCCCATATAGTAAAGGGCACTCTGACCCCCATATAGTAAAGGGCACTCTGGCCCCCATATAGTAAAGGGCTCTCTGACCCCAATAGTTATAAATTCACATGGAGCGTGGTAGTTTCAAGCTGTCATTTGCCATGAACTAGCAGCCATTTTTTGCCCAAACTGAGAAGACCCAACAGATTTACAGCATCCAGATGAGCAGTAATAGTGCTGTGTGAGTCCAGCAGCCTGACTACAGGAAGCAGGAAGGAGTGTAAAGGCAGATTTTCAAACTACCGTACTTCCGAACTTTTACTAAAGTTTGGATGTTCAAAAGGGAACCAAACTTAGCTCCTATTGCTTTTCATCAGAACTACAATGTGTGCACTCTAGTATAGTGCAGTACATGGGGCAGGGCCGTCTCTAGACTTTTTGGCACCTGAAAGAAATTCCAAATGCTGCCCCCCCCTCTCCATGTCGCCTGAAGTGGGTGATGCTTTGTCCGGAAGTGGGGTGTGGCTTGTCCAGAAGTGGTAGGGGTTTTATAAACACAAGTGGTAAATAATGCCCACAATGACTGGTAAATGATGCCCAGTGACTGATATTAGATGCCCTCAGTGACTGGCAAATGATGCCCAACATTGATTTTTGATCTGAAGGGCTAACATTGATTTTGGTCAAATGAATTGCCAGTCAGAAGAGGAGGCAATTCTGCAATGTAAGTCATGGCTTCCCTTCCTATTTAAAGTGATAGTATCTCCCAAGAATATGTGTTTTTTTACAATAAGCATTTTTGGGGGGCCCTGGCATCTGGGCCCCAGGTACATGATGCCAGGATTTTTTTTTTTTTTTGGCATCAAAACTGCTGCCTCCTTACAGGGTGCTGCTCTGTAATGTGCTTCACCTTGCCTCATTAGAGAGGCGGCCCTGACTAAGGGACTATGATATATAAAAAGAATTACTGCATTTCATTTAAAGGGCATGTCCACCCCCAAATCTAAAATTTAACCCCATACTTGCCCCACTGTGTAGTTTAAAATAATCCTAACCTTACATCTCTGCTCCATATGGTTCTCTTGCAGTGCTTGTCAAAAGTTTCAAAAGTGAAAAGTAGGAGGTGTCAGTGAGTCATCCAGTCCCTGCTATTTCCTCACCATCAGTAAGGCAGTGACATGCGCAGGGAAGCACTCCCCCACCCCCCACACCACCATCCAGATCCATCCTCTGCAGCCGTGGCATAAGGTAGGTGCCCCCTGCCCAACCTGTTGAATAAGTCGTCTACTTTCTGTGGGGAGCTACACCGCAGGTGTTGGCAATGTTACCGGGATCTCCAGACGCTCACAGATCCGTCCGACCTCTTCGAACATAAGGCAATAAAACGATAGGTATTGGGAGCAACGAGATACGACCGAAACAGCACTTCCTCCAAATCTGTTATCCTGATAAAACTTCACATTTATTGTGATTTGTTAAAAACAATAGCAAACAACACTGCATAGCACTTCATGGATAGGGACAACGCCAAAGGGGAAGGGGGCGTGGCCTGACGCGTTTCGCGGCTACTTCCGCTTCATCAGAGACCACAAGGGGAGACTGGTCTTAATGCAGATTTTGAATTAAATTGTTTTATAGATTAATCTGGTTTCTTTCCAGATTGTTTTTGAGGGGCCACCTCTAAATCTGCCCGACGTTTCTTTGTCCTTTTGTATTATATGTACCTTATATACATTGTTTGATCATATGTTATCCATGATCATGCGGTACCATCATGTAATGGGACATAATTTTATATAATGGATCTTATATTTATGTGCTCCTTTTGTCATTTTATGTACACTTTTGAGTTTATTGTATAGTGTACCACTTCACCCTGTGTTAATGTTCATCATGTCTATTTATAATATATCAGATATTATCTGTATTATCGTTTTCAACGTTCTAGAGTGATGAGCCACATATCAGGATAACAGATTTGGAGAAAGTGCTGTTTCGGTCGTATCTCGTTGCTCCCAATACCTATCGCTGCCCCCTGCCCAACCCCAACCGCTGTGATATTTCTTTAAAAAAATGTTTAGATCGATACTTACAGATACTTGCCTCTCAGCCAATCACAGACACGGCTGCCAGAAGGTGCTGTAAGTAGCGATCTAAACATTTTTTTAAAGAAATATCACAGCGGTTGGGGTTGGGTAGGGGGCACCTACCTTATGCCCAAAGTTTATTTTTTGGGCGGACATGCCTTTTAAGATATTTCATGTATAAGGATGATGATATTACACAAAAACTTCTATTGTAATATTGTAGGATCTGAGTATATTTTTACATGATATGTGCTGTCTAGCTGGTTCCCTTGCTCTGTGCACATGCTGTGGTATTGGCAGTTCCATTTTGCTCGCTGCACAATACCTGGTTAAATTTTATTTTTGATATTTTCTTATTTAATCCCCGTTTACTAACCTGCAGACAAAGGAAAACATGAAAATAACAGAGATCTGTCCAACCTGCATTAATATCTTCCCAACCTAGAAATTCTATACAAAGAAATACTGAAGTTTCCCCCACAGCAGCTGTACACAGTGGGATTAATTTTATCTTGTCATCACGAAAGTCAACGTGATTCATTTTTTCGTTATTTCCACTTGGGATGCGTTCGACTCCGGTTAATTCTAGACCTGAGTTCGACAGAGAAATGATCCAAGAACTCTGACTCATAAGGGGGTAAATAAAATAATAATAAAGCGATTTAAAAAAAAAACACAACAAACAGTATTTTGATTTCTGTTCCGAGACCTATCGTTAGGAAATAACTCACTAAATTCGTGAACTGAGCGGCTTGAAGGGATAATTTGACCCGAATGTCATATCTAAGATGATTGTTCAAAACTGATGTCGCCTTCGCCAAGTAAGGACACAGGAAGAGAAAGTTGTTGTATCCACCCGACCGTACGGAGAGATCTAACCCCAGTAGGACGATTATGACATCAGCAGTGCTTCATTTCACTTTTCCTTCCTTTGTAGTTCCATTATTGAGCTCCATGAAAGGAACAGAACACTTGTGTTTGAACATTCTAGATAACAGTATCAATATAATAGTGAATACTGTATTCCTGTAGTGTTAATTATAAGGATAATAAAGGTTACAGTGTAGTTACATGACTATATGCAGGGTTTCCAGGCATCCCTATTTGGATGGGATTGTCCTGATTACAGGGACAGTCAGGGCTAATATCTTGTCCTAGGAATGGGCCTTGCAGCCCCTGGAATGCACACTTCCACCACAGAAAACCCCACCTCCAACTGCCCACTCTCTGCCCCTACCACATCCACTCTCCTCCCCCCGTCTCTTGTTCCACCTCCCTCTTGCTCGGGTGCCGGAGAAATCTGGTAACCCTGACTATATAAGAGTTCTGTTATGCAAGTCATAGAAATCTAAGATCACTTACTATGTAACATACTCCTCAATGTTCCTACAGTACTACTAACCATGAGGATATGTCAGGTATCCCACTCCTCCCGAATCTTCCAGGAGTCTCCTGAAAATCGGGGTTGTTTCCCACGCTCCCGCGAGACCACCCCGATCTCCCGCAACGGAGAGAAGTCCTGACTCTCCTCCCTGTTACGCACCCTTTATGCCTGCCATGTCCCCGGACTGCCCACACCACACCCATAACGCCACCTCCCCCACACCCTAGTGTGCATGCCCCACCCACTGTGTGATGTCAATGACATCACACAGTGTAGCCATGCCCCCTCACCACACCCCCTCGCCCACCCTGCCCGGAAGAACTAAGAGGTAGGGTGGGATGTCCGATATGTCCAGACAGAGAGAGAATGGAATCAGAAATAACCTTCAGTAATAACCTGGGAAACCTCGCTGACTACAAAATTCTCCAGCAGTCGTTTCCTTTTTCTATTAGTTTTAAAATGTTGCCCTGAGATCCATATCGAACTATTGTAATACCTAATGTGCAGCAGGACACACTTTCCCCATCTCTTGTAAGTTTATTGGCTTTCTACCCTTTCTATGATTGGTGGAGAATGGCTATAATAATACAGACCAAACTTAAGTGCAAACTTAAAGGGCATGTCCACCCACAAAACTAAAACTCACCCCACTGCTGGCCCCACTGTGTAGTGTAATAAAATCCTTACCTTACACCTCTGCTCATTATGGTTCTCCTGCAGGGCCTGATGAAAGTCCAGAAAAGTGAAGAGTAGGAGCCTCTCTGTATGTCTGCTACTTCTGGCATGTGCAGGTGAGCCCTTTCCAACCCCTCACAGGGACAGGGTAAATATGTAAAGGATAACTAAATGTAAAAAAACATCTTTGTTCAATAATACACTATTATTCAGAGATGATTAATCAGGTCCAACATTTTTCAGATGTATCTGTTATTCACCAGTCCATATTACTATCTTATTCTTATAGGAACAAGACTCTCATATTGCAATAGTCTGGCCCAATGTGCAGCAATGTTTTTAGTTTTCTGTACAGAGGAATTTATGTTATGAATAATATTACATTTAAAATCATTCTTAAACATCTCTGCTGGTAAAAGTCAAATTCTAACAATGATACAGAGCAGGATCCAAAATTTTGCTTTTCAAACTCAGACCTTGAAGCGTAGGGAGAGTAAAATTCTTTAGAACACTGACTAAGTGAAGGTTCCACACAATGCTTTAAAACACAGCTATGTGCTAGAGAAGCCTTGTGAAACACGTCCTTTAAATCACCATGAAAGTTCTTCTTGAATTATTTGTGTGCAATTCAGAACTACCGGTTTCGAAAATCTGAATTTTTTTATCCCAACTTCACAAATTCCATTTGAAAATCGAAAATTATCTCAAAAGTAAATTGGAAAAAAACCCGCATTTGGCGTCTTCGGCTTCTTTTGACGCCATCTCTCGGTGTCTGGCATCTCCTTGTGCACGCGCCTCCTCTCCTGATCATGCACCAGATCGGTCTTCTTCTGATGCCTCATGGACGCGCACAAGACACTCCTCCGTTCCTGCTGGCAATAGTATAGCGCTGGTTTCGTCTATGCTGGTGGTTCTCTCTTCTGACGTTCTTGTTGCCCGTTCCGGTTATTTCTTGTTATCTTGTCTTTAGTCTTCTTGTCACTGTTCTTGTCCTCTGCTTCTGTTCTTCTCATTATTGCCATTGTTCATTGTTATCTTCCTGCTCCTGACTTACTTGATTGGTGTTCCAGTTTTCCTGAGTATATCCAGCCTCAGCATCTATACCATGCGCTCTTAGACCTGGGGGTAACTGTGTACAGTGAGGCCCGACAAGTCTCCTGATGATCGGGGGCTTGTCTATAGGTGAAGACAGTAGTGATAGATTGGGGTATAGGTGCTGAAGTTATTCTCAGGGACTCCGGGCATCACAAAAACACTATCAGGGCTTTGTACGGAGATGCACTTTAGGGAAAGATCTTCAATGCCTGCAAATAGCTGGGGTTAAAGATTCGGAATGGGTTAACCCCATTAACTATGCACAGAGAGATGCTATTGGCTTGGTGCATTGTCTTAAGGGGTTAATAGCCCTTTAAACTCACGGCTCCGTTTATCTATAGCGTTGAGCAGTTCGTTTCAAGGACGAACTGCGTGTTTTAAAAATTTGCGGATCCGGTAGAACTTTCGAAATTTTGAGAAAGTCGACAAATTACTGTTGAATAGTTAAAAATTGATTGAAGACCGTAGCAGTCAGGAGAGCCGGAAGGAAAAGTAGCAAGCAGCATAGTTACGCACCTCCTCTTAACACTATGTGGACGTAATGGAGGAGCAAGTAAGGAGCTCTGACTCTCATGTCCTGATAAGAGCTACTAGTAGTTTTCCAAAGCTTCTTTGGGGTCTATGGGCTTAGAGGTGGGCAGGAGCATTGGCCTATAGTAATAGGTTTGTTGAACCTTGTCACTCCAGATGTTTAGAAACTTAAGCAACCAAAGCATGCTGGGAGTTGTAGCTTCCAAACATCTGGAGTGCCATGGCATTGGCTATTACTGGATATGGCTTACCTATTATATTGGCTGTCATATTGGTGATAATCTACCCTTGGCTTATACTCGAGTCAATGAGTTCTGCTCGTTTTTCAGGTTGAGTATACTCGGGTCGACTTACATTTGAGTATATATGGTAAACCATAGAAATGTTATCCCTTTTTGCTATGCTTGTGAAGGTTCTCATCCAGGGCTAGAAATGAACTAAGCTGTAGAATTTAGTCTCGATATCGTTTTCACGGAACTTGAAGTTCCGATTAAAATTTTTTGAAATTTTCGAATTTTAATAGGCATTTTAGATTTTCGGATAGAAATTTTCTAATTACATTTTTTGAGTTTCGAAAATTTTGACAAATTGCCAGTTCCGAATCTAAACCAGGTTTGTTTCGAAAACCGGGATTCATCACTATCTAGGCAATGGCTTACCTCTTTAGTTTTATTCATTTAAACGCATAACAAAAAGTGTTTCACAAGGTTTCTCTAGTACATGTAGCTGTGTTTTAAAGCATTGAATGGAACCTTCAGTGTGTCAGTGTTCTAAAGAATTGCTATGTTTGTAAAAGTTTCAAGGTGGATCCTGCTCTGTACTATTGTTAGAATTTGACTTTAACCAGCAAAGACATTAAAAGATCTTTTTAATTTTAATATTATTAATAACGTGAATTATTCTAAGCAGAAAATTATAAATATTGCTGCACATCAGACTATTGCAATAGAAGAAAAAAATCCCCTGAATATGAAAATTCAGATGTTCCTGTTCCTATAAGACTAAGATAGTAATATGGACGGGTGAATGATAGATACATCTGATCAATTAATCATCTTAGAATAATAGTGTACTATTGAACCCGAGGGATACTTGTTAAAGATGTTTTCTCAGTCCCCATTCTGGCAGAGTAAGCTGGCCCCGCCCACCATTAACACTGTGACTGCTGATATCACAGCCAATGATTTTTTCCCCTGCTGCCTCCTTTGCACATGCTCAAGCTTATACAAAGCTCATTGAGCATATAGAGTAGGCAGATACCTTTTGCCAGGATGGAAATATCTGTTTACAAATGCATATAATAAAGTAGTAAAAATAGATGGACATGCCCTTTTAGGGAACTGCCATAAGTACAGATGTTTTTCTGAAAGTCCATCGAATCAGCCAACATATACAGGCTTGCACCGACACTATTAAGCGATCCTACCAGTCGGATCTGGAGTTTTCCTGGATTTCTACCCCTCCCCAGCACATCTGTTTGCACAGAAATCTTAACTGTCTTTATTTAACATCTGTAATGAGCTTCGCTACCAAGGCTTAGTGTGTCATAATGAGATGGTTTAAAAATAACAATTGCTGTATTCGCAGAAATCCTGTGTATCATCTTTGCTTGAGATTTCTACAATATCTTCCAAGAATATTCTAAACAAGAAAACACGGCGTTGTTGAAATCCAAAGCCAACAAAATTAACTTGGATCTTTTTAATATTCCCAATACTAATGTCAAGCAGAACATCTGTTCATACCAGCTAAACAACACATCTCCAGCTGCAACACGGTCAATGAACATTCCAATATGAAAACCAAGAAAATTGAAAATATGCAAATGGCCCAATTAGCTGGAAACAACTGTTAAAGAAAACGGTAACCTTAAGCTCTTACCATTCCATTACACACACTAATAGCAGCAATCCCTCTTCTGCCATCCGGCTGTTGCACCGTGCCACTAAGATAGCATGCATTTCCTAAATGTGCTTGAAAACGTGCAGTATGGTGATTACCAGCTCGTCTTTCGGTTAGAATATGATCCGAGAGGAATTTTTCATTGGCTGTCAAGTTAAAGAGCAAGTTCTCTGCTTTGTGCTGGATTCTGTAGTAAAACTCCTGAGAAGTGAGGTCACGTTTCCTTCGAAGACTTTTATTGTGGTGGTGGTGTAGGCTGTAGGACAAAAAAGCTCCTTTCTGATCAACTTTTTCTGGCACAGCTACTTCATAGCCCAAAGATTGCAAATTTCCGAAGCGGTCTAAGAAAGAATAATAGATTACGTTGTAAACTTTAAACAAAACATGCAAAGTTGTAAAATATTTGTCACAATTTAGTAACCTAATTTAGCAGCCATCTTACAGTCTTGTTACTGTGTTACGCCAATAATGGAAGGCTATTGATTGGTTCTCCACCCTTAAAATAAAAAATTGGTGCCTTGTCAGCAATCTGTCCCCAACCCAAACTGCCATTTTTATCAGTTTTATATACGCATTTGTACCCAGATATTTAATGATAATTTGTATTCCTTTCTGGTAAAGGTATCTGCCTTTTCCTTCTGCTCTCTGAGCTTTTTCTAAGCTTGAGCATGTGCAGATTGTAATGCTAGCAGTAACAGCCTTGATTGACTGCATGGAGGGAGGGGCTGTATATATATATATATATAGGAAGATAACTGACAACTGACCAGTTTTTTGTTTTAAGGGTTAACATGCCCTTTAACAGACAAGGCCATTTTCTGGAAGAGCACTATCTTTTACATAGTAGACATTGACCAAAAGGCTAGCTTTTTTTTGGTATAGACATTTTCTGTATATGTTTATGATAATCTAGAGGCTACCAGAAAATTAAAGTCCTATCTGTTTTCCCAGGATTAGGATATGAAAATCCTTTTCTAAAATTGATAAAAAAGATCTTGTCATGAACTATGTAAAATATATCTAAAATCTATACTGCACGACCTAATAATCAGACCCCAGGAAAATATGCTCACCCTCTATACTGTATATTTTTTAGCACCAGCTTAACAAAAACAGCTTTTCAGCCACTCCTGTCTAATTTCTGTGCCCCACTGGTGCTCTAAACCCCCCACCAGCCAACACACAGTGCCATGCCCCCACCCTCAGTCCTGCACACCCAAGCTACATATTTATCTTATAGCAGTTATTTTTTGAAAAATGATTTGTCAATCACTGAAACACATATCACGAATTCCTCTCCTCCGTAAGTGCCACAGGGGGGGTTCAGGTGTTGCTGTACGTGCCACTTCCTGGTTATAATAAGCTCGCTACTACATATTAGCATGCCAATTATAAAGGAATTATTCACAGATGGATCCGAGTAAAAGGAGTGGATTCTAAATATATAAAAATTCCAGGTAAGGTTCATACAACCTTTCATCCTTCACCAGAGAATAATTTCCTGGAATAATGTCAGTTACGCAGTTTCAATTATAGCCAACAAACAGTGTCATCTACAATTATATTTCTGTAAATTCATTAAATGTATTTTCCCCAGGTCACCATGGCAGCATGTCCCCAAAATGGGTTAATCCCCCATAGATCCTATGGACAGGAAGTTAAAAAGCATTAAGGTATAAAGGTACCCTCCCCCAACTATACCTTGTCTTTTTTCCTTCCTGTCCATGGACACCATAGGGAGTAACATCACAAGCTCACCGTCCATCGCGGATTCTTCCGGGCCTGTGTGTCTCCCCACTCTCTGGCAGGCCTGATGCTCCCCCGTGTCGCCTCCTCTTCAGGAGCAACCTGTGGGGAAAGGAGCCCGAGGTGACTGGGCCTGGGGCAGTCTTGCACGTCCGAGTGCATGCGTTCCCCATCAAAGATGGCGCCCACGGCGTGACGTCATCAGCCAGCGTGGCCGCGCGAGATTTGGGCCGGCCGCTCTGATTGGCAGGCGGCCGCATGTAGGAAGTACGCTCCCATTGGAGCATCTGTGGGCGCGTCTCTCTCTCTCTGCCCCTCCCGCCGCCAGAACCTCCAATGATCGGGTTCGGAGTGGTGGCGGGGAGGAGCTTACCGGGTAGAAGGCTTTTCTGGTGGTTTGGCGCGAAGCTGCAGCGCTGAGTCCAGGGAAGCAGTGTGTTCAACTGTGTTCTGCTCTCCACTTTGCCAGGAGCCGTTTTTGGGTCTGTGAAGGTAGGATACCTGCTAGGCAGGTGAAAAGGGGGTGGCTGTGGAGGAGGTATTAAGGCATTTTTAAAGTATAGGTTTTGCCTGTCTTTTTCTTGCAGCCTCCGATTGCAGTTAAAAGCCATGGAGTCTGGTAGCTCTGCCAAGAGTCACCCCAAGGGATCTAGGTGAGCTGGGGGTAAGTGTATAGAGAGTGGGGATTGTGTGTTAGCACAGCCATTTATGGCTGTATTCACTTTGTGTCTTGCAGCCTCTCTACTCATGAGCCTGTGCAGAAGAAGACAGCAGTAAAGCTATAGACGAAGAGGAGTCTACTGCCAAGCCTTCCACATCAGAGAATAAATCATTCGATACCTTGATGCGCTGCATTCAGCAAGCAGTAGAAAAAGGAATGGAGGCTTCCAATTCAAAGAAAAGAACACGGAGTCAGGAATCCAGATCAGTAGATTCAGACTGTCTATACTCCGAGGATGAGAGATCGGAGGAGCCGTCATATCTTTCAGAAGATGAGGAATTAGAGATTGAGACGAACTTTGACGCCTCAGTTATTGAGCCACTGATAAAGGCTGTAAGGAGTTCTCTATCGCTTACTGTAGAAACTCCGAAATCTTCAACTGCAGATAAGCTGTTTCCCTCGATAAAAAGGAAGTCGGCTACTTTTCCACTACATTTTTCCATGCGAGAAATAATGGAAGCAGAGTGGAAGAAAACAGACAAAAAGTTTGCAGTAACTGGAAGATTTCTAAAGAAGTATCCCTTTGAGGAGGAAGACGCAAAATTCTGGGATGTTCCCCCGAAAGTGGACGCAGCAGTGTCAAGATTAGCCCGCAGGACTACCCTACCGGTAGAGGACGCAGCAATTTTCAAGGATCCAATGGAAAAGAGAATGGAGTTCTCATTAAAGAAAGCTTATGGGGCTGCAGGGGCGTCATGTAGGCTGGCCATGGCTATGACCTCAGTATCCAGGGCTATGAAATTATGGGTCCAGAAAATGGAAGAGGCAATTGGGGCAAATGTCAAACGTCCAAAGCTGATGGAAATGCTGTCAGATATCAAGATGGCGACAGACTTTTTCGCAGAAGCCTCAGTGGATATGGTACGCCTATCAGCCAGGGCAATGGCCTTGTCAGTGGCAGCTCGAAGAGCACTGTGGCTTAATACAAGCTCAAAGACAAATTTATGTTTGCTCCCATATGATGGAGATATGTTATTCGGCAAGAAGCTGGATTCTATTATTAGTAGGGCGTCAGGTGGAAAGAGCACTTTTCTGCCACAAGATCGCAGAGGCAAGAAGCCAAGATTTGAGTCGGCATTTAACAGAGAGAGGTCCTTTCGGGACTCAAAATTTTATAGGCCTGGGAAGGAACAGAACAGACCAGTTGCCTGGAAGACAGGAAGGCAGTCTTCAGGTGCCCCAAAAAAGGGTACGTTTGGAACTCAGTCCTCCCAGCAATAGGGGTACGCTGGTCCAGATGGAGAGAGTAGGAGGAAGATTGAGTCTCTTCTCCAAGATCTGGGCCTCGACGATTTCGGATTCCTGGGTGCTGAGTATAATTCAGCAGGGCTACAGAATACGGTTCCGAGAACTACCGGAAAGACATCGATTCCTCCCATTCAGGCCCCCGGCAACGTAGGAAGGATTGAAACTAATGAGAGATTATGTTTCTCAGCTTTTACAGAAAGAAGCCATCGAGCCTGTGCCAGTAATAGAACATCGAAGGGGCTTCTATTCAAACCTATTTCTAGTAAGAAAAGCTTCAGGGTCAATGAGACCAGTACTGGATCTCAGAAGCCTGAATTATTACGTTTACGATCAAAAATTCAAAATGGAGTCTCTGGCCTCCATCATACAAGCAGTGAAAATACATTCATGGTTGGTCAGTATCGATCTCAAGGATGCCTACTTACATGTCCCAATTCATCACAGCTACAGGAAATATCTACGCTTCATGGTAGAAAAAGATCACTATCAGTTTTCAAGCCTGCCATTCGGGCTATCTCAGTCGCCGAGGATATTTACCAAAACTCTCATAACTTTAGTCGCAGAGATCAGAAAGAAAGGCATTCAGATCTACCATTACTTGGACGATATACTGATAGTAGCCAAGTCAAAATCCCTGGCAGAACAACAGACCAAAGTGGTAACCACAATTCTTCAGGACCACGGATGGCTCATCAATCGAGAAAAAAGCCATCTCGAACCTAGCCAGGAGATCGTTTACTAGGGGCATTGTTTCGACCCCAGGTGAACGAGGTAAATACCAAGAAAGGCAACTCAAGATAATTCCACTACAATCAACCGTAGCTAATGTCGTAAGCTTCTTGTTTACGGGATTTAAGAAGAACTTAAGTAGTAGTACTTTAAAAGGTCAAATCTCAGCCCTTTCAGCAATCATGGAAAAAATGTGGCGTTAGAACCAATAGTAAAGAGTTCTTGCAGCAATGATAAGGATTAATCCAAGATCCTTTTTGGGGCTCCACCGTGGAATCTTCCGCTTGTGCTACAGGCACTGACAGAAACACGATTTGAACCATTAGAGAAGATATCCTTATGGCTCCTTACAATCAAAGTCATTTTTCTGGTACAATTACCACTCAGATGCCGAGTAGGCGAGATTGGAGCTTATCAGTAAAGGAACCTCATTTCAGTTCTTTGATAATAGGGTCACTGAGACCAGTGTTTCAGTTTTTACCGAAAGTATTGTCAGAGTTTCATTTAGATCTGGAAGTGACTTTACCCTCGTTTTATCCTAAGCCTAAAGCTGGGTACACACAGTAATGATAAAGCCCCGATACCGTCGGATCCGACGGTATCGGGGCTTTATCGTTACTGTGTGTACGTTCGTTTCCCGAACGAGCGCGCGGCCGCGGCCTCACCGAGATTTCTGTTTCCCAGTCACTATCATGGCAGCAGTCACCAAAATGCCCTTCCCTAGATCTTCTTGTTTAATCGGAGATGAGCATGTTAAGCTTGGAAAGAAGACAAGGTATAGTTGGGGGAGGGTACCTTTATACCTTAATGCTTTTTAACTTCCTGTCCATAGGATCTATGGGGGATTAACCCATTTTGGTGACTGCTGCCATGATAGTGACTGGGAAACAGAAATCTCGGTGAGTATGATTTGATTTCCTGTTTTTCTGGTACAAAGAGGTGGTTGAGAATGCGGATTCAAATCCGAACGATCCACCTGGTTTCAGACAGAACATTCGGATTTCGGAACAGAGGGGTTTGTATGGGAAAGGTATGTATGTATGTATGTATGTATGTGTGTATTTTATTTCTTATATAGCGCTACATATTCTGCAGTGCTTTACAATTATTTACACAATTCCCATCAGGCCCTGCCCTGAAGAGCTTACAATCTAATCAGTTTATGTACACATACAACCTATCAGTATGTCTTTATGATTGTGGGGAAAACCGGAGTGCCCGGAGGAAACCCACGCAAGTACAGGGAGAACATACAAACTCTTTGCAGATGTGTTCAAGGGTGGAATCGAACTCAGGACCTCAGTGCTGCAAGGCATCAGTGCTAACCACTGAGCCACCATGCTGCCCAAAAAAGGGAGGGCTCGTCCAGGATAAAGATTATTTACATGTAAGGGGGCCTCTACCTGCAGAGCATTTTTTCATTTTTTTTGTGGACATACCTTTTAACTTAAACTTACTGTAACTTTATCTCGCCAGTCTGGTCTAACTCCTCCCCTCTGAATATCAGTAACTAGACAAATGAGGAATGCGCGTTCTTCAAGAAGCATATGCCTTCCCACTGGCCACATCGCTGACTCACATTGGAGCTGGAACTGGACCACAACAGCAAGTTAAAGTTAGTGTAAGACGGGGGGAGCGGGGAAGGTAAGTCTAATTGTGTTTTAAACATCTGCCTATGCTAAAACCAGTTCTTTTCCAGCATTATGCTGTGTATTTTTCACTTGTATCCCCATATGTGTCTTTGTATTTCTGGATGCCTCCTTTATTATTTCTAAATAATTTATTATTGTGTCTTTTTATCTTATAACCCACAAACTGTTAACATGCTGCACCACTTTGCTTTCTAAGTAATTCCTAACCTAGGGTACACAAAAAATTCTTACATTATGATCCATGCAGTTATATACGCTCAGTGAGCTTAGACATGCTCATTGTGATTTACCCAAGGAGAAAGAGGAGTTTACCAATAAAGTTCACCCCTCAAATAAAAAATTGTAAATTGTAAATCACTTCCCAAAACTGCAATATGAATGCTGCGAGCTAACCTGAATGCTAAATGATGTTCTGTTAACCTCTCTGCTGCCTGGTTCTTCTGGTTAGCAGCTGTCATTTATAGATGTGACAGATGACATCACAGCCATTGACTGAATGCTATTCCCCTAGTTGCCTCCTCTGATCATGTGCAAGCTTGCAAAAGCTTAGAGAGGAGGTGGAAACCTTTTGAGAGGCAGAGGAAAGGAGGAGAAGAACATTTTAGGCCTAGATTTGTTAAACCCCATTTTCACATTATGTAAAAATGCCAAAGATGCCTCTGAAGGGACTTACCTGACCTGGCTCCTCGCCACCTGGGCGCCACCCCATGCCCTTTAAGAATGAGATTACTGAATATTGTTACGGATCACTCAGCATCCTGTATTTACAGTGATTGTAACTAGCAGTGCATGAAAACGACAATACTGTCATCCAGTGTCCTGCCTTCGTTCTGTAGATCGCAAATCATAAATATGTTTATAATCTGATTTTACCAACACTGATAATTACTAGAACATGCAAAATGGAACTTGGTTTACTAAAATGATATTACAAGATTAGATAAGTTAATGGTTTTGCGTGAAAAATTCTCTTCTTGGTCCCAGCAAATCGTGGAAAGTCTCTATTTACTCATTAAGATTATGAACACTTTTATTTCTCCCATTGCAGCCACTGCTGTATCTGTAATGTTTCAGATCTCACTTGCCTGAATAAATTGCTCTTCCAGAACCTTATCTATAAAGATGTCTCCCAGATTCAACAAACATGTTATCATGGAACATTAGATATTGTTACTAGAATTTATCAGCTGTGTTCTGCATTGATTTTTCTATTAGATTTTAATAATCTTTTCCAGATTATTTTAAGTGGCTGGTAGATGTGACCATACTTGGCAGGAACAATATAATCTTTGCTTTACAGGATTTAAGTTTTTGGTTTATAGGTTAAAGGAGAACTTAAGTTTTATTAAAGGAATAGTTAGTTAAAGGATAGTTTATTAAAGGAATAGCACTAGAAAAGTGAACTTTTTCTTTAATGTATTGATTGAAGTCCATGAGGTTAAGGAGCTATGTATTACCTTCCGTTCTTCAATTAACTGAGCAGGAGCCAGGGATGAAGGTAAGTAAATTTACCTTTCGCACAATCCACCGCTGCAGAGATGAAAATCTCTGACCGCTTCCTGGTTCTAATCCTCTATAGCACACATGCGTGATAAAGCGTATAGGTAAGGCAGAGCTCCTTAACCTTCCAGGCTTCAATCAATATTTTCCGAGTGAACTATTCCTTTAAAGAAAAAAATAAGTTAAAATGAAAAGCACCTGAGGCAGGGAAGTATAAATTCCTACCTCCCAATATCGTTTTTGTGAGGAGCGCAACACAAAGCATCCTCAGTGCTTCAGCACTTTCTTTAATATAGGAAAGTCCAGGACACTAACCTGGCAGATGAGAACTGTATATGATGGTACTCCTCAGTGAAATTAAATTGAGAGGTAGGAATAACCAAACCTACTATCCTGCCTTAGGTATTTTTCATTTTTTACAATGGAGTTGTCTTTTTAGGCAGTGTTTTTAACCCTCTTATCCACGTGGAGCCCTTAAAACAGTTTATATGTGTCTGTGAAAAAATCATTTATCTCTTTTTTTTCTGTAATGAATTCATCTAAATAATTAATATAAGAGATAATGCACCCCTTACAGGTTATTACATTTTCAAGTTCCATGTCCATATAAAAGCACGAAACTGTAGATCTGAGAGCTGCAGTGGAACATTTATAATAATTATTATATTATGCGAGTGTGACTATGTTAGAGATGGGTGGAGAGTCTTCTTCCCAGTCTTTCAGTGACATTACACCCAATGACTTATAGCTTATTCATACGCCACCTCCTCTGCGGCTGTGCAAGCTTAAGTGTCCACCTCAGAGGAGGCGCAAATCCAAACAAGCATTGGGATTTTGGGGGGACCATATCGTTTGTATGAATTTCTATATGGAGGGTAGAATGTCCTTTTAAGGTATTTCATCCTTTTTCCTGTTATTAAAAAGTAAATAAAACAAAAGCTCTTTTTTTCATTTCTTGATCATCTGTTTGAAATCTATTTCATTCAAAATACGTCTTATTTCTGGCCATTAAAACAATTCTTTCCATATATGCCCAATATATAATAATATATTAGCCCATTACAGATAAGGTCATGTAAGACTAGTGTGAGACATTTTTCTTTGGACTAACAGCTTATTTTAGCTGACAAGGTTTTGATTGGTCGGCTCACTCGGCTGTTTTCATCAGGAACCAACACGTCAAACGCTTGTCAGTAAAAATAAACCGTTAGTCCACATAAAATGTGTAACTCTGGTTTAACTTTATACAACTTCATCTCTATCCATAATCGGAATGGGAAACTTTAATTCAATGTTCTTGACAAAGTTGCTGGATGGAATAATTTGCAGGATTAAACATCTTGTTATTTGTTTAAATAATAATAGGAGGACATGTTTGGGTTAAGGTACTGTAGGATTTCTGTTAGCCCTTTTAATGGGCGTGTATAGTGTTTTTTTTAATTTAAATCTGTATTAGCCAGAAAGGTATTGGAAAAACACCTACTTCCTACTCTGCAATTATAAATGATGGGATCTGTCAAAAATCTGAGGCTAATAGCTTCACCATCATTTGCACCCCAATCACCTCGGCCACCCCTCTAACATAGTATGAATGTGATAGTCAGTTCTGGCTGTTGACAAGGGAAAAATCTGTCAGCTGCTGACAAGTGTCATCTTCGACAGCTCACCGCTTGCTGAGCTGTCCTACCTCCTTGGCAAGTAAAGATTTTCATTTAAAGGGCATCTATACCAAAAAATAGGTTATTATAAATTGACCATAACTGGAAACTATAATGCTTCCCAACCACCACTGTATATTTTTTTTGTTGATCTGCCCCCTATTTATTTAGATATCCAATCTAAAACTTCTTATATTTCAGCTGTCAATCAAGTTCTTGGCTCTCAAAAACTATTCTTCTGTGAGTAGTTTTACTGTAGCTGAATGGTGAGAGAGGTTTGACATTTGGAATGCTGTATGCCGTGTGCAGGCTTGACAGTTGGTTTGTGGGGAAAAAGTCAGGTCGGATGGAAGTGGGAGTGGTTAAAAGAAGGAGGTGGGATACTGCTCCTAAACAAAATGTGTGCTGGATTGAAGGCATGCAGCAACACACGCAAATCAGAGTAAGTGCTACTTACATGTATTCAATTATAGTTTAACATGAGGCAAAGTAATTTTTTCAGTATAGTGTCCCTTTAAAGGGAATCTCCACCCTCGATATTAACTTTTGATATATTGCAGGGCATCCCCTCCCACCCCCAACCGCTATGTTAGATGTGTAAAAAGAGAATCCAAACTACTTACAGCCTCTCGCTCCAGCGTCGTTCTAATATGGCTCCCTGCCTGCCGGAACTACAAGCAGGGGGCCTGACCGGCAGCTGAGAGTCAACCAATCACAGCTGCGGCTGCCAGCAATAGAGAATGCGAGGATCTGTCTAGGGCTCTCTATGTTAACGATCCACTCGGGAAGCTTTGATGGTGATGGTCTCTCATTTATAATTCTCATTTTATTCCGTGAGCACAGCTTTACATCTTGATGGATTCCAAATGCTCCAGAGTTTTATATAACTTCTATCTTTTCATTCCACCTTATAGAAAAACAGTTCTACCTAAAACACAAACACAGCTGGGATACTTTTCAAATTCTCTTCCTGGCAGGAGTAACAGATTCCCATCCCTGGCTGTGCTAATGATGTTTTATTACAAGTCTCGGTGTAGCAGTAAGTAATCGCTTACTGTGCATCGGGAGAAATTCCTTAGCAGCTATTTTTGTTGGTGAAAGTTTTCCCTAATGCTGGATACACACATGAGAGATGGCAGACACAATCTGCAAGGTTGGAAAGTATAGGGCGATCGCTGGGGATTGCACATTTCCTCTAGCTACGGCCGACTCCCTATTACTGCGGAAGAGGAAAATTTTTCCGGTATTTGTGAGCGGGTTCTTTGGCCTCAGTAACACTTGGAAATGCTTTCCTCCCTTTTATTATTATTATGGATTTATATAGCGCCAACACCTTCAGTGGTGTTTTACAATTACGTCAATTACGTCATACATTACATACAGGGTAATATTATACAAAGTCATACATATTACATACACAGGTAATACATAATATAAGTAAACAGAGTGTGGAGTTTCTTACAGCAATACTGTGATACAATAGGAGAGAGGACCCTGCCCAAAGAGCTTACAGTCTAGAGAATATGGGGGTTACACATAAGGTGACGGGATTCGGTAGGCACTTAAATGATAAAGGGACGATACTGTGGGATTGGACGTATTGTCCCTTTATTGTTAAAGTTTGTAAGATGTTCCCGAGTTCATATCTATATATCAGGAATCTCCAACATGTGGGTCTCCATACAATCTCCATACAGCTGGGGGTTGTAGTTTTCAATTTCAAAATTTGGAGCCCCACAAGTAGGAGTTACCTGCTGCTATATATCAAAAAGGAAGCAAATATCTATCATCTGATGTCTACTATGTTAATGTCATTGCCTTAAAGTGTTTTACTTTGCTAAAAATCTTATAATACACAGACATGTATAGTCTGTAAATTCTATCCTTCTAAATAGCTCTTAGCTATATTATCAGTTATAACCTGTGCTAAGCTGAAGTCATCAGCATCAGATAATTTACTGTAACTTGTGTATTATAACCAATAATATACGGATATGAAGAGTCATTTCCAAGTTCCATGACCTGGATAAAAGAACTTGGCCGGTGGACGGACATATCTCTTTTTTCAGCCTCAAATGCTATACTATACATTTAATATCCTTATATTTTACAATAGGGGTGTTTTTATCCATCATTTAACTAGTATTTCGCTGTGCCATCAGTATCATGCCATTAGGAAGTTTAGTCATCTTGAAGTTCTATAAATTGTATAAAAGAAGTTAGCCTGTCACCATATATTTTTATATAGTCACAGAACTCCTGGGTGACTTTTAATACTTATATTTTACAATATGGGATGACTTATTTACTTTAAAAACTTTGCATTGCTATGTCATTGGTTATAAACAGTGCTAAACTATGGGGCATATTTATAAAGGGACGTTAATACCGGCCAAAAATTACCGCCGCACATTGCCGCGGCGAAAATAACGTTTTTGCCATATTTATAAAGGCCAACCACATTTCCGCGAAAAGCATTACCACGGCAATGTGCGGTGGTAGTTTGAACTCCCTTCACGGCAATACTGTACTTAGCACAATGCGATAAGTACAGTATCACGGCGAAGAGAGCTCAAACGCGACATACTGAGCAGGGTACTGGGAAGGGCTGCTGAGAAAGGATTGCGCCGCGGGTGGTTGAATCCACCACCTCAGGGGGTGGACAGGGAGTACGACTACCCTGCCCTCGCCCACCACAGCGCACAACCCCTTCCCGGCAGCCCCTTCCAGCCCCCCACCCCGTACATTCGCGGGGAGGGGAGATTCCTGCTGGGGGGGTGGAAGGACCCTCCAGCCGGGGCACTGACAAGGGGTCCCGCAACTCAAACCGGGAACCCCTCCCCGGCCCTATCAGGGCCCTTGCGGCACATACAAGTGCTCTTGTGGCCCAGAGAAGGGCCCTTTGGGGATAAGGGGGTCCCGCAGCCAGTACCGGGACCCCCGCTCCCTGGCCCTTGTAAGGGCCCTTGAGGCACAGAGAAGTGCCTTTGTTGGGGGTCCCGCAGTTCGAACAGGGTCCCCCGTTGGCTCTTAAAAGTGCCCTTGGGCGGCGTCTTCTTTCTTCCATCTGGTGACACCAGCTCCGCTGAGGCCACCAGCCCTGAGAAGTACCCCTGCAGCCGCCAGGGGTACCTCCAACACCGGTGGCCTCAACAAGGTCTTGATCCGATGTCTTTCTTCACAGCTACCGACACCCGCACCGCTGAAGTCGCTGATGCCAGGCGGGCATCACTGCAGAGCCGATGTTGCTAGCTGCTTCTTTCTTCTTTCTTCTGCCATGTACTGCAATGACTTCTGAGCTCCGCGGAGGATTGCACCTCTTTATATAGGTTTGCAGAAAGTCCTTTTCCGATTCTGATTGGTCAATTTTTCAATGCTTGGTATCACATGGTTGTACAGTACCCAATCATATTTCTGAAATATGATTGGGTAGCAAAAAGTTAACGGCCGTTTATTAATATGCCCCTATGTCATCGGTTATAATCGGTGCTAAACTATGTCATCAGTGTCACATGACTCATTAAAGGAGAATTATACTCATGCAGCAACTTTTTTTCTAGCAGAACTCAGTTTTCAAGCCCCTCTTTCATTGCTTATGTTTTCCAGTGTCAGGAAGAATTGTTAGGGACAATGAATGTGGGAGGAGCCACAAAGAAGTAAGTTACTGAAAGAATATAATTTCCATTAAATACTTTGTTTTTGTTTTATAGACATTAATGCTCTATCCACAAATATATCATCATTTTATTTGGTAATGGAACACCTTGATGACTTTTATTGTCTATAATACATAAGTATTATTCAAGGAATAAATAAAACACGAAAATATACCTGCATAGAAAGCATTATGCAGCCTATAGTATTGTTAGTAAAATGTACTGACACCAATATAGCCTGGCATTGCAAGTACATATCAGTATCATTAACAGACCATTTACCAAAAGAAATTAAACTATTAGATTTTTACCCTAATAGATTATAGACCTAACATTACATTGGCAAAGAAATTCTAATGTTATAATTAGCTGCAATAATCAGAATGTTTTATTTATTTATTTTTCTTTAAAAATTCCTGTACTTCTCTCTATATATTAAAGAAACCGTTCATATAATTTATTTACCTAGCTGCCGTGGCATAGTGTTGTAATCCCCCCAAAAGCAGATCATTCCCTTTTCTATACACACCTCTCTCTAATGAGATTCTAAAAACTACAAAATAGAATTACAGATGTTCTTAGCATGTTGAGGGTTATTAGAGGTCATTAGAATAATTGACAACAATTTACCAAGTCTCAGCTTGCCCGTAGCCTAGAATTGCCCCTTTCAGAATCCAATTCAGTCCTTTTTAAAAGAAAATTTCAATGATTACCCTACATTTTGTGTCTAATGTTGGATAGCAAACACGTTCAGACCTACAGTACATCTGGAAATGTCTTACCACACACACTTAGAAAGAAATAAAGGCAAAACAGATGTTGAAACCTCAAAACAAATACAAATACTGTCTGGGAACAAACTTCCTTAAACATTATCTAAAGTGCAGCTTCTTGAGAGCATTGGGGGAGATGTTCTGGATAAATTTCCCCACGCAAATTTAACATCGTGTTTGCAATCCCAGGTGAATCAAAAGTGCTTAGGTGAAACTCTTGCAGCGGGGGCTAAGATGGAGTCATTAAATATATTAAATTGTTTAGCACAAATTTAACTAAAAAAAAAAAGTGCCCTGAGCCCTCCCTTTAATGAGCGGCATGTCTGTTATCGTTTAACTTATACGCTTTCTCTACCCCTGCTATAGTTATATATTAATGTGAATGTGGAAATATGTTTGTATCATTGTTTAAATTTTGGAATTTTTAGCAAGGTCTAGGATAGAGATAGCCAAACTGCCGAACTTCGGTTCTAGAGTTCTATAGTTCGAAAACGAACCTATTAAAGTCAATGGGGAAAAATAGTAGAAAAGTTTAGATTGAATACAGTTAAGAATGGTAACTTACTGTAAATGACTCTGGGACCTGGTCTGGGGAATATGTACATATCACAAAAAAAAACCCACTAACTTTCCTCACGATCGGGCAATTGTCGGGCTTCCGCATTGAATTTTCGAGGGTTACTGAAATTGAACACTACATTAGAGGGTTACCAAACGCTACATTCGAGGGTTACTGAAATTGAACACTACATTAGAGGGTTTACCACACCTACAGTCGGGGTACTGAAATTGGAACACTACCTTAGAGGGTTTATCAATGCTACATTCGAGGGTTACTGAAATTGAACACACATTAGAGGGTTACCATCAAATGCTACAATTCGAAGGTTTACTGAAATTGAACACTAACATTAGAGGGTTACCAAACGCTACATTCGAGGGTTACTGAAATTGAACACTACATTAGAGGGTTTACAAATGCTACATTCGAGGGTGTTACTGAAATTGAACACTCACATTAGAGGGTTCCAAACCACATTCGAGGGTTACTGAAATTGAACACTACATTAGAGGGTTTACCAAACGCTCCATTCGAGGGTACTGAAATTGAACACTACATTAGAGGTTACACAACGCTACATTCGAGGGTTACTGAAATTGAACACTACATTAGAGGGTTATCAAATGCTACATTCGAGGGTTACTGAAATTGAACACTACATTAGAGGGTTATCAAACGCTACATTCGAGGGTTACTGAAATTGAACACTACATTAGAGGGTTACCAAACGCTACATTCGAGGGTTACTGAAATTGAACACTACATTAGAGGGTTACAAAACGCTACATTCGAGGGTTACTGAAATTGAACACTACATTAGAGGGTTACCAAACGCTACATTCGAGGGTTACTGAAATTGAACACTACATTAGAGGTTACCAACCGCTACATTCGAGGGTTACTGAAATTGAACACTACATTAGAGGGTTACCAAACGCTACATTCGAGGGTTACTGAAATTGAACACTACATTAGAGGGTTCCAAACGCTACATTCGAGGGTTACTGAATTGAACACTACATAGAGGGTTATCAAACGCTACATTCGAGGGTTACTGAAATTGAACACTACATTGAGGGTTACCAAACGCTACATTCGAGGGTTACTGAATTGAACACTACATTAGAGGGTTATCAAACGCTCCATTCGAGGGTTACTGAAATTGAACACTACATTAGAGGGTTACCAAACGCTACATTCGAGGGTTACTGAAATTGAACACTACATTAGAGGGTTATCAAACGCTACATTCGAGGGTTACTGAAATTGAACACTACATTAGAGGGTTACCAAACGTCCATTCGAGGGTTCTGAACTGAATTGAACACTACATTAGAGGGTTATCAAACGCTACATTCGAGGGTTACTGAAATTGAACACTACATTAGGGGTTACAAATGCTACATTGAGGGTTACTGAAATTGAACACTACATTAGAGGGTTACCAAACGCTACATTCGAGGGTTACTGAAATTGAACCACTACATTAGAGGGTTACCAAACGCTACATTCGAGGGTTACTGAAATTGAACACTACATTAGAGGGTTACCAAACGCTACATTCGAGGGTTACTGAAATTGAACACTACATTAAGGGTTACAAACGCTACATTCGAGGGTTACTGAAATTGAACACTACTTATAGAGGGTTTATCCAAACTACATTCGAGGGTTCTGAAATTGAACACTACATTAGAGGGTTACAACAAACCTACATTCGAGGGTTACTGAAATTGAACACTACATTAGAGGGTTATCAAACCCTACATTTCGAGGGTTACTGAAATTGAACACTACATTAGAGGGTTATCAAACCCTACATTCGAGGGTACTGAAATTGAACACTACATTAGAGGGTTACCAAATGCTACATTCGAGGGTTACTGAAATTGAACACTACATTAGAGGGTTATCAAGCTACAATTCGAGGTTACTGAAATTGAACACTACATTAGAGGGTTACCAAATCGCTACATTCGAGGTTACTGAAATTGAACACTACATTAGAGGGTTACAAAACGCTACATTCGAGGGTTACTGAAATTGAACACTACATTAGAGGTTCCAACGCTACATTCGGGGTTACTGAAATTGAACACTACATTAGAGGGTTACCAAACGCTACATTCGAGGGTTACTGAAATTGAACACTACATTAGAGGGTTATCAAAGCTACATTCGAGGGTTTACTGAAATTGAACACTACATTAGAGGGTTACAAACGCTACAAATTCGAGGGTTACTGAAATTGAACACTACATTAGAGGGTTACCAAATGCTACATTCGAGGGTTACTGAAATTGAACACTACATTAGAGGGTTATCAAACGCTACATTCGAGGGTTACTGAAATTGAACACTACATTAGAGGGTTACCAAACGCTACATTCGAGGTTACTGAAATTTGAACACTACATTAGAGGGTTACCAAACGCTACATTCGAGGGTTACTGAAATTGAACACTACATTAGAGGGTTATCAAAATCGCTAACTTTCGAGGTTACTGAAATTGAACACTACATTAGAGGGTTACCAAACTACATTCGAGGGTTACTGAAATTGAACACTACACTTAGAGGGTTACCAAAGCTACATTCGAGGGTTACTGAAATTGAACACTACTTACATTAAGGGTTATCAATGCTACATTCGAGGGTTACTGAAATTGAACACTACATTAGAGGGTTCCAAACGCTACATTCCGAGGGTTACTGAAATTGAACACTCATTAGAGGTTACCAAACGTACATTCGAGGTTACTGAAATTGAACACTACATTAGAGGTTACAAATGCTACATTCGAGGGTTACTGAAATTGAACACACTAATTAGAGGGTTACAATACTTCGAGGTTACTGAAATTGAACACTACATTAGAGGGTTACCAACGCTACATTCGAGGGTTACTGAAATTGAACACTACATTAGAGGGTTACCAAACGCTAATTCGAGGGTTACTGAAATTGAACACTACATTAGAGGGTTACCAAAGCTACATTCGAGGTTACTGAAATTGAACACTACATAAGAGGGTTACCAAACGCTACATTCGAGGTTTACTGAAATTGAACACTACATTAGAGGGTTACCAACGCTACATTCGAGGGTTACTGAAATTGAACACTACATTAGAGGGTTACCAAATCTACAAATTCGAGGGTTACTGAAATTGAACACTACATTAGAGGGTTACCAAACGCTACATTCGAGGGTTACTGAAATTGAACACTAACTAACTTAAGAGGGTTCTGAAATTGAAACACTACATTAGAGGGTTACCAAACGCTACATTCAGGGTTACTGAATTGAACACTACATTAGAGGGTTACCAAACGCTACATTCGAGGGTTACTGAAATTGAACACTACATTAGAGGGTTACCAAACGCTACATTCGAGGGTTAACTGAAATTGAACACTACATTAGAGGGTTACCAAACGCTACATTCGAGGGTTACTGAAATTGAACACTACATTAAGGGTTATCAAAGCTACATTCGAGGGTTACTGAAATTGAACACTACTAATTAGGGTTTACAAACGCTACATTCGAGGGTTACTGAAATTGAACACTACATTAGAGGGTTACCAAACGCTACATTCGAGGGTTACTGAAATTGAACACTACTTAGAGGTTACCAAACGCACATTCGAGGGTTACTGAAATTGAACACTACATTAGAGGGTTACCAAACGCTACATTCGAGGGTTACTGAAATTGAACACTACATTAGAGGGTTACCAAACGCTCCATTCGAGGGTTACTGAAATTGAACACTACATTAGAGGGTTACCAAACGCTACATTCGAGGGTTACTGAAATTGAACACTACATTAGAGGGTTACCAAACGCTACATTCGAGGGTTACTGAAATTGAACACTACATTAGAGAGTTACCAAACGCTACATTCGAGGGTTACTGAAATTGAACACTACATTAGAGGGTTACAAACGCTCCATTCGAGGGTTACTGAAATTGAACACTACATTAGAGGGTTACCAAACGCTACATTCGAGGGTTACTGAAATTGAACACTACATTAGAGGGTTATCAAACGCTACATTCGAGGGTTACTGAAATTGAACACTACATTAGAGGGTTATCAAACGCTACATTCGAGGGTTACTGAAATTGAACACTACATTAGAGGGTTTACCAAACGCTCAATTCGAGGGTTACTGAATTGAACACTACATTAGAGGGTTACCAAACGCCCATTCGAGTTTACTGAAATTGAACACTACATTAGAGGGTTATAAACTACATTCGAGGGTTACTGAATTGAACACTACATTGAGGGTTTACCAAACGCTCCATTCGAGGGTTACTGAAATTGGAAAACACTACATCGAGGGTTACTGAATTGAAAAACACTACATTAGAGGGTTACAAAGGCTACCATTCGAGGGTTACTGAAATTGAACACTACATTAGAGGGTTACCAAACGCTACATTCGAGGGTTACTGAAATTGAACACTACATTAGAGGGTTACATGAATTGAAATTGAACACTACATTAGAGGTTACCAACGCTCATTCGAGGGTTACTGAAATTGAACACTACATTAGAGGTTTTCAAACGCTACATTCGAGGGTTACTAAATTGAACACAACATTAGAGGTTTACCAAACGCTCCATTCGAGGGTTACTGAAATTGAACACTACATTAGAGGGTTTACCCAAACGCTCATTCGAGGGTTACTGAAATTGAACACTACTTAGAGGGTTACCAAACTCCATTCGAGGGTTACTGAAATTGACCACTACATTAATAGAGGTTACTGAAATTGAACACTACATTGAGGGTTAAACTGAAAATTGAACACTACATTAGAGGTTACCAAACGCTCCATTCGAGGGTTACTGAAATTGAACACTACATTAAGGTTTTATCAAACGCTACATTCGAGGGTTACTGAAATTGAACACTACATTAAGAGGTTAACCAAACGCTACATTCGAGGGTTACTGAAATTGAACACTACATTAGAGGGTTACCAAACCTCCATTCGAGGTTACTGAAATTGAACACTACATTAGAGGTTTACCAACTAACGCTCCATTCGAGGTTACTGAAATTGAACACTACATTAGAGGGTTACCAACGCTCCATTCGAGGGTTACTGAAATTGAACACTACATTAGAGGGTTACCAAACGCTACATTCGAGGGTTACTGAAATTGAACACTACATTAGAGGGTTACCAAACGCTACATTCAGGGTTACTGAAATTGAACACAACATTAGAGGGTTACAAACGCTCCATTCGAGGGTTACTGAAATTGAACACTACATTAGAGGGTTACCAAACCGCAACTTCGAGGGTTACTGAAATTGAACACTACATTAGAGGGTTACCAAACGCTACATTCGAGGGTTACTGAAATTGAACACTACATTAGAGGTTACCAAACGCTCCATTCGAGGGTTACTGAAATTGAACACTACATATAGGGTTACCAAACGCTCCATTCGAGGGTTACTGAAATTGAACACTACATTAGAGGGTTACAAACGCTACATTCGAGGGTTACTGAAATTGAACACTACATTAGAGGGTTACCAAACGCTACATTCGAGGGTTACTGAAATTGAACACTACATTAGAGGGTTACAAACGCTACATTCAGGGTTACTGAAATTGAACACCATTAGAGGGTTACCAAACGCAACATTCGAGGGTTACTGAAATTGAACCTACATTAGAGGGTTACCAAACGCTCATTCGAGGTTACTGAAATTGAACACTACATTAAGGGTTACCAAACGCTCATTCGAGGGTTACTGAAATTGAACCTACATTAGAGGGTTACCAACGCTCATTCGAGGTTTTACTGAAATTGAACCCTAACATTAGAGGGTTACCAAACGCTCCATTCAGGGTTACGAAATTGAAACACTACATTAGAGGGTTACCAAACGCTACATAATTCGAGGTTTCGAAATTGAACACTACATTAGAGGGTTATCAAACGCTACATTCGAGGGTTACTGAAATTGAACCTACATTAGAGGTTACAAACGCTACACATGAGGGTTACTGAAATTGAACACTACATTAGAGGGTTACCAAACGCTCACATTCGAGGGTTACTAAATTGAAAACACTACATTAGAGGGTCAAACACTCCATTCGAGGGTTACTGAAATTGAACACTACATTAGAGGGTTACCAAACGCTCCATTCGAGGGTTACTGAAATTGAACACACATTAGAGGGTTACCAAACGCTACATTCGAGGGTTACTGAAATTGAACACTACATTAGAGGGTTACACAAATCAACCTACATTCGAGGGTTTAACTGAAATTGAACACTACATTAGAGGGTTAACAACGCTACATTCGAGGGTTACTGAAATTGAACACTACATTAGAGGGTTACCAACGCTACATTCGAGGGTTACTGAATTGAACACTACATTAGAGGTTTACCAAACGCTACATTCGAGGGTTACTGAAATTGAACACTACATTAGAGGGTTACCAAAGCTACATTCGAGGTTACTGAATTGAACACTACATTAGAGGGTTACCAAAACGCTACATCGAGGGTTACTGAATTGAACACTACATTAGAGGGTTACCAACGCTACATTCGGGGTTACTAAATTGAACATTACATTAGAGGGTTACCAAACGCTACATTCGAGGTTACTGAAATTGAACACTACATTAGAGGGTTACAAACCTACATTCGAGGGTTACTGGAAATTGAACACTACATTAGGTTATCAAAACCTACATTCGAGGGTTCTGAAATTGAACACTACATTAGAGGGTTACCAAACGCTACATTCGAGGGTTACTGAATTGAAACACTACATTAGAGGGTTACCAAACTTACATTCGAGGGTTACTGAAATTGAACACTACATTAGAGGTTACCAAACGCTACATTGAGGGTTACTGAAATTGACACTTACATTAGAAGGGTTACCAAACGCTACATTCGAGGGTTACTGAAATTGAACACTACATTAGAGGGTTACCAAACGCTCAATTCGAGGGTTACTGAAATTGAACACTCTTACATAGAGGGTTACCACCGCTACATTCGAGGTGTTAGGAAATTGAACACTCCATTAGAGGTTTACCAACCGCTCCATTCGAGGGTTACTGAAATTGAACACTAAAGAGGTTACCAAACGCTCCATTCGAGGGTTACTGAAATTGAACACTACATTAAGGGTTATCAAACGCTACATGCAGGGTTACTGAAATTGAACACTACATTAAGGGTTATCAAACACTACATTCGAGGTTAACTGAAATTAACACTACATTAGAGGGTTACCAAACGCTACATTCGAGGGTTACTGAAATTGAACACACTACATTAAGGGTTACTGAACTTGAAACACTACATTAGAGGGTTACCAAAACTACATTCGAGGTACTGAAATTGAACACTACATTAGAGGGTTACCAAACGCCATTCGAGGGTTACTGAAATTGAACAACTACATTAAGGGTTAAAACTGAAAAATTGGACAACTACATTAGAGGGTTACCAAACGCACATTCGGGGTTACTGAAATTGAAACACTACATTAGAGGGTTACCAAAGCTACATTCGGGTTACTGAAATTGAACACTACATTAGAGGGTTACCAAACGCTACATTCGAGGTTACTGAAATTGAACACTATTAAGGTTACCAAACGCTACTTCGAGGGTATACTGAAATTGAACACTACATTAGAGGGTTACAACACGCACGCTACATTCGAGGGTTACTGAAATTGAACACTACATTAGAGGTTTACCAAACGCTACAATTCGAGGGTTACTGAAATTGAACACTACATTAGAGGGTTACCGAAAAATGAACCTACCATTAGAGGTTACCAAACGCTACATTCGAGGTTACTGAAATTGAAACACAATTAGAGGGTTACCAAAGCTACATTCGACGGTTACTGAAATTGAACACTACATTAGAGGGTTTACCAAACGCTACATTCGAGGGTTACTGAATTGAACACTCCATTAGAGGGTTACCAAACCTACATTCAGGGTTACTGAAATTGAACACTACATTAGAGGGTTATCAAACGCTACATTCGAGGGTACTGAAATTGAACACTACATTAGAGGGTACCAAACGCTACATTCAGGGTTACTGAATTGAACACTACATTAGGGGTTACACTAAAAACGCTACATTCGAGGGTTACTGAAATTGAAACACCATTAGAGGGTTACCAAACGCTCACATTCGAGGGTTACTGAAATTGAACACTACATTAGAGGGTTACCAAACGCTACATTCGAGGGTTACTGAAATTGAACACTACATTAGAGGGTTACCAAACGCTACATTCGGGGTACTGAAATTGAACACTACATTAGGGTTACCAAACGCTACATTCGAGTTTACTAATTGAAAACTACATTAGAGGTTACCAAAGCGACATTCGAGGTTTACTGAAATTGAAACACTACATTAGAGGTTACCAAACGCTACATTCGAGGTTTACTGAAATTGAACAAACAATACATTAGAGGGTTACACAAACGCTACAACACATTCAGGGTTACTGAAATTGAACACTACATTAGAGGTTACCAACGCTACATTCGAGGGTTACTGAAATTGAACACTACATTAGAGAGTTACCAAACGCTACACTTCGAGGGTATAACGGAAAATTGAACACTACATTAGAGGTTACACAAACGCTACATTCGAGGGTTACTGAAATTGAAACACTACATTAGAGGGTTACCAAACCTACATTCGAGGTTACTGAATAGAACACTACATTAGAGGGTTACCAAAGCTACATTCGAGGGTTACTGAATTGAACACTACATTAGAGGTACCAAACGCTACATTCGAGGTTACTGAAATTGAACACTACATTAGAGGGTTACCAAACGCTACATTCGAGGGTTACTGAAATTGAAAACTACATTAGAAGGGTTACCAAACGCTACATTCGAGGGTTACTGAAATTGAACACTACATTAGAAAGGGTATCACAAACCACTACATTCGAGGTTACTGAAATTGAACACTACATTAGAGGGTTACCACAGCTACTTCGAGGTTAAATTGAACACTACATTAGAGGATTACAAACGCTACATTCGAGGGTTACTGAAATATGAACATACATTAAGAGGGTTACCAAACTCTACATGCGAGGTAAAACTGAAACACCTACAGTAGAGGGTTACCAAACGCTCATTCGAGGGTTACTGAAAGAAAACACTTAGAGGGTTACCAAACGACTACATTCGAGGGTTACTGAAATTGAACACACACTTATAGGGTTTACCAAACGCTACATTCGAGGGTAACTGAAATTGAACACATATAGAGGGTTATCAAACGCTACATTCGGGGTTACTGAAATGAACACTAATTAGGTTATTAATCAATCTTATCTAAACCCTACATATCGAGGGTTACTGAAATTGAACACTACATTAGAGGTTACCAAACGCTACATTCGAGGTGTACTGAAATTGAACACTACATTAGAGGGTTAAACCAAACACTACATTCGAGGGTTCTGAAAATTGGAACACTACATTAGAGGGTTACCAAATGCTACATTAAGGGTTACTGAAATTGAACAACATAACCTAGAGGTTAACCAACGCTACAATCGAGGGTTACTGAAATTGAACACACTAACATTAGAGGGTTACCAAACGCTACATTCGAGGGTTACTGAAATTGAACGCTACATTTGAGGGTTACCAAACGCTACATTCGAGGGTTACTGAAATTGAATTGTTTACCGTAATCCTTGAACATAGCTTTCGTTTTTGGTAACCCCTCGAATGTAGCTGCCGATTTCAGTAACCTTTGAATGTATTGGTTCGGTAACCCGCGAATTGGCCGTAACCCTTGAATGTAGCATGCAGAAAACCCGACATTTGCCCGATCGTGGGGAAGGAAGTGTTTAAAGGCATCTCCACCCTTAGTAAAACCTTTTTATATATTGTACTGCATGTCCTCCCACCCCCAACCTCTATATTTCCACTTTAAAAATCGTTTGCAAACTCTAATTACAGCGCGTCATTCCAGCATCGCTCTGGTCCGGCTTCCCTGCCTGCCGGAACTATAAGCAGGGGGCTGGACCACCAGCCACAGCTGTGATTGGCTGAAAGGCAGAATGCCATGGGAGCGAGGTTCTGTAAGTAGAGTCTGCAAACGATTTTTAAAGTGGCAATATAGCGGTTGGGGGTGGGAGGGCATGCAGTACAATATATAGTACAATATATATTAAGTTTTTCTTACGCTGCATTAAGGTCAGCCAGGGAGGGAGAGAGGGGGGAAAGGGCTCCCTTGTGCATGTCATAAGCAAGTGAGAGGACACAACAGCAACATTTGGACAGGAAGACTGCTCCTACCCTTCAGTTTCCTGGACTTTAAAGAGGCACTACAGGAGAACCATAAGGAGCAGGGATGTAAGGTAAGGATTTTTTATAATTGTACAGTGGGGCTAGGAGTGGGTTAAATTTCAGTTTGGGGGTGGACATGCCCCTTTAACAAGTTTTGGTAATAGTGACATGTTCCCCAGACCATTTCCCAGGTGATACAGCCATTTATAGTAAGTTACCATTGTTAGTTTAACAGTTATTCACCCGAACTTTCCGAACTATAAATCTCCCATAGACTATAATGGGTTTGTTTTCCGAACTACTGAACTTTTACTGAAGTTTGGTAATTCGGAACGAACCGGACTTGATTAAGTTCAGCCATCTCTCGGTACTATTGGAGGTTTATGGTTAAAAACAGCAATGTGAAGCAATATCACATTGCAATATGTTTCAGTGTAATTTCTCTACATGACTATGAAGCCCGGGTCTTGTTTATCAGACGTACAGGGTGTTCTGTGTATTTTCATTCTTCCTACCAGTGTACACAGTACAGCAAACCGTGCCCTCTCTCATGACACCACGTTGGCAGCAGTTCTGACACGGACACATGTTCTGCATTACTCTGTCAACATCAGGTCTCTGCCAGAAGAGTTTGTATGTATTCTGCCACTAGCGGATTTATATCTGTTCTAAATTACAACATGCACACATCTCCCTCCACACAATGGACCAGGACACTGTGTGTAACAAACCTCCAGGATACAGACCATAATAATAAATGAACAATGCACATTTCAGGGCCCCAGATCATTTGTTTATGTAGTAAATTGAATAAAAATACAAAGTCTTCCACTAAAGATGGCGAACTTCAGTAAACGTTTTATAGTTCGAAAACGAACCCATTAAAGTCAATGGGGAAAATTAGTTTGAAAAGTTCTGGGCTCTGGGACCTGGGAAATGGTCTGGGGAACACGTCCATATAATCCAAACTTCTTTAAACGCTAACAGGGCTATGTACTGAGAGGTGTTATCGGCTATTTGTGTCTTAAAGTCACGTTAACCAATATGTTAACGTGACTTTAATACACAACTAACGGGAGTTGCAACGTTACCTAAAATTTGTGTCGTGCAACTGCCTTAATTCTGTTAACGGCTCTTTAAGACAGAATCTCTAACGCCAGCAGACAGCTGGTGTTAAAGATTCGGAAAAGGCAAACTGCAGTCACAATGCACTGAGAGCCTCTAGCAGCTCATTGCAATGCCTAAAGGGGGCAATAGAGAGCGATAGCGACTCTCGGTACATATCCCTTTATCTTTCATCACGATCCGGAAATTGAGTTTTCAAGGGTTACTGAAATCGTTTGCCACATCCGACGGTTATCGAGGAAATCATGTAGTATGCGGAAACCCAACAATAGCCCGATCGTGGGGGAAGGTAGCATTTAAACAAGTGACTATTTCCCAGGTGCTACAGCTATTTACAGTAAGTTACCATTGTTATTTTAACTGTCATTTATCAGAACTTTTTGAATTATTTTCTCCTATAGACTTCCGAACTTTAACTGGAAACGGACTGGAATGAGTCTGGCTCTAATGAAGTGGCCACACTGGGTGCGTTGGGAGCATTTTTCACGATCAGCATTTTTGGTACGATTTGCATGTGTTGACAGGGATTGCAGCGCACGAAACATACACTGTTAGTGTGGCCTCTGCCTATATGAGCTGTTGCTTATCAGTTTATTTTACCCTTTATTAAAATCCTTTGAGCCTGTACATGGTTAGTTTATACAGTAGGTTGATAGAGATTTATTATAGAGAAGGTTTATGTTTGTCAGGACAGGACGGGATTCGTAATCAGATAATGTAAATGTTTCATTCACACGCTGATAAAATCTGTGCCCAGGGTCATTGGGATCTAAACCTTCTATGTCTGGGGTTTCAACAATCTTTTGTTCCAATCTGACCTTCTATTCTCATAAACTCGGGGTTTCCCACGTGTGTGTTCCATGTTACCAGATCAGTGGGTCGTTATACCCCCCCATCTATATGTTCCACGTTACCAGATCAGTGGGTCACTAAACCCCCCCATCTATATGTTCCACGTTACCAGATCAATCAGTGGGTCACTAACCCCCCCATCTATATGTTCCACATTACCAGATCAATCAGTGGTTCACTAACCCCCCCCATCTATAGGTTCCATATTACCAGATCAATCAGTGGGTCACTACCCCCCCATCTATATGTTCCATGTTACCAGATCAATCGGTGGGTCACTAACCCCCCCATCTATATGTTCCACATTACCAGATCAATTGGTGGGTCACTAACCCCCCATCTATATGTTCCATGTTACCAGATCAAACGGTAGGTCACTAACCCCCCCATCTATATGTTCCACATTACCAGATCAATCGGTGGGTCACTAACCCCCCATCTATATGTTCCACGTTACCAGATCAATCGGTAGGTCCCTAACCCCCCCATCTATATGTTCCACATTACCAGATCAATCGGTGGGTCACTAACCTTCCCCCCATCTATATGTTCCATGTTTACCCAGATCACGGTGAGGTCCACTAACCCCCCCTCTATGTTCCACATTACCAGATCAATCGGTGGGTCCACTAACCCCCCATCTATATGTTCCACTTACCAGATCAATCGGTAGGTCCCTAACCCCCCCATCTATATGTTCCAATTACCAATCAATCGTGGGTCACTACCCTTCCCCCCATCTATATGTTCCACATTACCAGATCAATCGGTGGGTCACTAACCTTCCCCCCATCTATATGTTCCACATTACCAGATCAATCGGTGGGTCACTAACCTTCCCCCCATCTATATGTTCCAATTACTCATATCATCGTTGAGGTCACTACCCTTCCCCATCTATATGTTCCACATTACCAGATCAATCGGTGGGTCACTAACCTTCCCCCCATCTATATGTTCCATGTTACCAGATCAATCGGTGGGTCACTAACCCCCCCATCTATATGTTCCACGTTACCAGATCAATCGGTGGGTCACTAACCTTCCCCCCATCTATATGTTCCACGTTACCAGATCAATCGGTGGGTCCACTAACCCCCCCATCTTATGTTTCCCGTTACCAAATCAATCGGTGGGTCACTACCCCCCCCTCTATATGTTTCCACGTTACCAGATCAATCGGTTGGTCACTAACCCCCCCATCTATATGTTCCTTGTTACCAGATCAATCGGTGGGTCACTAACCCCCCCCTCTATATGTTCCACGTTACCAGATCAATCGGTGGGTCACTAACCCCCCCCTACCAGAAGAGTCATGTATGGCCCATTTAATATATTTGTATAAGGTTATCAATCCCCACGCAATATGTTCTCCAATGTAACAGCCAACTTGTCTAATCTGCCTGCATATTCAAGCCCCTCCATTCCCCTTATTATTTAGTTAGCCCTTCTCTGAACTGCTTCCATTTCCAAGATGTCCCTTTGTATATGGGATTCCAAAACTGCACCGCATATTCCAAATGAGGCCTTACCAGTGCTGTAAAGGGGAGAATAATATTTTCTCTCTTGATCTATTCCCCTTTTATACAAGACCATATCTTGCTAGCTCAGCCGTTGCTCCCGCATTGTTTGCTACAGCTAAGTCTGTTATCTATCAGAACCCCCAAATCTTTTCCATTACAACACTTAACACAAAGTTATTTAGTGTGGGAGGTGGCACAGGAATTATTAAATCCCAAAGCATCACCTTACATTTATCAACATTGAATCTCATCTGCCATTCTGCTGCCATTTTAATAATCTATCTAGGTTGCTTGCACACTTGCACATCATTTGAAGTTTTGCAAAGCTCTGCATAGTTTAGTGTCATCAGAAACACTGGACCTTGTCTCAATGCCCCTTCTAAGTCATTTATACAGATTAAACAGAAGCAGCCCCAGTACAGAACCCTGAGGCATCTGCTTAGAACTTTAGCCCACATAGATGTAGCACCATTAACCACCACTCTCTGTTTGCGATCCAATTTCTCTCTATCCTGAACAAATGTTTTCTTCAGCCAACAGTCCTCAGTTTATACATTATCGCTATGTGGCACAGTTCAAAACTTTTGCAAAATCAAGTATACCCACATCCACTGCTGTGCCTGAACTAATTCTTACTCAACTTCCTCATAAAAAGCCAATTATTTGATCTATTTCTCATAAATCCATGCGACTACTACTAATAAGATGAAAGATATAATCCAACAAATTTCCATCACTTCCCTACCACTGATGTTAGGCTTAGGTCTATGTTACCGGCTGTGAAACTACCTTTTTTGAATATTGGTATTACTTGTGCTTTTTTCCAATCCGCGGCACATCCCCAGACCAAAGGAATATGAAAAGATGAGAAACAGTGGTCAGATAGAACTGAACTAAGCTCTTTTAAAATCCGAGGATGCAATCCATCTGGTCCTGGGGTTTATTGATATTACTTTGTCTAATTTTGTTCCGTACCTATACTCTGTTAGCCAATGTGATACTGTAGAATTTCTTCCCTGCAATTATTACAATCCCTCTGTAAGGACAAGGATCTCAACAGTAAAAACGATGTAAAAAAACGGGTTTAGCAGATTAGCTTTAGGCATCCTCTAAACCCCACCTCAGCTTAAGCGGTTAATGGGGTCAGATGCGCTCTAGTATGTACAGTGAAGGCTTATGGTCAGGACCGCCTATTATGTAACAAGTAAAGGGGTAATGTGTCAGACGCGCTTAATTATGTACAGTGAAGGGTTTATGTGTCAGACGAGCTCATAGGTACAGTGAAGATTAATATATCAGACGGCTCTATTAGAGTACAGGGAGGAAGGGTTAATGTGTCAGACGTGCTCTATTAGTACAGTGAGGGTTCATGTGTCAGACGCACTATTATGTAACAGTGAAGAGTTAAATATGTCATACCGCGATCCATTATGACAGTGAGGGGTAATGTGTCAGACGCGGGCTCTATTATGTACAGTGAAGGGTTAATATATCAGACGTGCTCTATTGTTACAGTGAAGGGTCATGTGTCAGATGAGTCTATTAAGTACATTTGAAGGGTTAATATGCGGACAGCGCTCTATTATGTACAGTGAAGGGTAATATGTCAGAGGCGATGGTTAATATGTCAGAAGCGCTAATCAAAGTACAGTGAAGGGTTAATATGTCCAAGACGCGCTCTATTACGATAAGTGAAGGAGTTAATGTGTCCAGGCGCGCTCTATATGTACAGGAGGGTTCGGTAATGTCAGACACCAATCTATTACGTTACAGGGAAGGGTTAATATGTCACACGAACTCTACTGTGTAAGTGAGGGTTAATGGTCAGAGGCGCTCTATTATGTACAGCGAAGAGTCAATAAAAGAGTTAATATATCAGACGCGCTCTATTATATACAGTGAAAGGGTATGTGTCAGACCGTTGTTGTTTTGGGTTTGCTGTTTTTTTTGTTCTTGTTTTCTTCTTTCTTTGGGATCATTAGAACAGTGCAGAGTGAAGGGTAATAGTCGATGCGCTCCTTATATGCTACAGTGAAGGTTTAAATATCAGACGCGCTCGATTAATATACAGTGAAGGGTTGTTAATGTGTCAGACGCCTCTATTATGTACAGTTGAGGGTTAATATGTCGGACACGCTCTATTATGTGTGTTGTAACAGTGAAGGGTTTTATGTGTCAGAGCGCTTATTATGTACAGGAAGGAGTAAATATGTCCGGCGCGCACTATTAAGTACAGTGAAGGGTTTAATGTCAGACACGCTCGATTACATACAAAGAGGGTAAGTGTCAGACAAGCTCTAGTATTAAGTGAAGGATGAAAGGTGTCAGACGCCGCTCTATACGTACAGTGAAGGGTTAATATGGCACACGCGCTCTTATTGTGTACAGTGAAGGGGTAATGGAGTCAGACACGCTCTATTAATACAAAGAAGGGTTAATGTGTCAGACACGCTCGATTATGTACAGTGAGGATTAAGGTGTCAGACACGATCTATTATGTTACAGTTGAAGGTTATGGTCGACGCGCTCTATTACGTACAGTGAAGGGTTTGGTTAATAGTCACACGCGCTCGTATGGTACAGTGAAGGGGTAAGGAGTCTCAGATTGCGCTCTGTATGTACAGCGACGAAGTTAATATATCAGACGCGCTCTATTATGTAGAGCGAAGCGTTATATAATCAGACGCACTCTTAATACAGTGAAGGGTTAATGTGTCAGATGTGATTATTACGAACAGTGAAGTGAAGGGTTATATGTCAAGGCGCTCTATTATGGACAGTGAAGGGTTTAAGTATATCAGACGCCGCTCTATTATAATACAGTGGAGGGTTAATGGTCAGGACGACTCTATTATGAAAGGGAAGGGTTAATATATCAGACGCGCTCTTATTATATACAGTGACAGGGTTAAGGTGTAGAAGCACTCTATATGTTACAGTGAAGGGTTTAAGATGTCGGACACGTCTATTATGTACAGTAAGGGTTATTGTGTTCAACGCAGCTTTATTATGTACAGTGAAAGGGTTTAATATGTAAGGCGCGCACATTAAGTACAGTGAGGGTTAATAGTATCAGACTGCGCTCTATTATATACAGTGAGGGTTTTAAGTGTGTTCAGAAACGCTCGATGATGCTACAGTGAAGGGTTAATGTGTCAGACGCGCTTATTACGTACAGTGAAGGGTAATATGTCGGACACACTCTATTATGGACAGTGCCGGGTTAATATGTCGGAAGCGCTCAATATGTACATGAAGGGTAGGGTTAGTGTGTCAGACGCGCTCTAGTATTACAGTGAAGGCATAATATGTCATAACACGCTCGCTATGTACAGTGAAGGGTTAATAGGGTAAGGCGTGCCACTATTATGTACAGTGAAGGGTTAACTATGTCAGGCGCGCTTATTACGTATGTGGAGGGTTAATATGTCAGACGCGTTATTAGTACAAGTGAAGTGTTATGTGCCAGAGGCATGCCAGGATCCACATTACCATTAGGCAGAGTGAGACATTGTCTCAGGTGCACTGAAAGAAGAAAGGTGGCCAGAAAGGCAGTAGGGGGGGGGGGGGTTCCTTACCGGTTAGATAAATAAGAATTTTCCCTGTAATAGATATGGGACGTTGATAAAAATCAGTTTTATGGGTTAGGTTGCTTTAGTTGGTTTGTAGGATCGGTTAGACTAGTTGGATTAGAAGGGGCCTGCTGATACACTTGGACATGGTGACAGGTTACAAATCTTTGGGCAAAGTTGGCATTCTGGTATTGAACAGTGGAACCCACAGGTTCTTAGCGCAGGATATAAAAGAAGTTATTTGGTTTTGAGCAACAGAAACCTGAAAGGAGCGATATGGTAATGGAACACATGGCTGCTGACCCACCCAGGGATATGACCTAAAACTTAACCTGAGAATATAACCGGAGCCTCCGCTGATATATTACCCGTAATAAAGAGTCAAGAGGCAGATATGGAAGATAAAAGGCCACAGCTTTATAATAACAATCATGTCAAACACTGTATTGCACTCAGCTGCAATACAGAGGCAGACGGCCGAATTGCCCACGATTTACAGGAAGTCTCAGGCTACAGTTCGGGCAAAAACGCAGGTGATTGCCCTCCCCTCAGCGTAACTCGCCAAAAACGTATCATTTACCACGCACCTGCTACCCGATGAACCCCCATTCGAGAATTAACTGCCCGCGTTTGAATTTGAGCCCAAGAGTGCCAGCGCACTTCAATGCCATCTGAAAATGGTTGTTAAAGTATATGGAGGTCTGTATGGGTGAGAGATGGCGCCGGTCTTTTCTTAGTAGGGAAGGACGCGATTATCACCTCTAGTTCCCTATGCATAATGGCCGACAGCCCCCAATACGCTAACAAATGACCGAAAAAGTCATATAAGCTTCCTTCGGCAGCGTTTCAATGGCCAGATTATCCCTGGCACCCTCCAAAAGGCCTCGGGGGACCCCCTCCGACCCTTATGAGGAACAATGATACAAATTTAGCACATAAAACATGGGAAAGATCTCGCTTGATATTACCAATAAGTCTGCATTTTTCTATGAGAACCTGAATCATTTCCACGGCATGTCCAATGTAGAACAGTGGGACCTACGCCTATGGATCCTTAACCCGAATCAACCATGCCGTAAGTACCCTCCAAAGTAACTTACACAGTGAGGTTGGTATGTTCCATTGTTACCATAAGGCGGGGAAAGAGTCGGTTTTCGGCCAATAAAAATGAATGTCCCAATAAACATCGGAATGTCCCATATCCACATAGTCGCCAGGGGAAGACCCTGCTGGGGAAGAACCACAAAACGGAATTATGAGGTCCGATTTAAGATGGTCTTAGAGTTTTATTTTGGGGGGGGATTGTTGGTGTATTAGGTAGTTAGTGAGGCCTGACATAAGCGGGGTGGAACTTCCACCTGCCAATGCGTTAAATGCCCCTCCGATAGGGCCCAGCGGGAAGCCTCCATGGCCAGCGCCAATCCTAAATGAATGGGTCCCAAAGGCGGGTGAGGCAGGTAAAGACAGGGCGATTTAGCATGATTTAAACATGGAAGTAAATGGAGAGTGACAGGGAAGATCCGTCTGCGTGGAGCAGTAATGAAAGGTATAAGGATCCCCGTTATTCCAAAAACGGGTGTAACAGAGGAAACAGGGGCATAGTGGGCCCCCTAGCGATGTAGGATATGGGACTTTCCTTTTCATACATGGTCGGTTTTAGAACGCGGATGGACAAGTGTAAGGTATGAGAGGTTTAATAGGATGTTCCTTGTAAGATAGGCTCAGGGGTGGGTCGTTGAAGGGGAAACCAGTGGCTAAGCCTAAGTGCGCCATAGAAGAAAGGGCAAAGGAAATACGTGAATAGGGAATTTTGTACGGAGCAACAAACGGTAGGCAGGACCTGGAGCAACGACCTAAAAACTGTTGGAGGACTGGGGCGTAACGTTACAGGCCTTGGCCAGGACGTCTCATTCCACCCTTTAGGATTTTACAATTAGAAAGTGCTGAGAGGCGTCAGGCCAATTAAAGACCATAAACAAAAAGGGTAAAGCTTTGCCCATATGACGCTCGGGGTCGACCCGTGATTTGTAAACCAGAGCTTGGTAAACCTTGAGAGATAGGCCCGTGTGGCTTGTAACCTAGCCTCTGTGGTCTTAGCCCTCTTAGTCAGGCTAGGGCTAACCAGCTAGCCATACCCGTAGAGTAGAATGTAGTGTTGTGGGCGCCAGGGACAGGGGAATCAGTTCCAACAATCCCGGAAACCGGTTTTGAGTCCCAGAGATGCGAAGGAAGAAGGTAAACCTCTGTTGCATGCGGAACCAATCGCCGGAATTCCTGGAACGCAAGCGAGGGAAAGAAGTTCAGTTTCCATCACCTTCCCTACCACTGATGTTAGGCTTACAGGTCTATTGTTACCAGGCTGTGAACGACTACCTTTTTTGAATATTGGTATTACATTGTCTTTTTTCCAATCCCGCGGCACATCCCCAGACCAAAGGGAATATGAAAAGATGAGAAACAGTGGTCCAGATAGAACTGAACTAAGCTCTTTTAAAATCCGAGGATGCAATCTATCTGGTCCTGGGGTTTTATTGATATTAACTTTGTCTAATTGTTTCCATACCATATCCTCCGTCTAGGGCCGGCCTTAGGATAAATAGTACCCTGTGCAAAATTTGTTACTGACGCCTAGAACCCAACACCCCCTGCACCCAACACCCCACCCAAAAAATATAATATAATAACCTAGTAATATAATAACCATATAATACCCTATATTCTAATCATATAATAACCTAGTAATATAATAACCATATAATACCCTAGTCATATAATACTATTATATGGTTATATTACTAGGTTATCATATGGTTATTATATTACTAGGTTATTATATGGTTATTATATTACTAGGTTATTATATAACTAGGGTATTATAATAATCCAATCATTTGTATATCTGCCCCTAGCCAGGATTCAAACCCTGGTCTCCCATGTCAAAGGCAGTGCCCTTAACCAGTACACTATCCAGTACATTCGATAATTATTTACTATCGAAAGTCCGAGAAATCTGGGTCCGGGATAGTTCGAGAAGTCCGAGTCCATTCGAACTCATAAAGTTCGGCTCAAACTCGTGCTCGAGTTCGAGATCTAGTCCATCCCTACTGACAAAACAAAACTTTGTCGACCATTAAAAACTTCAGAGGATGTGCAATCGTTGCAGGGGGATCTAGATAGATTGTCACATTGGGCTGCTAAGTGGCAGATGAGATTCAATGTTGATAAATAATAATGGTGATGCATTTTGGACTTAAAAATCCTTGTGCTACTTAGTATGCGCTAACTAGTAGCAAGCCAGTTATCGCGACTTTAACTCTATTTGTTTGCCCAGCGAGGTTAATCAGCCCCATTGTCTTGTATAAAGAGAGGTATGGATTCAAGGGAGAAAAATATTATTCTCCCTCTTTACAAAGCATTGGTAAGGCCTCATTTGGAATATGCAGTGCAATTTTGGAATCCTGTGCACAAAAAGGACATCTTTGAAATGGAAAGGGTTCAGAGAAGGGCAACTAAATTAATAAAGGAAATGTGGAAGCTTGAATATGAAGAGAGATTGGATAAGTTACAATTATGTGAAAAGCCACTTGTGTAGGGATAGATTACTGTGTGTAAATACATTAACGGGCCATACAATAAACTATCTGGGGCATTGTTCACCAATAGAACATGTCAGAGGACACGTGGACATCCCTTAAGACTTGAAGAAAAGAAGTTTAGTCTTCAAGTTCGGAAACAGTTTTTCACTGTGAGAACGGTAAAAGCCTGTTGTTTATAATGTATGCCAGTCTGCAGATAAAATGATATTGTATGGGGCCCAGAAATGTGCATTTAATAGTAAAACTATTGGACGTGGTGGTTCATTGGTCAGTTTAAAAGAAAGCTGGATGAGTTCCTGCAAACAAAGAATGTTGCAAGTTACTGGTATTGATACATAAAGTAGAGTTGATCCAGGGATATTTCCAATTGCCACGTTTTTTTCCCCTTCATAATTCTGGTGGGGTTTTTTTTTTGCCTTCCTCTGGATCAACAATTAGGCAGGAAATTTTGTTATTGCTGAGTAGGTTGGACTGGATGGACGTATGTCTTTATTCAACCTCAAATATTCTACTGTATTATGCTAATACTATACTCTGTATTATACTAATACTATACTCTGTATTATACTAATACTATACTATGTATTATACTAATACTATACTATGTATTATACTAATACTATACTATGTATTATACTAATACTATACTATACTATGTATTATACTAATACTATACTATACTATGTATTATACTAATACTATACTATACTATGTATTATACTAATACTATACTATACTATGTCATAGTCATGTGATTAGTGATGCACATCAAAGAGGCCTAACAGCGCTTGCACAAGAGATGATCGCTCCTATAATGATTGCTCCTATAAAGTGACATTTTTGAAACTTAGGGCTAGGCCCCACTTACACTTTTTTGCTTTGTTTTGCATTCCGTTTGCGTTTTGCGATCCACACAATATTTTATTTATAATATAAATTGCGGGAAGTAATAGGATCCACTGTGTACCCTGTGATCCATTGCGGTTTTATAACGCATGCAATCAACATTTTTGGTATGTTTTTGTCAAAATCACACTTAATAGAAGTGCATGGAATGTATAAAAAAGCAGACAGAAGCGGACCCAAGCAATATGACATGTGATTTTGTTTTACCCATATTCCCCTGTGAAGTGCAAACGCATGTAAAAGAGGATACAAGCAGATGGGAAAATCACACAGAAAATCACTGTGTTAAAAAGCATGTCCACTACCCAAAACTAAAATTTAACCCAATACTGGCCCCACTGTGAATTAAAAAAAAAATCTTACCTTACATCTCTACTCCTTATGGTTCTCCTGCAGTGCTTGTCCACAGTCCAGGAAAGTGAAGAGTAAGAGCTGTCTTCCTGGAAAAAGGTATTTGCCTTCTCTCTTGCCTCCGGAAAGGACTGTGACATGTGCAGGGAGCCCTTTCCCCCTCCCTCCCACCCTCTGGATCCCTCTGTGGCTGCCCTTCCAACTTTTAATATCTTGTAGGCCACCCCTAACCACCCCCAGTTACATTTCTTAAAAAAAAAGAACCACAGAAATATTTACAGCCCTTCAACTCCCGCTGCTGTCTTCATAGCAAGCAGCCGTGTCTGTGATTGGCTGCCTCTCGGCCAATCACAGACGCAGCTGCCGGTCCAGCACGATTGCAACAGGCAAAAGGGAGGCAGAGAAAACAGCCACAGGAGCTGTAGGTTTGTAAGTAATACCTTTTACCTATTTATTTCCTACTCTTTGTTCTCCAGGTTAATATATATTCAGGATTGTACATGATACATTCATTATAATATAACACTGTGACCTTTTTGCAATAGATACATTGGAGATGGTGTGATAGGGATCTCAGATTAAGGTTTAATAAACCATGAATCACATAAGTCCCATTGAGGTTTGGGAGATACATTGTTGTTTTAGATGAAAATGTCAATTGAATGAAAATATATGGACAAAAACATAAAAATGTTTTCCACTGTTGGTTCCAGCATTAACAAAGTGCCACTTGGGCTGGGGAGAATTTAGAATTTCAGATCTTCCTCAGTCCAGCCTACCAAATATAGAAATAAAGCTGGCCCAGTGCTGGATAGTGCTGGACCTACATTAGGAAATACTTGTGAAAGTTCTGCAGGTCATGGTACATCTGTAATATTCATTTATCCAGGTCATGGTATTCCTGTAATATAGTCATCCATCCAGGTCATGGTCTATCTGTAATATTCATTCATCCAGGTCATGGTATATCTGTAATATTCATCCATCCAGGTCATGGTATATCTGTAATATTCATCCATCCAGGTCATGGTATATCTGTAATATTCATTCATCCAGGTCATGGTATATCTGTAATATTCATTCATCCAGGTCATGGTATATCTGTAATAGTCATGGTATATCTGTAATATTCATTAGGGAGGGTAAGGACACTTACACAATCAATAATTAAAGGAATAGTGCACTTTTGAATGAACTCTCCTCTTAACAGTCCCTCACTGGTCCTGTCCAGCAATGACTTGTTTTCTGTAGGTGGAAGAGCTGGTCCAGGCAGCTGATTGCCACTATATCCTGGAGAGAGGCTTGAGCAGGTTAGGTCCTCACCTGGGTATTGAAATGGAAAGAGATAAGAGGGGGGAGATAAGGATAATTGTTCTTTAAATCCTTTGATCTATAACACAAATATGAACATTTCATTATAAATAAGAATAGAAGGATAGGGCTGTCATGGCATTCTATTCATTTTAATAAAATGCATTAAAACAACATAAAAGAAAATGTAATTTTTTCTGTCTAGTAGAGCCTAACTTCTACCTGTCAAAACGTATTAATCGTCTCTTTCTCTTCTTCAGTGTGGAGAGTCTATTTGGGAAATATTCATTTCTCATTGGAGACCATAACTGTATTTGTTCAGTGGAAGTATGAGGTGTTTTACATTTTTTGTCATGTCATGTTAAATAAATGAACTAATATTTTCCTAACAAACATCCATTTTGCAGTTTATCATTAATGAAATAGTATAATGAACTAGTGATTTATCTAGGGTACTTACCGTACAGCTCAGTAGCCACGCCCAAATCCGATGGCTGTTTGCTGCCATTAAAACTCACTGTAAAGCTGTAATCTCGTTATTAAAGGAAAACTAAACTAATTTTTCAGAATTCTAATATGAAAGCATTTCTCCCAGAACACGTATACATTGTATATTCTTCTCTAGTAAGTTGCATTTAGTAACACATAACTAATAAATTCTGTAACTAAAAAGTATTCCATGTATTGCCAGTACAACCCACAGCCCGTGTAGTAATCAAAGAGCCTTGTGAGCATGTGCACATATTGGCCACGACCCCTGACCCCAGTTTTCACTGTCTCTATGCACAGAATGTTTTCTATATAGAACCTTTTGGAGAAAATATATACTCATTCTCATTTGTTTACTTGCATGCAGAGAGCACTGACAATGTATTCTGTACAACACTGTATAAGTTACATACTCTCTACCCCTATCGCGGAGTTACACCAGCACAGAGCCTCTTGTGGGATTTGCTCTCTAGGTCTGCTCTTGCTCGATATCACCGTTGTTAAGGTCCCTTTCCGGAGTCCAGTCTATGAACTTGGCCATGCTCTCTCCCCCTCATACTAGCCGATGCCCCCAGGACTTCCTTAAAGGGGAAGTACGTGCATTGTTAAACATTTTGTTCTACTAAGATTTAATAAAAAGTTCTTATTTGTAACAATTGGGATCATTTTTCCCCAACCAATCAGTAATTTTTCAGGTAAAATATGTACCTCGGCTTATACTTGGTCGGCTTATACTCGAGTAATAGGTACATATTAATGCAGAAAATTAGAAATGTCCTCTGTATGGCTTTATGTATTATAATATTGAACAGCGATTGGTCCCCAGGTGGCGTTATATAAATAAACCTCACAAGACTGTGAATGTGGTTGTAATTTATAGTTGAACTGGACTCTAAGGGAAATACACAGGATCAGTTCAACGTGTTTCAGTCCCCTTGGGACCATCATCAGGATTCCTGACTAAAACCTGTTGATCAGCTCTGTGAATTGTTTGAATAAATTTTTTTGGTTTTCAAATCTAGTTAAGTGCTCCGAAATAACTTTTTCTATTTGCTACAATCCTCGGATTAAGCACCCTGGTAGATGAGAAGCGAGAGTGCAATCAGCCAGCTCATGCATATGAATAGCATGCCCACAAAATGCAAAAACAGAGTAATTCTCACTCCCAGCTATCCCAGAGTAAGGACCCAGGGTAAGGAGCAGCTATCCAGTTCACCAGCTACTTTGAAGTAAACATGGCTAGTGAACTGGAGAGCTGACCTAACGGTGACTGGTGAAACTGAAGGGCGACCTAACAGTGGCTGGTGAAATGAAGGCTGACCCTAACAGTGGCTGGTGAACTGAAGGGCTGACCTAACAGTGGCTGATATAAACAGGGTTCTGGTAAACTTGAGGCTGACCTTAAAGTGTTGTGTGAACTGGAGGGCTGACATAAGAGTGTCTGGTGAACTGGAGGGCTAACCAAACAGTGGCTGCTCAACCGGAGAGGCTTACCTTAAAGTGAATGGTGAACTGAAAGGGCTGACCCAACAGTGGCTGGTGAAACTGGAGGCGTACCTAATGTGGCTGATATAACAGGGAACTTGGGCTGAACTAACAGTGGCTGGTGAACTGGGGGTGACTTAACAGGGTCTGGTGAACTTAAGGCTAACTTAAAAGGGTCTTGTGGACTGGAGGCTACTTAAGAGGGTCTGGTAAACTTGAAGCTGACCTAACAGTGTCTGCTAAACTGGAGGGCTGAAAGGTTCAGCAGCCACTGTTCACAGATATGCAGTTTCACACAAGCACACAGGTGTTGGCAAAGGCCTAATTTTACTTGGGGTCACAGTGATCCAGCAGTATAAATAAGAGCAGAGGAGCCACACTATATTAGTGCATAACAGTGGCTCAGTGGTTAGCACTGATGCCTTGCAGCGCTGAGGTCCTGAGTTCGAATCCACCCTTGGACAATATTGCAAGGAGTTTGTATGTTCTCCTGTGCTTGCGTGTGTTTCCCCGGGCACTTCGGTTTCACAACAATTATAAAGACATACTGATAGGTTGTATTGTCAAATAAATGTGTTAGATTGTAAGCTCTTCGGGGCAGGGTGAGGTGGAATATATACATGTAATTGTAAAGCGCTATGGAAATGGTGGCGCTATATAAATCCGCAATAATAATAATATTTATTGCGTAGCAAGCGAGCAAATATAAGGAAGGGGACAGTTGTCCCCAAAACATTGCAAATTTGCTATATATGATTTCAGAATGTCCAGATACAGGGGTGGAACTGCAGGGGCCCCTGCGAGATTGGAGGCCAGGGCCCCTGACCCACAACCCCCACCTCCCCTGACTGAGGTCTATGATCAGCGTGTTTAAACAGCTAATTGCAGTGTATGAAGGAAACTACAATCAGTGTTTAAAAGACCGGACCCGAAAGCTCAGGTCCATACTTTTAAACAGCTAATTGTGCATATGTTTCTTAATACTCGTGATCAGCTGTTTAAGAACAGCTAATCACGGAGGTTGTGGCGGCCCTCTACAGTTGCTCGGATATGGTTTGGCTGAGGGCCAAAAAAAGGGTCACATGAGCCCAAGGCTGTCATCGCTGATTCTAAGGGGCATATTTATAAAGGTTCGTTAAATCTTCGCCTTCTTTAACGCAGCAGTTTTCGCCTAATTTGGCATTTTCGCTATTTATAAAGCAGTGATAACACAGTGGACAAAGGGCAACGGCTACAATTGCTTTCCGCTTTTCGCCATTAATCGCCTCAAGCATATTTATAAAATGTCGAAAAATGTGTTATTTTTGCGTTAAGTTCAGCCACTCCAATTCGGTGGCGAAAACGCATAAGTGGCCATTTATTTAGCCTGCCAATGGGTCCTGGAGGTGTCAGTAGTGTCAGAATTGTGGAGTGTTTCTTAATACTAAATAGTACTCAGGGGGGTGTTAGACTATTTTCCAGCATTTACTGTAATACGATCGATTTTGTTTTATGGTTAATTTTTTTTGCTTTTGAAAGATTTTTTTTTTTTTTTTTAATGTTCCGATTTTCTTTATTTACCAATAAATCCAATGGGGTCTGAGGGACATATTTATAAAGCATTATTTTACAATTTTCCACCAGCCTTACCATAATTTTTTAAACTTTTCCTTTCATTAAAGTTATTAAAAAGGAGAATTTTCATCAAAAGCGAAAATTATGTAGCAAAAAGTATCACTAATAATGCTGAAAAAGCTCAGCACATATGATGGTAATAGGTAATACTCCCTGGTGGGTTTTCAAAGTAGTATAAATTGGTTACTACACACTGAACACCTATCGTTATTTAAAATAAAAATTTGGTGTTTTTTTCAGCCAAAGATATAAATAGAGTAAAACTCAAAAGGAAAAAATTTCTCTATTTCATTAATAGGACATTTTTTAGTATTGCTTATTTCAGCAAACTGCAGCTAATTACCAAACCAGTTCCATTAATATGGGAACATCCATAATGTGCTGTGTAAGGAATAGTCATGTTAATGGAACGTTCCAGTTAAGTAATGATGTTTGGCGAAAATTCTGGTAAAACTGCAAAAAATGCAACAAAAGGGAGAGAAAAGGGGCAAAAAGGCGATTTATAATTCGCTGTAATTAAAAAAGTGACAGAGATAGCTCTGAAATGACACTAGAGAGCAATCTCTCTTTTCGCAGTGATAACACTTACCGGTACTATCGCCACACATCGCCACAGCGATACTTTTCCGCAAAGGCAAAAGCGAAAATGAGAGGGTTTATAAATAAGGCGAAAATATCGCTATTTGTCAATGCGATGTCCTGCGATAGCGATAATATGCCCCTAAGTGTTACATCATTTTTACATCAATGAGCAGTGTTACTTCTTCCCTGTTAGTGGATATAACTGACATACGGGGGGATCCAGTATCGGGGCAGAGGGGACCTTCTTACCTCCTTTAAATATTAAGCTTGTTGCTAATTTTTTGAAGAGCCGCCCCCCTCCCACGTGCACCCACGTGCAGTTTCTGTGGCAAAAAATGCGCTAACCTCATGTATCCAACGAATGTAACAGCAAGAGGAGCACATTACTTCTTACCTTCTTAACCTATGTACATCACCGCTGGAGAAAACTGCCACTGCGCCCAATGCCCATCTCCAAACAATGACACAACCGTATTATATTTTATTTAAATAAATAAATGAACTTTACCACCTGTCAGAAGTGAAAATCCTGGAATCAGCTGCAGTTCCCCACCCGCTGAACGAACCTTTATACTAATTACAATGTGAAAATAGTGAGATTGGTGCAGCCCTGAAAGGATTGAAATTCCAGCACAATCAATCCAGTGAATGTTCCATTTATTACAGTCCTGGGAATGATTGTACCAGGTTTCTAGATGGTGTGAAATAAAGTGGAGAACCTACGGCCTATTCCGTCATTAAAAGATGGAGTTTTCTTATGTCATCACTAAATGCAACCTGGTTTAAGGTAAACCAGAAACCCCCCAATTATTTAAGAATCGACAACCCCCCTGACACATACACAACACCTCCGCCCCTCACACGCATTCCCCATATCATCCTCCGGCGCATCCCCCCCCTCGATCGTTCCATCCCCTGCGGCAAATTCCAGGTTATGCACCACCTGCTGGCTGACTTCGGTTGTGCAGTGTGTTGGGTTACCACAGGGATAGGCAACCAGTTGATCTCCAGATTGTTGAAAACTACAACTCCAGCAATCTCTACAGATTCTGGAGTTAAGGAATGCTGGGAGTTGTGAGTTTTCAAACATATGGAGATCTACTGGTTGTCTACCCATGGTACCATAAGTCAAGGCACGAGCTGTTTGCTGCCCGTAGAGATATACAGGACACTACAAGGTTTCCAATGAGTCTACACCTGCAGGAAATAGCACTTTGTGCCTGGGTGGACTCCTGGTTACTGCTGTACATAGCAGCACAGGGGGAAAGTCTTTTGTACAACAAAGCCCCAAGCAGCCCTCAGAGCAGGGGCTAGACCCTAAACAGACCCTAGAGCAGGTTGGAAGTTTGTATTGATTGGGGTGAAGGGGGGAGCAGATCACATGGCGGTAAATTGGCGGAGAGCTGGATCTGATTAAATGGAGGGAGGACAAAAAGGAGAATGGGGAGGGGTTGATGGAGAAGGGATACAATATGGGGCAGCAGATTGGATGCAGGAGGTGCAACAGAAGGAAACCTGTCCATCACTGCCATCATTGATGATGTCATGGCTGTGATTGATGATGTCATTGCCAATGACTAGATGTTTCAAATCCATAAACCTGACTTTATCTAGGTAAGTTGATCCAAGTGGAAGTCTCCAGTTCCTGCCTCATGAACGCCTGTGTATTATTAAAAACATTGAAAAAAGTAAAGGTGCACTGCCCTGCATAGAAAAACTTTATTGGGATTAAACTGACATGATATCAAAACAATGTTTTGGCTACTTTCTCCACTTCCTCAGGTATAGCTGATCCAAAATCATGAAAATCATAAATTCAAAGAGAATGGTAAATCCGTCTATAAATATTCATAGACTATGAGTAAAGGTTTATTTGTGTCCATAGCCAAAGGTCTTTATTCCTTTAATAATTATATGTTCTTCCCCACTGTTTCCACCTGTTGTGCAGAAACAAAATATGGTTGATGGTTACTTTTACTACAGATAAGCAATTAATCAAAATGTCTTACTAACACGTACCTAAGCAAATGAAAACCAGCATGATTGTGATATGTGTGTGTTATACATAGAACTTAACCAAAAGAACTCCAGTACATACTGTAGTTTTATAAAAAATGTCACTCATGGGACACATTCTAGTGTTGAAGACCGTCAGAATAAGCCCCACAGCCAGGACTTTGGCCACACACATAGTACACACATTATCTTGTGAAAATATAAATTTTTAACTAATAGCTCTATACAGACATTGACTTTAAAGTAATTATTATAAACTTTACAATAATGAACAAGCCCCAAATCACCCACTTTGTACCAGGGGAAGAAGTTGACACCTTATTATATTTTATTTTAAGATTTCAACCAGGTAGGTGATTGAAGCCTGGAAAGGAGAATGTGTGAAGTCATTAGCTGAATTTGTGAACTTCGTATTTGGTCAGAGATCCAGGCGTGAGCTACCAGGGGTGCAGGGGATGCGACCGCACCAGGGCCCTTGGCCAAGAAGGGGCCCCATTTTGTGCTAAGGTTCCAAAACTACCAGTCTGTGTGCCAACTGTTTTACCAGTGGTCTGCATAGAAAGCAGTTGTAACATTGCTGTGTGCCAAGCATTTAACCAGTGTCTGGCTGTGTGCAGTGCCAGTTTCCCAACCAGTTTATCAGTGTCTGTGTGCCAAGCATTTAACCAGTGTCTGGCTGTGTGCTAGTGCCAGTTTCTCCAAACAGTTTATCAGTGTCTGTATGCAAGCATTTAACCAGTCTTTGTGCCAACTTTTTACCAGTGGTTATATACAAAGCATTTTACCAATGATTATTGGTTTGCGGTGCTGATTTGGTTTGTGGCGGTGTGTGGGGGCCCATGCCAAAATTAGCAATCAGGGCCCATAAGTCTGTAGCTAAACCCCTGCAGAGATCCCTTACATTAACATTTTCACAAAGCAATTTGCACTATGTCTGAGATCTATGAACAAGTGCTAATGTTATTACAATAATGTTTTTTCTAATGTTATTATAATAATGTTTGTTTTTTTAAATTATAATTGTATTCTGTCATTTTTGGTCGTGTTTTGAAATGAAATAGATGAGGATTAAAGGAGCCATAAGTTATGCAGATCAGATGATATTCTGTAATGGTGCTAGAATATGCTATTTTGTCAGGTAATAAGGGAAACTAACCCAACATTAATTAGAAATAAACAGCCTTAGGATTGCTTGGAGTTTTTCAGTTCTTCATTTGGTTTGGTTCCAAATAGTAATGATGACGGTATATTATTTTCTTTTTAAAGTCAGTTCACGCTATTCGGGTGGAATGTTTTGGATTTTTACTCCATCCTTAATCTATAAACTGCCTCTGGATTTACCAAATGATCCCTTCCATATTGAAAGGCTGGTTCCTATTTAGACTTTTTGAATATTTAAATGTGTCCAAATAAAAGAATAAGACATTTTTTTCAGGGAGATTCAATAAACATTCTTATCGTTTAAAAAGGTGCTAATTTTGCCCCAACCAATCAGATCTTATTAACGTTTGTAGCTTACATCTGATTGGTGGGGCAAAATTAGCACCCTTTTTAACAATAAGAACTTTATTGATCTGCTATGTTGAAATGTGGTTTGGTTTATATCTTCTAATTGGGGTTTCAATAAACATTTTATGATCTTTGATGCATTCGCTTAATTTATATACACCTCATTATTTCAAACTGACCCAGAATACCCAGGAATACCCAGGAAATACCATTTGCAAAATAGTTAAGAAGAGTTATGGGTAAAGGGGAATTAAACTCACCTAATCCACCCCATACAAGTATCCATGTGAGGACCTAAACCACTAAGTCCACACCCCTAAGTACATTGTCAGCTGTAATACTCCAGTCTAATTTTGCTTGCAGTGAATTATGGGCATTATTAAACACAATTAGGGATTCAATAAAAGTTCTTATCGTTTAAAATGGTGCTAACCAATCAGATATTTTATTTTATTTAACATCTGATTGGTTAGGGAAAGATTAGCACTATTTTAAACGATAAGAACTTTTATTGGATAACCCTGAATATTGTTTAATTACATTGTTAAGTAAGGCTTGTTTGGGGTAGTTTACATTTGCGTTGCAAATAAAAAAACAGTTATTTCTACATTTGCAACGTAAATATAAAGACACGCTTGTTACAGAGTGCCTTTTAAACAGTGGTTTATAAGGATAATTATATGAAGGCTACTATTGTCTGAGTGCACACATGACCACATTTGGAGTGTGATTGTGTCTCTGGCAGGAAAAACACCGCGAGGATAATAAACGTGTCAGAATGAGAGGTTGCGTATCCGAAGGGGAAGCTGGTTAGGGTAACATTTGCTGGAATGAATGTACAATGGCACAATTAATTTTGTTTCAGCATTGGTCCTATTATGAAGATGCCAGTAATAACAGGCAGAAAATATTGTGGGATTACTACTGGATATTTTAATTACTGTGAAATTTCATTTGGCCATGGAATTCCCCATCCGACAGAACTAAGCCTGATATATTCAGCAAGACAAGCCAAGAGAAAGAGGTTTCATCAATAGTGTCATTATTATAACTACAAGTGTTTATAATAGAAGTCACACATTAAATGAAAAGATTGAAAAGGACAAAAAGTGTTTCTGTAACCATTGGTGTTAAAGGGCATGTCTACCCTAAAAACAAAACTCTGGACACACTCGGTTAACTGCCCCAACCCCAACTGATACATTCAGCACTTTAGTAGATGTTTTATTAATCAGATATTTAAGAATCATTTTTGTCCCCATTCTGACAGAGCAAACTAGATCCTACCACCATGCAGTCAATCAAGGCTGTGGCAACTGACATCACAGCCAATGAATAGCCGCTGTTTCACCTGCTGCCTCCGCACATGCTCAAGCTTATAAAAAGCTCATTGAGCGGAGGGAGGAAGAGCAGATACCTTGCAAGAAAGGATAGAACTTATCATTAAATATCTGGTTACAAATACATGTAACTGGAAATGGAAAGAGTTCAGAGAAGAGCAACTAAATTTATAAAGTGCTGGGGTTACTTGACTATGAAGACAGAAAAGTTACAATTATGTAACACTAGAGAAAAGGGATATGATTACGTGTATAAATACATTAACGGGCCATACAATAAACTATCTGGGGCATTGTTCACCAGTGAGACATGTCAGAGGGACACAAGGACATCCCTTAAAGGACATCTATACTCTAAAAATTAACTGTTTACAAATAGAAAGTAACGGGACAGAGTGGTTTGGTTGATTATTCCTACCTCCCAATATCATTTTGTTAATGAGTTACACACATACAGTTTTCATTTGCCAGGTTAGCCCTGGACTATTCCTGTATAAAAGATAGTGCTGAAGCCAAGAGGAAGACTGGCAGAACAGTTTCTTAGTCTGGTTCCCTTTTAAAGAATCAATATCGGGGGGGAAGGAATTACCAATCCTAATCCCTGTCCCAAGTACTTTTGAGTTTAACTTTTTTTAAATAAACTTTATACACACAATACAGGACATGTGGACATCCCTTAAAACTTGAAGAAAAAAGGTTTAGGCTTCAAGTTCGGAAAGGGTTTTTCACTGTGAGAACGGTAAAGCTATGGAACTGTCTTCCAGTGACGTTGTTATGGCAGGTTCATTGGTCAGTTTCAATAAAAACTGGATGAGTTTTGCAAACAAGGAATGTTGCAAGTTTCCAATTGCCACTTGGAGTCAGGGAGGAATTTTTTCCCACTTTTTTTTTTGGCTTCTCTGGATCAAAGTTAGGCAGGAAATGAGGATATTTCTAGATGGGTTGGACTGGATGGACAAGTCTTTATTCAACCTCAAATACTATACTATACAATAGTTTTCCTTTAAAGGACAACTCCACCCTCAAAGAACATATTTTAGAAAGAATGCGCCTCTTTAAAATATGTTGATATATCATACTTTGTCCTATGAATTCATATTTGTATGCCTGCTATGCTTCTGTATGCCTCATGAAAATGAGCAATTTAGAAACCTGTAATGAGCTGAAACGAGCCTGGCATGCTCAGAAGAGGCAGACAGGGGATTTACATTCAGTATTGGCTGTGATGTGATTCAACTGTCAAATCCATAACGGACTTCCTAGAAGAACCACGGAAGCAGAAACAGGGGAAACAGCACATTGTGCAGGATTTAGGTTAGACTTATATATTTCACATTTCAAACTATACCGTTGAGGGTTTAGGGGGGGGGGATTTACCTGTATTTTGATTGCCACTTGGAGTTAGGAAGGAATTTATTCCCCCTTCATACTGTTTTTTTTTGTTTTTTGCTTTCCTCTGGATCAACTGTTAGGTAGGAAATGAGGGTATTGGAGTAGGTTGGACAAGATGGACGTATATCTTTATTCAATCTCAAAACTATTAACATTACTAATGTAATAAAGCCCAGCAATATGCCCAGTAGTGGAATATAACACCCAGTAGTGTTACATAGTACAGAGTAGTGCTAAATAACACTCTCCACAGTGGTATATAACACCCAGTAGTGTTAAATAAAGTCCAGTAATGTTATATTACCACCACCCACTCGAGTTATAACGATACCGGGTACCCAATTTCCCCTAAAAAATCTAATAAAAGTTGTTGACTCGAGTATAACCGAGGGTAGTTACTTGGCATTCAAGATGTTTGGAAACTACAATCCAGCTAATAAAGCATGCTGGGAGTTGTAGTTTCCAAACATCTTGAATGCCCCACCTCCTCCCACCAGTTCAGTTTGTACCTGTGGGCTCTCCTATCAGAGAGCTGTGGGCTCTCCTCCATCCAAGGGTTTCTGTTGCTGGATTGAAGGTAAGTGTCTTCTCCATTCCGGAGCAGCGATTCCCTCATTCCGGCAGCAGTGTCCTCTCCATTCCAGCATCCGTGCGCTCATTCCCTGTACGTGCAGCGGGCTGACATCACTAATTGGCGCCGGCCACGGCAGCACGCCAGTACATGGAATCATGTGCGGCTGCCGGAATGGAGAGGACGCTGCTGCCGGAAGGAGAGGACGCTTACAGGTACCTTCAACTTAGTGACTCAAGTAAAACCGAGTCCAAGTTTTCAGGCTGGTTTTACAGCCTGAAAAACTCGGTTTATACTCGAATAATACGGTATATACCCGTTGTAATAAAGCCAGCATTGTTTATAACAACAGAGTATTGTTAAATAGTGCCAGTGGTGTAATATAATACCCAGTAGTGGTAAATAATGCAGAGTAGTGTTAAATAATACCATTAGTGTTAAATACATGCAGTAATTCAAACTGTAGCTTCTGTGCCTCATAATTCAGTTGACTTGCATTGGTGCAAACTTCTATTGATTGCCCCTTGTTACAGATTTGCTTTACATGTCCTTGATGAATGTGCTGTAATGTGATCAATATCATAATAATAAATTAAATGTACAGCTCTTGACTGTGATGAAATATAAACTGTTGAGTCTGTTGTGGAGAAATCCCCACAGTAGGATATGCCGAGTCCTAACTGCCGCTGGGCTCAGCAGGATTAATATATTCCAAAAACAGATTTCAAATAAAACCCATTAGAAGCTGCTTCTCTGTCCTGTTGCTTTTACAGAGTAAATAGATTAGATGTAATGGTTCTTTCAAGCTTATAGGACTTTATATCTGAAATACATTAATCATTGTCCTGCAAGTTCATGTTCAAAGTTGGAGACAAATTTTCTTTGATTCCGAATATCTGTGCGCGTTTTCTTGATTTAAAAGGCTCTTTTAGCTCTATGCATATTCAAATTTATGTATTTAAAAAGAATATTTGCCCCCCCCAAATAAAATATTTGCTTGTCACCTCAAACATGTTAGCAATGATAGTTACAGAGTGCAACTTACACCCCCCAAAAATATTGCCAGCCATCCAGACATGTTAGTAATGATCAGTTACACTGTACAACTTACCACCCCCAAAAATATTGCCAGCCACCCCAGACATGTTAGTAATGATTCAGTTACACTGTACAACTTACCACCCCAAAAATATTCCAGCCACCGCAGACATGTGTTAGTAATTATTCAGTTACACTGTACAACTTACCACCCCCAAAATATTGCCAGCCACCCCAGACATGTTAGTAATGATTCAGTTACACTGCAAACTTACCACCCCCAAAAATATTGCCAGCCACCGCCAGACATGTTGTAGTAATGATTCAGGTACACTGTATACTTACCACCCCCAAAAATATTGCCAGCCACCGCAGACATGTTAGTAATGATTCAGTTACACTGTACAACTACCACCCCCAAAAATATGCCAGCACCACCCAGACATGTAGTAATTATTCAGTTACACCGTACAACTTACCATCCCCAAAAATATTGCCAGCCACCGCAGACATATTAGTAATTATTCCGTTACACTGTACAACTTACCACCCCCCAAAAATATTTCCAGCACCTCAGACATGTTAGTAATGATTCAGTTACACTGTAAAACTTACCACCCCTAAAAAAAAGAAATTGCCACGCCACCCCAGACAGGTAGTAATGATTCAGTTCACTGTATAACTTACCACCCCCAAAAATATTGCCAGCCACCGCAGACATGTTAGTAATGATTCAGTTACACTGTACAACTTACCACCCCCAAAAATATTGCCAGCCACCCAGACAGTTAGTAATTATTCAGTTACACCGTACAAACTACCATCCCCAAAAATATTGCCAGCCACCGCAGACATAGTTTAGTAATTATTCAGTTACACTGACAACTTACACCCCCCAAAAATATTCCAGCGCACCTCAGACATGTGTATAGTAATGATTCAGTTACAGTACAACTTACCACCCCTAAAAAAAAAGAAAACTGCCAGCCACCCCAGACATGTAGTAATGATACAGTTACACTGCACAACTTGCCACCCAACAAAGAAATTGCCAGCCACCCCAGACATGTTAGTAATGATACAGTTACACTGTAAACTTACCACCCCCAAAAATATTGCCAGCACCCCAGACATGTTAGTAATGATACAGTTACACTGTAAACTTACCCCCCCCAAAAATATTGTCAGCCACCGCAGACATGTTAGTAATATTCAGTTACCGTTACACTTACCACCCCAAATATATTGCCAGCCACCTCAAACATGTTAGTAATGATTCGGTACACTGTACAACTTGCCACCTAAAAAAAAGAAATTGCCAGCCACCCCAGACATGTTAGTAATGATACAGTTACACTGTACAACTTACCACTCCCCAAAAATATTGCCAGCCACCCCAGAAATGTTAGTAATGATACAGTTATACTGTGCAACTTACCACCCCCCAAAAATATTACCAGCCACTGCAGACACGTTAGTAATGATACAGTTACACTGTAAACTTACCACCCCCAAAAATATTATCTTTAAGAAATCTCTAACGCCAGCAGACAGCTGGTGTTAAAGATTCGGAAAAGGCAAACTGCAGTCACCAATGCACTGAGAGCCTCTAGCAGCTCATTGCAATGCCTAAAGGGGGCAATAGAGAGCGATCGCGACTCTCGGTACATATCCCTTTATCTTTCATCACGATCGGAAATTATTGAGTTTTCAAGGGTTACTGAAATCGTTTGCCACATCGACGGTTATCGAGGAAATCATGTAGTATGCGGAAACCCAACAATAGCCCGATCGTGGGGAAGGTAGCATTTAAACAAGTGACTATTTCCCAGGTGCTACAGCTATACAGTAAGTTACCATTGTTATTTTAACTGTCATTTATCAGAACTTTTTGAATTATTTTCTCCTATAGACTTCCGAACTTTAACTGGAAACGGACTGGAATGAGTCTGGCTCTAGAAGTGGCCACACTGGGTGCGTTGGGAGCATTTTTCACGATCAGCATTTTTGGTACGATTTGCATGTGTTGACAGGGATTGCAGCGCACGAACATACACTGTTAGTGTGGCTCTCTGCCTATATGAGCTGGTGCTTATCAGTTTATTTTACCCTTTATTAAAATCCTTTGAGCCTGTACATGGTTAGTTATACAGTAGGTTGATAGAGATTATTTAGAAGAAGGTTATGTTTGTCAGGACAGGACGGGATGCGTAATCAGATAATGTAAATGTTTCATTCAACGATGATAAAATCTGTGCCCAGGGTCATTGGGATCTAAACCTTCTATGTCTGGGGTTTCAACAATCTTTTGTTCCAATCTGACCTTCTATTCTCATAAACTCGGGGTTTCCCACGTGTGTGTTCCATGTTACCAGATCAGTGGGTCGCTAAACCCCCCCATCTATATGTTCCACGTTACCAGATCAGTGGGTCGCTAAACCCCCCCATCTATATGTTCCACGTTAGCAGATCAATCGGTATATCACTAACCCCCCCATCTATATGTTCCCCTTACCAGATCAGTGGGTCATAAACCCCCATCTATATGTTCCACGTCACAGATCAGTGGGTCACTAAAACCCCATCTATATGTTCCATGTTACCAGATCAATCAGTGGGTCACTAACCCCCCCATCATATGTTCCACATTACCAGATCAATCGGTGGGTCACTAACCCCCCCATCTATATGTTCCACGTTACCAGATCAATCGTTAGGTCACTAACCCCCCCCCATCTATATGTTCCACATTACCAGATCAATCAGTGGTTCACTAACCCCCCCCCCATCTAAGGTTCCATATTACCAGATCAATCAGTGGGTCACTACCCCCCATCTATTGTTCCATGTTACCAGATCAATCGGTGGGTCACTAACCCCCCCATCTATATGTTCCACATTACCAGATCATTGGTGGGTCACAACCCCCCATCTATAGTCCATGTTACCCGATCAAACGGTAGGTCACTAACCCCCCCCATCTATATGTTCACATTACCAGATCAATCGGTGGGTCCTAACCCCCCATCATATGTTCCACGTTACCAGATCAATCGGTAGGTCCCTAACCCCCCCATCTATATGTTCCACATTACCAGATCAATCGTGGGGTCACTAACCTTCCCCCATCTATATGTTACATTACAGATCAATCGGTGGGTCACTAACTTCCCCCCATCTATATGTTCCATGTTACCAGATCAATCGGTGGGTCACTAACCCCCCATCTATATGTTCCACGTTACCAGATCAATCGGTGGGTCACAACCTTCCCCCCATCTATATGTTCCACGTTACCAGATCAATCGGTGGTCACTAACCCCCCCATCTATATGTTCCTTGTACCAGAATCATCGGTGGGTACTAACCCCCCCTCTATATGTTCCACGTTACCAGATCAATCGGGGTGGTCACTAACCCCCCCATCTATATGTTCCACGTTACCAGATCAATCGGTGGGTCACTAACCCCCCATCTATATGTTCCACGTTACCAGATCAATCGGTGGGTCACTAACCCCCCCCATCTATATGTTCCACGTTACCAGATCAATCGGTGGGTCACTAACCTTCCCCCCATCTATATGTTCCACGTTACCAGATCAATCGGTGGGTCACTAACCCCCCCATCTATATGTTCCACGTTACAAGACCATTCGGTGGGTCACTGACTCCTGACACTGAATCTGATTAAAACAAGCCCGTGCCCACGGGCTGCTTGGCATTAGGCGACCAGTCTGTTCTATTTTATATTGAAAGACCAGGATATCCACTGTGGCTCCACCATGATTATAGGGCATGTCCACCCCCCCAATCAAATATTTCAAATTTAGCTAATTACCCCCCAAAACCTAGGTTACAAATTGGCCTACACATACTTACCAACACCTGTTACCTTGCACGGCTCTCACAGGCTTCATCGTAGTGGAAGTCAGTAAAAGACACAACGCCAATCACTGGCGGCCCTTACTAGACAAGCCCCTAGCTAGCGTGGCTAGAACATGGAAAACACAAGCAAAAGGAGCGAGGGATCTAGAGAGGTCTAGGTTTTGGGGGGTAATTAGCTTAGTTTGTAATTCTAGTTCTGGGGGATGGACATGCTCTTTAAGGGGCCCATACATGCACCAATAGCGATCATACCAATCGCGGCATTGTACAATCCGCATTGGTCAGATAAAAAGTTTCTACCATAACTGATAGGGAAGAAATTAGTAAAAAAATTACTTATGATTTTTGTATGAATGACCATGAACAGTCGGAACACCACAATATTGTACAATCGGAATTAGTGTGTGTATGGGCCCTAAGCAATCTAGCAGGATGAACCCCTTTAACGTGTCATGGGTACTCTCCACCCACATTAGATTATTGGCCATAGAAGTCATTTATTGGAGCTGTGGCGGACAGTTATCTAACGTGTGTACAACGTTTCAACCATTAAAACCAGAATGTATGTATGTATAAACACACAAAGCACAACACCAAAAATATATTTATACATGTTAATCTATATACAGCAGATACGTATGTAGATACCAGCAAAGACAGCCCGTGTCAAAAACTGGATTGGTTGGTTTTACACTGACACATTATGAAAACCCTGGCTTAGAGAACCATTCTGCAGACTGCACTGGTCTCGAAGTAGCCATGCAACGTACACAATAAGTAATCACGTGTTCAGCACATGGATTCCATATTTACACACTAAAAAAAGACAAGGGGGGGTTTACACTGAAAAGAAAATTGTAAAGTTAAAATAACTACTAAAATTATCTGATTAGATTAATATATTTCAGTTTTCTAAAATTGCCAATTAAAAATTATATCTATTCTAATATTAATTAATAATAATTATAATAATTACCAATAAATCTAAATCCCTATAATATCTCACCGTTTTATATATATATATATATATATATATATATATATATATATATATATATGAGACAAACATGAGAGCAAATAAAATCTATAAAGAGAAATGTCTATACAAATAAATGAAGGGAATTGTAGGAAAACATATATGAACATGAATACTGTTATTGCACAGTTAAAGGGAGCAGGGTAATGTACAATGGCTGCTAAAAGGCTAAAGAAACTTCCCTTTAAATCCTGCAAATCTTCTTAATAAAAGTTCCAGCAACAGGAAAGCACAAAAAGCAACTGACCTTGTGTCTTGTTCACATTGTGCACATTGTCCCGAGGAAGATTTCTCCCGTGGCAAATAGCCAGGAGTAAAGAAACTGAATATAAAATGAAATATTTGTAGTCCAGCCTGTCGGCGTACATGGCATGGTTGGGACGTGGAATGGGGGCCAGGGGGACAGTCATTAAAAGTCAGATACATATAGCAGAGGAGGGAGAGAGTTGCCCTGTAGAGACGTGGAAGTGCAGTAAGGACACATAGGGATAGAATGCATTCCTTATAGGGAAGGGGAGTGATTTCAGTGTTTCAGTGTCTGGTTTCTGGGAAGGGGGGTTAATACAGGAGATCCCTGGGAGATCCTCTCTTGGTTCCATTGGTTTGTGCAGTGTTGGGTCCCTGTTGTACTTTACAGTCCGACGCTTCTTAACAAATGACTTTATTATGGATATAGGAACTGATACAATGTAGATTCCATTGTTACGTAATGACACTTGCATTGAGTCATATTGCTCCTTTGTACGCCACATAGCAAAGGTCTCAATAAAGTAGATACAAAGAGACTCACATGGGGCCCTGTCCCTTTAAGGGGAATGTCCACCCCCCTGACATACCTTCTACCCCATAACCAGGAACCCCTAAAAGTAGAGTTCTCCGTGTCCACTGCATGCTTGAAATAACAATTACCTGTGTGCACTGTGTGTGTGTGAAATAACATTTCCCCGTGTGCACTACGTGTGTGAAATAACAGTCCCCGTGTGCACTGTGTGTGAAATAACAATTCCCCGTGTGCACTGTGTGTGTGTGTAATAAAAGTTCCCAGTGTCTACTGCGTGTTTGAAATAACAATTACCTGTGTGCACTGTGTGTGAAATAACAATTCCCTGTGTGCACTGTGTGTGTGTGAAATAACAGTTTCCCGTGTGCACTGTGTGTGTGTGAAATAACAGTTTCCCGTGTCTACTGCGAGTTTGAAATAACAATTTCCCGTGTGCACTGTGTGTGTAAAATAACAGTTCCCTGTGTGCACTGTGTGTGAAATAACAGTTTCCCGTGTGCACTGTGTGTGTGAAATAACAGTTCCCCGTGTGCACTGCGTGTGTGTAATGTCTACTGCGTGTTTGAAATAACAATTCCCCGTGTGCACTGTGTGTGTGAAATAACAGTTTCCCGTGTGCACTGTGTGTGTGAAATAACAGTTCCCCGTGTGCACTGCGTGTTTGAAATAACAATTCCCCATGTGCACTGTAAAATAACATTTCCATGTGTGCACTACGTGTGTGAAATAACAGCCCCCGTGTCTACTGCGTGTTTGAAATAACAATTCCCAGTGTGCGCAGTGTGTGTGAAATAACAATTCCCCGTGTGCACTGTGTGTGTGAAATAACAGTTCCCTGTGTGCACTGTGTGTGAAATAACAGTTCTCCGTGTACACTGTGTGTGTGAAATAACAATTCCCTGTGTGCACTGTGTGTGTGAAATAACAATTCCCCATGTGCACTGTGTGTGAAATAACAGCCCCCGTGTCTACTGCGTGTTTGAAATAACAATTCCCCGTGTGCACTGTGTGTGTGAAATAACAGTTCCCTGTGTGCACTGTGTGTGTGAAATAACAGTTCCTCATGTGTACTGTGTGTGTGAAATAACAGTTCCCTGTATGTATTGTGTGTGTGAAATAACAGTTCCCTGTGTGCACTGTGTGTGTGAAATAACAGTCCCCGTGTATATTGTGTGTGTGAAATAACAGTTCCCTGTATGTATTGTGTGTGTGAAATAATAGTCCCCGTGTATATTGTGTGTGTGAAATAACAGTTCCCCATGTGCACTGTGTGTGTGAAATAACTGTTCCCCATGTGCACTGTGTGTGTGAAATAACTGTTCCCCATGTGCACTGTGTGTGTGAAATAACAGTTCCCCGTGTGCACTGTGTGTGTGAAATAACAGTCCCCGTGTGTATTGTGTGTGTGAAATAACAGTGTGCACACAGTACACACGGGGAACTGTTATTCCACACACACAGTGCACAAAGGGAACTGTTATTTCACACACACACAGTGCACACGGGGAACTGTTATTTCACACACACACAGTGCACACAGGGAACAGTTATTTCACACACACACAGTGCACACGGGGAACTGTTATTTCCCACACACACAGTGCACACGGGGAACTGTTATTTCACACACACAGTGCACACGGGGAACAGTTATTTCACACACACACAGTGCACACGGGGAACAGTTATTTCACACACACAGTGCACACGGGGAACTGTTATTTCACACACACGGTGCACACGGGGAACAGTTATTTCACACACACAGTGCACACGGGGAACAGTTATTTCACACACAGTGCACACAGGGAACTGTTATTTCACACACACAGTGCACATGCGAAACAGTTATTTCACACAGACAGTGCACTTGGGGAACAGTTATTTCGCACACACAGTGCACACGGGGAACAGTTATTTCACACACACAGTGCACTTGGGAAACAGTTATCATACACACACAGTGCACACGGGGAACAGTTATTTCACACACACACAGTGCACCCGGGGAACTGTTATTTCACACACACAGTGCACATGGGGAACAGTTATTTCACACACACAGTGCACTTGGGGAACAGTTATTTCACACACACATAGAGCACACGGGGAACTGGTATTTCACACACACAGTGCACACTGGGAACTGTTATTTTACACACAATGCACACAGGGAATTATTTCACACACAGTGCACACGAGGAACTGTTATTTCACACACAGTGCACACAGGGAACTGTTATTTCACACACACAGTGCACACGGGGAACTGTTATTTCACACACAGTGCACACGAGGAACTGTTATTTCACACACAGTGCACACGGGGAACTGTTATTTCACACACACAGTGCACACGGGGAACTGTTATTTCACACACACAGTGTACACAGAGAATTGTTATTTCACACACACAGTGCACATGGGAAACTACTGCATAACCCTCTGGCAGATCTGTTTTTCCCAGACCATACAGTGAACATACTGTACATACTCTGCATTCCTCCAGCTGTGTGTAAACATAGTCAGTATCAGGGCAGCAGCAATGTAAAGACCTTATTATCAGGGGAGCAGATAGACTGGTGTGTTGATAAAGCCACATACCTCCTCTGGATCACGTCCATTCTAACAATGACCACATTCTGGACTGTGGGACTTGTACAAACACGATTCCCTTTTTGTTCATTTATTTCCAGCTGGTTTGTAGCTTTACCCATTATAACCAGAAACCTGGAAGGCACAAAAGGAACTGGAATCCTTGTTCATTCATAAAATCATTGGTCAGTGGCCTGGAAAGGGTTTAATAGACACCAGGGTTCAAGTGAAGGACATTCCAATGGATTTGTTAGAAATAAAAATAAAACAACAGTAAACTTATTACGTTGTTCACATTGGAGTTTCTGTAAGGTACAGTGCAAAATTCATGCAGTGCTTTAAAGAAAAACACTGAAAGGGGACGGGGGTAAAGATGGAGATGGATAAAATATATCTTTAAAAAGAGCATGCACCAATTAAACACCCCCCAATGATAGTGACCCCGCCCCCAAATGACTGACAGCATTAGTACCAATAAGTGATA
>CM033469.1:389599542-389609542 GCA_019447015.1 Hymenochirus boettgeri | reverse complement strand
CATCCGATGTGCCGTAACCCGTTGAATGTAGCAACTGCGGAAAACCCGACATTTGCCCCGAATCTTGGGGAAGAAGTGTTTAAAATAAAGGCATCTCTCCACCCTTGTTAACAACCTTTTTATATATTGTACTGCATGTCCCTCCCACCCCCAACCCTCTATCTTTCACTTTAAAAAAATACGTTGCAAAACTCTAGGTTACCAGCGCGTCATCCAGCATCGCTCTGGGCCGGCTTCCCCATGCCTGCCCGAACTATAATAGCCAAGGGGGCTGGACCACCACCCACAGCTGTGTTGGCTTGAAAGGCATGAATGCCAATGGAGCGAGGTTCTGTCGTAGAGATCGTTGCAAACGATTTTTAATAGTGCAATATAGCGGTTGGGGTGGGAGGGCATGCAATTACAAGTATATAGTACAATATATATTAAGTTTTTCTTTACGCTGCATTAAGGTCAGCCAGGGAGTGGAGAGAGGGTGGGGCAGGGCATCCTTGTGATTTCATACACAAGTGAAGGGACACAACACAACATTTGGCATGGAAGACTGCTTCTCTGACCCTTCAGTTTCCGGACTTTAAAAAGAGCGACTACAGAGAACCCTAAGGAGCAGATTAAGGTAAAGGATTTTTTTAGTAATTGTACAGTGGTCTAGGAAGTGGGTTTAAATTTCAGTTTGGGGTGGACATCCCACTTTACAAGTTTTGGGTAATAGTGACATGTTCCCCACAGACCATTTTCCCTTCAGGTGATACAGCAGCCTTTAAGTAGTTTTCCATTGTTTAGTTTAACATTATTTCACCCTCACACTTTCCGAACTATAATCTCCCCATAGACTATAATTGGGTTTGTTTTCCAATTCTACTGACTTTTACTGAGTTTGGGGAATTCGGTAACGACCGTATCTGATTAAGTTCAGGCGCACCCAATCGTGTCCCTGCATGGATAAGTCTTTGTTAACGCACATGTGACCACTATCCTCGTCAAATTCTTATTTAATCGTCTAACCATGATTGAAGCAATCCCAGTCATATAGTTTTAGTGATCGAGTAACAAATAGTCAGCCGGTCTTTGTATCAATAGTGTTTCTGTCTTTATTCGTCCTACCAAGTGTTACCCATACAGCAAACCGTGCCCTCTCTCATGAGACACCTCCGGAACTACTGTGGGCACTGCCTAGGCAAGGACCGAGTTGTCTCGTGACCTAATGCACACTTGTCACTGATCTGCATTAACTCTGTCAAACATCGGTCTCTGCCAGAAGAGTTTCGTATGTATTCTGCTCCGACGGATTTTAATCTTGTTCTAACATGACAACATGCACAACAATCTACCCTCCCCACATGGACCAGGACCACTGTGTGTACAAACCCTCAGGATACAGACCTAATAATAATGACAATGCACATTTCAGGGCCCCCAGAGCATTTGTTTATGTAGTAATGGTCATACTGGGAAGCACATCATAAGCGGATACAAAAGGGTGGTCAATAAAATCCACTAAACAGATGAAGGGGTGCACTGAAACTTCCAGGTAACGTTTTATATTCGAAAACGGACCCATTAAAGTCAATGGGAAAATTAGTTTGAAAAGTTGGGCTCTGGGACCTGGGGAAATGGTCTGGGGAACACGTCCATATCCCCAAACTTCTTTAACGCTAACAGGGCTATGTACTGAAGGTGTATCGGCTTTTGGTCTTAAAGTCACGTTACCATATGTTAACGTACTTTAATACCAACTAACGGGATTTGCAACATTACGTAAAATTTGTGTCGTACAACTGCCTTATTCGGTTAACGGCTCTTTAATACAGAATCTCTAACGCCGCAGACAGCTGGTTTTAAAGATCGGAAAAGGCAAACTGGCAGTCACATGCACTGAGAGCCTCTAGCGCTCATTGCAATGCCTAAAGGGGGCAATAGAGAGCAAGCGACTCTCGTACATATCCCTTTATCTTTCATCACGATCCGAAATTATTGGTTTTCAAGGGTTACGTGAATCGTTTGCCACTCCGACGTTATCGAGGAAATCATGTATATGCGGAAACCCAACAATAGCCCGATCGGGGGAAGTACATTTAAACAAGTGACTATTTCCCAGTGCTACAGCTATTTACGTAAGTTTACCATTGTTATTTTAACTGTCATTTATCAGAACTTTTTGAATTATTTTCTCCTATAGACTTCCGACTTTAACTGGAAACGGACTGAGAATGAGTCTGGCTCTAATGAAGTGGCCACACTGGGTCGTTGGGAGCATTTTCACGATCAGCATTTTTGGTACGATTTGCATGTTGGTTGACAGGGATTGCAGCGCACGAACATACACGTTAGTTGTGGCCTCTGCCTATAATGAGCTGTTCTTATCAGTTTATCTTTTACCCTTTATTAAAATCTTTGAGCCTGTACATGGTTAGTTTATACAGTAGGTTGATAGAGATTTATTATAGAGAGGTTTATGTTTGTCAGGACACAGGACGGATTCGTAATCAGATAATGTAAATGTTTCATTCACACCTGATAAAATCTTGCCCAGGTCATTGGGATCTAAACCTTTCTATGTCTGGGGTTTCAACAATCTTTTGTTCCAATCTGACCTTCTATTCTCATAAACTCGGGGTTTCCCACGTGTGTGTTCCTGTTACCAGATCATGGGTCGCTAAACCCCCCCATCTATATGTCCACGTTCACCAGATCAGTGGGGTCGCTAAAACCCCCCCTATCTATATGTTTCACGTTAGCAGATCAATCGGTATATCACACCCCCCCCCATCTATATGTTCCACCTTACCAGATCAGTGGGTCAATAAACCCCCCCATCTATATGTTCCACGTTACCAGATCAGTGGTCACTAAAACCCCCCCCTCGTTATGTTCCATGTTACCAATCAATCAGTGGGTCACTAACCCCCCCATCTATATGTTGCACATTACAGATCAATCGGTGGGTCACTAACCCCCCATCTATATGTTCCACGTTACCAGATCAAACGTTAGGTCACTAACCCCCCCCCATCTATATGTTCCACATTACCAGATCATCAGTGGTTCACTAACCCCCCCCCCCATCATAGGTTCCATATACCAGATCAATCATGGGTCACTAACCCCCCCATCTATATGTTCCATGTTACCAGATCAATCGGTGGGTCAACTAACCCCCCCTCTATATTTTCCACATTACCAGATCAATGGTGGGTCACTAACCCCCATCTATAGTTCCATGTTACCAGATCAAACGGGTAGGTCACTAACCCCCCCATCTATATGTTCCACATTACCAGATCAATCGGTGGGTCCTAACCCCCCATCTATATATGTTCCACTTTACCAGATCAATCGGTAGGTCCCTACCCCCCCTCTATATGTCCACATTACCATCAACGGTGGGTCACTAACTTCTTCCCCCATCTATATGTTCCACATTACCAGATCAAGCGGTGGTCACTAACCTTCCCCCCTTATATGTTCCATGTTACCAAATCAAATCGGTTGGTCACTAACCCCCCCCATCTATATGTTCCACGTTACCAGATCAATCGTTGGTCACTAAACTCCCCCATCTATATGTTCCACGTTACCAGAATCAATCGGTTGGTCACTAACCCCCCCCTCTATTATGTTCCTTGTTACCAAATCATTCGTGGGGTCACTAACCCCCCCCCTCTATTGTTCCACGTTACCAATCAATCGTGTGGGTCACTAACCCCCCCATCTATATGTTCCACGTTACCAGATCAATCTGGTTCACTACCCCCCCATCTATATGTTCCACTTACCAGATCAATCGGTGGGTCACTAACCCCCCATCTATATGTTCCACGCCACCAGATCAATCGGTGGGTCAACTAACCTTCCCCCCATCTATATTTCCCACGTTACAGATCAATCGGTGGGTCACTAACCCCCCATCTATATGTTCCCCGTTACAAGACCATTCGGTGGGTCACTGACTCCTGACACTGAATCTGATTAAAACAGGCCCTGTGCCCACGGGCTGCTTGGCATTAGGCGACCTCTGTTGCCTATTTTATATTGAAAGACCAGGATATCCACTGTGGCTCCACCATGATATTAGGGATGTCCACCCCCCAATCAAATATTTCAAATTTAGCTAATTCCACCCCCCAAAACCTAGGTTACAAATTGCCTACCACTTTACCAACACCTGTTACCTTGCACGTCTCTCACAGGCTTCATCGTTGGAAGTCAGTAAAGACACAACGCCAATCACTGGCGGCCCTTACTAGACAAGCCCCTAGCTAGCGTGGCTAAAACATGGAAAACACAAGCAAAAGGACGAGGTAATCTAGAGAGGTCTAGGTTTTGGGGGGTAATTAGCTTAGTTTGTAATTCTAGTTCGTGGGGATGGACTGCTCTTTAAGGGCCATACATGCACCAATAGTCGATCATACCAATCGCGGCATTGTACAATCCGCATTGGTCAGATAAATTTCTTCTACCATAACTGATAGGGAAGATTAGTAAAAAATTACTTATGATTTTTGATGAATGACCATGAACATCGAAACAACACACAATATGGTACAATCGGAATTAGTGTGTGTATGGGCCCTAAGCATCTAGCAGGATGAACCCCTTTAACGTGTCATGGGTACTCTCCACCCACATTAGATATTGGCCATAGAAGTCATTTTTGGAGCTGTGGCGGACATTTATCTAACGTGTGTACAACGTTTCAACCATTAAACCATGTATGTATGTATAAACACAACAAAGCACAACACCAAAAATATATTTATACATGTTAATCTATATACAGCAGATACGTATGTAGATACCACAAAGACAAAGCCCGTGTCAAAAACTGGATTGGTTGGTTTTACACTGACCATTATGAAACCCTGGCTTGAGACCATTCTGCAGACTGCACTGTTCTCGGGTAGCCATGCAACGTACACAATAAGTAATCACGTGTTTCAGCACATGGATTCCATATTTACCACACTAAAAAAAGACACAGGGGGGGTTTACAACTGAAAAGAAAATTGTAAAGTTAAATAACTACTAAAATTATCTGATTAGATTAATATATTTCAGTTTCTAAAATTGCCAATTAAAAATTATTCTATTCTAATATTATTAATAATAATTATAATAATACCAATAATCTAAATCCCTATAATATCTCACCGTTTTATTATATATATATATATATATATATATATATATATATATATATTATGAGACAAACTGAGAGCAAATAAAATCTATAAGAAAATGTCTATACAAATAAATGAAGGGAATTGTAGAAAACAATATGAACATGAATACTGTTATTCACAGTTAAAGGGAGCAGGGGTAATGTAACAATGGCTGCTAAAAGGCTAAAGAACTTCCCTTTAAATCCTGCAAATCTCTTCTTAATAAAAGTTCCAGCACAGGAAAGCACAAAAGCAACTGACCTTGTGTCGTGTTCACATGTGCACATTGTCCCGAGGAGATTTCTCCGCGTGCAATAAGCCAGGAGTAAAGAAACTGATATAAAATGAAATATTTGTGTCCAGCCTGTCGGCGTACATGGCTGGTTGGGACGTGGAATGGGGGCCAGGGGGACATTATTAAGTCAGATACCTATAGCAGAGGAGGGAGAGAGTTCCCTGTAGACGGTGGAAGTGCAGTAAGGACACATAGGATAGAATGCATCCTTATAGGGAAGGGGAGTGATTTCAGTGTTTCACTGTCTGGTTTCTGGGAAGGGGGTTTAATACAGGAGATCCCTGGGGATCCTCTCTTGTTTCCATTGGTTTGTGCAGTGTTGGGTCCCTGTTGTACTTAACAGTCCGACGCTTCTTAACAATGACTTTATTATGGATATAGGAACTGATACAATGTAATTCCATTGTTACGTATTGACACTTGCATTGAGTCATATGCTCCTTTGTACCCACATAGCAAAGGTCTCAATAAGTAATACAAAGAGACTCACATGGGCCCGTCCCTTTAGGGAATGTCCACCCCCTGACATACCTTCTACCCCCAATAACCAGAACCCCTAAAAGTAGAGTTCTCCGTGTCCACTGCATGCTTGAAATAACATATACCTGTGTGCACTGTGTGTGTGTGAAATAACATTTCCCGTGTGCACTACGGTTGTGAAATAACAGTCCCCGTGTGCACTGTGTGTGAAATAACAATTCCCCGTGTGCACTGTGTGTGTGTGTAATAAAAGTTCCAGTGTCTACTGGCGTGTTGAAATAACATATACTGTGTGCCCGTGTGTGAAATAACAATTCCCTGTGTGCAGCTGTGTGTGTGTGAAATACAGTTTCCCGTGTGCACTGGTGTGTGTGTGAATAACAGTTTTCCCGTGTCTACTCTTGCGAGTTTGAAATAACAATTTCCCGTGTGCACTGTGTGTGTAAAATAACAGTTCCCTGTGTGCACTGTGTGTGAAATAACAGTTTCCGTCGTGTGCACTGTGTGTGTGAAATAACAGTTCCCCGTGTGCACTGCGTGTTGTAATGTGCTGCGCGTGTTTGAAATAACAATTCCCCGTGTGCACTTGTGTGTTGTGAAATAACATTCCCTGTGGGCACTGTGTGTGTGTGAAATAACAGTTTCCCGGTGCACTGTGTGTGTGAAATAACAGTTCCCGTGTGCACTGCGTGTTTGAAATAACAATTCCCCATGTGCACTGTAAATTAACATTTCCACTTGTGCACTACGTGGTGAAATACACGTTCCCCGTGTCTACTGCGTGTTTGAAATAACAATTCCCAGTGTGGCGCAGTGTGTGTGATAACAATTTCCCGTGTCACTGTGTGTGTGAAATAACAGTTCCCCGTTGCTGCACTGTGTGAAATACAGTTTCTCCTGTGTCACTGTGTGTGTGAAATAACAATTCCCCGTTGCACTGTGTGTGTGAAATAACAGTTCCCTGTGTGCACTGTGGTGAAATAACAGTTCTCCCGTGTGCACTGTGTGTGGGTGAATAACAATTCCCCATGTGCACTGTGTGTGTGAAATAACACGTTCCCTGTGTGCACTGTGTGTGAAAACAGTTCTCCGTGTGCACGGTGTGTGTGATAACAATTCCCCGTGTGCACTGTGTGGTGAAATAACAGTTCCCTGTTGCACTGTGTGTGAAATAACAGTTCTCCGTGTGCACTGTGTGTGTGAAATAACAATTCCCATGTGCACTGTGTGGTGAAATAACAGCCCCCGTGTCTACTGCTGTTTGAAATAACAATTCCCCGTGTGCACTGTTGTGTGGAATAACAGTTCCCTGTGTGCACTGGTTGTGTGAAATAACAGTTCCTCATGTGTACTGTGTGTGTGAAATAACAGTTCCCTGATGTATGTGTGTGTGAGAATAACAGTTCCCTGTGTGCACTGTGTGTGTGAATAACAGTCCCCGTGTATATGGTGTGTGTGAAATAACAGTTCCCTGTATGTTTGTGTGTGTGAAATAATAGTCCCCGTGTATATTGTGTGTGTGAAATAACAGTTCCCCATGCATGTGTGTGTGATAACTTCCCCATGTGCACTGTGTGTGTGAAAGAACTGTTCCCCATGTGCACTGTGTGTGTGAAATAACAGTTCCCCGTGTGCACTGTGTGTTGAAATAACAGTCCCCGTGTGTATGGTGTGTTTGAAATAACAGTGTGCACACATACACGGGGACTGTTCCACACACACAGTGCACAAGGGAACTGTTTTTCACACCAACAGTGTCACACGGAAACTGTATTTTCACACACACAGTGCACACGGGAAGTTATTTCACACACACACGTGCACACGGGGAACTGTTATTTCCCACACACACAGTGCACACGGGAACTGTTATTTCACACCACACAGTGCACACGGAACAGTTATTTCACACACACCGTGCACACGGGGAACGTTATTTCAACACACACAGTGCACACGGGGAACTGTATTTCATTCACACACACACGGTGCACACGGGGAACAGTTATTTCACACACACAGTGCACACGGGACAGTTATTTCACAACACAGTGCACACAGGGAACTGTTATTTCACACACACACAGTGCACATGCGAAACGTTATTTCACACAGACAGTGCACTTGGGGAACAGTTATTTCACACACACAGTCACATGCGAAACAGTTATTTCACACAGACAGTGCACTTGGGGGAACAGTTATTTCGCACACACAGTGCACACGGGAACAGTTATTTCACACACACAGTGCACTTGGGAAACATTTATCATACCACACACAGTGCACACGGGGAACAGTTTTATTTCACACCACACAGTGCACACCCGGGAAACTGTTATTTCACACACACATTGCACATGGGAACAGTTTATTTCACACACACAGTGCACTTGGGGAACAGTTATTTCACACACACATAGAGCACACGGGGAACTGGTATTTCACACACACAGTGCACACTGGGAACTGTTATTTTACACACACAATGCAGCAGGAATTTTTCACGACACAGTGCACACGAGGAACTGTTACACACACGTGCACAAGGGAACGTTATTTTCACACACAGTGCACACGAGGAACGTTATTTCACACACAGTGCACACGAGAACTGTTATTTCACACCAGTGCACACGAGGAATGTTTTTCAACCACGTGCACACAGGAACTGTTATTTCACACACAGTGCACACGGGAACTGTTATTTCACACACAGTGCACACGAGAACTGCTATTTCACACCAGTGCACACGGGGAACTGTTATTTCACACACACAGTGGCACGGACTGTTATTTCACACACAGTTGCCACGAGAACTGTTATTTCACACACAGTGCAACACGGGAACTGTTATTCACACAACAGTGCACCCAGGGGAACTGTTATTTCACACCAGTGCACACGAGGAACTGTTATTTCACACACAGTGCACACGGGGAACTGTTATTTCACACACAGTGCACACGGGGAACTTTATTTCACACACACAGTGCACACGAGGAACTGTTATTTCACACACACATGTGCACACGGAACTGTTATTTCACACACAGTGCACACGAGGAACTGTTATTTCACCACACCAGTGTACACAGAGAATTGTTATTTCACACACACAGTGCACATGGGAAACTACTGCATAACCCTCTGGCAGATCTGTTTTTCCCAGACCATACAGTGAACAACTGTACTACTCTGCATTCCTCCCGCTGTGTGTAAACATAGTCAGTATCAGGGCCAGCAATGTAAGACCTATTATCAGGGAGCAGATAGACTGGTGTGTTGATAAAGCCACATACCTCCTCTGGCTCAACGTCCATTCTAACAATGACCACATTCTGGACTGTGGGACTTGTACAAACCGATTCCCTTTTTTGTTCATTTATTTCCAGCTGGTTGTAGCTTTACCCATTATAACCAGAAACCTGGAAGGCACAAAAGGAACTGGAATCCTTGTTCATTCAAATCATTGGTCAGTGGCCTGGAAAGGGTTTAATAGACCACCAGGGTTCAAGTGAAGGACATTCAATGGATTGTTAGAAATAAAAATAAAACAACAGTAAACTTATACGTTGTTCACATTGGAGTTTTTCTGTAAGGTACAGTGCAAAATTCTGCAGTGCTTTAAAGAAAAACACTGAAAGGGGACGGGGGTAAAGATGGAGATGGATAATATCTCTTTAAAAAGAGCATGCACCAATTAAACACCCCCCATGATAGTGACCCACCCGCCCCCAAATGACTGACAGCATTAGTACCAATAATGATAGTCCCAATAGTTTTGCAAGGTTTGCAGCTCACAGTGGAAGGGTGTTGGGCGCACTGGGTTCACCTGTATGGTATAGTTATCCTTACCTTGATGAACCCCCCCACAATTGCAATGTTACTAACTTCAATCAGCAATAGGACTGTCTTAGTCAATTTAGTTCTATACGTGTAATACTATACTTACGGGTTAATTAATAAAGTTCTTATCGTTAAAAACGGTGCTAATTTTGCCTCAACCAATCAGATGTTATCTTTCAAATGTTAATAAGATCTGATTGGTTGGGGCAAATT